>CM017194.1:31225035-31928785 GCA_004837865.1 Musa balbisiana | reverse complement strand
GTAGTATCTTCGTAAACTCGTATGCAGTTTTTGTAATTTTTTGATGTGGTTTGCATGTATTTACTGACACTTGTATCAAATTGATACTAATTCATTGTAATTACAGAAAGTGAACACAAAAGAAGAGCCTTCTTCCGAGTTCAGTTCTGTGACCAAAGAAGGCATCCAGGGAATGAAGGACAAAGATATAGATGGCAAAGATGCAACCACGACACCAAGCTTAGGTAATGAGAGAAAAAGGAAACGGAAAAAGAATGCACCCAAGGATCTCCGTTTTCAAGAATTAGATCAAGCTGCTACTACCACAAGGAAGAAAAAACGCAAAGAGTAAGCTTATTATTTACTTATTTGTTTGATTTTGATGAATATATTGGCTTGTAAGAGGATCTGGAAACTTTCCACAATTACATCCATGATATTTCCTATTAGGTCAAGTCAAGTTGTGGTCTCCAAGCTTTCCTTCATTGTTTGAAACATAAGTGTACCATTAACTCTTATTGTTTGCTCATTAATGATCTTCCTTGAGTATATTTTTGAGGATGTGGACAAGAATAGGACTGGTTGCAAGATCACATTTAAGGCACGAGAAATGATTCTTAGGATTAATTTTGTTTTCATTGGCTTTTGAAAATTTTCTCCGCTTATGTCAAAAATCTTTTTAGTAAGCCATCATGTTTTGCAACAACGCTGGAAAAGCTATAGTCAACTGTTAACGCTCAGTGTTACGGCTAAAAATTGCTGACGCACTGATCAATTATGCTTTCTTCTGGAATTCCTGGATTGTAGGATTTAACTCAGTATTATATTTATGTAAGAATTTTAGAAGTTTTCTGAGTTTTTGTTGTAAGGTTTTTAGGATAAGTTAGCTTTTAAAATTCTAACCATGATGTATTATACTTGTCATTGAACATGTATTAATTTGTGAAATCCTTGAACTCTGTCTGCCGGATTCTTTTATCAAATGTATATTGACAACCATCGGCATTCAGATCCATGAATTCGCAGTTGAAGATAATTAGCTGCTCGTCTTTCAACTGGTAATATTCTAACAAATATAGTAGTTTGAACTTAGAATTTGACATTTATCTACACATTTAACAAGTGAAAAACTCTGCACTTTGCAGGGTGCATGCCGTTGGTTGACTGAAATAGATTAGTTGTCTGCCGAAGCATGATTAATAGTACAATTTGGCTGTTTCTTTTTCATTTTCTTACATGGACTTGCATGTCACAACTCAAAGAAGGTTGTATTCTCACTCCTTTCTGTTTTTCTTATTTGCTAGGTATCATGAGGCCAGGAGAAAGAAAAATAAGAAAGCAAAGACAGATGGTGTTGTAGACTTCCCTGGGCGTGAAGAGATCAAGTTTGGCGAAGTTGTTGAGGCTCCACCTAAGTTATCAGTTCCTAAGGTAATATTTTGGAGTTCGATTGTTTCTTTGTGTGTTATCGTGAAATAAACCTGAGATCTAAAAGTTTTGGTGATGATTATTATTATTATTATTATTTTTTTTTTTTGCAGAAGTCTTTAAAGACTCCCCATGATGCTTTTCACGAAAGAATCAGGTTAGAGGCTATTGAAGCTCACAGGAATCAGCGAGGATGGACATCCAGACCCGGTGTCCAAATTCCTGTTCCGCAAAATCCATCGTCGTGACTTGTATCTCAGAGGTTACAGGTGCCTAGGATCTAAATTGATGTGGTCGAACTTAGCTTCTGGAAATCATGGAATGGTACTTTTCCAGAGTTGTCACTAACTTTTTCAGAACTGTGCTTATGCTGTCTGTTTTTGCTGGACCTTCACACGAGCGTGTGCTAATTTTTGCATCTATGGGCAAGCAAGTGTATCTTCAGTTTTTTCTGTTGCTTATATCGAAAACTCAATATAAGCAAATTGTTCAGATAGTTATCATCTTTGTTAAATTAATATTATCACTTTGTTCTTATATGGTCAAATTTTAATGTGTGGTTGGATGAGACATGCAATCTTTTGCCATTGTTTCAGTCTCTGATCTTTCTGATCTTGTAATATGCTCGTTATGGAATTCTAATACGATGCCATATGATTGGAAAAAACGAGTCTGTCATTTAATTACCTTCTCGATTCCTTTTATCACGTGAATCATAAGTTCTCCAAGGAATGTTGCATGATTCGGTTCAATCTGGTTGTTATTGTCCACCACCTTATAAGCCAGCTTAGTATTCATCCAATAACGGTAAATAACTGAACAAACACCCTGAGGTCAACTATAAAATTTGCAAAGATCAATTAAAATTATAAGAGGCACAGATTTATCAATTAAAATTTGCAAATATCTCATCACAAATAACAAAAATACTTAAATCCACAGGGCTGAATGGCTTGGAACAAAATTGGTATAAAACCATCTCAGCCACATGGAGAAGAAAAGAATTGTAGTCAATGATGCTTATTGTACCTTTAATTCCTCGATCAAAGAGATGAAAAAAATAAACAGTAAAAATTTCAGATCCTGATGTGGTAATGTACCAAACTGTGCACTTTCACTTCCACCTGTTAAATCTTTTAGGACCACCACTACTAGCTTTTCCTCGGCCACGGCCTCGACCGATGAAACCACCACCACCGTTTCTTCTATTTGAACTGCTGTTGCCACCTCTACCACCAGAGAATCTGCCACCGCCAAACCTTCCTCGGCCCGAGTTGCCACCTTTCGACCGATCTGTGTCTTGCAAAGGGGGCAATTTTTCCAGGACCTCAATGGACACCAACTGAGCATTTTCTTGGCCTGCAAGACCAGAAGACAAAAAAGCAACAAAAAGTTTACATTATATATCCACATCAGTCACATGAAACAATGAGAACAGAATACAAGCAGAAGGATGGGAAAGTCACAACAATTGATGAAGTTATAATATGTTCCATGTTACTGTGCTCATTTTTGTTTTCCAAACTTATTTATTTTTTCCACACGAGTTATAAGCAAAAACTGAAATATTACTACACATGCAGAAGAGACAAAGAGACAGTGATCCTTACGACAAAAAGTTTCCTATCAAGTTACTAAACGAATTTAGCCACCACATATGAAGAACTAGCAGCAAAAATCCAGAACCTACAAATTCTCTTCTATGATTCTGTGCATATGCTCTGTGCAACGGTGCTCATTTTTGTTTTAAGAAGTTGTATTTGTTTCATACACGAGTTATAACCAAAAACTGATGGTACTCCGCATGCAGAAGACACGCAGAGATGTTGATTCTTGGGGCAAAAGTTTCCTATGAAGTTACTAAACGCATTTAGCCACTTCATACGAAGAATTAACAGCACAACTGAGAAAAGCTTAAAACGAAAGACCATCATCATACCTTCAAGAAATGCATTTACATCATCAGCAGGCACATCAAACACTGCACCTGTGCCATCAGCAGTAAGAGAAAGGCCTTTAACACCTTCAATCTTCTCAACAGGCAAGAATCTTCTGAACGTACTAAAAGCAAACCTGACAAAAAATTGATCATGTACAAATGAAACTTAAATTAGCAAATTGAAGTACATAACATACATTATCATTAGGATACTACGATACTTTTATCAAATTGGAGACATTATCACTAGGATATTATCATCAAAAGTCAAAACCTATAAACAAAAGAATCTTCATAAAATTCAAACTCAATGAGTATCTTAAAAAACGACAGCACTTACGAAGGTGAATAGATTATCTTTCCTGTCTGAAGAAGTAATGTCACGTAATTCTCCATAGAAGAGAGAAGTGACCTCTTTTTTATGTCAGTGAAACCCTGTTATAGAAGAACATAATGCAACCAAGGATCACCAATTCAGTTCAAGGATTATATAGCTTTTGCAAGCAGAGAGAGTGACTTACAACAGCCTTGGCAAGGGCTTTTGCTAGTAAATCCACTGCTGATAATTCAGAGGAGCTTAACAGCTGCTCTGCTTGTGAACGAAAAATTGGAATAACACTGCATTTTAACCAAATATATGCTTAGGTCGACATTAAAATATAACATAATCGAGGCATTTCTTAATATGAGATATAGCAGCTTACCTGTCGGAGACATTTGAAATAGCATCAGCTGCTTCACATCCAGCTGATTCAGCAATATCAGCAGGCTGAGGGGCAGATATATGCTCAAACTTAACACCTGACTCTCTCTCTATTCTAGAAACACTAAACGAGTGTTTGGGTTCATAAAGCAAAATAGCAACACCAGTGTTTCCTGAAAGAGGCATCTCTTAGCATCTCATTAACATTGAAAGTCGAGATTGATATGGGAAAGCTTAAAGGTTTACCAGCTCTTCCAGTTCGCCCTGATCGATGAATGTAAGCTTCGACATCATGTGGGGGTTCGTACTGAAAAATTAATCAATGTTCATTACTTATTACGACCAAACATGTGCCTCGGTAATTAATGAAACCACTTCTGGGACACAAAAATGCACCTGTATAATCAACTGCACATCATTTATGTCTAAGCCACGTGCTGCCACATTTGTAGCAACTAAAACTAAGAACCTTCCTGACCTAAATCCAGCAAGTATGACCTACACGATACCAGGTCCTAATAGATAAACTGACAAAGAAAAACCAACAAACACAATCTGATTCTAAATTAAGTATATGTCTTTGTCATCATTTCTACTCACTTCACGTTGAGCTTGCATTATGTCCCCATGCAAAGCACGTGCACCAGGTAATAACCCAGCAAGTTCAGATGCAGATTCTTTTGTCTCGGTGAAAATGATGGTTCGGCCACCACTAAGAAAAAATTCACACATCCTATTTAGGAACCAGGAAAAAGAGAGTAAATAGAAAAATACTTTGCTGGTCAAAAAATTACAAACCGGCTATAACAACGGATAATATCGGGAATAAGTTGTGGTCTTGCTGAACGAGTACAAGGAAGAACAAGATGTCTAACATTGGCGCTAGCCTTCAATTTCTCATTGCCAACAAGATCAGCTGTTTTCTTATCTTGCTTTAGAAATCGTGTAGATATCTGGAAGCATTTCAAACGGTCTTAAAAGAAGAAAAAAGAAATTCAAGCATATTATTCATTAAGATCCAAGGTTTCAAATCTTATTTGACTGTTACATGCCAACTGGCATAGTATGGATTCCTTCATTGTACCCATAATCATCTACTAAAAATTGTTTAGTGTGACTATATACTAATATACCAATATAGTATCCTCAACATACCATGGTATTTGAAACCACACTTAGATCCTTTAATGAAATTTGTATGACAAAGGGGTAAACTAAGAAAAAATTTGATCCACAGACCTTCTTTACCCAGTCAGGCAGGGTAGCACTGAAGAGAAGTGTTTGAACTTTGCTAGTATCCTCAACTTTACCTGCAAAACAAGAATAGAAAAAGAACACTGAGTTAACATTAACCAGGTAATGTCAATACACATAGTTCATCCATAACTATAGTCAGGCACAAGCTGTAGGTCTGGAATCCCAAACTGCAGAGATAAACATCAAGATAAAACCAATGAATCCAATACAGATGCATATTAGAAAAGAAAAAAAAAACCCATAGCAATATTGATCACGCATTTATCTGGACTTGCATTGAGCAACATGAACTTTAACAAGCCTTTCAGATGGTTACCAATAAAACCAACAACAACAAACATTAATAAACAATTTTTGTATCTGATGCAATAAAAAGTTTCCATACGAAAAGATAAAGATCAGCATTAGCCTAGGCATGATTATTTTATATGCAATACCAGAATTGTGACTAACCAACACTGTTGGCAGATCTAACACAACATCTAACTATATTTAAAGTATCATAGAAGTCACTTTTACAACATATAAAATCCAGGGGGTAGATAACCGGTGCAAACATTGTGAAGAGAAGATCCATACCGAGAATTAGTTCCACATCATCGACAAAACCCATATTTAACATTTCATCTGCTTCATCAAGGACACGGAACTTTAAAGCCTTCAGGTCAAGGTTCCCCCTTTCAATGTGATCCTGTAAGGAGGAAAGATGTCTTACTCGAAACAAAGTTTTAAGAGACAACAAAGATTATGAAGCCATGTAAGATAGAGAATAACTTTTATGCGTCCTGGAGTCCCAACAATGATATCAACTCCTCGCCTTAGTGAAATTTCTTGAGTACGGTAAGGGGATCCACCATATAAACAGCATGAAGATAAACCCACCGTCCCGCCATAGACCTCAAAGTCTGAATAAACCTGGATTTGAATTTATTTCCATCAAGTTCCAAGATAAAGAAACACCAAAATACTTGCACATTTATCATAGGCAATAAAAAAACCTAAAGATACCTGATTTGCTAGCTCACGAGTTGGAAGAAGTACCAAAACACTTGGAGGTCTCCCATAACCACTCTTCCTTGATGCCTTATGCACTCCATTGGTCAATGACTCCAATATAGGCAACACAAAAGCCAAGGTTTTACCCTGCAAATATGGACAGACATAAGATACCATCATAACTAGGCAATATGTATTATTTATAGATATCAGTGAGTATAGTGCAGCAAGTCAGCATGAACATCAGTGATACAGAAAAAAAAATACAAGATTTCTTTTTAAAGCATATGATAATGACAGCAGCAAAAAACACAATCCTCGGTGCCATTTTTGTAGACACTTGGATCTTTTTGCCCAAATGAATCAGTCGATGAAAATATTACTATCCGATTTCACACAAGATAATGCACGAGTTTTTTGGATAGAGTTTGAAGTTTTGAACCAGGTCACCCAAATCAGATCAGGAAATCAATTAACAAACTACAAATTTGCAGGGATTAGTTTAGAGTTGGCCAGAACCAAGAAAGCAAATTCTTGTCAGATGATTCCAACCGAGTTACATATCTGGACATTTCGAGCTAAAACCAAATATATCAGATGGTTTCTGCCAATTTTAGCCCATCAATCTGGGTCAAGGACCAACCTTCCTACAAACCTATCATCGTTAGATACTTCAACAGATATCATATTCTAAATAGTTATTGGATTAATGTGCAACAATATGTTACATCACAAAATCAGAATCTTAGAAAAATGTTCTGTAGGAAACCTCTGAGAATAATCTTCGGATTGCCAATAATGGAACTGACAAATCATGCACTAGTAAAAAGCCTGCTTTTAGATTATAATTAGCTGGAGAATTAAGTATTAGTGTTTCAATCTATTTCAGGGTCTACTAATAAGCAATGTCAAGGCTTATATCTCGCACTATATGATAAAGATCTATACGCACCTGACCAGTCCGTGCTCGACCGACCAAATCAAACCCATCGAGTATGAGATCGAAAGTCATGGCCTGGATGGGGAACAGAGCCTTAATCCCCTTCGAATTCAGTGTCTCCCTCAAGACCTTCGAGATCCTAAAATTGGACAAAGCGTTTGGATCATCGGCAGCGTTGTCTGTCTCTCCGTCATCGTCCTTCATCAGCTTCGGCTTCTTCATTGCGCCTCCATTCACTGCCGCTGCTTGCTTCTCGGCGACGGTCGGCTGGGTGGAATCGGACGTGGTGTCACTTTTTTCGTCATCATCAGAGGCCTTCCTCTTCTTGCCCATCTTTGCCTTCTTCTCGGACGCCGTATCCTCCATGCTGCTGTCAAGCTCGCCGTATGTAGGCTCGAACTCCGCATGTTTTTTCTTCTTCTTCTTCTTCCTCTGCTCCCCCTCCTCAGGGGTGCCGTTCTGGAGCTCCTTGGGCTTCAATTTCTTGGTCTCCTCGGAGGAGAGAAGATGGTCGGATAAGACGAGATAAGGCATGATGGCGGCGGGTCGTAGCTCTCTGCGGAGGTCGTAGGAAAGGCTGGGCGTGGAGGCGCAGCGACCGGAGCAGGAGTGGAGGGCGAAAGAGTTCGAGCGTTTAGGGCTTTATACGGTTCGATTTGGCGACGACAAGAGAAACCCTAGGCTTCAGCACGTGCCGAGGAGAAGAAGGGAACGGTGTGGGGCAGGCTAATAAGTACTTGTTGCACCGACATAGCGTACCACTGAAGTTACGATATAGTGGAGTCGGAGTCAGCTTGTCGGATCCTAAGTGGTAACTCAAGTCTAGCCGTGAAAGAAGCGATCGTGCAGACCGACGCATATATCTTCCAAAACATTGTAGGCGACGAGCGCCTCTGTGATGATTCCTGTCGTGGCATCAATTGCATCCTATCGCTGTTTGACAAAATGCCAAGGCGGGAGCGGATGGTGTTAGAGGCGGTTGAGCGTGGACTATCATGTCGCATCTACATCTGATGCCTAAACGTTCGTTTGTTTTCCACTCTCCTGCTGCTACGTAGAGTAAGAAGCGTTTTGTCTTCTCGATGGCTTCAGTTATCGCATAAACAGCGGTCTAAAACTGCTCGACGAAATGCCTAGCCTGGTGGGAGCTGCCTGGGATTTGCTGGTGAGTGCTATATCATATTTCCAGTGAAGTTAATGGGTGAGACAGTGTCCATAGTTAGGTTGCCCCTCTATGATCTGGATGCAGGGGTAAGGTTGCGTACGTTGATCTTCCTCACACTAGTGTCATGGAACAATGCAGACAAGGTGTTCGACACTTGTCCATGACGGTTTTCGGTTCCTGTTTTCCACTGTTTTCTTGTAGACAGCTTGTACGGGGCAGAAAACACTATAGTCAACCCCATTTGTGTTTGTTGTCAGTGTTTTTGCTTTGTCTTTATGTCATGTAAAGCTTGGAAATGTTTCATAGTGGTATCAGAGCTGCAAATGCCACACTCCATTTGAGTAGCTTTGCTAGTTTCCACATGAGTGCTTGTCCGTTTCTCTGGAACGGCCACACATTTCTGCTGCCTATCTTGTACAGCAGTGTTGGTTTTGCTACACTGCCTTGCCATGGCAATTCAATATTTGCTTTACTCGCTCTGATATCACTCTGTCTCGTCTTAGCTGGGATTGCCTAAGGCGTATGACACCCAAGCGATGTGTGTTCGCAAGGGTCTGTCTAGACCTTAACCTCGTCTAGCCCACTAAGGACATGCACAATGAAGAAAATGTTAAAGGCGAAAGTGCTAGGTGAACATTGGGCCTAAATATACCTTCAGAACCCCCTTTGTATGTGCTTGTTCAGCCTGTTCTTGAGACCCTTTCAAGCCTAGTAAAAGCTGGTTTCTTTGTGTTGCTTGCGATCTCGGTTATCTTGCCCTTTTCGTGTGTGATGGTGGCAAATTACTCACATGTTCATCTTTCTAACTTTTTCTTCATTGTGCAAGTCCTCAATGGACTGCACGAGGTTAAGGTCTAGGCTAACCCTTGTGAAAGCATATTGCTTGGATGTCATATGCCTTAGGCAATTCCAGTTAAGGATGTGACACTAGGCTGTCCTTTTTTATGTTATACTTCTCTGTCTTATATGCTATAGTTATCTGTTCAGGCATTGGCATCTCATGATGAAATTTGCTTCCACTAATGCCAAAACCCAAAGGCAGTCACTGTAGTGTTTTACTTGTCCATGTCTGTCAGACTATAGCTACACAAATTAATTTTTGGCGTCAACCGCCATTGTCAAGTAAACATGATTAATCATATTACATATTGTATCATCTTGTAGCACATCTAAAGGGAATGCACTTTTGATCAGACAAGTTTTTATGAGATCTATTCTTTGGCTGAATTTTACAAAAAAAAGAGAGAGAGAAAATTATGAAAATTATCTTTTGAGCCCCTTGTCTGAGGTGGCTATTTGCTGTTGTCACTATGCTTGTACTGAATAGATCTACGTGTGCTACCCCCTGCTTCAAACATCTTTTCCGGTTTAATCATCTGATCTGGAAATTCAGTTTCTCAATGCTGAAGCCAAAAAAGAAAGGAATAACACAATTACCCCAAAATGAAGGGCCACGATAATTGTGAAATCATTGTCTTGAAAACCAAATAGGTCCTGAAGAAACACATTTATTGGCTGAACCAAATTCCCTGGAACATGAATTGGTTTATCTAGATCTCCTAGTTGAGAAAACATCAGACCATAAAGAGTCCATGCTGCAGGATTAACCCAATATAATCATCTCCACCAAACTGGGATCATCTGCTTTAACGTAGTCAACATTCTTTCAGTGTAGCATGCTTGTATTCTAAATAAATTATTGCAAGCTAAGAATGTCAAACTTACCTTCCTTGAAATGAAAAAACCAGAGAAGAAACTCCACAAGAGATAAATGAGGAAGGAGACCGAGGAAGCTATTTCTGGAGTTGGTGTGAGTGTTACTGTCATCATCCCATACTTGTGAAGTAGGACAAATTTAAAAGCATGAAGAGCATGAACCAGAGGAATTTTACTATCGACAACTGGAATCCAATCATTGGATAGAAAATAAATGAAAAGAGGAGCACTTGGAGTATCACAAATGGGGTTTCAACTGCCACCTGCAGATGTTATGATGATTTTCATCTATACAGAACTGAAAAAATAAGCAAGGACATATCTATTACTTAATGTATGCTGATTGGTTTTCTATGAAAAAGTGGTGGACCACTGTGTTTGTTGGTAGGAACAGTATACTGCAGCACGTGTATTGCAATGCCTCAGAGGTACCGGGCATGCTTCATGCCCAGTTGTGCCAGAAGTGACAACACATGCCTCAGGCAATTTCTGGCATGTTCCTTGCTAGAAATATATTATCATACTCATTGTCATGGAATGATGATACAACAATCCTTGTGTTGGACTTTGAGTTCATGATAAATCGTAAGTTCATAGCAAAATGCTGCAATTTTGAATGGATTGCAGAAATAAGATTACCTGAGCAATAGTGTAAGCCATGGAAGTGTACATTCCAGCTGATCTTTCTCGGTAGAGTACTGTTCTCTCCATCCATACAAGAGGCTGCATCAAAATGGCATTGACAAAACCTTGAAACAATGCTGATGCATACATGACTCCGAAAATGTTGAAAATATCTTGTTCACTGGTACTGTTATTCATTGAAGAAAGAGCAGGGTTAAAAGTATTTACAAAGACATGAAACATTGCTGTTGCTTACATGATTCCCAGTCTGTTGAGAGTATCTTGTTCACTGATGTTGTTGTGCAGTGAATAAAAAGACTTAAATTCTCAGCTATGGAGGAAATCATTATGAACTCAAGAAAATATGTTGTTTACTGGTACTATTGTTCAGCCAAGAAAACAGAATTAAAAGTGTCAGCAATGCATGGGGAAGATCATTTTGAACTTACATGTTGGAGCCAATTTTCCAAAATACTATGCCAAATAGATTTGAAGTTCCAACTGTAGTCACAAAACGGACGACATTGAATTCTGGATTTTCCAATATGATTTGTGTAATTTCCACAATCACGCACTACATTGTGACCCAAAATTCTGCCAATATTCAGACGCGAAGTGCAGATCCTCTGAGTTTGGCCGTATTTTACTCGGCTCACGAACTAGTTCCATGTTTTCTCTGTCAGATCAAGTATAAATTCAGCACCTCATTTTATTCATAAAAAGGGGTGACACAGTGCAGGAGGCTCCTGCTAATGCAGGATCTGTGGTGGTTTAGTGTGCACAACCTAGAGGCTGTTTCTAAGACTTGAATCCTTGACATCCAGATAGAAAAGATGCAACCTTGTTATGCTGCCAAAGCTCATCTGCTATTCATTTTAAATTTGTGGTCTTTTTACTTGAACCAAGAATTTTGGTTGTGTTACCTGTATAGAGAAGAACTTCGAAAGATCTCTGCATAGTCGATGGACTTATCATATTCCATGGTAAGAGAAGTGATATCTAGCATCCATGTTGCTGGATTTTGGTCTTTTTTTATTTTAGGAACTCCTGGGATAGCCTGCTCAGAAAAGCCTTGGACCTATTCTTATTCTCTTCATTTAAGGAATAAAGATTAATTCAAAATATGTTACCTGAAAATATTGAATCATGATGTGAGATAGAGGACCCAGAGGACCACTATAGATCAACTGCCCCCCTCTTTTCATCAGTAGTAACTTCCAGTGGTAGCAAAGGACAAGAATGGTTAAAAAAGGCAATTCTGACACTTAATCTGTATGTTTTTGCAGTGGTAAATGAACACTATTTGTCTAGGAGCTTTATGATTTCATAGTTATTTAATTTATATGTTATTAAGTTATCTTCATTTTTCATCTTGTTAATTCATCAAATGTTTGCATTTGTTCTTAGTTGTTCCTTTTCGATATAAAATGTTCGAAAGCAGACTGTGAGATTTTAACTGACTGTCTCTTAAATTTGACTTGCTTGCACTAAATTTAGCTCTCTTTGAAAGGTGAACCAACATAAGTTTTACTTTCCAGCTACATAGGGTACTGTTTACAATTGTAAAGATTTGTTATGTAAATGCAAGAATATATAACCAACTGTGGTTCATCTATGTTTTAACTAAATCAAATTCCCAAGAAGTGTTCATAATCCAAGAACATCTTAACCTAACCAAGATTATAGCTGTGCCATTACATGATTCATATTTCATGTGCTACATTTACCATAAGCATTACAAGGATGTTCCATGGCTCTCATAGTAATTTAAAAGATCTCAATGTTAGGAGGGCCACCGAAATCCTAGTAGTAGTATTTGCTTTGCAACATTTGTCACATCTACTTTCATAAATTATAATCCATGCAATATTCTAATTTCTGCCTTTGTTCGTAGTCGCTAACCCTACATTAAAGTTTTTGGGTGTATTTTGGCTGTTACTTACTTTTGTGGATTTGAAAAAAAAATTTGGATGCAAGACTTCTTTTGTAACTAATATGTCAAAAAAAAGGATCTGATTGTAGGAAATAAGAGACTACTTTTTTGTTAAATTTGCTTAGAGAAAATACATTCTTGATAAGAATTCAATTTAGTCTCTTGAGAAAAAAAAAACAAGTAAATTCTGTACCTGTAATATCAGTTTCCATGTTCTTGACATTGCACACACACACACATGCACGCACACACAAACAAAATAGTTGATTAGCCTTCAAAATGCTAAGCAATATTTTCACATCTTATTATTGTTTTTGTTGCTGTTGTAGATTGAAGCAGCAGCACCTGCAAGGCATTGGCGCAGACATTGAACAAGGTTGGAAGAGGTTGTCGGCCTCCATGCTCAAGTTCTCAAAATGCACCTCAACCTTGGGAACTTGAATCCCCAACCTGATCATAAAACATCACTTGGTAAGATTTCTCGATGAGATGGGAGGAACAGAAAACAAAGTCTTCTTTCTCTGTTGAGTTCTTTCTGTTTTCATTACTTCCTCATTCCCTCTCGGAGCAGGTGGAGGAACTCCTCGTTGTCCGCGTGGGTGAAGTGGGCCTCTTGTCGTTCCATGCTTGTGGATCTCGGCTTCCTTCTTCCACTTCAACTTCGGGTTGTGCTACCAAGTAAGCCTGGTGTTGATGTGCTGTTTTAGCGTGGCTCAGATATATAGAGTGGAAGAGCAACGTGAGCTAGTAGTAGTAGCATGGGAACGGTGTAAAGGAGTAGCAGAACTGAATCGATTATGGATCGGAATCGAATCAGGTCAATAGTTCGATGATATCGAATCAGATGAGAAGCGGGGTAGAATCTAAAGTCTGATTTCAGTTCTTAGTGGAAAGGACGTTGTTCCACACCCACTGTCTCTATTCATAGTCTCAACGCAGCAGTAGTTGATTCGATTGTTCATCCATGTGGGTGACATAGATACGATTCCATTCACGATAGATTCCATCTTGAAGTAATCCAATTGAACGTGGCAAGGAAAGACACGAGGGACCAACCCAGTGTAAGAAAAGGAGCCTATTGCAGTCCTTCTCAATCAAATGAACCATTAATGGTTTGGTTGGTCATCAGCGTAATGCTTTCTTACATTGGTGGAGAAAGTGACACTGCAATATTTGAACCAAAGATATTTGACTCTGATATTTCACGTGTGTTACCAATGGTTGACCGCAATTGATAGGTTAACCTGTCAATACACCGTCGACACAAAATAAATGGAAAGCCCTAATGGCCCGTAAACCGGTTAGGCCCAATTTACGGTTTTTTGGGATCCACAGTCTGACTGACAGAGCTCGGCAAAGAAGATGGCCCGTAACTGTAGTTAGGCCCGATTAGTTACTATTATCGTGGGTCCCACCAACAGAACTTGGTGAAATCGGGCGGGAAGGAAGAGAGAGAGAGAGAGAGAGAGGCAAGGGGGTTGGGGTTGGGGTTGGGTGGGAATGGCGATGCTCCGGATCTGGTGCGTGTCAGATCGACCGCGGTCTCATCGTCCTCTCCTCTCCTCTATTTTTGCTCTTTTAAGGTTCCCTTCGGGTCGAAGTCTACCTATATCGCGAGGTAGGGTGATCCGCTGGAACCGATCAGGGAAGAGAATCGTCATTTGTCTTACTCGCATCTGGTTGTTGCAGGGGAGCCTGTGCTTTCCATCAAGAATCGGAGATCTTTGCAGCTGTTGTTGATGGAGAACACCCGAGGGCGGGCGGCCCCTGTTCGGGCGAAGTTTGGGGCTGTTCATCCCCTGTACATGCCCGTGTGATCAAAATCCGGTATCAAGCTCCTTCCCTTGTTCATTTATTTGCCCTTCTTTCTCGTACTATAATGGTCGGATGCGTGAAATTAATGCGTGCAATTTGACTGTAGATTTTCCTTGTTCTTAGTGTATAGATCGAGAGCCAAGTGAATGATAAGGTTTGCTATGCTTGGGAAATTGAGTGATATCATGATTATTCTCTTTATGGACTGAAATTATTCTCTTTAGTCTATGTGCTTGATGAAGTTAATACGTTGGAACATAGATCGATTTGGTAATAGATTTCTCTTGATGTAATTTTAATGACCTACTTGTTCAGCCTTGGGAGATGGTTTTCTGGCATTCTTTTGTTATGGACTGAGCGTTTTCACTAAGTTATGTAGCATTCCCTCACTATGCCTACTAGTAAGAAGTCACTCTATAGTATGACCTTGTAAAACAAAAGAAGATTAGTTGATGAGCAAACTATCACGTATGTTGTCCAAGGATACTAGAACACGGATTGCATAGGTAACACAAAGGTAACTGATAGCTTTACTGGACTATAAATGACGATCACAAACCACGCATGTGGATCCAGCTAGCTTGATATGTCTTCTAAAACTTCTCTTTTGGAGAATAGCACTAGTGGAATTTGAAAAGTGGGAAGAGTTGTTATACTAGGACTTCACCTGACTGAATATGTAATGCATCACCATGGTTAGTTCCTATCTTATTTGTGAAAAAAATTAGTAATCTATAAGATTCTGCACTGACTAAAGCCGGTTATATAGCTACTTCCGGTGCCAATCAATATCCCAACTCCAATTTGTGTTATTTGATCAATTAATTAGGAGTGTATTCTTATAGAAAAAAATTGAGGTAAGCATATGTTATGTTGATAAATAAATCTGAGGAAATTATTTAGAACTATAATCCTCAAAATATATTTATACATTATGAGTGGTGATACTGTTTGAATAAAAAATGCCTCAACTATTTTTGTGAACCTGTTGAGCAGAGAATTCTTAACATTTTTGTATAATTTTGTGACTAACATAAGTCATCGTGTGGAAACCAAATTAGAACTGTGTTAGGAGATTAGAGAGACAAAATTAACTGGGATTGCATGAGATTTGGGTTAAGAAGTCAGATTTTGGTACATGTTATTTCTAGAGAGGTTACATTGTATAATCTTGAGAAATTCGGTAGGAGAGTGGTACTATCATATACTCAGAAGCTTCCTTAGGATTCGCTGAACATAAAAGACTAAGTTTTTTTTTGTCATTTTGCAATACACTGTGGAAACATGAAAATAATTAGACATAAGTGAGAAACTTCAAAGTGTGGCATACATAAGTGAGAAACTTTGATAAGAGTGGATATCATTATCTTAGGTCCCATTTGAGGCCTTAAGACTTGCTCTTGTTTGTCTTTTCCTTGAACTTGTAGGGTATGGCCCAGCATCCTCTCTCTCACCTCTCATTTCTAGCAATCATCTTCTAGTCTCTATTTTGATCAATCACATTAATGAGCATTGGGGATTATCATCAATCAAACTGTCAAGAAAGATTATTAATGAATTCCTGCTCAATTATTTTGAATAATTATTTTAAGTGTTGTTTTGAAAAGCTCTCAATCTAGTGTGTGGTTAAAACGTATCTGATATGTCAAACTCTGTGTTAAGAGACCTTTCACTTGTGCTACTTGATATGCATGATCCATGATAACTATCTAAATGAACAGTTAGAAACTGGCTCTAGCTCCAGAAATCTGATCTAGGCTTTTTTTTTTTTTGTGCATATAGTATCTTGCTCCAACAAGATTGGTAGCATTCAGTATTGAACTACAGCATGAGTTGGACTTGGAAAGTGTTGCTCTTTGATAAACAGATCACCTCTTTCCCTGAAGATTGCTGGGAAATGTAATTACTAATTAATTGGTTTCCTGTCATTTGTAAGTAAAGCATTAACTGCACTTTTGATAATGATCAGAAATGCAAACTGTCTTGGGTCACTTCAAGCATAGAAAGCAATCCTTGAACTGCCATACTTGACTGATGCAATTTTTATTTGGTTTCATTTTTTTTACCTTTGTATCGTTAGATAAACATTTTGACTGTGTTAAATTATACTGACAGAAAAAAAAAAGAAAAGGATTGGCAATTCTATAGAGGTCGACATCCAAACATGGGCCCGTTACCATCCACCGATGAAGGGCTGTATCCCGTATAAAGCAAAAATGCAAATGAGCCACCCGTGCCCGGCATCTCTTTTCCGGCAGGTAGAAAGTTTATTTATTTATTTATTTTACTTTTGGCTCCTTTTGAAGGGAAGAAATTTGTTGGGAAGTAAGTCTGCGACTTGCAAACTTCCATCCGTTTCTTATTCTTTCTTTGGTATTTTTTGTCATCAGAGTCTCCTCACTCGGGTAAACTTACATATCTTCATCAGAGCTTCCGCAACTGTCAACCTATACCTGCAAACCATGTACTCGTCCTACTTGTGAACAGTATCGTATATCGTACAAACTCTTGCCTTTAAAAACGCGTCGCATGGAGATCGAGCAGCTGACACAGAGGAGATGGGCGCCGAGTTCAACAAGTCCAGTCTGAGCCGTGCGGCTAGCTTCCTCAACTCCGCAGTGAGCTTCCTGGTGTTCTCCTTCCTCGACGTCCTCGACGCGATCCTCTGCGTCGTCTACAAGCTCGTGGACTACGCCATGGAGACCGACTCGAGGCCGTGCTACTGCTCCCCGGAGGAGGTCACCATCAGCGGCGACTTCCTCGTATCAGCGACGAAAGGCGGCACGGTTGTTCCAGTGGCTGCCAAGCTCCGGTTGGGGGATGTATCTGACACCCTTTACTATCGCCCATCCCAAGTTGCTGAGCTCACTAAGAAGGCCACCATTGCCGTGGGCTATAAGACCAGCAGATCGATTGGATTCACTGTGAGCTCTGACGTCATCGGGGCGCTCAAGGAGAAGACCAGTTGCGGACGACGGCCGCTGTGGTCCGACTGCGACTGCAAGAAATGCAATTCTCCGGAATCTCACCTATATGTTCATGTCGAAGGACCCAAAGGTATTTAATTACTGCATTTGGGTGTATATTCTTGAAGCACTGATCAGAAAAATATTCCGATGGAATACGACAGACACATCTACGACGACGGCGGACGTCATTTTCATTCATGGATTCATATCGTCGTCGGCGTTCTGGACGGAGACGGTGTTTCCGGAGTTCTCAGACGCGACCAAGTCGAACCATCGGATGTTCGCGGTGGACCTGCTGGGGTTCGGCCGGAGCCCGAAGCCGGCGGACTCGCTGTACACGCTGCGGGAGCAGGTGGACATGATCGAGAAGTCGATCCTGAAGCGGCACAACGTTCGGTCCTTCCACATCGTTGCCCACTCCATGGGGTGCATCATCGCGTTGGCGCTGGCGGTCGAGCACCCAGAGGCGGTCAAGTCGCTTGCATTGATCGCTCCGGTAAGTCCAGGGTGTCGATCAATGAGTAGAGGATGGAGTAGGGTTTGTCCATGGCGTTCATTTAATGAAGGTGGGGTTTGGTGCAGCCATACTTTCCGGTGCCCAAAGGGGAGAAGGCTGCGCAGTTCGTGATGCGGCAGGTGGCGCCGAAGAAGGTGTGGCCGCCAATAATGTTTGGGGCGTCGATGTCGTGCTGGTACGAGCACGTGAGCAGGACGATTTGCCTGTTCATCTGCAGAAATCACCGGTTGTGGGAATTCCTCTTCAGATTCATCACTCGGAACAGGTAAAATCTACACCATGATCTGCTGCTGAACTGCCTCTTCTTTCTATGTTAGTGATCCATCTCTTTCGTATTGCATGCTACTTTTCTTACCTTTTCATTCAATGTTAGTGATCTCCCTCTTTCGTGTTGCATGCTGCTTTTCTAGTTAGCTGATTGTGTGTAATGTGGTAAGGCTCCCAAAAGATTAAAAAAACAAATTAACACAAGACAACACAGAAGAGAAAATTTAATACATCTAATTCGAAATATCCCATTTCACTGTGTCAACTCCTACAATTCGATGCTTTAAACTGTTGCGCTTATGTCATACATTCTTCCTTGTTATGTATTCTTTTTCTCGACGCTATTTGGGCTGCATAGCTTACAGACAGATACTATTAGTACAAGTTGAGTTCTTTGCACTTTCAATTCCTGTTAGAACATTGACAAAAGCATCTCCCTTTAGTTCCTACTAGAAAAAAAAAAAGCTTAAGACAATAAATAAAACTCTTAATAAACCAAATTTTGATTCCTCTTCACCATCATTTTCTAATTAAACTTTGAAAAAAGAATTGCATGCAATAATACCATGAATATTATCACTGTTGTTCCAATATGCATTATGAAGAATTCTTTATGCTCTACTAGAATTGTATTTAAGGTGTTTAATTGTTTACCTTTCCACCGTTGTCTTTGTATTTCTTTCGGATATACATATATATATATATATATATATATATATATATATATATATATATATATATATATATATATATATATATATATATATATATATATATATATATATATATATATAACCCTTAGGTTTTCATTATTTCTCACGCATAGTCCTTTTTCTTTAAAAAAGAGATGAGATTACCTAATCAATATTGTGATTGTCTCCAACCCATGAGGTCCTATCGTCCCCTCTTCGTTATCATCTTATCGTACTACTATCTCCCTCTATCATCCTCGGTGCCATCATTCTCATGAGAGAAAGTCATAAATGGTTATGGGGGGTGATTGAGAGAAAAAATTGGGATGATGAAACCTCTCAGGATAGATGATATGATTGTTTAGAACGAAAGTGACCATGGGATGGAGGTATAGAATAATCTCATCCTTTGAAAAATAAAAAATGCTTTACAAAGATGCTACATGAAACCATATATATATATATATATATATATATATATATATATATATATATATATATATATATATATATATATATATATATATATATATATATATATATATATCCAATGCAACTCCAAATACGAATCAAAATTTAATGCGCTTCAACAAGTTGTTAGTTGCAAGAGGCTGTTCGGTATGGGAAAACGATGTTCCCTATTATCCCTCAGCGCGTCGAGTCGATGCTGAAGGACAGAGGTCGGCAACTTTATTGCCCTTCGGCTAAGCTTGATATATATATATATGGATTAGAGGACACAGCCATGCTGAACTTAGTTATTCCCTTCCGCCCAATGCAACATCTAAATGGTTGAGTATTTGATGAAGCACAGTTTCCGTCCCATCAGCCTCCATCCAACTCAATGCTAGTGTTATATAGGACGTCATGTCTGCTTTTAATGCAGGCTGACTACCCAAACGAGTCAAGATAGTTCTCATGATTAGCTCTATGCCAGTGAAAATTGCGTACGATGTTAATCCTGTCACGATTATGAATTGGCCAAGTCTATTGAACTCTTGATGATTACGCGGAAGATAATACAAGGAAGCTTAGAAATCAATCAGTAAACGACTCTGTTTTGTTTGTCGTCTGCTTTGTTTTCTTCCCTGCTATAATTCATTACTACATTTCTGGTTCATAGAACCGTACAGATCTCGAGGTTTCACCACACAACATCTTTATCGGAAAATTTAAATTGTTCGTCCTATGTCTACATCAGCTTGCCTGTGCTCATCATTAGTCATGGTCCGAGTACTGCTTGCACACTCACATCCGAGTTCTTCACGTCATTATCTGATGCGATGCAGCATGAATGAGATGACAATGAAAGCCACCAAATCCTTGCACAACTCTACCTTCCAGATGTTTGCTAGCGCGTTATTTCTGTGCTTTCAGTCGACATTATGCTCTGGTCAACCCTTGTTTATTACTCTCACATGCTCTTCCATGGCCTCGAAACCTCGACAAGCTGAAATCCTCATGAACAGGACGAGGTAACCAAGTGTCTTGAGTGATGTATGATGTAGCGTTCTGTTGTTGTCGGAACAGGATAAGGACCTACATGATGGATGCATTCATGTGCCACACCCACCGTGCTGCATGGCACAGCTTGCACAACGTGATATGCGGGAGTGCGGAGGCGATGGAACGGTGCATGGATAGCGTGAACAGACGGAGCTGCTGCGACGTGGCGGTGTTCCATGGCGACGACGACGATGTCCTCCCTGTCGACTGTAGCTACGCGGTGGGGTCGAGGATCCCCAGGGCTCGTGTCAAGGTGTTCCAAAGGAAGGACCACGTCACCATCGTCGTCGGCCACCACAAGGCCTTGGCTGGGGAGCTGGAACAGATATGGAGGAACGCAGGCAGCCCAACCAGCAAATAGCCATCCGCAGGTCGATACAAGAAACCCAAATTAACACCACAAGCCTGCCTTCTCTTTTATGTTGGGTCATGTACTAATACCCTATGCCTAATCTTTTATTTACATATATATAAATTTTTATTTGTGAAGATAAATCATGAAGACGAGATTTGAGTGATAAACTATTAAGATCTTTATCAGTTAAATCAATAGATATTTTCATGTTTATGAATATTATGAAAAAATATATATGTATTTTATTGTCTGAAGAGTTAATTCGTATCTTGAAGTCAACATAATTTGGTGCTAGTCTCATTGCAAAACTGATGTCGACTAATAGGAGCGTTTTGTTTGATGTCCTTCAAAATACTAACACTAAGGCAGAATGTATGCCGAACGAGTGAGAACATAAAGAAGAGTGTTGATCCAAGATGAGAGGGCAACCACCTAAGGATCATGCTGACTTAAGTTTATAACGTAGTGTCGGGCTTACAATATCATAACACAAGAATGACACACGTCAATCTTTAGGTATCACGATATCCACGATTCATCGACCAAAGTCAACTCAATAAAAATGGCTCCTACCGACCACCCCAAAAACTAATTAAAGAAAAACAAATTTTCCAGCGGGCAACAGTGGTTATAAGTCTCTCTCTTATCCTCGTCCTGATTAGACATAGGCATGGGCGCGTCTAAGCTTCATCCGAACGACAAAAACCACGTTCAGTCACTAAATACACTAGTGACGGATTGCGGAATAGCGTACGGCGGTGCCAAGTGCGCCCCTGCACGCATGGTCGGCTGTGAAGATGACGGCAGCGCCGCCCAAGTGTTGGTTGCCGACCGCCAGCCGACTTCGGCCCCATGAGCGACCATTAAGTCTCCTATCGCCTCCCGTCACTAACGGTCCTTCCACGCCAACCCAGGCCGAATCTCTCCCTTTCCTCGACCGCTTTGGCACCCGAACCAAGCGCGGGAAACTGGCGGCAGGTACCGAGTTCCGCGCACCGCAACTTAGAATAAGAAAGTTGAGTTACGGGAGCTTTGTAAGATTTTGGGCTGTTCTAATTTATTTTTGGGGCCTCTTTTATCACACTGCGACTACTGTTTGGTACACACGCTCACCGGTGCGTTGCCATCACTTTTCTTTAGTTCTTTTCTTTTCTTGGACCAATTTGACGTTGGATCGAAGTGAACCTGGGTTCCGCTCACCTCAACGGAGGATAAGAGAGTGGAGTTACGCGGGATTCCGAAGATTTCGGACCGTAATATATGTTTTCGGGCGTCTTCGTTCCTCTGCTAGTGTGCGGTAATCCCCCCCGGTCGGTTTCCGCAGCCTTTTGTCTTTTTCCTACACCGGTTTGGCTCACCGCCGTAGAAAAGAATAAGAGGTTGGGCGATGTATGACGCCGCCTTGGTGTTTTCTGTTAGGGTGTCGATGCACCGCGCATCAACACCCTAACTGGAGGGCAGAAGGAACTGACCTTGCTCAACTGGAGGGCACAGGGAAGCAGGAAGAAAGAGGTGAACCTTGCTTCATATGCATTAGCCCAATCCTGCCACACCAAACAAATTAAGTATAAATGCAGTGGTATTGGCAATCTACAGCCAAATGAATATATCAGCAGCAGCAGTGTCAGAACCATACAACTTATGAATACTGGAAAACACAGCAAAATCCATGGTTTATTCTTAATGTAAGAGACCATTAGCAGCTGCATTATCTATTTTATCAGCTTCGAGGGTAAAGCACAGAAAATGAATTAGAAAGGCAAATTCAACCCACACATATAATGCAATTCTAAACTGTACCAGTGAAGGACAAATTTTCTCGAGGAATGTTTTTTTACTTCTCATGTCTTTGCCAACTAATGTATATCGATCACAACAATCTACAGCATTTGAAAAGTCTACAATAAGCAGGATTTTAAACATCTACACTATGGACCAGATTTAAGCATAGAATGAAATTAGTTTAGTGTTTTGAAACACCATCAGTCAAACCAAGGATTTTAATCATGGGTAAGAATATGTTTGCAAGACCAAAGTTCGAAAAATCAGCCAATTCCATTCTAGATTGATCGATAAGAATATGTTTGCAAGACCCAAATTGCACCTACAAGATCATATGACACAATGAAAGTGGGTAAGGAAATTAACTCTGTCAAATCGGGTTCATTCAAAATCCAGACTAATCTGACAAAGCATATATTCCTAATCATTTATGCATTGAATTGACACTTTACGAGGTGTATACGCCTTCCAAAGCATATTTTCCTAATAATTTATGCATCAACACTCTACCGAGTGTATATGCCTTCTTTAGCATCACTGGATGCAAGTTCATCCATTATATTATGCAAATGCTTCTTTTCATTATATCACATTTCCTTTAGGACGCAGCTCTGTAAACAGTTGTGGAAATCATCACAGAATTCTAATACTCCCCCTTCTCATTCCACTGGAAATGAACGATTTACCTGTATATTTGCAACCAGTCACTTGCTAGAACCAATCCAAGCAATGCCAAGAAAATAAAGCCTGGTCTGCAAGTAAGGTTCAACGAGAGTATCACGTCAGGAATGTGCCAAAGGATAGACAGGAAAATTGCATAACAGCCAGTAATGTTTGCCCTGAAGGATGTTGAAAGCACCTGTCTGTGACCATAACATCTCCAGAAGTTGACACTGGCCTACAAAATCTGATGAATAAATCAATTATTACAGCTTACCATTTCCCCCTTTTCTTGGCATCTACCAGTCTATCAATTATTACAGCTCCAGAGAGGAGCTAAAAAGTATTATATTTAGACATGAAAAAAAAACATATATTTCAATGTAAAGGAACAAAGGATCAACATTTAGGCACAACTGAATATGAACCAGCAATCCAATGTTCAATATGATTCATATATAAGAGTGTTTCGTTGATTTTAATAGGATTGCTTATGACTTGCTTCCTAGTGAATTTCATGCATCAGTAAATATTGGATGACTCAAAGACAAATCTGCTCCTATCCTCGTTATTTGACTTCATAAAAATGTATACATACATATACATAAAAATGTATCCTTATTATTACTCAATTTAAATTTTTATGAATATGTATATATCTTAGCAAAACTTGCACATATAAATCACCACGTCACCTGATCATTAAAGTAAACAATGTTTAGGTTCTAATTGGCATTAGCACCCCTTTAAAGCAAATATGATGGTAAAAGTATCATTGAAACTTTATTATTTTAAATCTTAATTTTTAAAAAAAATTGAAATTAGCTGACAATTGTTACCTTAGTTCTTGTAACGAATGTTAATGGCAGGAGTTTTATGGTGGATCATAGTTACTGGGGGACATAAATGCTATATTCAAATTTGTTGTGACAAATGCACATTTGCCAAACTTTTCAATGATTGGCATGGCAAATCCCTTTTTTGTTTTAATAATTGTGGATGAAAGCAATGTGGTCACTTCAAAGTTAGGAGCTACTTAAAAGCGGCTCCATAAGAGCATTTGAAATCTTCCCACCACATCTTGATGAGATCTTTCACTATTAAATTAGATAGTTGGATATTCATATTGATAGATGGCTAAGATGTGAGAACTAGAGGGTCTTAACATATAGTAATTAGTGCAGTGTTGCACAAGTGATAGGTCTCAAGTTTGAGTCGATGTGTTAGCATCATTTGATGTAATGAAAATTTCTTTTCATTTTTCGTTTAAACATAAAGCACAACTGAGAAGGATGATTGTCCCAAAACTCACTGGTTAACGAAGCAGCCAAGACTTAGAACTGACAGTCCTCCGATCCTCCCATTGTAGGGTGAGCTCGGAGCTGGATACCTCCCTCCTCAATATCGGCCAAGACAAAAGCCTAGATCACACGATAAATTCGTGGTCCATCTACCACCATCAAATACTATGTTCAAGATGAATGTCTCACAGGCATTTAAACGAACACGATGCGTGCAATCTATACTGGGCATATTGAACTCCAAAAGCACAAAAGTCCTTGCGTATCACAGGCTTTGGCCAATTCGGCTAAAAGCAGTAACGTTATAGGATCAAGAAAAGCATCAATTTGGAGCAAGAACATATTCTCGAGTAGGTTATTACCTTCCAACGAATGCGGCGAGGAGGGGCGCGGCGCAGGTGCGGGTGCAACATACCATCGGCGACGAACGACAAAGTCAAGACAATCGCCCGTCCCCATCCAGTGTCAATGCTGGTGGTGGTGCTCGTTAAGAAGTGGGAACTGTGCGCGGCCGTCGGAGGGACTCATCCACCGTGTCGGCGCGTCGAGAGGGAAAGCCTACAGGGAACAACAATGCCGGAGTTGCGTCGAGCTCATGGGGGTTCCAAGGAATTAGGTTGAATATAATTGAATCGGGTCAAAATCTAATTTACTCCGGTCCAATTAAAATCTAATGTAGCTCACCAAGTCAAGCTAAAATCTTTCTTATCATCAAACCAGTCCACTCCTTTCTAGTTCTCCAAAGTTCAACGGATAGCGATTTTACGTGTAAATTAACACTGAACCCGGTCCAATGTGACGGTCGAACACGAAGCCGGTTTATTGTCTCTACTAACCCGGTAATTAACTCCAAACTCTCGTGGCATTTGGCCCATCGGTTCGTCACACTTCAACCACATCTGCCTACTGCTCCATGTCGCAAGCAAAGAAGAGGAAACTTCCTCGCGTCTGTTTAAGTCTTCTCCCCCGGTCCACTCTTCCTCTCCCTCTCTCTCTCTCTCTCTCTCTCTCTGCCCCCTTTCCATTGACCCAAACCAAACCCATTGATCGAAGAAGAAATCGAGATCTAAGGAGAGTCGAGAGAGAGAGAGAGAGAGGGGAAAGTGGTCGTCATGGCGGCGAAGGGGTTGGCGAGATCTCTTCTTGTTCGGGGATTTGGACTGGCGTTGATCATCGTGTCGGCGTGGATTGGGGCGGCGAGGGCGGAGATCCGGGAAATGGAGGTGCGATCGGACGCGCGGTCCATCATCCCCTTCGACGAGTTTGGGTTCACCCGGGCCGGCGGCCTGGAGCTCAACGTCACCGGCATCGCCTTCTCCCAGGAGGCGGAGTCGCCGGACCTGTCGCAGCTGGGCTTCTTTCTATCTACCCGGGACGCATGGCTGCACGTCCTTCGCCAGCTGCAGGACCACGACATCACCTGCGCCCTCCAGTCCGACCTCGTCCGCCTCGTCTACTCCTTCGACCAGCTCGTCCCCCCGCCCAACCCCTCCGGCGTCAGCGTCGCCCGCTCCTCCACCTTCTTCTTTCGCTTAAACCTCACCGATCAGCCCGGACAGTTCACCCTCGTCTTCGCCAACTGCCTCCCCCCGCTCCGCGTTTCCATGTCAGTCCGCTCCGCCATGTTCAACCTTCCCGACCCCTCCCATCGCGCCTACCTCTCCGCCGGCGCGGCCGTCCTGCCTCTTGTCTACTTCATCCTCTTCCTCACGTACTCCGCCCTCGCCGCCGCCTGGGCCGCCGTCCTTCTCCGCAGGCGCCGCGCCGCCTTCCGCATCCACTACTTCATGCTCGCCGTCGTCGTCCTCAAGGCGTTCAACCTCCTCTGCGAGGCCGAGGACAAGTCCTACATCGAACGCACCGGATCCGCCCACGGCTGGGACGTCCTCTTCTACATCTTCAGCTTTCTGAAGGGCATCTCCCTCTTCACCCTCATCGTCCTCATCGGCACCGGCTGGTCCTTCCTTAAGCCGTACCTCCAGGACCGCGAGAAGAAGGTGCTCATGGTCGTCATACCCCTCCAGGTCGTCTCCAACGTTGCTCAGGTCGCCATCGACGAGTCCGGACCCTACGCCCGCGACTGGGTCACATGGAAGCAGGTCTTTCTCCTCGTCGATGTCATCTGCTGCTGCGCCGTCCTCTTTCCCATCGTCTGGTCCATCAAGAACCTCCGGGAGGCCGCCAGAACCGACGGCAAGGCCGCCGTCAACCTCATGAAGCTCACTCTCTTCCGCCAGTACTACATCGTGGTCATCTGCTACATCTACTTCACCAGGGTGGTGGTCTACGCCCTCACCACCATCACCTCCTACCGCTACTTGTGGACCAGCGTGGTGGCCGGGGAGCTTGCCACCCTGGCGTTTTATGTCTTCACTGGGTACAGGTTCAGGCCTGAGGCGCGCAACCCCTACTTTGCCATCGATGATGATGAGGAGGAGGCTGCCGCGGAGGCTCTCAAGCTGGATGATGAGTTTGAATTGTGAAACAGTACTTGGATCTTTAAGGAGGAATCAGGAAATTTACTTGCCTTCTATTCGGACGATACAGTGTGAAGGGAAGCTCAAAAAACAGAGGTCGGATCTTTTATCCTTGTTTTACTTTTCTTTTGCTATGTTACAGTAAAATAAGCATTGCTGATCCGTTGCCATTGGAGATATGGTCATCTTGTTTAGTGTCAGTACAATAGCATGTAAGTTTGTCTGTCTACTTCTCATTTATTGGTGCTATTTGATGTTTTTCAGTAATTATGGCATCTCTCAGTCGCTAGAAAGCCTGCGTTATTTCATTTATTCCTTGTTACTTTTTGAGCTTTTTAAGTTGGATGATCATGGTTTTTTCTTGTCGGTACACAATTCAGATCTTCCAATCTGACTTTCAGACAGAATGCAGTGGTTTTCTGCGGTATGAACATTATTTATCACATACTGAATTGTTGAAGCATCTGATGTAATCTGTCTGGAAACAGCTATATAGAGAATGCCATATTTTAGCATAATGCTGTATAATGTTTAAGAAATAGCCAACTGACAAATGTCATGTGATAATTCATTGTTACATGACTTTTATCTTAGGTCCTTACGATTTATTATACTCTATAAGGAGGGTCTTAAAGTTCCTTTTTCTTTGGAGTACAATCATGCATCTTATTAGATTTCCATCTCTTATATAGGAAAAGCCTCATGTTGTCGCTTTTTTTTTTTGATTGAGCTGCTGAATATGATATAAGATTGTGAATTTTTCTGTTATGGAAGTATTTTCATGTTTCAAGGTATTAGTTTTTGAGCACCTGCATTTTCTTGCTATTGAGTACATTTTCATTATATAATGGCAAATTATGTCCAGGGCCCAGACTGCCTTGATACACAATCTATATGCAAATAATTTGGTGAGGAATTGAATAGCAACCAAACAATAGCTTTTGGGATGATTACATTTTATTTTGGAGAAAGGAGAACTTTTCTGTGAATTTAAGTAGCATCTGAACAAAAGCAATATGCATCACAGGTGCAATTGGTTGTTGGTAATGATCAAACCTCCTTGTGTGATGCTTTTTCCAATCCTACTGCATTCAGATGACTAACATTTTGGTATTGTTGATGTTATCTATTATGTTCAACAAAAAGGAAAAAAAAAACAATAAGTATGTGTCCTTTTTTGAGTCAGCAATCCGTTGCTAAGTTGTAAAGCTCATAATTTTGTTCTACGATCGGGGTGAAACCAATCATGGCTTTAGCTGAGTGAGGCTTATGAGCACTAGATAGGGCAAATTCGGAATTAAAAGAAAGAACAGCATATCTAGGAGTGACAAAGGTCTGTGTTAGGTCAGGTTTTTTGTTGCTACAAACACATATACTAAACAAAACTTTCAACCCAAACCAACCTGTCTAATAATCATGTCAACAATTTAAACCCAAATTCAGCCCACCTAATACCTATATACCTTAAACCATGTCACCCGGTGTTGACGCTTGTCATCCTAAATAATGACATTTGTTGAGTTAAATAAATTAATGCTTCTCACAAAGAAAAAAAGAAAGATTGTTCAAGATTTTTGAACAAGATTTGTGAGGAAGAAGCTTATAATAATGGGGGAGATTTTGCAATGGCTTATTAACTAGCATTAAGGATGAATGCACTATATATCTTATTTTGCTTCAAAGAATAGCTGGAAACACAAGCCACCTAAAGTAGAGAATTGCCAAACTCTTACTAGAAAAGAAGTGAGAAAATTGAATCATTTTGAACTGGTCATACTGAGTAGTGAATGTGGAACCCATATTAGCTAGCTGGATGCTGTCAGAACCATGGAACTGATCAAATTCCGTGACCTCAGGATCACTTGGTGCTGGAGGCATATTAGAAATCTGAAATGGTCAGACAAGTAAGTCAGTGCCAAAAATTGATTTTCCTGTGGACTTTTCTGTTTAGTCAGGATGTACAGGCATGAGGTAAACTCCCAAATCTATTTGCAAACTTAACCTTGACTTTGACATTTTTGAGTTGGGGATGGTGATGGATTTCAAGGTTTAGTTCCAGGATTTCATTTCATTATTCTAGTCTTTTGCTTCATGCTCATGTAGCTACTGTTAATATCCCCTCTTTTGTGTGGAATTTAAAGAAGATTTAACAGTGTCAAATTTGAGCTTGCTGGTTGGAGTTTTAATCTGGCATCAGCTGGCGCAAGGTCTAAGGTTTCTTTGAACTTGCTTTGAAGATTGTAAGAAGAGTATTCTCTGTTTCATTCTAATGTTTACCTATATGCATATACTGTGCTCAGTTTTGTCCAATGTATGTGTTTGTGGCTTGAAGTTTTAAGTTGATATGTCTGGTTCAGAGATGTTGGCAACTACTTGTCCAAGCACTGGTAAGTTCACTCAGATCTTGAAAGGTTAGCAGTAAGATGTGACACCTACTGGAGAGAGAGTGTGAGGTTGGTTGTGATGTAATGGCTGACTAGTCTCACCTACCTGCCTTATCACAGGGGGTCCCAATGGTCCCTGGGTGACATTCTGGGAATGGTAGGAAGTGTGGAGACTCCCACTACTATGCTGCCATGTCACATCTCCTGTGTACCTATTAGTTAGGTGTTACTACTGCTGATCCGTGGAGGCAATCTTGAAGTCTATTTTGGTTGGAAAACTTAGAAGATGTCATCATTCGGTTCGAATTGGAACCGAACGGGTCAACGGTCGGTTTCCAATTCGAATTAGATTTGATGGTTCAATTTCGGTTCTTAGAATTTGGGATCATAAAGAATACTTAAGTAATTAAAAAAATAAAATAAAAAATAAAATAGGTGTTTCGAACTTGAATTGGAACCATCGGTTTGAATAGGAACGGTCTAGAATCGGATTAGGGCTATGTAATTATAAGGTTGTACACACATATATATACATTGACTGATTGGATGTGAAATAAGGTTCTATGCTCGAAATTTTGTGCTTGTTTCCTAATAAATGTAAATCGATGGGAAACGAATGCCTTTTGGTTGAATCAATATGCCGGAGAATCCAATGATATAGAATCAATCTTTTCCAGCCAAAAGTAGAGCTAAAATAGTTCACTGAGAATATTCTCAGTATTCCAAAGTGCAGCATATTGTTCGTGCCAAAACATTTACAAGCTTGATGGATGGGATGATAACATTCTATCCAATACTCTACCATGCATCCGCTTTGATGGAATCGGTAGGCTTAAGTAAAGCCCCCAAGCATTTGCATAATTAATTATAGATATGATTAGATTCTAATTATAATTATTAATCAATAAAAAAAATTAATTATCGTAAAATTCTCTCATCAATTTTTTGTCTCTAATTTATCAATCCTGTGAATGATAGGAAAAGAGAAAAAGACAAGTCTAGTTCTCCTTATATATTGATATCCTTATAGCTTTCAGATCTGACAATGATGCATCTACTTATCAAATAAAGACATTCTGAATACGATCAAAAAAATATATATTATATATTTGATCTATCGTCATTTGATTTTATTTTTTAATATTAATTTTTTTTTGTATAATAGTAGTATATTATGATTTTTATACTTACAATTAGGTGAAATATCTTTGTTGATATAGCATGTGGGCCATCGTTTTATCTTGTGAATGATAGAAAAAGAGAAAAAGATAAAGTCTAATTCTCCTTATAATTGGTATTTCTGTAGCTTTCGATAATTCTCCTTATAATTGATATTTCTGTAGCTTTCGAATATGACAAAGATGCATCTATTGACCAAATAAAGACATTCTGAATACCATCGAAAAGATATATATATCATATATGTGATCTATCGTTAATTGATTTTATTTTTTGGTATTAAAATTTTTTACATGACAATAGCATATTATGTTTTTTATACTTATAATTAGATGAAATATCAAAACCATAAATTTATTTTTCACAAGAAAGAATAAATAGAATCATGACATTGATTTATCATTGTTGATATAGCAAGTGGGCCATCAATTCACTATCTTATGTGTTTTTGCACCATCATAATTATCTTCGCTACCTTTCAATTGTGCAAAAGAAATTATTTCATACATTTTATTTCTAATAGAAATTATCTTCTCTACTTTTCTGTGCATTCATGATAGAAATTTTTTTACAAGCAATTGGCACTTGTGATTCAATTAGGTTAAAATTGTCCGGATTTAGGATTAATTTTTATCCATATTAAACCCTATCGCAAGCCTAGTATCAAGAGTTGATTGGGTTCGATAGTTCATCCAAAAACTATATAAAAGTCTATCTGATACTTAAATTAATAACTCAGGAGAATGATAATATAGCACTCAAAAGGGTTTAGAAAGCCCTAAGTGAGTCGACGCATCTAAGCATTTTATAAGAATTTTAATAATCATTAAGATTAAGCACGAAACTAATTCACCAAAAAAATTTCATAAGAATGTCCAACTTTACTTATCAAACCTAAAAATAAAAATCATATATATATATATATTTGGAGGCCAGTAGGACATCTAAATAAACATCACGTGTCAAATCTCTTTTATCGAACTTAAAAATAAAATCATAATTTTTTATTTGGGGGAGGAATTTAAGATACTAAAAGTAGGATTTAAAAGGATCGACGAGAAGCTACCTACCTAATATCGGTTAAGTTGTCGACGGCTACTGATTAATCATGAAAATCTAAATTAAACCAGTTGATTAGGACAGGATGCAGTTGTTTATGTTACAAATGAAGCACGACCACCCTTTAAGATCGTGACACGTGTTTGCACTGTGGTTAGACGAAGTGGAAACAGTGGTTGCACAGTCGACGACTGCTTCATGATTATTTATTGACTTCCAGAAGAATGAGAATTATTGACACCCACAGACAGATTAGCCAATCGTTGGGTGATAAGGGTGTCAGCTAACTCAGTAAGGTATTTAGCTCGAATTTATTATTTTTATTATTTATTTTTATAAAAATAAAATTAAAAGAAATAAGTGCTCGAAATAAATAAATAGGTAAGTCGGATTTTGATGTGGTTTAAATTGGATTATAATAATTTTTGTATTACCTCAAATTAAGAGTGGGATCGATACAGTGCTTCCCTTTTGTTAAGGTGACGAGACGCATCAAAAGGGCGATGCTTTGGAGTGCAAGCGACGTGGTTCATTCGACCCTTGTCAGTCATGCCTACGTGACGGTGGCAGCACCAAAATTAAAGCCAGAGGAAATGTGTTTGAGCTTTGCCATGGGTGGTGGGACACCTGAAAACGCCGCCTCTAACTACCACCCGTTATTGCCGACGTCGTCGCCGTCGTCGGCGTTCTTGCGCAGTAGTTACGTATTCGTTGTTTCCCCTGTGCTTTTTCTCGAGTCTTTTTGATGGTCAGCTGTCATGGTTATGCATGCTGTCCTCTCTCTCTCTCTCTCTCTCTCGACTATAGGGGGCCACTTCCGCTTGATCTTCTCTCCACATTTCTCCCATGGGGTGGGTGGCTTTCCTCTATTCCAGCATAACTAACCCCACTAGCCACAAGAAGGCCGATCGAGATCATTGGTCCTCGCCGCAGAGCAGAGCGGGGGGACTCGATAGATAAATAAGATCGTTTGCCTTCTCTTCTTCTCCACCGCTCGGCTGTGAGCATGTCGGTGAATGGCCGGCTCCGTGTGCCTCCGGGCTTCCGCTTTCATCCCACCGAGGAAGAGCTGCTCTGCTACTACCTGAGGAAGAAGGTGACGTCGGAGGAGATCGAACTGGACGTCATCCGCGACGTTGATCTCAACAAGCTGGAGCCGTGGGACATACAAGGTGCTTCTGCTTTCCATTGATTCATTCATGCATGGAGTGAGGTGGGTACGTAACCGCGAACTCATCATGTCCATTGGATGCACAGAGAAGTGCGGGGTTAATGGCGCAGCTCAGCAGAGCGAGTGGTACTTCTTCAGCCACAAGGACCGCAAGTACCCGACGGGCACGCGCACCAACCGAGCCACGGCGGCCGGATTCTGGAAGGCCACCGGCCGTGACAAGGTGATCTACTCCAACGCCCGACGAATCGGCATGAGGAAGACGCTGGTGTTCTACAAAGGTCGCGCTCCACGAGGCCAGAAGTCGGATTGGATCATGCACGAGTATAGGCTGGATGACCATTCCCACCTCATCCCCCGATCCGACGTAAGAAGCCCCATACCATGTTGCTGCTTTCCCGATTCATCCGCTCTATGTTGGACTAATTGCGTCTGGCGATATAGATGTGTGCTGCCGTGTCGATGGGAGAAGCGACGAACCAAGAAGATGGGTGGGTGGTCTGCCGAGTGTTCAAGAAGAAGAAGAACTACCACCACCACAAGGCCATTGACGACCCTAAGAGTTCTGTCAAGACCCAGTTGCTGCGCCCGGGCGGCGGCGACGACGCATTGGATCAGATCCTTCAATACATGAGCAGATCATACACGCGAGAAAGCCTAGGGACGAGCGACAACGCCGCCGATAGCGCTAGCAATCTCAGGCCGATCGAGACCGTCTTCGGTTGTGGCCTGCAAGAGATGTTCATGAAGCTTCCGCCTCTCGACAGCCCGACGACCCTCCGATCACCCCCAAGGAACCTCCCTCCTGACCGCTCCTACGACGACCACGCAAGCTACAGGTCGCCGGCTGCGATCCATGCAGGCGTCAGCGACTGTGCTGCCTTCGACCAACTGCTCGCCTCCCAGCTCGGCGGCCCTCGCCACGCATCTCCCTCGTCCGCAACACCGCACGCTGATGATTACCGACACGGCGGGGACGGCGACCTCTGGAGCTTCACGGCGGCGGCGGCGGCGTCACCGCTGTTTGACCGCATCAGCCCCGTCTCTCTATAGAGATAACGCAAGCTAGCAAAGAGTAGCGTCATGACCGATCTCTCGCGAAGAAGTACATATGATGATCAGTGATACATGGGTAGGACAATATGGTGTGACTGTGATGTACGTGCGACTCCCTTTTCGTGTCTGCAATAAAACTCGGTCTCTCGTTTGCCGTGATGATATATGGAGACATCGTTATCTCTGCCGTCGCGAAAGCAGGGAAAGGTGGGATGGAAAGGGGAACAGAAGGAGAGAGAAAGAAGAGGATGGCGGGCGTTGGGTGGTCATGCAAACGCGATGCACGGAGAAAGCCAACCATCGTAAAGTGGCTTTCCCTGTTGGAGTACGTACGTGAAGGAAATACATATGCCGAAACCAACTGTTCTTCTTCCTAAACAACTCCTTTCCTTCCTCTTACGTATTCTTCTCGCCTGCAAGCAAGCTTACAAGAGAAATCCGGAGCATCTTGTGGCACAAAGCTGACACTAATGCTCCCTATCTGCTTCCCGATCCATTGCTCTCGGGGTAGGTGAGCTGGGCCAGCAGCAGCCGAAGGGTTGGAGGAGAGGACAGAGAAGTCCCTGTTAACCGAGCTTCTCAGAGGAGAATGACATGATCCACTTACCTCGCATGCCGCTCCTTTTTGACTATTAGGCCATGGGAATGTGACCTCCCAAGGATTTGCTGCTGCTCGAACGAGCATTTCATTCATCATTCGCCTCCTTTTCCCACTCTTTTTGGGTGGTAAATCTGCTCGCCATTCTGCGGGGAATAATATCTCATGATTCCATATTGGAGCAACGAGTAACCTACTGATGTCACCCTCATTATTTCATATCTGACGTTTAGAGTGTGGATGATCGGTAAGTTCATTGTTTTCATCAACAAACGAGTGTCATCCTTTGGTCATTCACATAATGCTTTATGTTCTTCATTTGTGTGTTTACCTACTCGGTTTACTTGTGGTGTTTCTGATCATTTCAATTTCCATGATTTGTTGCGCGATCCTATAAGTTTGCCTCCATCCTTTTTATTTTCATTGTTGATCAGTACAACTCTGATCATTTTATTTTGGGTGATTTCCGAGAAAAAGTGTTTTTTTTCGAAAAGTATCTCATTTTCTTGTTTTTAAATATTATTATTTTTGATATTAAAAACACAATCAACAATTTATCTCCTTTTTTTTTCTTATGGATCGATTCAATTACAGTATTTTTATATTATGTTATAATATTTTTAATAATATAAAAAATACTATTGCTGAAAATATTATAATATATCTTAAAAATACTATAACATAGTACAAAAATACTATAATACAATGTGAAAAAATTATGATCGGACCGGTTTATCATATGGACCGATCAATATGAAAAGAAAGGAAAATAAAGAAAAAAGAACAAATGATTGATCGTCAAATCAGAGTATTTCAAGTATTAAAAAATAACATTTGAAAATTATGAAAATGAAAAACACTTATGGGGAAACGTCAAAAAAAAAAAAGGAGTTTTTTGTGAGAATTTATCTTTTTATTTTTAAGCTTGCAATTGATAGCCCCATTTTACTAATGATAAAATTTTATAAAAATAATACAATATAATTTAATTATTTATAGTCCATCAATTGTCAATCATATCATTATTCTCACAACATCTTATTTTATCTATCGGAATCTTACTTGTATTGACATTGCTCTTCGTCTCTCCATCGCTTAACATCGTGTATTGCTTATTATCTATCACTTGTAAGACGATATTTACATTCATCTGTCTCATACGTCGCTCGTGATTCAAAAAAAAAGAAGATAAAAATATTTAAATGAATATTTTAGAAATATTTAAAAAATTATAAATAATAAGAAATAGATAGTGAATATATATCTCCTTTATTTCTGTTATTGATAGATTTGATTGATTGTTCTGCTGCTGTCTAGGAGAGATGAAAAAACGTGGGGGAGTCGTCGTGATGAGGTTTGGCTGTTGTCGATGCAGTGAAATATCAACCTACGGCTTTTGACCATCACACCTCCCTCTCTCTCTCTCTCTCTCTCTCTCTCTGGAACATTAGCCAACAGCTTGATGATTGCCGACCCACCCTTCTTGCTTCGTCTCAAATGAATCGATGGGGGCCGTGCATGAAAGACGACTTCCGTTGTCTTGTTCCTGTCGGCCACTCTCGGCCTCGAGTGCATCCATCACTTCCACCCACAAGTTCTCCTGCGGCTGCCACGCCATGGCCATCGAGACCGAGTTCAACATCTCGACGGAGGTCATCTTTATCCGAGAACAGTACTCGGAGGCATGACTGCTTTGTCCTACGCAAATACCCAGCGGTGGGCGTCTCGCATAGATCGGGAAGCAGGAGCTCGTGCGACATCCACCAATCTGGCACCCCGATGACCTGATTCCTTGTCCCTGGTGAACTGATGCACCGTGACCGATGAATCAACAAGGTCTGATCCGCGGGGTGATGTCACGAGTCTTCGGTCGACTAAGCTGGACGTCATAGTCGGTCGGGCCCTCCAGACGGTGCGTTGGCGCCGCGGTATTGATTGACGTCCCTTTGTCGGGATGCTGATCGGGGCGTCGAGGAAGGGCACTTCCGTCGATTAAGATAGACTTGCTTCGGACGTTGTTGCTTTCCTGCACAAAATGCCTCCATCAAGTAGCTTCCGACTGTGGCCCCTCCAACGAGCAAGTTAGTGGTGGGTTCAGTGTTGCCTTTTTTTCCTCTTTGGGCTAGGTGTTGGCCAGAGGTTTTTATACAACTGTACGAGGGTTGGTCGTACGCGGTTCTGGCGTAGCAGCCGACCCTCGAGGGATGGGATAGTACCTTTGTGCGGTCGTCGTCCCGGGACGCGCCGAGTAATGCCTTGGTAAGGATTCCGGCTTGGCGCATGGGGGAGCTTCACCTGCTAACTTGGCTGCTGTGTGATGTGGCATCGATTGTGACGTGGCCTCGACGACCCAAAATATATCTTATCACTTCTCACCCCCCCCCACCCCGGTCGAGGCATGCCGTGAGGTCCTCGAGAAGGCGAGGGGTGCGCCTGGGTCGGAGTGTCGCGGATGCATCACTTGCTTGTGAGGGAAAAGTCGGATTGGCTTGTCACGAGGCAATTTGGGTGCAACGCACCGTGCCTTGGGAAGGATTGGTTCCGTTGGTCGAGCGGCTTTTCGTCGAGCGACTGATCTCGAGCTTAGATTTATGGTTGGTTCGTCGAAAGTCGAGAATCGTTCTAGGGTGACTCGGGAAAAGATCGATAGGTCGCAAGTCTGAGGACCGATCTGAAGCGACCTGGATGAAATCAACGAGTCGCAAGTCGAGAATCGATCTGGAGCGACTTGTGAAAAGACTGGTGGGTCGCAAGTCAGAGGACCGATTTGGAGCTACCTGGATGAAAACGTCGAGTCGCAAGTTGGGAACCGATCTGGAGTGACTCGGGAAAGGACTGGCAGGTCGCAAGTCAGAGGACTGATCTGGAGCGACCCAGATGAAAATGTCAAGTCACAAGTTGGGAACCGATCTGGAGTGACTCGAGAAAGGATTGGTGGGTCGCAAGTCGGAGGACTGATCTGGAGCGACTCAGATGAAAACGTCGAGTCGCAAGTCGGGAACCAATCTGGAGCGACTCGGGAAAGGAATGGTGAGTCGCAAGTCGGAGAATCGATCTGGAGCGACCCGGATAAAAACGTCGAGTCGAAAGTCGAGAACCGATCTGGAGTGACTCGAGAAAGGACTGGCGGGTTGCAAGTCGGAGGATCGATCTGGAGTGACCCGGATGAAAATGTCGAGTCGCAAGTCGGGAACCGATCTGGAGCGACTCGGGAAAAGACTGGTGGGTCGCAAGTCGGAGGATCGATATGGAGCGACCCGGATGAAAACGTCGAATCGCAAGTCGGGAACTGATCTAGATCAACTCAGGAAAAGACTGGTGGGTCGCAAGTCGAGAATTGATCTGGAGCAACTCGGGAAAGGACTGACGTACGTCATTGGGTGGCATGTTGGGTGGTTTACTCGTGCGCCACAGCGCCACGTGTCACGTCGGGCGAGGCGGCGTAGGGCCTGGCGGGAAACTTTCTGTCACGAGCTGCTTTTGGCTGGAGCTCCGAGGCCAGTGAATCTGGGGGAATCCGAGGGGTCATGATGGGTCTTAAATGCGGCGACCATCTCTCTTCTTGGGGAACCTAATCGTCGCTTCGCGGTGGATCAGCCTGCTCTTTATAAGCTTCCTCCAGAACAATTGCACTCACTCTGCTCAGTCCTTCGCCCTGCGGTCCGGCTTCTTCATCTTCTTCTTCCAACCTCGAGGTAGGGATGTCTCCGTCTCCCTCTTTGTCTTCTTCGTCCTCGGCTTCTTCTTCTACATCTTCTTCTTCTTCTAGGGGATTGTGGGCAAAAGTTATCAGTTTGTCCTCGGACGACATGCCTTCGGAGACTACAAGAAGTTCTGCTGTGCTTGAAACCCTCAAGTCATGGCTTGATATAGACTTGGTGGTGATCGAGGAGCTTTTGGGGGCGCTTCGAGATTGCTACTGTATCCTAAAGTGCTATAGCGTTTTCGCCCCTAGGCCTGGTCAGCGGCCATACGATCAGTTTCCCAACAGATTCGAGCTGACCATGGGTGCCCTCGAGGCGGAGCTGCGGTTTCCGTTGCATCCCATTATCGAGGAGTGCTTTCGTAGGTGGGGGATATCACCGTCCTAGGTGGCGTCAAACTATTGGCACTATCTGGTGGTCTTCCTCGGGGAGTGTCGGCGAGCGGGGATAGAGTCGTCCAAGACCCTCTTCTTGGCTTGCTTCAGCTTGTGTAGGGGGTGAGGCGGGTATTACCTGACCGACCGTAGCGGTTTCAGGATCAGCGGCGCTCCTTCCAACAACAAGGGTTGGGAGAGTCGTTTCTTTTTCGTCAGTAACAGCCGGAGTGGGGTTTTAGCACTGGGTGGACTTCCTGAACCATTGATAACATCCCTCCGTTGCTTTCCGTTAGAGAAACGACGGACGTGGATCAGCTGAGGGGCATCTTGTCCTCTTCTCAGGCGATCAGGGAGATGACCAAGGAGTGGCTGGTTGAGGCGGGATTGAGCCTAGCCACCGGGGGTATGGTTATTCGCATGTTACAAATTGTTCGCTCGTTCCGAGCCAACTAACCGACCGGTTTCTTCTTGCAGAGATGGTGAACCTCCAGTTGATGAAGAAAATGCCTCACGCCAAGGTTGTCGTGCCACCGTCTCGGGGTGGCGAGGGTACTGGAGTCGAAAGTGCTCCACAGAAGGTCACATCGAGGAAAACGCCGGGGTCTCCAGAGTCAAGTCGCCGGCATAAGAAGGCAAAAATTGTGACATGGAAGATGTGCATGAGCTCGACTACCCATGAGTGTGGCGTCCCGAGCTCGTCGAAAGTTGCTCCCCCAGGTGAGGGATCAGAGGGCGCAAGAGAAAAGGGGGTGATCGGGTCATCTGGTAGCGACCCTTCGAGAAAAGCAGTGGTGTGCCCGAAGTCGATGGAAGAGCTGTGCCGTGTTCTCTCTTTGCGCAAGGGCGAGCAATTTCAGGCCCTAAAAATGGTCGATCTCCCTACAGGGGAGTGAGGGGCTCCCTATGCCTCTCGGTGGGCGACTCTTAAGGTCGACAGTCTGATTTGGACCAATGGGCCGACTGCCCAAGAGTTCATCCGCGGGACGCTTCACCCGGCCATGGCAAAGGACCTTTATTGTTCCTCCTTGGAGGTGCTGGCAGACCGGGCGACTAAGTCATTGGTCTGGGTAAGCAGTGGTGCCCCCTCCTCGTTTGATTCTCCCTTCCCCGCTTGGGTCCTAACGTCGACTTCCCTACAGGGCTAGCACTACACCATGGCGCTGATCGATGAGCTGGAGGAAAGTCGGGCCCGTGTGCAAACGCTGGACGATGAGCTACAGACCCTCTCCCGGGATGTCGAGTCTACTAGGTCCTCTGCTTGGGCTGCTGAGGAGACTCTGAAAGAGGAGCGCCTAGCACTACCTGAGACTATTGAGAGGGCGATCATCGAGTACAAGTCATCCGTTGGGTTCGAGCGTGACCTGGTGAGGTTGCTACGGGTGACATACGAGTTCGGGTATCAGATGGCTTATGCTCATTTTCGAGCGAGGTACCCGAACATGGAATTGGAGTCGGACCCATTTGCCGACCAGCCAGCGGACCAAAACATTGAAATGTCGGCTAGCGTCCCCTTTGATGATGGGCCTCCGACTCCTTCGAACTAAGCACTGTAATTCTTTTTTCTTTTGCTTTGGTCGAGTCGAATTTTGAAGTTGTATCACCAGATCATGTGTACTTTTTCATCAATGAAAAAAGACTGTGGTTTCTGAATCCTATCCTCTTGTCTTGCCTGCTTACGAATGTGCATGCTTCTTTCGATTGATGAAATGTTTTCTCTCGGTAACATGACCTGTGTCTCTTATAGGTTGAACTTCTTTAGATTTGTCGTGTTCCATGTTCTTGGCAGAGGGTTTCCTTCCATAGTCTCAAGTCAATAGCTCTCTTCTCGGACCACGTCGTAGACCCGATAAGGGTCTTTCCAGTTTGGCGCAAGTTTTCCCCTTGCTCAGGTCAGGTCACTTACTTCCGCCTTACGAAAGACAAGGTCCCTGACTTTGATCAGTTGTGGGCGAACTTTATGGTTGTACAGCCGAGCTGTAGCCTTTTTGTATGCCAAGGTGCGCAAGTGTGCTTGGGCTCTTCTTTCTTCGAGGAGATCCAGGTTTGCATGTAGGCCTTCCTCGGAGCTTCCTTGCTCGTAGACATAGTGGTACACAAGGTTGGGAACACCATTTCAGGGGGAAGGACCGGTTCAGTTCCGAATGCCAGGCTGAACGAGCTCATCCACCCAAGCTCCATGCGCGCCCGAGATCCTCTTCTTGAGGCCCTCCAGAATCACCTGATTCATTATTTGGGTCTGGCCGTTAATTTGGGGGTGTACGACCGAGCTGAACTTCAGTTGTATCCCATACGACTGGCAATAGGCTTTGAACTTAACATTGTTGAATCGAGCCCCATTGTTAGTGACGATAGCCCTCATAATCCCGAATCGGGTAATAATGTTCTTCCACGCGAAACTTTGAACTTGTTTCTTGGTGATGGAGGTTAGGGGTTCGGCTTCAACCCACTTCGTGAAGTAGTCAACCCCGACTATTAAGAAGCGTCGTTGTCCCAAAGCTAGAGGGAAAGGTCCGAGGAGATCAAGCCCCCATTAGGCGAAGGGTCAGGCCGTCTCCATCGGGGTAAGACGGACCACTGGCTAGTGTTGCAGTTGGGCATGCTTTATCCAGGAGAGTAACTGTTGTAAGATAGCATCGCCTTGATTCTCCTGCATCGCTTCAGGACTCCCCAACCCCTGCCAATGTTGGAAACTTGATGGCCCGGTGGTAGGTGGAAACCATCGCTTTTAACTTGTTGAGCGTTGGTCGGTCGAGGATGACGTTGTAGGCCGAGGGTAGATCGACTACCATGAAGGTAGTCATTATCGTCTTCGCTCTTGGTTCATCCCCGATGGTGATAGGGAGGATGGTGGTCCCGAGCGAGGAGATAGAATCCCCGGTGAACCCAGTGAGTACTAACGCCATGGGGGTAAGGTCCTCATTGGTCATGCCGAGTTTCTCAAAGGCATCGAGGTATAGCATGTCGGTAGAACTCCCGATATCCACCATTACCTTTTTGACCCTAGCATTGACGATCCTGATAGAGATCACCAACGCATCGTCGTGATGGGAGCGCTCGACTTCTTTGGCTCTGAAAGTGATTTCTAGCTCAAGCTCGGGTCGGGGACGTTTTTCCACCGTGCTTCGGGCGTAGGCCTTCGTCGTTGTTGAGCTGTTGCTGCCGGCTGCCGGTCCTCCAGAGATGACATCGATCTGCCTTTCGACGGGCCCCCTAGGGCCTGGAGTAGCTTCCTGGGGTTCCTTGAGGTAGCGTCCGAGGTGACCTCTTCGGATTAGATCCTCGATTTGATTCTGGAGGTCGCGGCAATCTTCGATGTCCTGGTTATAATCTCGGTGGGAACTGCAATATTTGGACCGGTCTCTGTGAGTAGCTTTTATAGGGTTGGGCTGTCACAAGAAGCATTTCTCCCTGATTTAGAGGAAGATCTCAATACGAGATGTGTTCACAGGGAGAGGCGTTGGCCTTGAGAGCGGCAGCTCGTATCGATCGGGCCTTCGGCGAGGTTGCACCGGGGCTGCTGAGGTCGTTCCTCGGGGCGGTTCTGCCTTGGGCCTCTTTCCATCCATGCACTTTCCTGCCACTAGGGCTTCGGTGGCAATGTATTGGTTGGCGCGTTGGAGCATCTCGAGGATGGTTGATGGCGGCTTCTCGATTAATAACCAAAAGAACCTTGAAGGCTTTAAACCCATCAAAAATGCCTACATGATTAAAGAAGGGTGAGCGTCCGGGAATCCCCAGATTTCAATGGCGAAATGTGCCACGAATTGAGAGAGTGACTCGTATTCGCACTGGGATAACACGAGCAAGGTGGCCATAGAAGGCTTGGGTCGCACGCTGGTGAGGAAGTTTTGCTCGAACTCCCTTGCGAGCTAGTCGAAAGACGAGATCGAGGACGGGTGTAGCTGGCTAAACCATGCTCGCGCCGGTCCCCTAAAAGTGGTAGGGAATGCCCGATACATCAGAGCATCAGAGGTGCCATAGAGGGCCATCTGAGCCTGAAACGTAGCGATGTGCTCCGTGGGGTCGGAGCCACCATTGTACGTCTCCAATGCCGGTAGCTTGAAGTTGAGGGGTATAGGCTTATCCCGTATTTCTTGAGCAAAGGGGGATCCGCCCGAGCTGTCTTCACCTATCTCACCCCTCGACTTCTAGAACTCGCGTTGGAACTCATCCAGGCGTTGGTTGACTCGGGACAGCTGGATCTTGAACGTGTCATCCGCCGAGTCGGACGATATGGTATCAGGCTCGGAGCGGGGCGGTGTGACTCGACAGGGTGTAGGTATGGTCTGCTCGGGCAAGCCTCTCGGGTTCGTTGTTTGTTCTCGGGCTTCTCCCATTTCGATTTGCTCCCGACTCGACCTTTGCCGTGTCAAGTCGGTCGGGGGAGCCACTAGCTGCACGATTTGGGGAATGAGTGGGACGATTGTCTGCATCATCCCCGCCATTGCTTGTACTTGCTTGGCCAGGCCGAGGAACGCCTCAGGTGAAACGACCGAGGGTCCCGTGGTAAGTCCGGGGAGTGACAACCCCGGGTCGTTGAATAGGTGCCAGTAGTGGTCTGGCGTCGAGGCCGAGATTCCCCCGTCTCCCAGGATGGGGAGGGGTTGATCTCCAGGCCCGGCAGAGGAGTGACCGACCGACAGTTCTCCCCCAAGGAGAGATCCTGTGCGATTCTCCTACGACATGACCCTCCTTCTAGCGCCAAAAATGTTGGTGAACTGATGCACCGTGGCTGATGAGTCAGCACGACCTAGTCTGCGGGGCAATGTCGGGAGTCTTTGGTCGGCTGAGCTGGATGCCAGAGTCGGTCGGGCCCTCCAGACGGTGCATTGGCGCTACGGTATTGATTGACGTCCCTTCGTCGGGATGCTGATCGACGCATTGAGGAAGGGCGCTTCCGTCGATCGGGATGGACTTGCTTCGGACGTCGCTGCTTTCCTGCACAGAAGGCCTTCGTTAGGTAGCTTCCGACTGTGGCCCCTCCGACGAGCAAGTTAGTGGTGGGTTCAGTGTTACCTTTTTTTTCCTCTCTGGGCCGAGTGTCGGCCAGAGGTTTTTATACAACTGTACGAGGGTTGGTCGTACGCGGTTCTAGCATGGTAGTTGACTCTCGAGGGATGGGATGGTACCTTTGTGCGGTCGTCGTCCCGAGCTTCCCGGGACGGGATACGCCAAGTAATATCTTGGTACGGATTCCGGCTCGACGCATGGGGGATCTTCTCCCACTGACTTAGCTTGCAAAAGACAGCATCGTTGGCACCGTAATATAATGATACGTTGTTTTAGCTTTATTGTCAGATGTTGTATATATATATATATATATATATATATATATATATATATATATATATATATATATATATATATATATATATATATATATATATATATATAAGAATAATGGTCGAACATAATTCAAGATTTAGTCTATTTACATTCATTCGATCTACTTCTACCAAATAACATATAGTCATCTGTTCAAGTCATGAAAGAAACCTTCAGTATCAATTAACTAAGAATTTTTTTTATTTTTTATATAAAAATTTGGGTTATAAAATAAAAAAATCTATCTGATATTTTAGATTTTTTTTTATGTGCAGCTAACATTCTCCAGCTTCAAGTGTTATGTCACAAAATTTTGATTCTATTCTTTGTTTTAGAAAAAAAAAATCTTTATAATGCTTCCTTTTCTATTATTTAAAGCTTCGACCAAATTAAATAGTTACAGGTTGATAAGGCAGATAGTGTTAGGGTTATATATAAACATGTGAGGTCTACATTGTAGCTGAACATCAACAAAGCAGCATCTTTTCAAGCAACAAATTTCATTATGAGCTCTTCCTGATGATAGAGCAAACCTTTTTACATTACATTCTTATGCATAACTTCACAGTGGATGCAGTTATCATATCTCGAACATACAATTTCCAATGTTTTTCTGAGTAATTCAAGCATCAGCAGCACCTTCGATCACAGATGATACCAGTCCGAACAACACACATTGCATAAGAAAGTTCAAATAAACAGGAATGGAAGAAGGTTTTTCGGACATGATGACCATTTTAGTCTAGCTGCCAGGTACGGTGGCAGTGACTGCTTCAGGCTCATCTCTGCGCAATTGTGCAACCAGGGATTCCACGGGGATCTTATCGACATCCCGCCTGATTCCAATATCGGAAACAATACGACCGATGCAATACATGCTACTGGCTACCACTATCAACCCACCAGGGCTTGTTGTCAGGAAGCGAAGAGGGGAGGAAGCAACAGCAGTTAGTGCGGCGGTCAGGGACGATATCTGTCCGCTGCGTCCAACACTGAATGTTGTTTCCACAAGCAAGCCTGTTTTGCAATAGATAGCAAAGTCCTCGCAGTTGTTCTTAAATATGCTGTACATGCCAAACCCATTATTATCGAGGAGATATCTTGCTCGATGGAGGACAACATCAGAGGGATCCGAAGCTGCAAGCGTGCAGGTTCCACCTCGAGCTTTAGAGATGAAAAAGGCTGGGGTGACCGAGTAGCGGAATTCATAGAGATTGCCTCCAGAAAGAAAGCAATCAAGGCAGGAAATGATTACTCCATGCAGCCTGCTCTGATCACCACACCTTTCACATATGGTTCCTGTATTCGATGGAGAGGAGCTGAAGATAAATTGGTCTAATATTGTTCCTGTTCCAACTTCTTGGCCTGCTGCCCTTGTGAAGTGAATGACCATGCTGTCTCCCGCATATATCCCTAGGAGAAGACGATGAAAAAAATCACTGATGACCATATGTTATCATCGCACTTACAAGAGGGCAATGAAATATACAATCCGCTCTGGCAGTCATGTGCTCACATGCATGTAACTCAACATATACATGGAAGTTAAGCATGTCATTCAGAAACCAAACACACTAAAATCTTCTTAAGAAGTCAAATAAAAAAATATTTCTAGACATAGAGATAGAGAGAGAGAGAGAGAGAGAGAGAGAGAGAGAGAGAGAGAGAGAGAGAGAGAGAGAGAGAGAGAGAGAGAGAGGTTATTTAGGTGAAGCTTTTATTAGCTAAATATGAGAGGCTTGAGCAAGTAGAAATACAGGATGAAACTTGTAGCAAGAAATCATCTTTCGTAGAAACAGCAAAGCTACAGAAGGATCCTCATGAATCACTGGGTACATAATGTCTAATACTAGAGCTTTTCACCTTCCAAGTGAATTATGTAGGCCATGCAAATGCAACCAATTATAGTAAATTATGTTCATAAGAAAATGTCAAAAATGGAGCTTATATGAGAATAAATCCTCTGAAAATCAACCATAGGGTTCACCTGTATCACTTGTGCTTAGCTTTAAGGTGTCCAAAAAACATACTAGTATGAGTGACTACTGTTGTGGTACAAGATAGGGAATAATCAAGCACACATGACTAGAAACCAAATGACAGAATCTATCTCAAGCAGTAAATGAGAATATACTGAATATAATTTGAAGATAATGAGACATCAAATGATAAACATAGTCTGACTATTTATCTGTCCCCTTTTTTCTCTTGATTTCGGCTGGTTATTGGGAAGTGCATATCTGATAACAACGATTACCATGTTACTATAGAATATTACACCTAGAGAAAGATAAATAACAACTCCAGTAGACTTTTCCAACTTCCAAAGTAGCAAGATTTAGTCATCTTGATGTCAATTATATATGCCAATCATGGATACATAAAAAGGGCTCCTGATGCATAATGGGGCAAATGGGAGTGTGGTGAGTAATTTTCACTAGAGTTCAGAAGGCCTTCAATCGGGCAATACTCCAGTAGATGCCTCTGACGGTGGCTATGCAAGAATATGATACAAAAATCACAAAGGCAAGATTTTCAAGCACGATTTCATCAATTGTCACTGATAAAACAGCATTCTTCAGAGCCTCAAGTAGAGAAATAGTATGCTGATGACACTAGCATCTGGGAAGAAAGCAGTCGACAGGGAAATATACATCAACACCACTGGACCTCTTAATCAAAAAGACCCAATTTTGGCACCACGAGATGCAAACACCTTTCTCTTATTGGGTTAGAATTTGCACTCAGTTACATCTAATCTGGATTCTCTTCTACAAGTTTAGGGCACTTATGACCAGCTTCTCTAAACTTCCGGCCAACAGGCTATGATACATGCAATTCGGCATCGATAAGGTTTCTGTTGCACTAAATACTGCAGTACCAAATTCTTAGTCTACGAATTTAGATGTTTCTGTGCTACCCCGTCGCCAATGTCCATATCTGATTATTACAAATGACTACATGTTTGCTTCCTTTTTAACAAAGAGGAGGTTATCAGGGTTGATTTGCTCCACAGTTAGTAAAGAAAACGTCTTTGCATCGCATCAGCGCGTAATGCTTTGACAGCTTCGGGGCTTTTTTGCATCTAAACGAATTTACCTATCTATGACGAGATTGAGAGAGCAACCAGGAATAACAACAAGAACAACAGTAAGAATAACATAAGCGATTGCATGATCGACCTCCGATGGACAATGCTAAAAGGGGGGAAGTGACCAGAGAATTTGTTGAAGAAGAGGAGGAGGAGGAAGACGCACCGTGATGAGCGTAGATGTAAGCGGATCGCCAGGAATAGATGTGATCCCCGGGCTTCAGCTGCTCCCTTTCGATCTTGTTGGACAAAACCCCCATCTCTCCCTCTCTCGCCGCCGATGTTAGGTTAGAGAAGGAGGAGGAGAGGGATCGCCAAGGGAGGAACGAGAAGGATAACGGCGCTTGCTTTCTGTCTTCCTTTCCGTCCTTTCGCATCCCTCTCTCCCCGCTCGACAAAGCGTGCCAACCGTGTGGGGGACGCGGTTGGATCAGCGTTTCGCCACTATTACATCTCAACCGTTGGACTCGAATTGGAGAAGTCAAATTTAACCAAGGTTTGGATAGGATCCATTACCAAGCCGCGTTAAAGAAATCACCAAAAAATGGCAAAGTTTATCAATTTTTTAGTTTTATATATATATATATATATATATCATTTTTTTTTCGAAAATTACCAAATTTTCAAGAAAACTTTCAAATAACTTAGAAATGTCTAAATACTAACATTTTTTTTATTTTCAAGTCATTAAAATTACTTCAAATTTATTTTATCCCTTTAAATATGTGAAATTATGAATTTTATTTAAACCAATTAGGACGAATTACAACAATTTAGGGAAAAAAATCCATTTGAATATTATTATATAAGGGTTTCCAATGTTTTAAGAATAAAAATAAATAAATACTTGAGTTACACTATTTTTGAATAAGATTATATTATTTTTGGAATCTTATACAAAACAGTGTGGCATATATATATATATATATATATATATATATATATATATATATATATATATATATATATATATATATATATATATATATATATATATATATATATATATATATATATATATATATATATATATATATATATATATATATATATATATATATATATACCTTTTAAAACAAATTACCAATTTTTCAAGAAAACTTTCAAATAACTTAGAAATGTCTAAATACTAACATTTTTATTTTTAAGTCATTAAAATTACTTCTAATTTATTTTAGCCCTTTAAATATGTGAAATTATGAATTTTATTTTAACCAATTTAGGATGAATTACAACAATTTAGGGGAAAAAATCCATTTGAATATTATTATATAAGGGTTTCCAATGTTTTAAGAATAAAAAAATAAATACTTGAGTTACACTATTTTTGAATAAGATTATATTATTTTTGGAATCTTATACAAAACAGTGTGGCATATATATATATATATATATATATATATATATATATATATATATATATATACCTTTTTAAAACAAATTACCAATTTTTCAAGAAAACTTTCAAATAACTTAGAAATGTCTAAATACTAACATTTTTATTTTTAAGTCATTAAAATTACTTCTAATTTATTTTAGCCCTTTAAATATGTGAAATTATGAATTTTATTTTAACTAATTAGGACGAATTACAACAATTTAGGGAAAAAATCCATTTGAATATTATTATATAAGGGTTTCCAATGTTTTAAGAATAAAAATATTAAATACTTGAGTTACACTATTTTTGAATAAGATAATATTATTTTTGGAATCTTATACAAAAACAGTGTGGCATATATTTTACATTTTTCAAAATTTTTAAATTTTTTAAAAATCTTAAAAATAATTTACGAAGACCTAAATAATTATTCTTTCCATTTTTAAGCCATTAAAAATATATATATTTAATTTATTTCAAGCACTATAATTGTGAAATAATGATTTTTTTTATTTTTAGCCATTTTAAGTTGAATTTACCATAAATTTATAATTATAATTTTCTAAAGGGATTGAAATAAAAAAAGCCTATTTTAAAGTCTAGATTTAGCCCATTAAAAAATAATATAATTTCATACTTTTAAATTAGGTACATAAAAAATATATATTTCATACTTTTAAAGGTTGAAATTAAAAATATATTTTAATGGTTTAAAAATAAAAAAATAATTATTTATGTATTTGTATGTTATTTATAAGGTTCCTTAAAAATTAAAATATATTTTAAAAATAATATGTCATATATATATATATATATAATTTACCCCGAAAAACTGTTAATATTATTTTTTTAGCAAATGATGCCCCCATAATTAGTTTTTACTCAGAGATATTGTTTTATAAAAAAAATTAATAATACCCTTCAATTAAGTTGTTTCAAGTCACACATTCGTTTAGTTTAATTTGATCATCATGATTCAGATCAAATTGATTTGGATCGGATAAGATTGGGTTGAACTTTGTTGGATCTATATACTGAATGTAACGTGAGTATAATAAAGATATTTTTATTAAAATATTTAATTTTTAAAAATAATTATTAGTAAATGATTCTAAGATATTTAGTATCAATTATTATTAATTTCTTATGATTTTAAAGTGAATGAATTTTTTAATACGATTCTTTTGGGTGAATAAATTTTTAATTCATGCAGCAGAATGCAGACAAAGCGTTTTTATGATCTATCGATTTATATAGGATGAAACTGAAAGGGATCAAACCCCAAGCATGACTCAGGTTTTCTGGTAAGACCAGCTTCCAAGCCTTTGCTCTCTCTCTATCTCTCTCCTGGAGTTGAGAACAGAGCCAAAAGTTCTATCGGATCCTACAGATTCTTCGACTATAAAATTTAGTATCCCCAATATGTATTAAAGTTAAATGAAGGTTTGCAAGATCTGATTCGCATCCAATCTACATAATGCAAACATGGCTTCTCCGAGATGTGATTCGCATCCACTCTATTATTTTCCCTAAACAATTACGTTCTAGACAAAAGCATTGGAATACACCGGCAAAATTAAAGAAACAGACAAAGGAGCGCTGATGTGATTGGATCCCAAAGATATTGATTAGGCAGATCTAATCTTCATCATCGTCGGAGTGCTCGCGCCCACTGCTCACGCCAAAGGATGGACGGCCGATCGGGAGGAATCACCTCTCGCACAAGCTGCTCCCGACCCAAATCTCTCCCTTCTCCATCACATGAAGTGTCACCCTCACAACATTATTCCCTCCCCTCCGCAGAGTGTACATTTATCTGCCGTCCATCAACACCTTTTCCATCATTCACGAATCGTACGACACAGGTGTTTGTCGATTACATCCTTCCCCTCCATCTTATGTACATTAAACCTACTCATACGTTGAAATGCATTACGCTCGTACATAAACTCAAGATTACAGTGTCCGTGTAGGTGACTGAGTAAAAATATACGTATATATATAATAAGATTTCGAGATCAGATGCTGTTTTTTATCATGGAAATATAAGTGATTGGAGATAGATATACCAATTTTATTGATCATATTTCTCTTTCATTTTACCCGAAGCTTTGAATGGTATGTAGACCAATTCATGCTTTCCTTTTACACTAGGAAAAGAGGGATTGCATCTGCTACAGCAAACACTACATCTCTCAAACCATTGACACGAAACCTTCCTGTGTTCCCAGAGAAGCATTCTACCCGACATTATCCTTGTTGTTTCCAACAGGAGGAGAAGCTTCCCGCAGCTGATCTTTAATCAACTGATCGCGTTTTTTGCTGATGAATTCAGTGGCCTTCTCGTTTATGCCAAACCCATTCTCTTCTTGCGGCTTCGGCTCCATTGCCAACCCGGCGCCTTCTTTCGGCGGCGTACCGCTGCGCTGGTCAGGTTTATGGCCGCCACCGCCACCGCCCCTGTGCTTCCTCTCGGGGTCGCCGCCGCCCCTGCGCTTCGTCTTGCTGCCGAAGCAAGCAAACAGGGACGCCGCATTCCCCATCTCGTGCTGACGACTGTGTGCTCTCTGCGACTCCTCCTCACTCGCTCTCTTCACTGCTGCGGTGAGATGAGTTTAGTTAGCATTTATAGGGGCACAGAACTGCTCCAATCTGACACCATGAGACAGAGGACGGTGATAGAATGGTTGGGACGGTGATATACTACTACACAGGAAGGTCGAATCATTTGGGGGATGCCATGACGTAATTTCAGGCCTCGAGACTTGACGTAAGGGTCGGTGTCCCGCCAAGATTATATACGCTGTAATTCTCCTGCAACATCATAAGATCTTTGTATTTGTATATAACGAGGAGAGTAGAGATTGAAGTTTGTGGTGAATGATGGGGAGGAGGAAACCACGTTGGCTGGGGATCTGGAAAATTAGTATGAAAGGTGTGAGAGGACGGTGATGCTCCTCATCAAGGGGTCTTGCTTTGACTGTTGACCCCACTTGGTCGGCCTTAACCTTTTCGGTGGATTATGGTAGCGCACTGCAATACTGCACGCTGTAATTTTAGCAAACACTTTTGCGAGGAGATTTGACCGCATCAAAGGAAGGTGCTTGATGAAATGATAGTAACGCATCGTGCGACAGGACGGTGCTGCAAGTCTTGGAGTCTCGCTATGACTGTTGACCGCCCTTGGTGGGTCCGACGAAGATAATGACCCTCTTAAGCTTTTCGGTGGATTATTGGATTACGGCAACGCATTGCTACAGCGCATCTGATCGTCCCTCTCGTTGCCCACTGTAATTTTAGCAAACACCTACAGGAGCAGATTGGACCGCATCAAAGGAAGGTGTTTGATGAAATGATAGTATATCCCACGCCAGTAACGCATGCAATCTGCCTTCCTTTCGGAGGAGTAAATGAGATATGTAACATAGTGTCATTTCAATGGGGATGGATTCAGAAGAACAGTATCGATCTGATTAGACTATAATGAATTCAATGAAAGAGGTAATGTGAAAAATTTTAAATGAAATTAGATATCTATTATGTGAAGGTTAAATTTATATATATATTAAATGTGTCAATTACTTTAACTAGTAAAAATTTTAATAATATATTATAAGATAAATGAAATAAAGAATCGTTGAAAGGATTTTTTTAATATTATTAGGTTGTAAATTATAAAATTAATATTTCATTATTTTTTAAATATTAATAATGAGAAATTATTAATATTATTTAAAAAAAATTATCAACATTATTTTTTAAATATTTTATTTTTTAAACCGCAACTCAATTTGAATCTCCGATCGATCAGCAGCGGCAGAAGGAACGAGAAGCGGCGCGGACGATGGAGGACGAACCGCCGGCACCGCCCCTTCGCCTGGTCAATTTCGTCTCCGAGGAGCAGGTTATTCCTCGTTCCCTTTCCCCCCTTCTCAAAACCCTAGCTCTGCATCCCACCTTTTCTCAATTCTTTGGATACCCAACCCTAGATTCCGTCCTTTTGTATGCCTTGCAGTTGGTTAATGCCAAGAGGACGCGGGGGGAGAGGGTCGAAGACGGCACCGCTCAGCGAGACAGGCCTTTGTTCGAGGTTGGTCCATTCCGTCCTATTGCTGTCCTTCTCGTGGTGATTTCTCGTCGCCTGTGATCTTGCTTGATGTTTTTATTCTTTATGATCCTCTACGCTCGAAAATGAGTGGCTTTCACGCTGATCTGACTGGCCTTCTGTGTAAATTTCCGTAATCTTTGTAACTGCTTTAACCTAGTCAAATGCTGCAAGAAGATTTGCAACAGGATCTATAGTTACCTAGTTATTCAGATAAGAAAAACCTCCTGTGGCGAGTCATAGATGTAGAAGTATACTAATGACGCGAGGAAGCGTCTCTTTATATCCTGTAGAGGATAAAGAGCAAACGGACTGCTGCTTCTGTTCTTATAAACTGGAAATGAATGTGACTTGACAAGTCTTAGCCTGAAATTATAGAATCTGATAACCTTTGACGATGCCACCAAGTGGGCATGATGACATTTTAAGCTGTTGATTTGCTTTGAAGTTTATGAGAAGTAATGCATAAGGGAGATGCCAACCAAATGACAATTTTTATCTTTGCAGAAGTTTGCTTCTCTTTAATTGTATTGCAATATATGCGACTGTTTTGTCGTAACGGCACATTAAGTGCATAGATATCCGATCAGTGTAAATATGATTGATGATAACATAGCGACACAACAGATAATTGTCTTCCTTGTTCATTTTATCATGCAAATATGTAGCTTATTTTAGAAGAAATGTGCTGACACTCCAATTCAGCAAAACCATGGTGAAAGGCAGCATTTGTTAAATTATAGTCATGAAATGAAACTTAAGGATACATTCACAGTTTTGAGGCATGAAGTTCTTAAGTATGAAAAATCCATACTAATGCTAATGCCTTCCATTAAAAGGATCATTGAGATGTTGGCCCTTGTGATCGACTTCATAAGACAACACAATAATTCTAACTTGTCAAGTTACAAAATCTTCACCATGGTTGTTGTTAAAAAATGGTAGGAATCTTGGGGAACTTTTACTAATCATCCTAATGCTTTTGCCAACCATCCTAATGTTTTTCTCTTTTTCCTCTCTTAAGGTTGATTGTTATGCTTTTGTTGCTTTACTACTGCAAACATTTGCTTGTATAACTAACTGATCAAGTTTGGATAGATATAGTATATTTTTTACTCTCTCATGTAACAAAAATTAGGTATCTAGAGTATAAAGATACTTCATAGTATGTTTATGGTATTTATTTTTATATTTATTTTCCTTGCAGATCTTGAGAGAAAATAAAGAAAAAAAAGATGCAGAGTTCAACGAGAGATTCAAGCACAGTGAGTATTCTTAGTAGCAACCACAATTTGGGGATTGATCTAAGGGGCATTGTGTTGTCATGGTACTTATGTTCAGTATGTGTGTTCAGAAGAAAAAGAGCTGAACTATGTAGTATGTATTTCTTGTGATTTGAAGTTGCTCTAATTATTTCAGATGCATTACCTATGTTTTCTGAATTCAAGTTGCTCCACTTTATTGTATTTTCTGTTAGAGTAGGTTTTTTGCTGTCTTGCTTTCTTAGACAAAATAATGTGCATATTCTGTTATCCTATGGTTTATGCATTATTGGTGCCAAGTTATGATATTTGTGTTTGTCATGTGTTTAGGACCACCCAAAGCACTGGATGAGGATGAGACAGAATTTCTAGACAAATTGGAGACTGTAAGCATTGCCTAAAGCCATTTAGTTATTGGGCATGACAGCGTTTGAAGAACATGATCCTATTGGTTAAAAGTTGATGATTTGTTTTTCTGTCTTCGGATTTCAGTTGAACTTTCTTAGTCAATGTTACCATGGTTTATCTTTTTATCATTGCATATGATACTATCTGATTGTTGTTTATAGGCATGCCACTGTTGAAAAATATGTCATTGGGTGTTATTTGGTGATTATCTGAGCTGTGAATTAGTCTCAACATGCTGTCACCGGAACCACTTTTTTCAGAATTTTGATGCATTTTTATATTATGTGGTTCCAGTCTTAAGAGTATGCTTATTACTTTATTCTTTGCCATTCGTCATGTTGAGAACTGTTACAATGTTTCTAAATCCTCTTCATTGGTTACTGTTCTGCCATTAGAAGCGATTTTTACTTAATGCAATCAAGATGATTCCTATGGTCTATGTTTCTTGATTCACTTCACATATTTCAGAAGCTGTATATACAGACATGTCTTCACATTTTTATATTATATGGCAGTAAGAGTTGATAGCTTTAGATATTTGATTTTCTAAGTTGAAAAACAACTGAAATTTTGCTTTACTGGTCTCATATAATATCTGGAGAAAATGGTGGCATATATGTGTTGGATGGTACCCATGTTACTGTAAGGTTGCCTAACTGCTTGTCTCCTTCACTCTCAGTCTAGGAGGGAGTACGAACAACAAGTGGCATTTGAAGACGCCCAACAACTTCGCAGTTTCCATGTATACATCTTGCCCTCACAAGCTGATTTTTTTTGTTTTACTATGTACAGTGCTTATCGGTTGTATAATAGTTATCCTGTTTCTTTGTTCTTTTTTACATTTAAAAGAAAACATTTGCAGCTAAAAGATTTTTTGAAAATTTAAAAAATATGAAAAAAACTGCAATGCTCAAGATGATTAATCTCTTATGAGTCTGGACCATGGCGTATGTTGGTTGGATATTTATATCATAATCCTTAAAGGTATAAGAGAGTGGAAATAGGATCACATTTGTAATACTTGTACCTGCATTGTCAGTTTCTTCTATGGTATTGACTAACTGTTGATAGGATTGATAATGGCTCTACTTTTAACTCGTAATGCTCTTTACACATGGTGTATTTCTGCTGTGAATTAAATGAACCATAAGTTTTTATTATCCATCATTGCTAAATTTGTCTTTTCTTTTGAATTTCTAGGAAGCAGTGGCAGCTCAGTCCTCTATTGTTCATGAGCTCAAGGAAACAACACCTGTGACTACGACTGAGGTTAGTGTTTGGTTATCTACAAGACACTTGCAATGTGTGTACATAGCAACATGCTACAGGAGGTTGGTTTGCAAATCAAACTTTGGATTGTCCTTTTCACTTGTCGCCTGTTTGTGCATGCCCTCCTCTCCTTCGCCATCTGAATCTGCATAATCATCTATCTCCTCATCCTCCTCCTTCGGCACGGTTCACCATTTCTTCTACCTTAATTGTTGCAGTTGCAAATGGTAGCTATAGATGTAGATATCTATACAACTGTTACTTGTAGCATGTGCTTTACTTGGTAGCATGCGCTTTACTTGAACGTGCTACTTGTAGGCATTTCCAATTATGGACAACCAAGTTCCTTCTGTCCCTCCGGACTTTCCATTGTTTTCGCTTTCCTCCTTTAATATAGGTGACCTGATTCTCAGGCACCTAAGCCTCTTCCTAAGAGGAATCAACAAGCACGCTCTGGAAGCATAATTATAGCAGTGAAACCACAAGCAAAGAAAGCCAGGATTGAGGTGACCGTCCCTGATGGCTTCTCGGAGAGTAGCAAACCTCCAGATGGGCGACTTGATGCAAAGCCACCACCTGATGTTGCTTCGAGTGCACTTGCGGGTTTGGTCTCCTACAGTGATGAAAGTGAAGAAGACGATTGATTGTTTCTTTCTGTACTCAGCGCAGCCTGAATTGTTTATTGATCGTGGCAATTCTTGTTGCCGTCAACCTGCAGTCACTGTAAACCAATCCAAACCATGTGGAAAACTTTGTAGGACATAGGATCGGTATTCCTGTAGTGAAGTATATATATGTGTGAAATGGTAAAAAAAAATTAGTAAACAAATTGCAGGAAAAAAGGTTATGTTTTCAAGGCAGAATGTTGATAATTTTAAATTGGGAGCAATTGGAAGATTTGCCATATACAATCAGAGTAGAGCTTTTAAATTGACATATATATAATCCTCAGAAAAGAAGCTTTTTGTTTGGTTCATTCCTGTTGCACTCCAGCATTATATCATGCAAAAACTCACAGAGGAAGTGGGCAGTGTTGAAGTGGACATGCAAACAAGAAGTCCACATGCAAATTGCAGCAAAAGATAGGACAGCTCCAGAGGTCATTAATGACTGTAACAAGGGGTGTTTGTGTACGATGACAAGGCAGGAAGATGATGAACAAGACCGCGGTGGACTGAGGTCAACACGTAAATCCACCCTCCTTTTGACTGCTTGGATTCACCCATCTGCACTGAAAGTTTCATATCAGCTAATTGCCAAAAAGCAGCTCAACCAGTACAGGCATTTGCCTCCAGCTTCTGCTCACTCATATGTGATAGTACTCGAGGAGATTCCACTGCACCATTGAAGACAAAGAAAACACTACAAATGACGGATTCCAGTCGATGCCAGAGTCCTGTGTGTGCGTGCGATGACTGGTGTCACCATCATCCAGAAAACTATGTTCATCAAGTCCATTTGGAAATGCATCATTTCTATTTTTCTTCTTTCTTTTTTTCTCAATCATGGGAGGCGCTGGAATCAAGTTCAACTTCTGAAGTACCTGACAGAATTTTCTTGCAAGCTTCTGTAAGAGTTAGTGTTCAGGTTAGAGACCTACATGTGTTCTTCCCTGACAAAAGACAAAGTAGAGAGAGAGAGTGTGTGTGTGTGTTTCCTGTTCACTTTCAGTTTTTGATAGACAAAATCAACAATGTGGTGATCTCTTGACATAGATTAGTCGCTTGCATGACTTGGAAGTACAGACAACCCTTGCAGCAGGGCATTACTGCTACACAGAGAAATGTGTCATTTAACAGACCTTGAGAATGTGTTCTTGTGTGAGATGATAAGATCACCAGGGAGACATGGTCCTCAAAAGAAGTGCAAAGTGGAGGGGCCATAAGAGAAGGGAATTTATGTCACTTGGACTTGGACTATACATTCACATGGAGAAGATATGCCACATATCATACACAAGTGACAAGGAGATGTGTGTTGGGGGCTGTCATTTCAGTGGCATTTCCATCTCCATGCAAAGAATGGAACCCCCAAGCTTTAGCTGTGGGATGAGACTGGTCTTCTTTTTCTCTTTGGACCCCATGATTGCCTCTGTCACCAACCTCACTCATTCACTGCGGTTTGATAGGCATTGTAGATGGAACATATTTCTGTACTGTTGATGAGAAGAATTCTCCAAATCGAGATTCCCGCCACACCTGCAACATCATATCATCTACTGTGTGGAGGCAAGAGAAGAAGCTCGCTCGCTCGCATGCATGCATCAATGGATCCCTTCTTCGTGCATGCTCGGGAGAAGTACCAATTGAAGGGTGGGAGACACGGCAAAAGCCTCATCGTGTGCTGCAGTTTGGACCCTCGCGTAAATGGAATGCGTGGGAAACTGTTGTGTGCGCGCGCGCGCGCAACAGCAATCAACCTGGTAAAGGCGGAAGTAGGGAAGCCATGCAGGAGGAGGCGACAGTGGCAGCTTTTGCTTTTGAATGCCTGCCTTCCCCCTTTCACTCTGAACCTGTGACTAGTGCTTTCACGCGGGTTTCTGACATCCTCTGCTGATGGCTTCTCCACCTGTTCTTGGCATGGCCGTGAATCTGCGCAGGGCTCGCGTTGGGGGAATCAACAAAAGCAATCGACCTATCTTCACCACAGTACTGGAAGCATGATTTATTCCTTGGTCTTTTCTGGTCCTTGTCACATTAGAGAGACAAAGGCATTTGGGACATCAATGCGTGGATGAGGATGAGGATGATGGCATAACCCAGTCTTACAAGTTTCAGCTCCCCTGTACTATCATGCTACCTTTCGTGCAGATTAAGCAGAGAGTTAGAAGCTTCCTATATAGTTTTCAGATGCCATGGCTCATCATCTTTCTTACTCCATGCCATTTCTGTGCCTGCTACTGTAGAAGTTCTCTCCTCGCGTCATCAAATTGTGCCGAACGCACTTCCCAAGCATGTGATCCATCTGACACACCACCAAGTTCCATTGTCTTTTCCCAGAGTGAGACGTTGTTCCATTAACAATGCATACTTTTCTCTCTCTAGTCACTCCTTGAACCATTTCCTTATTGCGAACCACGAACTTAGACCATAAGATGTGGCGATGTATGTGTCGTCAGATTTTGCTCAAGAGCAGGTACAACTTGGATTGATCATAGTTTAAGATCCTGGAGCAGGTATAATTTAGATTGATGATGTTACTATTGTGATATGCTTTTTAGATAGAGATATTGCACCTAGATGTAGTGAGGGAGAATCTAGCTTTTGGTCTTTGTACATGTCATGCATATTCCCTGTGATGGTGAAAGACTCGGCTGTGATCCGCTTTTCCATTGAACAGGACACCTTTCTCTGTCAAAACCAAGTGGCAGGCATGGTTATGTTCCCCTCTTCCTTCAAGCTTTCACCTCTCCTTCCATTCTACGAGGTCATGGCTCTCGACCTTACAGGTCTGAGAGAAGGCTGCCCATTTCCCTGAGCTTGAGCTAGCATTCAGAAGTGAGCAGAAGAGGAAGGCCATCGATGAGTCCGTCTCCTCACTCTCTTCAGCTGAGCCACTGGGTGCTCTTTTGGTACAGTTCAATGAGAGCAAAGAAGTGCAGCACCTTGGTCTTTTGGTCGGCCTTCTTCTTGTTCTGGGCTGCTGGAACAGCTCTGCTCTCCCCAAAAGGTGTCAACTTTGAAGGTACTGCGTGTGTATTCTACCCCTCTTGGTTCTGATTCTTCTCTTCTTCCTGCCTCCAGTGGGAGTGACCCATCCTGAATCAGTTATGTTGTCATCCTGTTTCAGTGCAAGCTTTAATGGGTATAAAGGCCTCTCTCATGGATCCTCACAGTGTTCTTGAGAATTGGGACCAGGACTCTGTTGATCCATGCAGCTGGACTATGGTGACATGCTCACCTGAGAACTTGGTCGTTGGCCTGTAAGTCCCCCACCACAAGTCCATTGATTCTTTCTCTCAGTGGCAAGCAAAGCATGCGTACTTTGTTTCAGTTGTGTTCTCTTTCAGACTGTAGAACTAATTTTTGACTATCAACACTTGTGGCAGAGCAACTCCAAGCCAGAATCTATCTGGTACACTTTCTCCAAGCATAGGGAACTTGACAAACCTTAAAATTCTGTGAGTTCTATAAATTATTGGTGCTATAATTCAAGAACATTTTTCTCCTTTACCTATTGCTTGTGACTCTGAGTGATTGGGATTGTTTCTGTAGGTTCCTGCAGAACAATAACATGTCTGGCCCCATACCACCAGAAATTGGGAAGCTCTCCAAGCTTCAAACAATTGATCTGTCCAACAATTATTTTTCTGGTGAAATCCCTAACTCACTGGGCAATCTGAACAATCTTCAGTACATGTGAGCAGGGGTGTGAAAACAGACTATTTTCAGGTTCTATGGCCTTGAAGTACTGTTTACTGACCGGTAATTTCTTTATCTGTTTGAGCTGAGAACAGGAGGCTTAATAACAACAGCCTTTCTGGAGCATTTCCTGAATCTTTGGCCAATCTTCCACAACTTGCTTTTCTGTAAGTTTGTTGATATGATCTTTCTAGGTTCTTTCTCTGGTTCATTGATTGTGACCGATGTGGCTGCCGTGGTTTTCATGCTTCAGGGACTTGTCTTACAATAATCTGAGTGGCACCATACCTAAGATTCCGGCAAGAACGTTCAAGTGAGACATTCAATTTTCAGCTGCACCTCTGCACTAAGAACTCCCTTTTTCTTTCATAGGCACTGCCAACTTTTCTCCATTGCCGTTTAGGATTTTGGCAACCTGATTTATCATCAATGTCGGTGTTGTTCATCAGATCCTAAATGTGCTACATCAAAAGCATTAGTATTAAGCATAAATTATTTAAAGTGGCAATTCAAACAGTGGCTGAAGTATTTTCTTTTTAGATTCTCTTGTTTTTACAATCATCAAAGTTTTGGATAATGGAATTCAGATGCAAATTATCGTCAATTTACCTCTGCTAGGCTTAAGAGTTATTAAATTCAGCAGTTTGTGCTCTATTTTTGTTTTTTGCAGTTTCTTGGCTTAACTAGCTCTTTTCATGTTTCTGCAGCATTGTCGGAAATCCTTTACTTTGTCCATCAGCTTCGGAGCAAAAATGCTATGGAATGATGCCTATGTGGAGCATTTCCTGCATCTTTGGCCAATCTTCCACAACTTGCTTTTCGGTAAGTTTGTGATATGATCTTTCTAGGTTCTTTCTCTGGTTCATTGATTGTGACCGATGTGGCTGCCGTGGGTTTTCATGCTTCAGGGACTTGTCTTACAATAATCTGAGTGGCACCATACCTAAGATTCCGGCAAGAACGTTCAGTGAGACATTCAATTTTCAGCTGCACCTCTGCACTAAGAACTCCCTTTTTCTTTCATAGGCACTGCCAACTTTTCTCCATTGCCGTTTAGGATTTTGGCAACCTGATTTATCATCAATGTCGGTGTTGTTCATCAGATCCTAAATGTGCTACATCAAAAGCATTAGTATTAAGCATAAATTATTTAAAGTGGCAATTCAAACAGTGGCTGAAGTATTTTCTTTTTAGATTCTCTTGTTTTTACAATCATCAAAGTTTTGGATAATGGAATTCAGATGCAAATTATCGTCAATTTACCTCTGCTAGGCTTAAGAGTTATTAAATTCAGCAGTTTGTGCTCTATTTTTGTTTTTTGCAGTTTCTTGGCTTAACTAGCTCTTTTCATGTTTCTGCAGCATTGTCGGAAATCCTTTACTTTGTCCATCAGCTTCGGAGCAAAAATGCTATGGAATGATGCCTATGCCAATGTCCTTCGACATTAACAGTTCTCAGAGTATTTTTTATCTGCAAATTTCTAGTTTAAAGTTAATTGACTTGTCTTATTACTCCCAATTATTTCTGCGGCCGCATGGGTCAGGATTTGAACGCTAAATTCCATATGACCATGGTGATATGTGCAATCTATTGCAATGGACTGTTCTCATAATTTTCAGATGGAAAAAAGAGTTTGTCTCATTTATTTAGTTATAACAATTGCCCGTTCATCTAAAAGCTTAAGCTTATGGGGTAATAAGTCACCCCAACAGGAATTTAACATGGCTGGTGCACTAGAGTTTATAGGACAGTGGTCTTCTGTTCCGCTTGCCATTTCCATACAGGTTTTCCTTGTTCTAATTTCATATCAGTTAGGCCTTGCCATTAATCTATAGGGAAAGGACTTTGGAGACTGGTTAACATCATCATTCTTTCAAAATTCTGCATCTTTATACTGAGGTAGAGTTGAAGTAAGAGACGGAGGACTGCCACCATGGCCTTGCTACCTGTGTAATTCTTTTGATGGTTCCAGATACTAAATGATCATTTGCGTTCTTTGTAGTCCAGTAGCTAGATGCTAATTTTTTTAATCTCCTAGCACCGATCTATGTTAACATAATGTCAATGAGATCAAAAGTAAACTACATAGCTACATTTTCGTATTTGCAGTTCCAGACTGTTGTTGTGTATGCAGAAGCTGGTATCTCATTGCCTAAAAAAATAATTTGATAAGATCTGTGAGATGAGTGTTATGCATAATGGCTCTCTGTTGTTACTATAAAACAATTTGTTTGCTGTTAGAACATGTCAGAATGACAAGATGTGCGCCGTTTTAATCTTTTATGCACTAAGCTGATCGATTATTTCTAAGCTTCATTCACCATTTGAGAATTTCAGCCCCCCCCTTTTTTTTGAATTCATTGACTGATTTTGACTTAATGAAACCTCCTTGTTCTGATGCTGATCATAATTATTTTTCTCGCAAGATTCTCCAACCCTGATGAGGTCCAAAAGTCACAAACTGATTCTTGTATTTGGATCTACCTTTGGGAGCATCTGTTTAGTTAGTCTTGGCTTTGGACTTCTCCTCTGGTGGAAGCAAATGCGCGACCAACATATCTTCTTTGATGTCAATGGTAAATTAATCGCTTCTCCAGTTTCAAATCAGAGAATTTGAGCACAGTCTCATTGATCTCTTGCTTTCCTTCCAAATATGTCATTAGTCTCTTACTTGTAGTAACAATCATACTGTTTTCAGACCAACACCACGAAGAAGTCAGCCTTGGCAATTTAAAGAGGTTTCAGTTCAGAGAGCTTCAGATTGCTACAAATAACTTCAGCAGCAAAAACATACTAGGACATGGTGGCTTTGGAAATGTGTACAGGGGCCAGCTGCAAGATGGAACCTTGGTGGCCATCAAAAGGCTGAAGGATGGAAATGCTGCAGGCGGCGAGATGCAATTCAAAACTGAAGTTGAAATGATAAGCTTGGCAGTGCACCGAAACCTCCTTAGATTGCTGGGGTTTTGCATGACTGCTACGGAGAGGCTTCTCATCTATCCATACATGTCAAATGGAAGTGTTGCCTCCCGACTCAAAGGTAAGTCCTAGTTTAATCTTCCTACTTCTAGGACATGAACTCATCCATGGAAGTACAAAAGATATGCCTCCACTTGCTGATTGATATATGTTATGTTTGATCAAAACAACTACAGTAATTGTTGATTTGCAGATGTCATGCTTTATCTTCGATACATAACAGAAGCTTGTTCTTTTCTTCCTTGCTGTCGTGCAGCGAAACCAACATTAGATTGGAGTACCAGAAAACGAATAGCTTTGGGAGCTGCAAGGGGGCTTCTCTACCTGCACGAGCAATGCGACCCCAAGATCATCCACAGAGATGTAAAAGCTGCCAATATACTGCTTGACGACTACTGTGAGGCTGTCGTCGGAGACTTTGGACTAGCAAAGCTCCTAGATCACAGGGATTCACATGTCACTACAGCTGTGCGTGGAACTGTGGGACATATAGCTCCAGAGTATCTATCGACAGGCCAGTCTTCCGAGAAAACAGATGTATTTGGTTTTGGAATCCTCCTCCTTGAACTGATCACTGGTCTGAGAGCTGTAGAATTCGGTAAGGCAGCAAACCAGAAAGGTGCCATTCTCGACTGGGTAAGCATGATACATGTCCACTGGCATGTCCCTTCACCCCAGAATCATGTTCCAAAGGCATCAAAGCTTATAGTTTTTGTCATTTGCTGATGCCAACTTTTCGGTGCCAGGTTAGAAAGATTCATCAAGAGAAGAGTCTGGACATGCTGGTGGACAGGGACCTAAAGAACAACTATGATCGGGTTGAGGTGGAAGAGATCATCCAGGTGGTGATCTTGTGCACCCAGTACCTTCCAGGCCACCGGCCCAAAATGTCTGAGGTGGTTCGGATGCTCGAAGGTGATGGTCTTGCAGAGAGATGGGAGGCCTCTCGGAGGATCGAGGCTCACAAGCTAAAGGTGCCTGAGATCTTCTCCGAACAGTACTCTGACATCACGGATGACTCCTCATTGCTGATCGACGCAATAGAGCTTTCGGGACCAAGGTGACTGATGATGATGATGATCGAAACAAGCATAATTAGCATGTTATATGAGGAGCTTGTACAGATAGTATCAGAGTGTTTGGTTGAATTAAGTGTTTTTGAGTGTTAAGAATGATTTAGGGAGTTGTCTGCTATTGTAGGGAAATCGATGGAGTTCTTACCATGTTCTGTGACAGGTTCATATTCAACAGATGATATAATTCACTCATAAGATTGTAAATTGCAGTTCTCTTGAGTAGTCAATCTGACCCTTCTCTTCCTTACTGTAACTTTCTTTTTAGGCTGATACAAAGTCTGAAACAACAATTCTGTATAGTTTCTTTGTTAGAGTCTTATGAACAGAGTACTTCAAAGTGCAATTAAACCAACACAAATCTACAAGGGAACACTGTCTTCTCTATCTATTATGTCCCTCTCTCTTTCTGTGGCTATTTTGTGTCATAAGGGAGATGATGATGATGATGATGATGAACAGAAATATGCCAATGAAAAAGAAAGAGAACATGATGTCAGGAGAAAGGAATGATATGCCAATTGGAAGGATAAATAACTAAAATAATGTTGCCAAAAGACAGCAAAATACTGTTGCCAATGCAACATCTCTTGCCATCACAAATGCCACATTAATATTTGGAGTGACAGGAAGAACAGAACAAAGGGACATGGATGAACATATGGCACAACTCACCATTCCTAATTATTTGCTTAGCACTGAGCATCTGATGCATCATAGGAACAAGTGGCCCTTCCAATCATCAACCCATCTCTCTCATAGCTTCATGATGAGATGCTTTAGCCATTTCATTTAAAAAGCCTTGGGAACATATCCTCAAACTTGGGGTGAATATGTTCCATCTCTCTGCACTGCCGGTTTGATTTGTTTTGTTTGGCAGATCGATTTATTCTCGTTCTAATTATATAGTCAGTGCAAAGGAAACAATGAAAACAGGTTCTCCCACAGTTCTCCATCGGTGTCTCTGCCCACTACCTTTCTAAAGTAGAAAGATACTCCACCTTTCTTCGATTGCTGGGAGGCGCGCGGCGCACTGGAGGCGTTCGGTGGGCTCCGTGATTTCCATGTGCTGGCATGAAGAAGACGGTACAAATGGAGCTCCACATTGGCTGTTGGTGTGCATTGTTCCTTACACTTTCTTGGTTTTTGGGGTGCACAGCATTTGATATCATGGCTTCCACCATGCAAGTCTTAACATCAACTGTGGCTCTCTCTCTCTCTCTCTCTCTCTCTCTCTCTCTGCATCTGTTGAGGCTTTACAGAGCATGCATCATAACATCAATTCAAGTCTCCTACTCCAAATTTCCTTCTTTATGTTCAGCATCGGCTTCAAATCTTTGACTTTGGTTGTTGGATGTGGTGGCTCAAAGATGTGAAGTGGGGTTGGTGACGATGTTTCCAGGATGCGGCAACAAGAGGATGTTCTCAGGTTGCCCGTGGTATCATTTGGCATGGGTGCACGAACATACAAATATTGCTTTTGTCCTTGTTGTCCAAGGAACAGGAGGCATGCATTCTTCTGGAGGCAGTCTTCATGGGTTACACTGTGTTCTTGGAAATGATCATGTGGAAAAGGTTGTCCGCGGAAGCATCGACTGCAGGCAGTGGATTCCACCGAGGAGCTGAGTGAGATGCATAATAATGGAGGGAGAAAGTCATCTCTTTGACACTCGAGCAAAAGATGATGGTGGAGAAAGTTTCTCTTTCCTGTCCATAACATACAATCCCTTTGTCATCAGCTACCCGAAAAATGAAAGAAAAAGATTCAGAAAGCAATTACTTTATAGATCTCTTGTTGTATTAAGATGATTACAAGAACAGAAACATGGAAAATCGATTCTAAATCTTTTCCTATGTCGTGTAGAATCTAAACAAAACCAAGTGGAAACTTCCACCAAATCATAGTCCGAGTGACCCACCCGACCAAGTCAGAAAGGATGCTTCCTTGCTTTGGATTGCATCTACCGCCACTATGTTCTCGGTTATAAATACCCATCGCAACGAAGCTTAAGAACACGGCAAAGGAAGAAAGGAGGTGAAGAAGAAGAAGAGGAGAAGGAGAAAATGAGGCCTGGAAGCTCATCGAGTTCGACCGGATCCAACATATGGCGCACTCCGCTTCCTTATCTCTTCGGAGGGTTAGGAGCCATGATGATCCTTATAGCAGTAGCTCTCGTGGTGCTTGCGTGCTCCCACCGGAAGTCCGCCGGCGACCGGGACTCGGCGGCGGAGTCGAGCCTGCCTGAGAAGGTCTCGGTTGCTCCTCTGGACATGGAGCCCAGATTCGTGGTCATCATGGCTGGAGAGAGCACACCTTCCTTCATAGCAAAGCCGAACTCTCTCTGCCAAGAACCATGACACTGCAATCTCCTGCTCCTTTTGTTCCCTCTTTCTATCTTTTCCTTTCCCTTCGCGGCAGATGTAAACTTGAGTTAGACTCTAAGGTGTGATAACTCAGAGAGAGTCTCTTTGTCTGTTCTCTGACAAAAGTACTTTGGCAAGGAATGCCATGAAGCTTTATTCTCTGATCTGAATTGGCTTCCAGGAAGCTTTAGGCTTTTGCATGAAGTCTCTTCCTTGCAGATCATTACTGGTTTAGATTACATGTCTCGCATAAACTCTCCAACATACACATATCAATGGAGATGAAACTACAAGACATGTGATGAGTCATGAGATTGGAATTACCATACTTTACCACCAATCCTAATTGTGTCTCAAAAGATTCTTGTTGTCTAATCTGTAAGAAAAGGCTACAGATTTATGCTCAACCTACACAAACCGAATCAAGTTTTCTCTTTTATGTTGGTATCAGATATTGGGTCTTTCCAAAGGAAAAGTGTCACTGAGGTGATCTTGGCCAAGAACATCAATCTCCATTAGATACAACCAGAATCTTGTGTGCTTGTCACTTCACAAATAAGATTACTTTTGATTGTTCTATCCGTACGTAAACCTTACTTTTTGATTGTTCTATCCGTACGCAAACCTTGTTCAAGAACAGTAGGGTTATCGAGCAGACGCAGAACCAGCATGGTTGCCTTCTTTCTCCGAGATCATTATAGTGTCAGATGAAAGGCGTGCATGCATGCACTGCTGGTTATGGCCGTGGCCTTATGGGTCGTTGGAAGTGACGGCTCGTGGGCGTTAACGCCATGGCCCCATGCTTCCACTGTGTTGCAGCAGCGACGGGGACGACTGCCCATAGTTTTGTCTGCGGTGGGCTTTGGAACAGGAAGCATCCCGGCAGCTTCAATTATGTCCACATCTATTGATCAGTGGGGAGCATGATGATCACCTCCATTAGCTTCCTTTGGATCTCCTTTTTCTTCCCTCTTTGCCAGTGCCCACTAGTTTAAGCCTCCTCCTCCGTCCACACCACAAAGAAGAATGTGTCTTGTTTCTATCCTTGACTTGGATGCAGTAGACCCACTGGAGAATTATTTGGATCATATAGAATTAGGACATCATCTTCATTAAGATTTCCTTTTAGTGTGAAGATCCTGTAGTGCCCATCCGTTATGATGTATGTTTCCAACCAAAAAGGGCATGATTAACATGTCTTACGAGAGAAGAAGAGATGCCATTCTGCAGGAGGAAGAAGAGGACAGCTTGAACTGTAGCGCATGTCAGAGACAAATCAGATACTGTGATCTCACAAGTTTTGGATGAGATGAATAGTGAAAAAGATTCCATGTGGAAGTGATGCAATGTGAAGCACTGACTTGCCATTCCTACTCATCAAAAGCTTTTCTTTGCAGTGCAGTCAGAAGGAAAGAAAGAGGAAGAAACCAACATTCTTGTGTTCATGTGTAGGTACACTAATAAAACAAGAAACTAATGAACCATCCCATGTTCTCTCTCTCTCTCTCTCTCTCTCTCTCTCTCTCTCTCTCTCTCACTCACACACACACACACACAAACACAGACACAGAGACTGCAATGATCGAGAGTCACATGCTCCAAAACATTTAGCAGAAAAGAAATAATACTGACAGGAAGCTGCCTAACTTGAGCATGATAGGGTAATTAGTATCAAGTAGCCAGCGAGTGAGCTTTCGGCCAATGGTCCACCTTTCTCAGACAACCCATTGGGAGGGTACCCCAGTTTCAGGGGGCATGTCACACCTACAGTAACTTTGACATGTGTTCTTCTGCTTCCGAGTCTATCCAATTATGTTCACTAGCTCAGTTGTGGACAACAAGTAGTTGAACCCATAAACTATTAGGGTTTTGGCATACCTAACTCAATCAACATGAACAATAGCAGACTGCTCATGCTGACATCGCATCCATAATCTCTCTCTCTCTCTCTCTCTGTCTCTCTGCATTGTTCTCCACATTGTCTTTGTTTTTCCACAAAAGCTAGGAAGACAAGCAGATGTGAGGTCTGATGCAAGAGATCTTTTTGCCGATCACATCTTCACACACCTAATGCAATCCCTGAATTCCTTATGGGATGCATTAAACAAAGGCAAGCGTGAGAAGCAATGCTGGTGAGCATTGGCTGCCTGTCTGAGCGTATGATAAGCGAGGCACAAAGAGGTGACGACAGATGTAACTTTACATGCTTCAGAGCATTCATCTCTTCTGCTTCTGCTGTGCTGTGTGATGGCTGATTTGTCTCTTTCTGTAAAGCTGTTCTTCTACTGATAAAACTGTCGGATGATTCAAAGATGCGTTCGGTCTTCAGGTATTCGATGAAGCTGGTTTTGAGTGAGCTCTCTCTTTCCCTGCCTATATAAGAAGATTGAGCCCTCCACTGTTGGTGTCTTCTCTTCCTCTTCTGTAGTCGTAGTCATGAATACTTCCCAACTCACCGGAGATGACGCAGAAGAACTTAGCAGCTGCGATTCTGGCTGGACCAAGTATCTTTCTTCGCCTACGCATCATGATGGCGGCGACGACGACGACGACGACGATGATGATAGTGAGGTGGAGTTCACTGGCGGGGATGATGATGATGAGCACAAAGGGTACGATAGCGAGGACAGTGACGATGACTCCATGGCCTCTGATGCTTCCACCGGATTCATCGGCAGCGGCGTGGATGGTTCCAAGTACAACGACGTCGGTGACGACGTGGACGGAAATGGGAACGAGGGTCATGCCCAGTGTTCTTCTTCCTACTCCTACGAGGAATTCTACGAGGTGGAGGAGGCGAGAAGCAAACAGGCGTGCGATCCTCGCAGCAACTCGGAAGCGAGAAAGAACAGATTCAAATGACAAGTGTTGTTTGCTGACCTTATGCTCACCGAAGGAAATGATATCTATCCGTGTTGTTTTAGCCTTTTAGGAACCATCGATGTTGCTTTATGATTCGTGCACCTGTTTTATAGGACATCTGCGAAATTTCCCGGCTCAAATCTGACCAGGATTGGGCCCATGGCCCAACTTTACCCAACCTATTAGTCCGCTTTGTAACCGCAAACCCGGCCCAATTCGTACGCCTTTACCCTTCTCTCTCTCTCTCTCTCTCTCTCTCTCTCTCTTCCGTTGGAGGCAGCGGTGACCAAAGGAGCGTCGAACCACCGCTTCTGTCTCGTCGTCCCTCCGCCTCGGCATTCCCACCCGAAACCCTAACATTCAGGTCCTTTCGGTCGATAGAAAACATCGGGGCTCGGATCGATCCGTTTTCTTCTCCCTACCGGAATTCTTGTCGTAAGTTCTCTAACGTTTCCAGCTGTTCTTATGTTTTGCTTTGGATCCGAAGCTCGTTTGAGGGTTCAACTTTGCTTGTTCGTTCTGTGATAAATTGCCTTAACCTTGCGAATGGATGCATTGATGCTTCGTGTTGCCGAAGTATGTTGAGCCGTTTTTTTTCCAAGATTTAAGATGATTGACAGATATCAACTGTTCTTGAGGGCGTAAATCTTTGATTTAACGCTTCTCTTCATGGTTCACAAGAAAAGTCTTCTGATGTCGGAGATAAAACAGGCGGTGTGGATTCGGAAGAAATCTTAAATGCAGTATGACCTAGGTGCTAAATCCGAGGGCAGGATGATCACTGTAGGGGTTGTTGTTCATGTTGGAAGCGGACATGTGATTTATCTGTTGAAAAAAGTGCATAAAAGTCAGGCGTCAAAGCCAACTTTATTTTTCTTTTCCATTTGTTCTTTTTCTTTTTTTCATAAACTAGATCCAACATCTAGTAATAAAGTAAGACCCTGCCAACTGTTTTTCTGAGAATCAGTGTTTCCTCAGGACGTGCGATCTACATTTTCTCCTAAATTGTGGAATGATAAACCTACAATTTCATGCTTCAAGTAATATGTTAGTTGAGACTATTTCTTTGAATATATTTATATAGGTTAGTCTTTCTAAACAATTCTTTTAGTATTGACAAGCAGTAACAGAATAATCTACCATTTTTGGGTCCGGTTTTGCCAGAAGTTTATGATTCAGTGATCCAAAACTTATCATCTGTATCACAAAAAGGCCCTGAATGCTTTTAGTCCCTTCCTTGGATGATGGAAGGCCCCATAAGATCAGTATAAATTGTCTTTTTCTGTGGATGAGTGCCAGTCAATTGTGATTTGTTACCATATAAAATTTGTCCCAAGTTCTAAACTGAGTTGTTTATGACAATGCTTGTAAGACACCAAAATATCTATTTGTTTATGTGACTTTCGATTTAGAATATTTTTTCAAAATGTTGACTGTTAGTTTGACTCACTTGAGAAATTTTCATGAAAGAAACATTTGCATTTATTTCCCAAATTGTTCCACATCATGGTAAATGGGATTAAGGCAGGTGTATAGAATAATTTCATGTCAATGAAACTTTTCCGTTATTTTTGGCAGTCATGTCAGTTGCTGATCTTCATTCATCGGTTTCAGGTCCTTGACACTACTGTATGATCATGGTCCTTATATTATTGTTCAACTTAAGTCTATAGAATAATTTTCAGTGTTGAAGCGTATTTTAGAATCAATGAACCTTCCAATCACCATTATAATACTTCCATAAATTCAAGTTACTAAGAGAATTTTTAGAGATTGTATGATTAATGTATGTCAATTGATTTTATAAAACTTACCTTGGGTTCATTTGTCTCACATATTTGAACACCGATATTGACAGAAGTTGATTGAGTTTTGTCGTGCAGGATAGAAAAAGATCTGAGTCCATAAATCACTCCTGAGCAGTTGTTTTAGGATCATCTGATTGTTTTAAGCTTGTCAAAGGCCATGACATTGTATTGAATGTCAATAGCTATAGTGGATTGTATTGCAGCCCAAAGGTCAATGAATACTTCAAACCTGACTCTGTTAATATGTTTGTGCCTGGTTAAATAACCTAGAGAGAATTATACAGATGTGCTGCTCTAAGCATCAGACTGCCCCTATTAATTTTAAGCTCCAAAAATTATGGTTTTCTTCTTTATTCCTTTTGTAGTTCTGCTTTATATTGATTCTCTAGTTGTTGTCCTGAGCCAGTTTCTGTCCCTAAGACATGTATCGTCTTAATTTTGATTTGGGAAATGAGAGGAGCCAGCATTGCTTCCTTTTGTAGTTCTGCCTTGTATGATTGTCCAGTTATTGTCCAGATCCAGTTTCAGTCCCTAAGGCATGTATTGCCTTGATTTTGATTTGGGAAATGAGAGGAGCCAGTATTGCTTGACCATATGTTTAATCAAATTTAGTAAATGTGACAATACATAAAAGGTCCAGACTCAGTATATTAGATAACCTATTTTCATCCCCTCGTGTGGCAACCTTTCTGAATTGTCTCATCGCACTCAGCCCTGCTAAATCCAAGTGCTGCAGCATCCTTCTAGATTTCTAAATCAGTATACTTACTGGCCTTGTTTGTTGTTTAATTTTAACCTATCTGGTGAGACATGAATACTGTGAATTACCACAACAATTCTATGAATGAAACTTGCTTTGTATTTATCTTTTGGTCTTCATATTATTGATTGAAATCTATAATCGAATTTATTATTAATTGATACCAAGTATAGAATAGTATATCATTACAACCATGTTTAATTTATTTCTGCAAGTAAATGGAGCTTACTTTTTTTTTTTTTTTTTTTGGAAATACTCATCCATTATGATGTAGTTTCATGTGATGGAGATAAGTTGATGTCATTAAAATAACTATTATAAAATGATAATCCTTCTACATTGGTTGGATGCTTGTTGTGGTTCATGATCTGTTTCCTTTTTATTTTCTGTATTCATTAAAGGCTAATTAGATCTACAGGTTATTTTTCTGTAGAAAAAGGATAATCAGAATATGGCTATTGATGATCATGATGGCAACTGTTTACAAGAGGATGAATCATTAAGTGAAGATAGAATAAATGGAGGAAATGGAGCTGAGGCTCTAACAAGAGTAGAACTTGATGTGGCGTATTCTTCTGAGAAGCTACTGAACTTGGAGATGCTCTTGATGCAAGTGGCCGACAGAGCGCATGACATTGAAAGTGTGAACATGGGATACGAGGACATCTCAGATGAGTCTGTTATGAAGGCCTTCGAGTCTGATATCCTATCTGGAATTTTAGACATGGAGGTCAATGAACTACAAAGCTTCATGTCCTTGCTACAAATTGAAATCATGGAGGCCCGCCAAAATTTTTGTCAGGGTGAGCACATGGAAGACTGTACTGCTACAGTAGAAGAAAAGTTACATAATGCTGAAGAATCAGTGAAGAAGCTACAAGACTCAGTTGCTGACATTCGGGAACAGTCATCCAAGTTTGAAAGAACTCTAGCTTTGTTTCATAATGAGACCAGTAAGTTGTCTATCGGTTTATTACATTGCTTTTTTGTTTCTGTTTGTGCATACTTACATGATGTGTATTCATTTACTTAGGGTCTGATGAGAATGAGGAACTTGAGAATGATCATTTGACATCCATCAAGAAACCACAGACTGTTGATCAACAAAGGCATGTCTTACAAATGTTGGAAAAATCATTGGCCAGAGAATTGGATCTTGAAAAGAAACTTTCAGAATATAGATCAAATGAAGAGGATCTTAAGATAAAACTGCATTACACAGAAAGAGAGCTATACTGCATGGAAGAGTTGATGGAGATATGTTTGGAGAGAGCATTTGAGGCTGAGAACTCTGCAGAGCTACTTCAGGGTATTGCAAGAGAACTGGCTGGAAAACTTCAGCTTGTTCAGCTTAATCTGAACAGTTCACTGCATCGAGAACATGAAATGAGATTTAATCTTGAGGAAAATATGATGCAATTACCTGCTGAAGAAGCTGCCAGAGAGAGGCTGACATCTAGTCATGCAGAATTGAATGATATGCTTTCATCAAAGGGAAAAGGACTAAAAGCAAGTGTTATGGAAGCTGAAGAAAAAGGCATACTGGCCAGTGCTGAAATTTTGTCTCTGAGGGAAAAGGTGATGGCACTTGAGGAGCAGCTTAGGGAGTCTAACGTCCAGTTGCACCTGGCAAAGACTTCTGCAGAAACCAGTCAGCAACAACAGAGTGCACTGCAGTCTGATCTCTATCAGATGGAAAATGTAATGGAGGGTCTCAAAGCTAACGTTTTGAGAGCTGAAAGCAAGGCTGAAAGTGGAGAAGCCAAGTATACTGAATTGAGAAAATCTAATATTGCTTTAAATGAAGAGATTGTTTTTCTTCGAAATAGTGAATCTGAAAAAAGAAGCGTTTTAGAGAGGAGATACAAGGAATCAAATACTCAGTTGGAGCATGCAAAGGCATCTGTTGAAGCACTTGAAGAGCAGCAGAATGTGTTATATGCTGCAATTACTGATATGCAAAGTATGATCGAGGATCTTAAAGCAAAGGTTTCAAAAGCTGAAAGCAGGGCTGAGAATGCTGAATCTAAGTGCACTCTATTAACTGAAACCAATTTAGAACTAAATGAAGAGCTGGGTTGCCTAAGAGGAAGGTTGGAATATTTAGAGACATCATTGCACCAAACCGAGGGTGCAAAAATAGCCACCGCTAAAGACATTGGTATTAGGACAAAAATTATTAGTGATCTGGTCATGAAACTAGCCCTGGAAAGAGAACGTCTTCAGTTACAGGTATGTGTCTTTTTCTTCTTTTGTTGTTCACTGTTCTGTTCAACATTAAATCATCAAGCAAATAAGTTTAACTAATTTTTGTGATATGGTTACCATTTGCATCTGAGGTTAAGGACATGCTTGATTTGATTATATCTACAGGTTATTATTTCATTTGGAATGGTTGATGATATTTAGCAATAAGTATACCTATTTGAACTAATTGCTTCAAACTATTGAAGACTCACAGTTATATCTACTTTTCTGCATTGTGATGCTGCTATGAAATCTTATTCACTCTAATTCTTGAGATGACCTTTAACAGAATGGCCCTTTCTTGTCCCGAACTCCCAACTCGCATCCTTCTTTTATTTTAATCTTGTCTTTTACCCTGTTTTAACACTATTCATAAACAAAAGTTCAGTCCAGTGAACAGATTATTTTAGAACTTTGATCTAAGCTCAACCTGATCTCACTTTATGGACTTCAATACATCTTCATGATGGTTATATTGTAGAAGCATCTATCTTTGGACTGCTTCTTAATATCTGTGCTCCTTGTATCCTTCAATATGTTTCCTAGTGATGTATCATCGTTTTCTGACATGCTTGGTACTACCACTATTATGTCGGATTTGACAACATTGTAACATGCATCTTATTTGAAGCTGAGACATCATCTTAAGTCCTAGATGGAGAAGGTGATGTCTGTTGGACAAAGATCTCCATGATTGGTTCCACTCGAGGAAAGATACAAGTGGTCAACTTTAGAAGATGGTCCAAAGAGAGGTAAAGTATTTGCGACGAAGGTAATAGGCATGACACCTTTCTTGAGAAAGTCCAAGAATGAGAAATTTGTTGAAGTCTCTAGAATGATACGAGGTGGTGGCAAAATAAAAACAACAGGTGCCATGATTAAGAATGTTGAGGAAACAATAATCGAGATCCTATGGCCATAAACAAGCCGTTAGAGTAAGCCATCAAAATTACCAAATAGCATGTGCTGATAAGTATGTTGGTCATTAGTCTTTATGTCGCTGTGTAAATTCAATGCTATAGCTATGTTTGCCATCTGCAACCCCAAATTTTTTTCATTGCATCCAAACAAATTTCACTGTTCAAAAAAATGTATATGACAGAGTGATCGTGGCACTTATGTTCAATTATGTTCTTACCTTGGACATGCTGTGAAATTTGCAGTTGATTCACCTAGAATATGTATTATTTTTTAGGTTTCTCTTGGAGAACTTCTAGCAAAAAGCTTTGCTCTTCTAAAATCATGTACATCTTCTGCTTGCAGATATCTGCCTTAACGAAAAAGAACAAAGTTCTGCTTGAGAAGTGTAAAAGAAAGGGCGATGCCCACATTCCTAAGAGTTAAAAGGGACTTCAGAATGGAGCTGAACTTGGGTTTCCAAAATCATCTATACAAGCATTGACAGAGTCTTCAGCTACAGATTTTCAGGTGGGGGTTATTGGTTCTCCAAAATCTGTGTAAACATTGATCTTTTCATTCTAGTAGTGATTGAGAAACACTCTGGCCACTGATATTTTTTGTCAACTATTAAAAAAACTAGGGTTTTGTTGATGATTGTGTGTGGAATATGCGTTTTTGTTAGACTTGTATATTTTCATGATGTAGTTTGCCAGCATGTATCCAGTGTCTGTATAAATTAGAGATGAACACATTATGTATGAAGATGCATGTTGATTTTGCAGAATAATGTGTCTGTTGTGGGGCTACATTTTCTTGAAAATGACATCACTATTCCGATCACATGATTTCAGTGTGTTTTTGTTGGGACTGAAGTCTCTTTAATAAATGCTGAACGGAAATTTACATGTAATTAGGTAGAGAAGTTAGCTGCAGATGTGCCTGCCAGCGACAGGAGCATGGAGATGACTACTACAACGGAGGAATCCTCAGGTGCAGGTCCCAAGATGGAGACAGTAAGGACCAGAGAAGCATCAGACAACTCGATCGTAAGTATTTTTTTCTCGGCTATCCTTGTCTTGTTTATTGCAGTCTTTGCATTCTATGTATATCGACAAGAATTTTTTTCAATTTCACTGTTTGCTTTTTGATTATTTATATTCTGATTTTTGAGAGAGAGAGAGAGAGAGAGAGATTAGCATCTACTACACAGTAGATTATCTCAGGAGAGTGACTTGCAGCCTGCAGACATACTTCTCACCATCAGAATAATAGAGTCTGGGTTTTGAGAGATTAGCATCTACTACACAGTAGATTATCTCAGGAGAGTGACTTGCAGCCTGCAGACATACTTCTCGCCATCAGAATAATTGTGTGGTTAAGAGTCTGGATCGTCAAAACTTCGGCTGTTTCATCGATTGCCCTTCGGATTTCCAGTGGGCTGTACCAACCTACTGGGCCCCTGGTTTTCCCATTTCCCATTTCCCATTTCCCATCATCATCTTCATCTGTGTTCTGCACTGATCTCTGACTCTCTGTTTCAGAACCAGAGTTGCCCATAATTTTGGATAAGGGTGACTGGCAGACAGCAGAGATTTTGTCGCTCTCTGTTAGATTTTTTCAAATCAAGTTTCCACCTGCCTCCACTGCCATAAATCTTTGCCCAATGGTGGTGAAAAGGTCACAGTTGAGACATGCTAGGCTTTGTGCAAGAACTTGCAAATTAAGTGCACAGCTGAAAACATTTAAGTAGGAGGTTGTCATCCCCACTGTCGTAACCCGAATCCTGCAAGGTTGAACAGCTAGCCGCTTTGATCAGAGAATTGTAGCCACATCAGGGTTTTAGGTTACATGAACCATCCTACTAAGAAAGCAGAATGTAGTGTTCAGTTTATCTGTAGATAATCCATCACAAACGGATAGCATCAATCAAAGTTTAAAGCCATTAGTATCTTGTGGAGTGAATTTAGCATGAAAATAATGACTTCCTGGAAAGATCTTTGCATCAAAATCTCCAAACATATTCTCGTTATCATAAGATATGATCCAATAAATAAATCTCAATCACCTCCACAAAGTTCATTATCTGCAGCCACCACAAGTTCACAGGATAAAGAGACATAGAATGGTTGAGCTCTCATAAAAAAAAAAAAAAAAAAAATCCACGTAAAGAAAAGAAAACATAGCCTTCACATTTATCCACCAATTGGAAGATTGGTTAAACAGACAATAATTCAAACTACCACTTCACCATCGGCACCTGATCCAAAGCCAGTATCGACATGCAGCGAAAGCAAAAGATAAATGAAGAATTAACATCTTTTGTCCAAAGAATATACATGAATTTTCTAAAATTTTATTCCAAGCAACTCCGACCTACTAGTGATTCCTGTCTAACAAATGTACATAACTTCCCTAATGTTTTATTTCAAGCAACTACTACACCCCAAGATATACAAGATCACTTCCTCCTCCCTAGCTGATCTGCATGGTGTTATTCTAATCCTGCTTCATGCTTCACACCTCCAACAAAGGGCAGCGCAAACACCAAACTGGAATCAAACTACTGATCCACTCTATCCTTTCTCCATTTCATCTCCTACTCAAAACTGACAAGAAGAGCCCAGTCTCTGCATCTGCCTTTGACCTGTGGTCAAACACTTCCGATGCTGGAATGCGTTTGGCAACAACAACTGGAAATTCTCAAGAAAAACCGCCCATTCCTCTTCATCTATGTCTGCCAGCCTCACAAAACTCGCGCTAGAAGGAAGTGTTTCATCAGCACTCCTACTATTCACAGATTGAATGCCTCCACCATCCCTATCATATGCCTTGCCGGTACTAAAAGTATTCCTGTTCTGTGTTCCAACCTGGTTCCTCCGAGTTTTTCCAGTGATGCTGACACCTTTCAGTGATGCCGAAAGCTCAGAAACATACAGAAGTTTCTCACCAACATGTGGGAAGCCAGTGACACTGCTCTCTTTGTTCTCCTCATCATTTTCCTCTTCTTCCTCCATGCTCTCCTCCAACCTTGACAGAAGGCTTCTGGGGCATCCTCCATTGAGTCCAAAGTCGAATGAATGCAATGAATTATACATCACATGCTGATCATCCTCATTGCATTCCATCTGAAACTGGAAATCTTCTTCCTCCTCTAGCACAGGTTTTGGACAAAACCCCTCTCTTTCTGCTGCTAACCTCATTGCCTCCATGCATATGCCCTCCAGCTCACTAGGTTCTTCCTCCATTCCCCTGAACTCTCTGCTCATCATCTCACCAATCTCCGCTAGGCAAAGCCCAAAAGCTGCTGCTTCCTTGAGGAAAATTGTGCACAAGACCAAGACTCGGAGGCAGGCTTCTCGGATCATTGGCAATTCCATCCGAAGCATGTCAGAATCTTTCATCGGATCAAGATTGGCAATATATTCTAGCTCATCCTCGGAAAATGGTACTGATGCCTGTGGCCAGTGGATCCACTCAAAATAGGGATCCTCCAAGCTCTCCGGCAGGCAGAGGCCATGATCTATAGGGATCAGTTCCATCCTTCCCCCAAATCTACCAATCCCATTTTCAAGCTTTCTCACCAACAAGTTTCCAGCATGCCTATCTGTGTTGAAAATTCTTATATCAAGTATCCCAATTCTGTGTATCGCAGCAACAGGGAAGCTCGATGTGCCATGGTCACTGGCATCAAAATCATGAGGAATGTACTGCTGGAAAGAAGCAATCTTGCTGATCACCTGCTGCTTTCTGCTGCAGTGCATGGTTCCACTGTTATTATTCATTCCATCGTTGACATGGAACACCGAGTGGGTTATCTTTACAAGGGCCGTCGGAGGAACATTTGCAAAGTTTCCATAGTCCAAAAGGTATGCGGCAACCTCCCTGAAACCCGTCTCACCAACACGTACAGATCTTTTCAGACCTGGCTGTCCAAGGGCTTTACCAATGAAACCTTTTGGATTGTTAGGCGCAAATGGTTCCTCGTCCGTTGGCTTGACGATTGCAACCTTGTCACCATTGCTATTCCTGAAATAGTAGGCACCTCCGAGCCCATTGTGAACAGGAATGGGATCGACACCACTCTTGATGGCCTTCACGGCATCCTTGACGAGCTGTTTCATCCGGGCACAGCGGCTCGAGTAACCCAATATCTCAATCGGCCCACTGGAATCCCTCTGCTGAAGATCTTTTACGCTTGGGGACAGGCACGGGGTGGACGAACTCCTGTGCATCGAGTTCCTCGAGAGAAGCAACGGGGAATCGCCCCGGATGGCACTGAGGTCATTCTTTAACACAAGATCACCAAACGTGAGTGAGCTCTCCTCAGTGGGAACATTGAGCGCAATCTGCAGCTTCCTCTTCACGGTGTGGGCATTGTCCTGGCGGTCCAACTCGAGACCCAACACACAGCCCGTCTCAGTCTGGATAAACACCCGACGCCGCCCCACCGGTTTTCCTTCGCCAATTCTGTTACCACAGAAATCACCACTCGTGGTATGTTTTAAGACTGAAACTGCCATCTGGGTCTGAACAGGGCTGTCCAAATTAAAAGACATGGAAATCACCAAGCTATCGTCAAAGGTTAATGAGGACGCCAGGAAAGCCAAACTGAGTTGTCTTCTTCCTCTTCTTCGTGCGCACGCCAAACACAGAGGCTGACGCGGTTACGGAGAGGGGAAGATGCACATTAACAATCATGAAATGGAGGAAAACCACAAGCTTTGCATCAAGAAGAGTTGGTAGGAGTTATGGAGTCCTAGCAATTCCTCTATGCTTCAAAAGCCATTTAGAAAGTGAAGAACCCAATGCTGCAAGAGAATCCGATTGTCAGATCTTTAGCTAAGAATTCGAACTTATTGACTGCCAATTCACTGATGAATTCAGTACCCTTTTTTTTTCTCTAAGCAAGATAAAGAGGGAACGGCAATGATAAACACAGGAGTGAATCACTTGCAGGATAATGCACAGAAATAATTGCATACAAGAACACAAAAAAGAACTAACTATTGTTGATGTAATAAATCCCCTAGAGATCACAAAAGCTAATATCACCTGCATCCAAGCATGCAAATCGAATCTGAACCTATAAGTTTCTCTTACTCTATGATTCTTAGTGTGCTAAATCCACTTGAGCAATGAACTTTGCATTTGCTCGTAGTATTAGATAAGAACTAACTCCTGGAATTCGATTCGCGCAATTAACATGAAAATAAATGTATCTCTATACTGAATAAATCATCGATTACTAAAAATTACATAAATCACAAAGAAAAATAATTTTTTGTTCCTTTAAATTTGGAAGAGCACAACAACGTGCAGTTCGTCCAATAAATCAAGTCAAAAGAGATGGATTTGCATACAAAGATCAAACATGTAAGCATGAAATCTACAATTAGCAACTAGATCAAACGTTATTTGCTTTGAGTACAAGGGAACCATACGTATCCAAGTCAAACCGAAGGAAAAGGGGAAAAGCTTGAGACGCGAGCATATGAACAGAACTAAAACTATCGAACGGAATCCACCGAAACGAAATCAAGAAGACTGGGATCAAGCCATACCGAGGCGATTACGACGGCGGCGAAGATCTGGAGGGAGCGACGCCGGCCGTCTGGTCCGACCCCAGAGGCAGGGGGAGGACCGGGCACCGACGGCTCGATGATATCAAAGGAACGGTCGACCGCTGTGACCCCCGCGCTAGCGAGCCCAAGCCCTCTTCTGTATTCCACCCCGACCTCCCACCACGCCGTCGCCAGCCCCCGTCTGGCCCTCTTTATAATATATTAAGCCTTGCCTGGGGTTCAAAAGTAACCGTGGTTAAGTGGGCCGCGAGATGAATCTAACCGTTCGTCTCGGTCTTCTGAAACCATCTCAGCCGTTGGTGAAGCAGTACTTTCCCCGACCGGTTGGCCTCCGACTCAACTCGACCACCCGCCTCGCGATTGGCCTAGGCGTTCGTGGGACCCAACAGTCCCGGAGAAAGAACTCGGTCCTATCCAACGGAAGAGTCTGGAAGATCAACGGGTACCGTCGGATGGGTGAAGGGGGACGATCTCGTCCGTCGGATCCGAGATCGCGATGACGTGGGGGATAACGATTGGGACCTCTGCCGACGGCGATTTCTTCATGGACCAAAACAGCCGTACTGCAACAGGATAATTACACGAACGCCCTCGTCGTGAGGACGCGACTCCTTTTATTAATATTTAACCATTAAAATATATTGAATTTAATTATAAACGATCACATCATTTCTTTTTGTTTTTGGGGCATTTAAAAATACAAAAATAGGGCAGAGTGTAGGAAACGGACGAGCATCCAAACAGTGGTCTCTATAATAATTTTGTTATGATGGGATGAGATATGCTTGGTTTTGGTGTGTCAACCTTCGTAAGTTCAGTGTGCGGATAAGATGTGACGGCCCCAATTCTGTGTCCGGTGGCGTGGATTGGTCATCTGCATGCAGCGAGTGATGCGCAAGACAAATACGGTGAGCTGTTTTGAATTGAAAGGTTCGAGGGAGATGCCTTTGTGAAGCTTCTGCACAACATAATTCCTCTTTGGTTTCTTCAAAACAGCTCACATTGAGATACCCACCAACCTCAGGTGCCAAAAATAATTAAAATATGTTAATATATATTTTGATTATAAAATTAAATTAATTATAGTATGAAAAGTTAATGTAAATAATCTAAATAAAAAAAATATCATGAATTAAGAATAAATCTTGGATATCTTTATATGGTGCGAACAAATATGATACTTCGAACATCCTAATATATCTTAAACGATTAAAGCTTTATATCATAGATATATTAAAAATAAATTAGATTTTTTTTAAATTATTTTATCAGATTATTATTTTGAATTCCTAAATTATATAGGAGAGAATAAAGAATCAAAAGATAAATTTTCTCTCATCAAAATAATGTTTTCAAATTTCCTAATATAAATGGATCTGATAAAAAATTTTGATCAGAACCCCACTAAATCTTTAATATGGTTTATCATAAATTAATTGAACCATGTAATCTTATAGTTCAGACATAAACATTAACTTCTTTTATATATACATATATATATATATATATATACTAAAATTTCACTTTGATCCTTTGGTTCTTATTAATTTGCAGGAAGAGGAACTCATCGACCGTTTCTTCGTCTTGTTTCTCTAGGGTTTCGCATGACATCCTCCCCTCCGCGTCCGAGATTTCGCTGCGATCCGTCTCTCGGTGGATCTCCCTCTTTCCCCCTTCCGTGTCCAAGATTGCACTCTCTCTCTCTCTATCTCTCTCTCTCTCTCTAGGGTTTCGGATGGTCTCTTTCTCCCCTCACGATGTCCATGATTTCCTTGCTCTCTCCCTCCTAGGGTTTCGGTGGATCTCCCTCTCTACCGCTTCTATGTCCAAGATTTCGCTGCGACCTAGTGTGAGTTGATATGACATTGGAGGAGGATTGGGGGAGGGAGGGGGGGGGGAATCGGTTCGTGAAGTTGACGTGCAGATCGAGGGCGACTCCTCTCCCGGGGGTATTCTTCCTTTCCTGGAAGCTTTCTCTGATTGGTTTCCTTTCTTCTTCTTGCCTTTTTCTTGCAATGCGATCTGGTGCGACGTCATGGGACACTGGACGAGGATTAGGAGGGGAATCGCTTAGGAAAGTTGACAGGCAGATCGAGGGCTCCTTATCTCCTGGATGTAAAGCTTTTTCGTCTTGTTTTCCTTTCTTCTTCTTCCTGCCTCTTTTCTCGCAATGTGCTGTGTTACGCTCATGGAAACCCACTCCACAAGTCTGTATTCGATTTTTTCTTCTTTTTTTTTCCCTTTAATTCTGTCTTTTAATTATGTATCTCCCTCCTTCCTCCATGTCTAGGATTTCGATGTTATCCGGTGTAACTTAATCGGACGTTGGACGAGGATCAAGAGGCGAATGGCTTAGAAGAGTCGGCGTGACGATCGAACGCGCCTCCCTCCCTGGGGCTATTCTTTCTTCTTGGTTTCTTTTCTTCTTCTCGCCTCTTTCTCGCAATCCGCTGTGTGATTCTCATCGAAGCCCTTCGCACAAGCCTTATTCCGTGTGAACCAGCAGGGTTAGTCCCGTTGATCTCTTTGCCTGCGCGAGAGAGGTATTCTTTCTTGATTCGTTTTATTTTGGGGTAAAAGAATCTTCTAAATTAGGGCTCGCAGGGTTTAGTTCTTCTGTTCGATTAAAAGAATAAATATTCTGTATAAGGATTTCTTATGTTGCTGCCTACAAGATTTCTCTTGTCAGAGTTGTCCTTTCTGTTCCATGTTCATCTTTCTCTTTCTTTTTGCTAAGTTTTCCAAGATTGGGTATCTGCTTTTGTCTTTTTTAGAAAGATCTTCTCCTTTTTCCGGTCTTAAAAGCATCTGCAGATTTTATGCTGGGGATCTAAGCTCACTTGTGTTTGACGAAAAGCTTTTATTCCTTATAATCTTTATCTACGATAGCTAAATGTGCTGTTTGCTTTCGAGTGTTATGACTTGATATTTGAGCTATTACATGATTGGATATGGAATGCTTGTTTCCTTCGTTTCTCTTATCAATATGCCTACAGAAAATATAGATTTATCTGTAAATTGACGACACTATGTGGTGAGTAGTTCTTGAAGTCTTTGTATTAGATTCTGTTACCGAGTTGAGACAATAGGTTTGCAGATTCAGTGAAGTGCTGTCATGGAAAACTGTATTAGAGGGAGTTTTTTTCCGGTCTTGAAAGCGTTACATAATTATAGAACATTAAAGCATCTACAGATTTTATGCTGGGGATCTAAGCTCACTTGTGTTTGACGAAAAGCTTTTATTCCTTATAATCTTTATCTACGATAGCTAAATGTGCTGTTTGCTTTCGAGTGTTATGACTTGATATTTGAGCTATTACATGATTGGATATGGAATGCTTGTTTCCTTCGTTTCTCTTATCAATATGCCTACAGAAAATATAGATTTATCTGTAAATTGACGACACTATGTGGTGAGTAGTTCTTGAAGTCTTTGTATTAGATTCTGTTACCGATTTGAGACAATAGGTTTGCAGATTCAGTGAAGTGCTGTCATGGAAAACTGTATTAGAGGGAGTTTTTTTCCGGTCTTGAAAGCGTTACATAATTATAGAACATTAAAGCATCTACAGATTTTATGCTGGGGATCTAAGCTCACTTGTGTTTGACGAAAAGCTTTTATTCCTTATAATCTTTATCTACGATAGCTAAATGTGCTGTTTGCTTTCGAGTGTTATGACTTGATATTTGAGCTATTACATGATTGGATATGGAATGCTTGTTTCCTTCGTTTCTCTTATCAATATGCCTACAGAAAATATAGATTTATCTGTAAATTGACGACACTATGTGGTGAGTAGTTCTTAAAGTCTTTGTATGAGATTCTGTTACCGAGTTGAGACAATAGGTTTGCAGATTCAGTGAAGTGCTGTCATGGAAAACTGTATTAGAGGGAGTTTTTTTCCGAATTGACGACACATGTGGTGCGTAGTTCTTGAAGTCTTGTATTAGATTTGTTACCGAGTGATACAATGGTTTGCCGATCAGTGCAATGATGTATTGGAACACTGTTTAGAGGGAGTTTTTTTCCGGTCTTGAAAAGCGTTACATAATTATAGAACATTAAACGCATATACCGATTTTATGCTGGGGATCTAGCTCAATGTGTTTGACGAAAAGGCCTTTTATTCCTTATAATCTTTATCTACGATAGCCAAATGTGCTGTTGCTGTCGAGTGTTATGACTTGATATTTGAGCTATTACATGAGGATATGAATGCTTGTTTCCTTCGTTTCTCTTATCAATATGCCTACAGAAAATATAGATTTATCTGTAAATTGACGACACTATGTGGTGAGTAGTTCTTGAAGTCTTTGTATTAGATTCTGTTACCGAGTTGAGACAATATGTTTGCAGATTCAGTGAAGTGCTGTCATGGAAAACTGTATTAGAGGGAGTTTTTTCCGGTCTTGAAAGCGTTACATATTATAGAACATTAAAGCATCTATATCTGTAAATTGACGACACTATGTGGTGAGTAGTTCTTGAAGTCTTTGTATTAGATTCTGTTACCGAGTTGAGACAATAGGTTTGCAGATTCAGTGAAGTGCTGTCATGGAAAACTGTATTAGAGGGAGTTTTTTTCCGGTCTTGAAAGCGTTACATAATTATAGAACATTAAAGCATCTACAGATTTTATGCTGGGGATCTAAGCTCACTTGTGTTTGACAAAAAGCTTTTATTCCTTATAATCTTTATCTACGATAGCTAAATGTGATGTTTGCTTTCGAGTGGTATGACTTGATATTTGAGCTATTACATGATTGGATATGGAATGCTTGTTTCCTTCGTTTCTCTTATCAATATGCCTACAGAAAATATAAATTTATCTGTTATTGACGACACTCTGTGGTGAGTAGTTCTTAAAGTCTTTGTATGAGATTCTGTTACCGAGTTGAGACAATAGGTTTGCAGATTCAGTGAAGTGCTGTCATGAAAAACTGTATTAGAGGGAGGGAGAGGCATTGGTAGTATATGAATGCATATTTTAACCCAGAATGATACAAGATCTGAAACTTCGAACTGAGGGATCACAGTGATCCGATTAGCTGTGCTTGTGCAATGCATGGATTTAAGCTGTTTGGTCATCATTAGGCTAATTTCATGCGTGATCACTTGTGCATCTCCGAACTAAATGAATGAAGTTTGTTTCGCTCTCGGAAGAAGAAAAGTACTTTCCTAAACATTACTAAAACGTAGTATTTTGAAACTATTAACTAAGTTTAGATTGCTCGCATTTGTTGTAGTGGAGCTTATGGATGGGTAGAGTGGTGAGCAGAAGGCAGCCATGCTCACAGCACCATGGGTGTGGACTCCTATCATTGACATTTTGGGAAAAGAAAAGGAACTTTCTTGAGGACATATCTTCCACGTTCGTAGTGTGGACGTTTGAAGCATCTTTTGGTTAAAAGGGTCACAGATTCAGATATTGGATTGGCTGGAGGAGGATATAGTTTCTAGATTGGTTGAATTGGATCATCCAGTTGGTCTTTTTTGAGGAGATTGAAAATTGATCGGGAAAAAAGCTGATTGGCTCCAATTGTGGTCAGAAACCAGCAGGAAATCCGCGGTAGATGAGCCAGCACCAATTGGGATGGTCTGAGTGAAATCAGGAGTGACCTTACTAATTATAATCAGTTGGGAGCTGTCAAAGCTGGTTGGCTTTGGTTAATCTGTGGGTGGATATTACTATATATCATTGATATAATATTGTTCATCAATTGTTCCCGCTATCCTTTGTTTATGTTCTGAAAAGAACCATAAATCCAAAGCTTTATAGAATGTTGCTATTATATACCTTTTCTTGTCTCCCTCTCTCTCTCTCTCTCTCTCTCTCTCTCTCTCTCTCTCTCTCTCTCTCTCTAGTATTTGGGTAGTGTCATTCGTGAGGCTCTTTTCTTTTTACACTGGTTTTTTGAACTTTGGGTTGCGGCATGAATTGTTTCATTATAAATATTTGAATCATTTTATTTCTTGTAAATCTGTCGCATATCACATCTCTGTTCGGTGCAATTGCCACTTCTACTATATTGGTGGTATTCCCTTAGGGATCGTACGTGAAAGTACGTGCATTTGATTCTTTTCTTCTTTTTTTTTTTTTTTTTTTTTTTTTTTTTTTTTTTTTTTTTTTTTTTTTTTTTTTTTTTTTTTTTTTTTTTTTTTTTTTTTTTTTTTTTTTTTTTTTTTTTTTTTTTTTTTTTTTTTTTTTTTTTTTTTTTTTTTTTTTTTTTTTTTTTTTTTTTTTTTTTTTTTTTTTTTTTTTTTTTTTTTTTTTTTTTTTTTTTTTTTTTTTTTTTTTTTTTTTTCCGGTCTTGAAAGCGTTACATAATTATAGAACATTAAAGCATCTACAGATTTTATGCTTTCTTTATATATGCTTGTGCACTGTAAAAGCACGATCCTTCTGTTTATGTTCTGAAACACAAACCAATAATTGGAAAGCCCTGTTCCGTCTTGACTTCTTAGTAACTTGTTTTTTTAACATTGCAAATTAAAAAAAAAAAAAATTTTGCCACCATGTGACCTTTGGCACAATTAGCTTTTTTCTATGTTTATTTCAAATTTCATGGTATTTACAGGTTTTCTAATTATATTTAGTTTTTAGAAGAAAAGGATGAGTTATGTTTAGATTCTATGATATTTCTAAACATTACATGTTTTCATTATTAAAGAGGGACATTTTGTGACGTGAATATTTTAAAGAGATATAATGAATAATCTCTCTCCTGAAAGGTTGTTCGATTCAGGTAACTTGCTTTCTCAACCACAATCTGGCCTGCTAATAATTCATTATGGCACCAACGACATTTCTAATGGTCACTCTCAGGGGTGAAAATTTTCTCCTTGAAGGTGTTTTAGGATTTTAAACCTCTCTGGATCATCTCCCTTTATTTTCTTTAGTATTTGGGTAGTGTCATTCGTGAGGCTCTTTTCTTTTTACACTGGTTTTTTGAACTTTGGGTTGCGGCATGAATTGTTTCATTATAAATATTTGAATCATTTTATTTCTTGTAAATCTGTCGCATATCACATCTCTGTTCGGTGCAATTGCCACTTCTACTATATTGGTGGTATTCCCTTAGGGATCGTACGTGAAAGTTCGTTTGATCGTACGTGAAAGTACGTGCATTTGATTCTTTTCTTCTTTTTTTTTCTTTTCATCCTCTTTTTTTTTATTACCTCTTTATCATTTTCATATATGAAATTTGGAAAAGTAAAAAAAGTTCATAAAATAATAATAATAAAACTCATCTTTGCCATGTGATGCGACACCACGACTCTGTGCAACGTTTTGAACATTTTAAAAAATATTCTATTTTTTATTGACATATAAATTAAAAACCAAATCCAAGCAGCCAATACACAACATAAATGAATTTTAGTTTAACGAGAAACAAAGTTAAAGAGGAACAAATTCCTACTTCTTGATGGAGAAAACCCTACGTTAAGCGAAAGGAAGAAGCAGTTGCATGTTTCTCTATCACTTCAAACTATCGAGATGATGACACCCTTAATTTCAAAAGGTGAAAAATAATACTCGAGCACAGATCTTGTGTGTCAATGTGAAGTACCTGAAAAGGAGTATGCGACTAAATAGAAAAATATGTAGAATCGAAGACTCCTTTATTGCCTGTCTCCTCTTCATGAAAAAATAGATGAAAACATAGATGCATCGTGAACTGAAACTAGTCAACAAAATAATAATAATAAGACGTGATAAAAATAAACTATTTTACGACCACTAACTAGATCTGCTCGTGACATGGACACTCACACTTACCTGTCTCTTCAGTGATTATTAATCATAATGCACATTTAGTAATTGCTCATAAAGATGTACCTACATCCCTACTCGATTGCCCACGCAACTTGGTCATCTGACAGCCAAACCCGGTAGGAAGGAGCAATAGCACGAAGCGACCATGTGCCTCACATGAGATTTATCGAGAAACGATTCTGGACTAAATGTTGGACCTTGATGAAAAGTGGGGGTATTGTGATATTTTCATTAATTTCAAGACATAAAGTGTACCGTAAATTGTGCTCAACCAATTTTTAGAGGTTTATTATACTTGATCAACTAAGCCAATGGATCTAATAGGTCTAGTCATGCGCATGTTATTTCAAAGTACATAATGTTGTCAAGACAACAAATGCTATCAATATGTTAAAGCTATTCACAAGAACATGCGAACCACCCGAGCCATACACAAGTCCCTAGTCAACTACTCAATTACAAGGAGACAACCTAATGCTAAGTCCTCATGATAAGGTTTATAAGACCATAAGCTACCAGTCCCCAGTACAGTCAACACATGCAGTAACAAATGATTCTGTATTTATGCGAATATGTAACATTTTAGCATGTACATATGATTCTATATTGGTGTGCAGGTAACAAATCATATATCACAAAGCAAAAAACACAAAGCTCCTCGAATGGGAAATTGGAGCCATATTTAAAGGATATTGAAGTGACTTTGTGAGGAGCTACCATCTATGCTTCAGATGTTTTATTCTTACGAAATGCAGAAATAAAATCAAAGATCACTTGCAAAGAGATACAAAAGAACTTGTAATCACACTGAAAGGAGCACAATGATGTTTTATTCTTATAAAAGTCGGTGGAACTCAGTAGATGACCAACTGATGTCAAAACCTTATGGATTTCAGCAAACCAACAAAATGCAGACATGCAATCAACTTCAGTCATAAATTAATCAGATGATCACAATACAATAAACAACAATAGTAGAAAGTCAGGATGTATTGCCCATGAAGTGTGTAAGCTAGAAAGGCAGATTCCCGGCTCGGGTTATCCGATCAAAACCAGAAGCAATCCCCTAATCTTGTAAAGCCTCCTCCGCAAGGAGAAGAGAACAAAAAAAGAACACAAAAGAAACAAGAGCAAGCGGGTTTTCTTTCCCTCTTCCCCTACGATCTACTCCGCATCTCTAGCGTACCATCGGGCTGTCCATTGCTTGATGACGCGTGTCATGATTCGGAACTTCTTGAGAAGGCAGTTAAAGGATGGGGGGTGTCTTCTTGGACTAGTGGACCACGGGACGATTCTAAAGAACAAGAAGACAAAAAAAAGGAAGGGTTGATGATTGTTGGTGGAGCAACTTATGATCTCTAGACGTCCTCAACTCTAAAAGCTTTGTGACGAATGGTCTTCATCGGGTTTCCAAGAAGAAAAAAGAGACAAATATTCTAGCACGAATCTTCCACCAAGAAAAAACCATCACGATGGCGTGTATATATATATATACATGAAATAGAAAGAAACAGGGGCAGTAAATGACCAATTCAGTTTTCCATGAAGTTTCGGCTTAACGCACAAATGACAGATCAAGAATTAAAGATGACCAAGAACATAACCCTAGGCAGAAATTTCATATATGGCAATATCAGCTGCAATTATCATTAAACGAGGAATTCCTCGTCTGTCGTCGCATGTCAGATCAAGAACTAAAGATGACCAAGAACAAAACCTTAGACGGAAATTTCATATGCGGCAATGTCAATCGCAATACCAAGAATCTCATCTTTAAACCGGAAATTTCCCGTCACAGATCCCCCATCATCAAGAACCCTAGCGCTAAACACGCATCCGGATCAATAACTTACAGGAAAAGGGAACAAGAAAACGGGATCAACCACGAGAGTACAAGAAGACCGCGCCGCGAGCACCGGCAAGACCGCGAGACGAGACGAGACGATCGGTGGGCTCCGGTGGGTGAGCCGCTGCGTGGCCGAGGACGACGGTAGCGGAAAGGTGAAGCGTCTGCCCCTTAAATAGAGGTATCGAAAGCCAGGCTGACGATGGTAGATTCCGAGGTGTGCGTGCGAAGCACGTGAGAGTGGTGGGAGAGCGGCGCGGCGACGATCGGAAGCAAGCGTTATGGATCCTCTCCAACACTTGCTTTACTATAGGATCTTACAACTCCCATCAGAAGCCGTTGATTAAATGTGGGCCCCCTCGACGCTTCAATCGAGGTCAGCCCAAGCCCAACGAAGAGATGGTGCTCGAAGCCCCATCTTTTACCAGATCCATGACACGTGTGGTCATTGACCGGCCAAAATGAATACCTCGACTCCGTTAGTCAGACGAGCTCATGTGGCCTTCTCTTCGACCATCTTATCCTTCGGATCGAGATCAGACGGTTCAGGTGGATCATCAGTACACAAGTCAAAGGAACGAAGTAAGAGTCAACCTCAGCGGTTCGACAACGCGCTAAATACGTGGCGTCATACTATCATCTTCAGGGCCGCCTCCCTGCTGTAACAGATGTATCTATTACGGAAGGGTTAACAGCAGATGATGTTTTGTAGCTTCCCAGCACTGTATTTTCTGCAAAAGAACCTAACCTCTTGACATCTTGAAATTGGTAAGCTCTTGAAGATGTATTTTCTCTGGATGGCTACTTGCACTGTGAATGATGAATGACACTCGAAGTTTGAATGCAAGCATGAACATTTCCTTTTATCCATTGGATGAACAAATATAGGATGCACATTGTGAAGCACTTCCAATTAAAACCAGAAAATTGTGGTCAGTAGCTAACAAGGTTTATTTGTCAATCATCAGAATCATTTATCTCAAAAGAAAATCTTTTAGGTATTACAATAGAATTAGGTGCAGACATGTTTCCACATCTAGAGATGTACCTGGATTGTGGCAACTTTTCAGCACTAACAGAGGAATAAATCTTGTTTGCTGCTTGGACGAGTCGCTTCCCGACTTCATTTTGGTTGTCATTGCTGCTAAAAATTCTCTTACGCTTGCTGATTGGTGATGAAAGAGAAGGAAAAGTCAATGTGCGACAAGGCCTAGCATGAACCAATTTGCTATTGACTTGACTGCTCGATATCAGAGATTTGTTTCCGCATGATGTAGTGTTGCCTGCCTCGTAGCATCTGCTTTCAGCTACACGAGGATCCTTCTTTGCACTCGAAATGATAGCACTTGGTCGTACCCTGCCTTCAGAAGTAGTTGGTTTGTTCTTGGCAATTTTTCCGACATTATTGCTCATGAGACAAACTTGCTTTGTTTCTTTGTTGATATTGAAGGAACAAGCCGTATTACAGTCTGATTCACCATCATTTGAGCTTTTATTGTCTGCCGAACTTTGCACATCTTTCATTGCAAAACCAGTTGCTTCATTTAGATGAAATTCTTGGGTATTCAGCATACTGGTGGGTTGCACCGTTGCACTCTGAGTGTCCATCACATTTTTGTGCAGATTACTGCACGTGCTCGCCTCATCTTGGTTAGAGAAGTATCTTGAAATAAGACCGGTAACAGATATTTTCTCTGACAAATTCATGCTGCGAGTTTCTTCCATTGATAAAGAATTCTTGTGTTGCTCTTTTTCTGTTGGCTCTTCTGATACCCGAGCTTTGTCCTTTTGAGTTGCATTTGGAGCAGTATTATCTTTTCTAACCTCTTTCCCAGAATCCAAACTAGAACTAACTCCAGATTTGCTGGTTTTATTGCTGATTACAGCTTCTTTTCCAACAACATTCCCTTGAATGCCATGTTCCAATTTCCTCCTCTTCGACAGGCTCTTCTGGCCTAGAAGTGGCAAGGAAGGCACATCAACTTCTCTTTCATCCCATGTCGAACAATCTCTCACCGTATTACCTGCCTGATTTATCATATTTGTAGCTGTAACCGTAGATATGGTAAAACCCACTGTCTTTGAAGTATCGTTACAATCAATCATGTTGGAAATGGACCCTTCTAATATGTGATCCATGTCAACTTTAGTGCATATGAATCGGCCCCCAGGTTTGCAACAATTTGAGTTGCTTGAAGCTGGTAACATGTACGAATTTGGCATGACAGTTTCTTCCAGATAAGGAGAATCTCGTCTTCTGAAGTGGTTCATCGAGGAAGGTATTGATGCTTGGTGCACGGATACGTCTGTCAACCTAGTAGCATCCATTCGAAGAAACCAAGTGCTGCGAAATCCTTGACAGGCTTCCTTTATTGGCATTGAGTCTGGGATATGATAGAGAAAAGATTTTTGTTTTACCTACAAACAGGGAAGAAAGTTAAGATGGAAAAAAAGGAGACTTGGCAAAAAGAACTACCAAGCTACTAACCATGAGAGAATGGACAACAATTTTTCCGAGGGCTGGGAAACAAGAGTTGTGCTCACACTTGAGTTTACCTGCTTGCACATGGCATGATCAAGATTTTCTATGAACAATAAGCACACAAGAAACCAGCTATCATAGATATGTACAAAGATACTAAGGAAACAACAATAGATTCACATGCACATCTTTCATAAAGGACTATTGAATTCAATCTTCTCTATTGCTTTGGAGAGAGGCTTCATTTGGTAGAGAAAATATATTTTGACATCTACCCCCAAACCCCCTCACCCAAACCAAACTTATAGTTCTTCCTTTCCCTTCCTATCTGTCCAATCCTGAAGGAAAGAAGTTGGAGTTTGGAAGGAAGTCGGCACTTCTCTCCCAAGATACGTAACCATCCGCATCTCCTTTCTTCAATTCTCTGCTCTCATCTCCTCTCCATCCAAGCATACCGTGTAGCATTGCCAAGATCTTTCTCTCTCTAGGGAATTAAGTAACCTAATGGTTCAAACATCCCCAGGTTAATCGAATGAGCGTCTCTAAGTGGACACACTACTACCGCAAGCATAGCAAGGTACTCCGGAAGTCCCCTAGCATCTTTCAGCGAATAGTTCCAATTACAGACACATATACCTTGACAAATCAGTTGACGCATTTGATCAAACAATTGGAAGGCATGAGAGAGCGCACACAAATCCACCACAGAAAGGAGACAAAATATTGGAGACAGCGCAATCTTCGATCGGATTCCTTACGTTTCAGATCGCCGGCCGTGATGTTATCAGGGACAGATAAGGCGAAGCGAGTGCCGAGGTTGGTGTCGACGAAGACGGGCGTCTCGGGCAAGAGCCCCATCGGCACGGGAACGGGATCGGAGAGCAAAGCTGCGGCCTTTGGGTCCCCTTTCGCAGTCCAACCGAGCTTGTATTTCTTTTCTTTTAATTTCCCACTACCGAACGGCCGTTATAAACGTTAAATAACGGCGGCCACAATGATTTTTTACTCGTCATAATGTGTCTATATATATGTATATATATATATATGTATATATATATATATATAATTTCATGTTAGCATTTAAAATTGTTGGGAGCTGGTCAAACACTGTGCCTTAGTTACTGTTGGTAGAATGTGTAATTGGCATCATCCTCGATGCTTTGATTACAAGACCTAAGTCACATCCAAGCAACATAAATAGAAGGCTAACTATTTTCCATACCATGAATCCAAAGAGGAAGAGTTAAAAACCTGCGACACAAACGAAAGAGAAGACGTCAAACGGACAACACCGCACTCATCAGAACTCCCAAGCCGGGCGTGATCGCCCAGACACCGACATGAGCGTGAGCAGCGTCGGAACGTTTAGGCCCGGTGTCGGAGCCTGAGCTCGAGCCGGAATCCGAACCCGAACCCGAACCCGAGCTCGAGCCGGATCCCCCACCCGGCTGCAGCCCCGGGGCGGGCCCCGGGCTGGCCGCGGCGAACTCCGGGTGCACCATCACACGCACGATGAGCCGCTGGCCGGCCTCGCAGTGCCCGGGCTTGCCGCTGATGAAGAAGAAGAAGCCGTAGCGATCGAAGAGGAAGGTGGTGTTGCCGTCGTCGAACGCGAGAAGAGGGTCGGTGGTGTTGCATTCGCCGTAGGCTTCCCGGTCCACAACCAGCACCGAGTCGTTCTTGTACTTGAAATCTACATGGTTCCGTGAGAGAGATGAATTAGTTGTTTAGTGAAAGAAAACGAGATCACGTAAACGGCTGGTATGAGATGCACAGCATCGAGGGGAAGCTTGGTTTATCCATGGCGTCTGGTAGTTAATGCTTACACACGGAGTCTCCGACGTGGAAGCGGTTCTTCATGGCCCACCGGTTATAGGACTCGGCCTCATCTCCGGCGGGGACGATCCAACCCCTGGATCCACCCACATGGAACTCCAGACCCGACTCCACGGCGACCATCAGAAGAGGGACGAAGATGAGGAAGGATAGGAAGCCGATGCAGGAAAGATTAGCCATGGAGGAGACAGAAAGAGGAGGGAGGAAGGTGTGCTGCTGCTTTTTCTTGGTTGGCTCGGGAGTGGAGTGGAGTGGAGTGAAGTGCGATGCGTGTGTTTATATAGAGGAGTGGTGTGGGGAAATCATGGGCAGTTTGTTAGTTGGATGGGGGGAAGTGGAAAGGTACGTGAGGGTGAGGGCAGTTGCACGGCTACGTGGCCGTGCGGTATTGGCGGACAGGTAAGAGGGCTGGGGCCCTTCACAAGGTTCATGGCGTTGACCAAGTCAGCTAGCTAGAACGTGGGTATGACAATGGAACAGTGTCTTTAGTTTGAGGGGTTATGGGCCTAAGTTAAGAGGAGGATCCGAGCACCCCAAACCCTATTGCATTCACAAGAAGAAATTGGAAGATGCAACTCAAAGCTTTAAGAACCTGACAAACGAAAAATATTCATATTCTATGAGAATATAAGATTGCATAGAGTGTCCAGCTTTTTCTCTTCCTTATATATGCTTCAGTAAATCCACTATTCAACTTCCTATTAAACTTGCATCGAGAGATTGCAAGGACTTGCCAGTGTATCCCAAGTAAGTTGGGTAAGAAAGATAAATTTGAAAAAACAAAAAAAAAAGAAAGGAAAAATAAAATAACAACAGCTGGTTTACCGAATGGTCTTAGCAGGTCAGCAGAGGAGAGATTGATGCACTGTTAAATCTTGAGACCACTCAAAGAGCGGCCGAGTCCATTGCAGTCTTCCAACTTGTGCATCTCTGACTCGATGGTCTTAGCAATCTTGATTCCCTCGGGATTTGGCTCAGGCACGTCTACGTGAAAAGATCCTTGCTTCAATGGTGGGAAGGATTCTCGGCTCGGTGCTCGCTGTTTGATGTAGCTGTAGAGCTGCTGGTGGAAGGGATGGTCGAGGGAGAAGCAGTCATTGGATCCAGAAGACGAGTGCCGAGATGAACCAGAACCTTCTCTCTTACAGAAATGGGGAAGAGAGGCATAATCCATTATCTACAGTGACGAATCGACCAGACTTGTCAGTGTCAGTAACATAAAATTTGATCGATAAAAGAAAAGCTAAGCAGTTACTTACTTTCAACAACTCATCTCTTCCACAACCTTGCAGTACCTGCACTTTCCTTCTTGTCCTCTCTTGCAAGAGAGGTTTCACAACCTGTGAAGAGAAATCCAGAAATGCATAAAGTTCAATGCTTATTGCAAGAAAGAGATCAACTAAGCAGAGACAATTGTAAAAGGAAGATCATTCATTGATGTGTACCTTCCAACAAGCCGAAAATACATATGGAACATTAACGATATAGTAAGTTTCCGTCTTCTCTGGGTAGTTTAGGTCATCGATGGTAGATATGATGGTCAATAACTGCAATCAATGATCAAAAAAAGTGTGATGACAGTCGTGGTGAGTTAATCAAGCCAACTGCTTTATAAATGTCTCAAAAGAAGAAAAAATATAAGAAATAATCTACAATTCAAATAAAACATAGCGAGTGCATTTCTAAATTTCTACAGATTAATGAAACATCACTATTTGGCATATGTCCTGCCCAAGACAACAGAAATCTAAACAGTTTGAAACATGTGCTGAGATAGTGCTCCTGGCAATGCCTAAAAGGTATTCCTTCAATTAAATCCATATCAAAACCTCTTAGGAAAATTCTTGGCTATGCAGTGTCAGAACATCCGAAAGGTGGAAGTTTTCAGGATGACTGATAGTCCCATCTCAAAAAGCAACTAAGATCAGTCCATTATATATGATGTCAATGGTAACTGTCTTTAAGTATTTTGGACCGCCGACCAAGATTCTCAAGATGCAAAATAATAGGCTATGAGGTTATTTTGAGCCATCATAATACAAATCCAACCATATCAGCTCATAGGTAACATACATAATATGGGACCACTGAGTTGCAAATGATGATGTTGATTCAAAATCATGTGAGTTAATAAATCCAACACCGATGCCAAAATTTTGAAAACATAAAGAAAATATATGAAGAAGTACCTTTATTTGACTTAATGATGAAAGCTTCAGGCCAGACATATCTAAAACCTTAACACATGTGCCAACATGCCGCCCATACTTCTTAGTTGCCGCAGGCTTCAAGGGAAATAAGGTAATAAGTACATGACATCATATTTTAAATTGTGTAAAGCTAGTAATCTCTGTAAATTACAGCTCACCAAAATTACACGATCCCGGTATTCATTCATTTGAATATGTGACTGCACATAGTAGTTCACCTATGTTCAAGTGATACCCAGATTATTAAAACGAACAGAGAAAGATTTAGCTGCTATAAGTATCTGGAGAAAACAATGTAATTTTGAAGCACATATCTTTAGCAAAGACTGCCATCTTCTGGTCAGCCAGAAAGCAAATTATACTCACTGATTATTGTAATTTGCACTGACAAACTTATGTAGCAAGTGTGCACTAAGAGAGTTTCTTCTACAGACATATTGGTTAATCCAAAAGGTAAAGTAATTAAGATAAATAAATGCAGGAACTGTTTCCATTCCATGCATGTTCTTTAAGAATTTGTTCATCAGCATGTCTCGGCAATAATAGTATTATCTTGCACATGAAAGTAATAATGTCAATAAATCTGATGAACCTCATTCAGTCTCCCATTTGACCTACTTAGATAGCCAAAAAGGTGTGCATAAATACCTTATATATATACATGCAATATCACTGGCAAAACTCCCTATAACTTCTCAGAAACATAAAGGAGCCTGTCTCATTTATGATATTACACATATGGCGAATCTAGAAATGATCTCTTAGATTAAGATCAGTTGTCCCTTATTATCTCCTCCAGCCTCTCCCAATTGGTCACCACTGTGACCAAGCAATGCAGTGGTAGCACCTGAAGTCTTATATTGACAAGAACGGCATGGAAACATCAAAATTTTGAAGACTGATGAACAACAAAATTACATTAAGAGGTCAATTAAGCAGCTATTAACCGAGACATCAATGATCTATTATACAGAATCTTACAAAACTTACTGATGCTTTATCATATGTGCTAAGGCCAACGCCTATTGCAAAAACAGGGTGACCCTGTCCAAGGTAAAGATTTGAAGTTATAAGAAGATATCAAGCTATAAGATACCACTCACAGAAAGGTGTAGGACATCCTATGTGTACAAAGAGAAGACTTACATCCTTTGTGTATCCTGGCATTCCTATAAGTTGTGAATCACGAATCCCTCTATATAAATCAGCTGGAATTATAGGTTTCTGCATGGAGACAATAAACCATTAGAAAACAGTAGACAATATTTTTAGATTTAGTAAGATTGGCACTTTAAGGCTAGCATGCTAATGATGTTATTCATTCCTTTTGGAAGCCTCTTCTTCTCCATTAAATGTCCTTTAATGACCATAATAAATTTGTTTGTACCAATGACATGGACTCGCTTATAAAAGACCCAGTTCGTGCCAAAACTAATAAGTGGTTCTTTTCACTGGATTTGAACAACGCAGCAGATGTGTTCTCACTACAGAATTATATGTTTAGAATATTTAAGTCTTATATTATGATTCTATTGATCACTGGTTTGTTATGTCATAGAGGATATACTGAGGTATAATCTTAGGTGGAACTCCAGAAAAGATTAGTATATTCATTTGGAACTCACAGCCAAAATATCATCAATATGATTTTGTTTCCTCCAATTTAAACAGTCCACCAGCTGCAACAGACATGGACAACTTGAAGTTTAGGATAAACAATGTTCGAATGCACTAAACAAGAGAATCAAATACAAGTAACCGATGTACAGAATACCATGTTTTGTGCTTTAGAGATATTCCACTCTCTAGCTTTAAGAAAGCGCACCAAAGTTTCAGTTGGATAGCCCTGATGGATATTCTGCAAATTAATGGCAAATGTAAAGAGCCATGGTACATATAATCAACTCATGAAGCACTTTTATCTTAGTTTTTTAAAAAATGAAAGAAAAAGTTCATTATATCAAATCGCATACGTGATGCTCACACACAAACTCAAACCTAAGACCAATCACTTATGCAACAATGCACAAACCAATCCGGATATCTCAACAAAGACACTTTTGTCTTATTAAGCTGCAAATGAGCACAACCACAAAGAAAAGCGACAAAACTTAATGGATCAAAGGAGAAAGTGAAGAGTATAAGAAAAGGATAATCACAATATACCGCTTCATTTTCTAAAAGATATACAATAGAATGTAATTTATCTGTGTTCCATCGTAAAGTTTCTAGTCATGGTCTAGATGGAGATCAGCTAAATAACTGCAACCGTGGCTCTTAGATTTGTTTGTAGCAGTCCAACGACCTGCACTTTCTTAACATGGACATTGAAATGGGTGATGCAATCAAAGTTGAATGATACTAAAAGAAGAATGTTCGTAGATTAAGCTAAGAGGATATATGTCATTTCTAGCATGATTATGGAATTACAAGGAAAGGTTAGTTGACACACAGAGAAAATGCCTTGTCATCAATGCATTATCAGGTCTTTAATATAAGAAAATGCCTTGCTAGTACCAATAAGTTACCATGGAAGATTCAAACACTATGGAATCTCCTATTTAGAATTTATTCAAATTTCCTCTGCTACACTAGGAAGCTTAGTGAAGTACTAGAAATCCAGTGCTAGGACAAATTTTGTAGGTGTACAGAGACTGCCATTTCATACAGAAATTCTTTTGCCGTCATCTACTGGAAACTAAGAACTCATGAGTTTAATTGCGACCCATATCCATTTGATGTAAAACCAGACAACAAAGGCGACCATCATAAAAGATCATGAGCGATTGAGCTCACATTTATCCTAGGACTAAGCTCATGAATGATGAATCTAAACCTGATTAAGGCAAATGACAAAATTGATGGACATCCAACCAACTCCAAGAGCAACCTCGCTTTCGGACACTAGATTGATTCAATCTCTCATCTCAATAATCATCAGAAAATGAACTCATTCCTTTTGATTTTGAGGGCAAGGAACCTTCTTTCTGAAGCATCTAACCAATAATACCGTAATACACATCCTATGCTAACAATTACAGTCCGAAAGGGCTCTCAAATCAAGTATCGTCAGCCGCTACAACTCCTGTGCATACACGAAACACCCGACGAAGCAGCATGATAAGCTCAATTCCACTTTTGTACTTCTGCAACTCAATAAAATTTGAGGATCCGATGACTTTAGCAGCAACTACAACTAAAAGTTTTCAGTTATGCACTCATTAACTCATAGAATCCACGCAGATCGTCCAATTCGAAGCAATTAAGAAAGGATCCACACAGATCTACCGGGTCCCCGGGGCAAAACCTGAAATGTGATCTTCGACGGCTCGTCCACTGCAAAATTCCAAACCCAACAACCGCAGTAAGGATCACGGTGAAACAAAACATCCAGAAATCGCCCAAATCAGATAAAAGAAGCGAATGGAGGAGATCGGGAGGAAGGAAGACGACCTTGGCCGATGAGCGCGGAGAGCTGCTTGACGGCGTCCTGGGAGGAGATCCCCATTATGCCAGGGATGGATCCGGGCGACAGGACGAGGGATTCGAAGTCGAGGCGAAGTAGGGAGAGAGCACAGAAGACGGGCGGGGCTCCAATTCGCCTTCGCTCCCACTCACCTTCGAACGCTCATCTTTTTCAGTTTATTTATAAATCGACAAAAATAAAAAGGAAAATAATTTTAATTGGGATTTATAGATTAATCGATTATTAGTGTGTACATTATATTATTTAATGTGCACCCTTCCAAATTAGTTACCGTTACAAATCCAAAACCACATCGAGTTGCTTATAATCACATGACAGATATTTACAGGTTGTCTTTTGCAGATTAGTCCCTCTATATATATATATATATACATATATACATATACATATATATACATATATATACATATATATATACATATATATGTATATATATGTATATATATATATATATGTATATTTATATATATGTATATATGTGTATATATATGTGTATATGTATGTATATATATATATGTATATACATATATATGTATATATATACATATATATATATACATATATATATATACATATATATATATATACATATATATATATATACATATATATATATATATATATATATATATATATATATATATATATATATATATATATATGTAGCAGGATAAATATGAAAAGAAAATTAAGGGATAAAACGAGCAATTTTTCATTTTAGTGCTGTTTTTTTATTTAAATAAATTGAAGAAAAGACTACTAGTAGTATTCATTGCTTCTAATGAGCCAAAATGAAAGCGGAATTTAATTTAATTTCATGTTTATTCTCACTACAAGAATTTGGAGTTTTTATGGTGACCTCAATATAATATAATTGAAAAAAATAATAATTTAGAAGAGATAATCTAATACACAAAGGTTTTTTAATATGAGATAGAATTAATATATACCATCTTATCTTTAGAGAAATTATTTCTTTAAACTTAAACCTCTTTATTTAATCAGATATAAAGTTTATTTTAAAAAAACTTTATATCTTTATATCTAAAGTTTATTTTAAAGTATATATATATATATATATATATATATATATATATATATATATATATATATATATATATATATATATATATATATATATATATATATATATATATATATATATATATATATATATAACTTGAACTATATGCCCCCTACCATTAATCTCCATATTTTGACTATTAATGTAAACTTCAAATGACATCAATAGCCATAAAAAGTCCTTATGATGATGAAAATATTAGGGCTGAAAATGACCTAAACAATATACATAATTATAAGCCAAGAGGTATAAGGTACATGCTATACAAAAAATTATTTAGGAGGATAAAATTAATGAAGGTGTGTTTCCAATGAAATTAGATGAACATATGCAAGTGGTGCAAACCAATAGATGCACTTCTGAGCCACAGACAATGTGAGGTCAGACTGTCTCCTCCTTTTGTGTGTAGGAGATGCACTTGAGAGACAAAAAAAAGCACTCAAAAACATTTTGTAAACACCACCACCTCTCTTGTTGAGTATTAGGAGACCCAAAGGGATGATGTTGAGGTGGCATTGGCATGTTCCCTTGGAAAGCATAAAAAATGAATGGATCATCTAACAACACTTAGTGCCATATTGTTTGTGTGTGTGAAGCATTTCCCTCTGTTTTTAATGGAGGAGCAACAATGGTGTGATGTCCTTTGAAGCTTTTATTTCAAGGAATTGGTGACTTGTTGCATCATCCATCCATTATAATTTATAGTGTTCCATTCAGCATAAGAAACCACATGAAAACACTCAAGAGGGTGATTATGTTAGAACCTTTACACTTTACAAATAAAGTAATTAATATCAAGATTTCTCTCTCTCTCTCTCTCTCTCTCTCTCTCTCTCTCTCTCTCTCTCTCTCTCTCTCTCTCTCTCTCTCTCTCTCTCTTTCTCTTGGAAGAATAAGATTGAATGCATCAATCAGGACTCATTTTTTATTTAAGAGAATAAAAAAATAAATTACATTAAAAGTCTTTGAAATAAATCTCAAAGCATAAAAATGGATAAGATAATCTAAAATAATTTTCCATGATTCATTAGCTTGCTTGTCATGAAGAACATATTTGTATGATTTGGATCCAACTAAGATCCCATCATGGAAGCAGTTGTTTCAGCATCACTGCAACAGTAATTAAATTTCTTGAAACAGTGGTTGGGGATTTCAAGTGTTCAGTGATTTGGAATCCATTAATATTTAAGTGTCCACAAGTAGACAAGATAGCAACAACAAGTGTATTATATTGGAGCACCATGTTTCATGTGTGATGCTGCTATTCTGGTTGGATCTGATATGCTGCATGGGATTGATGTTGATTTTGCCTGTTGAGAGTTGCATTGGTTTACTAATCTTTGAGACTCTGCATCCAATTCTCAATAAACATGCCATGGTACATAAAATAAAAATTAGATTCATTTCATATGGAATTAAATTAAGAGATTTGCATTCTCATATTCTAAGAAAAAAAAAAGGGGGGGTCAAATTACTCTTTAATAGACCTATATAAAGAATAAAATATAACTATGTATTTAACCACAGGGGTTATGTGTTAGTAATATATTAGATAATTTAGAACTTCTCCTTTTTTTTCTTTTTTTTTTACATGTATATCCTTGTAAATGTAAAAAATAGCATAATTACCATTATAAATAGTAACATTACCTATATAATAAAATATAATTAATTAACTCAGATTAACAACCTCTAACAACAATCAATATTAATTTATTTGAATTAAAAGGAGCATATAATAAAATATACTTAATTAACCTACTGTAGCTAACACTAGGAAACTACAATGGCCAACAGTAACATGTTTCTAAACTCAAATTTAAAGAAATCAGTAAGAAAATTATTGACTCCAAGAGAAGTACATGCAATTCTGTCATTATGATTGAAAAGAAGAAGAAGAAGGCAGAAAAAGAAAAGAAACTAAAGGGAGCTTCCAAGTAAGTGGCCAAGAAATGATTCTGTTGACTGTAGTAGGGCAGAGGAACAGGAGAGATATGAAAGGTAATCCATTGACTCTTCATCACCTCCATGATCACAAGTCAACCACCTCAGTCACATTTCCTAACTCCTACACCTTGGTTCAGTCACTCATATCTCAGGAAGTGTGAGCCATGTATGTGTATGTTCCATGTCATATCTGCTGCATCCAACTTGCAGAAGAAGACAAAATGTCCACATCAAATCATGTTATGATCATGCCTTTTGATAAAGTTGAGAGCAAGATAACTTCAGCTAATGCTCTATGGTAGGTTGCCTCAGGAGGATTACATGCTGACAACTGGGCTATCTGTGATGCTGATCCAATGACAAAGGTGCAAGCTTTAGTTATCCACTGATATCCATCACTAGATCAATCAACTTAATCATCTCCTGACATGAAATGGCTCAGAGGAGCTTATTCGTTCCCTCGTTTGCTGCAAGTATCACATTAAGCATGCAGAGATTACAAAGGAGAAATATGGTGCAGTAGTATCAGATGCAGGGGTTGCTTTACAGATAGCTTTTTGTTTTCTTAATGTTTGAATCAGTGAATAGGACATTTTGCATTCTTCTTCTGCATGCCACTTTATTCACTGAGCTCTCATGGCATATTTTTCTACTGGTGAGTTGTGACACCAGTGCAGACTGTGCCTTTCTCTGATACTGGTTGTTCTCTGGTGGCTCTTCCACTTGGTTTCCATTTTTGCTGACATTGATGAGCATGTTGGTGGATGCCTTGTAATGCCTTTTATTTTCTCTCTCTCTCTCTCTCTCTCTCTTCTCCTCCACCTTCCATGGTGCTTTGATGAGGTTTATGGAAAGTCAAATTAACAATGTCAACTCCCTCCAGGGACCCATTCTTGCTGCAGGAGAACTCCAAGACATGGCTATCCTTGTGTTCACCAGTTCAACCAAAACATGTTGTTTCTGCGCCTGCCGGACACACAAAAAAGGAAAGAGAAAGTAAACCTAAATCAAAGTGGGAGAGGAAGAGAAGAGGGCCTGAGCCTTCATAGGTGTGAGTTCATTACAAGGGGATGGATATAAGAAGAGGGGACTGACGACAGCAATGTCTCTAAATGGACAGAGCAATGTTTTCTTGTAGGATGTACGATTAAATTAATCTTTTTCGGGGTTTACCTAAAAAATAACATATTTCTCCCTACAAACTTTAGTATTAACATACATAGGTATAGATATATGTATATATACCCCTCTAAATATTTAAATGCTCTTCTCGCTAATTAAATCGAACTTAAATAGTATTTTTAATATTTTTTAAGTTGAGCCATGTGCAAATAAGATTTTCTAATACCATATTGTATTCATCTAATAAGATTATCTTAAAAATTATATCCATGTGACTAATTATTTGGATATCGATTATATCAAATACTTATAAAGATTAAAAAAATATATTCATGTATAATTTTGATGAGAAGCTTAATTTTAGAAGCCTCATATTTACTATTGACAATCTCATTATCTTTTAAAAAATAATAAAAATATTATTTTATTATTTACAACTTTAATATTATTGATCTTATCCATTTATTTCTTTTCTAATATCATTTCTTATGGACATCGTTGTTTGTCGCCTACGATGTTCGATGACAACATTGCTTATCGTCACTATCGATTTTGCTCATCGCCTTTTAATATCGTCCTTAAAAGAAGAAGAAAAAAAAAGTAATAGAACAAAAAAGATATTTACGTATATTTGTAACAAAATAATTTCGAAATATTAAAATATTTTTTTGTAAAAATATATTTTAAAAAATTATAAATAATAAAGAGAGAATTACCAATAGTAATTTCATCATGATAAACATAGTAACTTGAACGTCCTAAAGCTACAGATACAATAAAACACTGCACTCGTGTGGCTATATAGAAGCCGCAAAGAGACAAGATACACATAAATATATATTGAAAATATCAGCCACATTTAGATCTCATCTTATGATTGGTCACAAACGTGGTAATGATATATTCACTCAAAATGTTATCAAAATTCCTTTGTTTTATTTCTCTTTAAATCTAATACAAATTGACAAAAAAAAAAACCCGTTAGCGTCACTCAGCAAAAGATTGCTGTCACATGAATCTCTTTGGCTGCAAGAATCTCGTACTAATTATGCTGGTTCCGCAGGAAATAAGAATGTGTACTAAGAGAGCTTCGAAATCACTCGATCACATTTCTCTTCCAAAATTTTCACAGCTTTCATGAATAGCTCTGCTGGCGAGAAAGCTCCAGTCGATTCAATGGTAACTGCACAGAGTTAAGATGGATGATAACCAACAGATTCGTTCAGGAAAAAAAAAAGCAAATGAAGCAACAAACATTTTGTAGGAAAATTTGAAGACCTTCAGTTGTAACTGCGGAAAAAAAATACAAAGCCTTGACTCTGGGTTGCGCTTCTTAATTTAGTTATCTCATGTTTACAGAGGTCAAATAACTCACATAGCAAAAGCATAATATCAGTTCATAGCTGTAACTCTGAGAGCAGCCATGGTACTTACAGATGAAGTGGTCTTTGACACGTCTCAGTTCCACAAGTTCTTCATTTACCCCACGAACGCATTCTCTGCATAATGTACAGGCACGTGAGTTCGCTACCACTGCCTTCTTCTCACCTGTTCAGGAACAAAAACATTCGACCGATGAACACAAAACATAGAGAACAATTAATCACAGCATCCTGATCGAATGGATCAAGAAATTTGCGAGCTTGCTCAGAGACAAGTCACAAAACAAGGAATATCACATTCCTGAGGTGGCTAATGAACCTGGACAATGTTATCAACACCAAACACGTACAGCATGCTAGTCTGAGCCATAAAAATATACGATATCACGATGGACAGTTGACTACCAAATTAAAACCCTAGTTAGCACACATCTTAATATGTGAGTATCTTTGTGATGCAAGCAGCTACAATTTAACGACAACAGGTTTAAAGATTATCTACAACGTCTGACGTTAAACTTCTTAAAAGAAAGAGACAAATAAATGGTGAGGCCCTTGTGAATGTTCTGGATTGTTTTATCTCCTTTTTCACTTTTTCCTTGCCAATGGAAACATGATTCGTTGTGTTTGTCATGGGGTCTTGCTTTGCTAAATGTAAGTGTTAAAAGGTCTTGTTGAAGTATTGGCATCACATTACAGGAGAACAATTAAAAGAAATCAATACCAACACTAATACCTTAGCAACTAAAACACCAATCGTGCCAGCAGCTAGACACTTGATATCAGACATGAGAAAGAGGAAAAATTTACTGACCATTCCCAAGGTCTTCAATGTCAAAGACACCAACTGGACATTTCTTTACAAGCTTTTCAGCATCATCACCTTTTACTTCTTTCAATATTACAACCTAATAGAAAATATTAATAAGTATATACTTCTTATTGATGCAAGTTAAAAATAACAAAGGTTCATTATTCACCTCAGGGAGCATCCGGTACCATGCTGTAGCCACAGGAGACCATTTCGCATGTACTTTGCCCATGCCTTTTACAGCATGTGCTTCAAGCTCAATTACCTAGAAGCCAGGTGTCAATAGAAAAGGTCAATATTTGCATATTTAAGTTTTATTTAAAACAAGACAAATCAACTCGCTCGTAGTTATAAGATTCGTGGTAGTGGTAAATAATAAGCATAAGATTATGAATATCAGACAGTAACTCTAATGGGAAACTACACCAAAAGGAACCTTAAGCTTCAGCATTCTAGGTATAAAAATCAAACTATACAAACTACTAGCAAAAACATTGCTTGACAACATCAACTACTAGCACAGAAAAACTTCAAATTTGGTCTCTAAACAGAGTCATCATTATTCAATTTCTTTGCACAAAGCATGATATTTAAATGTCCACACTTTTATGGAGACCGCTATGGACCACAAGCAAAATGCTAATTCATATATGCCCCGAGTACCACATAGTGAAAACCAAAAGGAACACGTCAAGTAGTCAAAATCATGCTTAGTGGCATTAATAGAATAAACTGCAACTATGCAAAAGAATCTTAAGGCTGAAAAGACAGAAGATTGGAGAGAATGATAATTACATGGATTCAACTGAATATCCAAAAAGAATAAAAAATCAGAAACATGAGCTCTGTAGGTCTAAAGAGAGAATTACACAGTAGATTTTAGTGCAGCCATCGTAAACTTATTTACATTTAATTTACTCATGTGTGCCAAAAATTCCTTTAGAACACCCAACAAGCCCAAACGTCCCAAAACTGGTCATACCAAATTTCAAGAGGCTATAAATACAGCATAAGCAAAATGAAAAGGCTATCAGCATTTTCCTCAAGACACAGTCACCAAAGAGAAAATTGACCTAAAATCATCTTATCTAATGCTAGCACAACTATCAGAATGCATCTCACTTCCCATTTTTTTTCTTGTACAATACCAGTAATTTGTATAAATAAAAAGTAAAAACATTTTGTACACAAGAACAGTTGGCCACATCCGAGAAATAGAAATAGTACCTGTCCTGGCCCAAGCTTGGCAAGAATGATATCATCAAACCTTACTCCAAGTGGTTTTTGCGAGAATTCTGGCATGGAATCTTGACTACAGCTGAATGATGTATAGCTTTTTGCTTTTGCAGAACTGTCATAAGTGGCCATTTGAAGTTCACTGCCATTTGGTAGCCACTTCAATTGATCTGACTTCACTGCAATTGAGTAACCAAGATATATCACAATTACAATCCAAATAATGAAGCACTAATTACTCAAATTTTGAATATTGTAAATGCCCAATAGCATTGCAGAAAATGTAAAGGTCAGGGAGGAAAAAAGGTAAAAGCTAATAGCACATTTGAGAGATTTTCAACATGGAAAGAATTTGGTTTCCAAAAAGAGAACACAAGACCCGGGTCTATAAGACTGTATAAAAAACTAGAATAAGGTGTAAGCACAAGTCCAACCATAATGCAAGAACAAATAAAAGAATGCTTGAACTATATGTTGATTATGACGTTAGAATAATACCTGTAACTCGTGAACCACCCTTTTTACATGATACATCCATCTTATAGACAATAGTATTCCGTTCATTTGGAGTGTCATTTTCTATAAAGAAAATACATTCAAAATGGATTAAGGAAACATACAAATGGATGGCCAAATCAAAACATACATTTATTTTCACAAACCTGAGAGATATTCAAATAGTCTCGGGTCAGCATTAAGTGGAACAAGGCCCAGCCTGTGGGCCAGCACCTCATCTGCTATCACTGATGTGTTATTGACCATGAGGACCTTCTCGATAGCCATAGTAGGGACCTAGAAGGAATTTTGATGACAATCATTGTACCGAAGGCTAAACGAAATTCTAGTGCAAATTAAGCAAACATCAAAACACAGGAACTGAAAAGCAGCTAGATAAAATAAAAGTACAAGCATGTAAAACTAAAATTTGGATAACTAAGGCGCACAGAAACAAGGAATAAGAAAGCAGAAAAAGTTCTTCAGATAATTTTGATGATCTGTCGATGCCATTCATAACAACAAATGAGAGTTTGTTCGTCACTGTACCTCGGCGATGAGGATCCTCCTGAATGCATTTGCCAGTGAAGCATCAATGCCAACCATATCAAATTCAATCTCATCCTCAGTAAGCCTGACAACTTCAGTCTTAAAGTTCTTGCAGAATTTGTTTGGTCCCATACTATTGTCAACTCCAGTCGATGCATAAGCACCAGAGTACTGAATGCCTTCTGTCTTCAGATGCAAATAGAGATGTCATGCATGAAGCACATCAGTGATACAATCATACAGTGAGATATTAAGTGAAACCAACCACTAAATGAACAAGAAAATCCTGAACATGTGAACCGGTGTAATGAGTATTACTGCAATTATCTTCTTTCAACAATAGAAACAGGTATAAAAAAGTATGAAATTATTTTCCACATCCTTAGATATAAAATTCTTTATTATTCTAAAGCGTTGAGTATTAAAGCCCAAAAAAATAACTCCAGATTACAAGCCATTGAAGTAATGGCGAGCTACAAATGGAGAAGGATTAGGACAAGAATATCACACTTCTGCAAGTATAAACATAAGAAGAGGCAAGTTTTAGAAAAATACAAAATCATAGAAGACCAGAATCAGAAACGTAAACCAATGTAGAACCAGTAATCAGATGCAGATTGTCATGCAGATTGTCATGATGAAGCTGCCAAACTGTGAAGCAGTAGCATTGATCTCTTATCTGATTTTGTTTATGATATTTTTTCCTAGAATCATGGACACATATTCAGAAAGTCCAAATATATAAGAAGAAGACTAATGAAAGATCGCATCTAGTAGAAACGGAGCCGCAATAAGCCATCTTTCTATTGAAATCACGCTAAATGTGACCCTTTGTACATTTCAAACCATCGTTGAAAGGAATATTACACAAACAGGGCATAAATCTACATAAGGCCGATAACAATTCGATCCTCTTATTCTCTTTGTGATGTGTGTCAATGCCGCAGCCGTGTGCATAATTATTTTAACACCGACGCACGGAGTTATGAAAAGGAAACACTGATCATCTTTCTTTTACGATCCGTGAAAAAGGCACACAAAGCAGGAAAAAACTCGTGCTTGTTCGTCACGGCGACGCGCAAGTAACCAACGGCGGATTAAGGTAAGCCTTACATGGATCGGGGCGTCGGCCTTGCAGACGACGCGGGTTCGCTGGAGGTGAAGGTGCTCCGGGAGCTGCCCCATCGGCACGTCGGGCATATCAAGCGCCGATACTTTAGTCGACGACGACATGTCTCCCGCTGCTACCACCACTACAACGAGAGAGAGAGATGATGGCAGGTGGTTTTATTAGGGTTTTACCGCTTTGGATGGACGGTTTTGGAGGCAAACGTGGATGTCGGATTCGGGTGAAATCATAGCAGGTCCGAATAGTGCCCGACCCGCTCTTTGAGGGCCCGAAGATTAATTTATAGTTATATTGGCAAGTTGGAATTCGCGTATATTTTTCTATATTTTTTAGTAATAAAAAATGTTAATTTAATGAACATATACAGCAAATAAGCTCATGTTTTGTTGAATATGTTTAAAGGGATAGTAGACTTTATTATTATTATTATTATTATTATTATTATTATTATTATTATTATTATTATTCCTGACTATTTTTCATTTAATTCATATTATCTGCATACCTTAATGTCCATAAGCAAAATAAAAGAGGGATTTGATAAGTATCCTCAAACAATATTTGAAAAAATCGTTTGAATTTGTATATTTTACATAATTATTAAGAACTTATACATTTGATAGGGAATAAGATTCATGAGCCTTGATATGCTAATCCACCCAACTATCCATTTTGACACGAACAGAGGAGCCCACACACCTCCCTTTCGATGTCGATAAGAAAGTAACCTTTCACCGTCGTAGATTATAATTTTGGAAAAAGTCGCACACCTAATCACGAGGAGCATTAATCTTAGATTTCATCTTTTTTTTTTTTAAGATGCATACCTGTAGGGATCATTAATACTAGTCATAAGTACCATATAAGTTAATCACATGAGTAGTGACACATATGACACATTATACAGTCATTTTATTTATTATTATTATTAAATTTTTTTATATGTTGTATATATTGTGATATCCATGAATCTATGCAATGAGAATCGGATCATGATAAAATTACGATAATGTGACCGATTCACTTTCAAATACGAACCCTAAATAATCCCAATTATATATTATTCGAGAGGGGCATCGAATAACCGAATAGACTCAGTGTGCTATATACCCGTCCATATGATGGAGGCGGTTGTTCTTATAACTGCTCACGTGAGGATACTAGAGATACGGTGCAAGTGCTTATTGGAGAATGAGTTTAATAATTGATTCACTCATGTAATGCTGAATTGTTAATGATACATTATTATTATATAGTAATTTCATAGTATTAATTGTGTATCTAGTCCTTATAATTGAGACACAAACAATACCATGTATAAATATTTCGCTATTTGATATTGGGCTTAAAGATTTGGAGGTTTCAGATCTAGCACAACTGATTATCGAGAGTGGTAGCTAATTTTACAAGGGTAATTGAGTATCGATAAAGGATCATCTACTCTTGGTGTCATGAGAGGAATATCCAATATGTTTTTGCTCAAATAATTTCCTAGCTATAGTCATTCGGATTGAGAGAGAAAAGTTCTCTGAGAAAATTTAGTTAGAACGAGATTAGAGTAAATTCTGTATGATCTTGACAGCACCATATCCGATATACGGTCTCTGTAATATTAGATGAATAAGAGACTATAGATATATGGATAGATCCAATGGATTGGATTCCCTTGTATCATTTGGGGACTACAGCGTAATAGCCTAGTACGTTCGTAGTCGATGAGTCGAGTGAATTATTACAATAGATGATAATTCACTTAGTCAGAAGAAGTTCTCACAGGTATAACTCATGACCAGCTCGATATTGAGTCTAAAGAGTCACACATATGATAGGTTTTGTGACAGAGTAGATGTTCGAATATAAAATATTCATTAGAGCTCTTATTTTATTGGATATCTAGTAAGTCTACCATGTGGATCACCGCTAAAAAGGAGGACAGTTGACCTCATTCATCCACACCTATAGATATAGGATTTTATAGGGATATATGATCTCTCTATATAACAAATCTCACTTGATACCTACGGTTTCAGTTTTGTATTTTATTTTGTACACCAATCTTCACACGATGATAAAATATTTTTTTTTTGGGAAGTCTGAGATTTTATTTTTTTGTCCTTCTGCTATGCATATGATGCTCTGTCCAGGTTTCCCAACATTTAATCCTTGGCAACAACGCCCGTCTCCCCCTTTTTTTAGTCACCTGATACAGACAACCATTACTTACCTATCCCATAGACTCTAACTTAAATAGATGGTGCCTTAATGATCATCCTTTACAAATGATGTGTCACAATGAAGTGTACCAATCGATCGTTAGCATAAACGAGCCTCCGAAGAACCAAAGATCGGGGAGAAGAGTTCTCTGCCTCTCGTTATCAATCACTCAAGTATGAAAGTCGACCCTGAAATTTGAGAGGGGGAGAAAAAAAATCCTATTATTCCTAGTTCTTTATTGATTTTATTATTGAAGGAGTGGAGTCGACAACTTCCTCGATATTGACCTCGCGTAGAAACTTTAGTAAGATCAAAATACAACTCTGGTCGACTCTAGAACCTGACGTGGTCAAGACCACATCGATCCAGAGCAGACTAACTTTTCGGTCAACAGTATTAAGGTTGCAACATCATACTTTCAACATGTACTTACAAATTTTGATATATATATATATATATATATATATATATATATATATATATATATATATATATATATATATATATATACATACATATATACCTCTTCAAAAATTTATATATACCTCTTCAAAAATTTAGATTTTATATGGACCGCTAAATATATTAAAATGGTCATATGTATGCACATATTCGATTGGCATTTGTCCACTAATTCAATTTAAATATTAGCAATTATGATTATTATATATTTTATTTATCATCCATCAAATATTTTTATTATTATTTGATCTCTCCTCATATTAATTAGAGTTTCAATGTTCATATGACATGATACATCTTAATATCACATGCTAAACCATTTAGCTTCGTATAATTGACACGTTAATATCATATGACTCACACATCCATAAGAGTGACACCACATGATACTTTAATATCACATGGCTAATACCTTAATATCCATATAATATTTAAAATTTGATACGTCATGATCGTAGATAATTCCAAGAGGAACATATCATCTTTCTTATAATCAACATCGATGATAAGAATAACAATATTATTGGCTCATTATAAAATAATTATTTAAATATATTATAAAGGTATATCTCTTAAATACATAAATTAATTCATTTGAATATAACATAAATAAAGGAACATAATAAAAAATACCCTAGTCTTACAAGATTCAACATCGAATAAGATTAATGATAAGTGAAATCAACTTGGATAATAATGTTATCGTTCGAAATCAATATCCAAATCAAATAATTAAAAAAATAATGTTCTAAATATAATTAAACATATCGATTAACAATAAAATATTATATATATATATATATATATATATATATATATATATTTACATATGCTGATTCAGAACTCATGGTAATTAAATATAAAAAAAAACATTACCTTCGGATACACATGCACGTATAATATTACCTGTTTCAAAACATAGTTCCTCGTATAAGCACCGGCATGATATTTAATTTAGAAAAATGATCAAATCGTCTGCCAACATTAGATCAACATTTCCAAGGATATAGTTGTGTTAGCTTTGGAGGGTAAGATAATATTCCCAACCTTACAGGTTTGTTTATGCACCATTTATTGTTCTTATTCTTCTTCTTCTTCTTCTTCGCTCTTCATAAATGGCAAAGCGAGTCAATGTTCACACGTGACTTTTTCCTTTCACGGATAATATTTTCACGCTGAGTATTTATTTATCTATCGAATTTTAAAATAATACATTAAAAATTATTATGAACGCTAGAAAATAAATTAATTTCCCATATAAATATCAATGGTTAAGAAAATTTTAACTAAACGGTAAACAAAGTTGTAGAATCGAATGCTGACTTTGCCATGCAAAAACAAAAAAAAAGGGTAAATCTGGGAAAAATCAAATTCCAAAAAGCCAGAATTTACATTTAATGCCATACTCCAATGTGTAATAAATACTATGACATAAAAATAGGAATAGCTTAATCCATTATAATCGTAATGCAAACAGACATGGGTTCCTTAACCTACAAGACATGGCTGTTTCCTTAACCCAGAAGGAGGAGACGGTACTATCTGTCCCAGAGTGGCACATCAGTAAATATTTGGATTATAATTAAAAAAATAGTCTTAATATTAGATTAATATGATCTCATAAATAAAGATTATATTTCTTTAATATCGTTGTATTAACCGTTTAAATACATTTAAGCGGTGCTGTCAAAAAATGTTGTGTGACAACAGAAATAATGATAATATAATAGATGTAATTCGAAAAAACCCCCTCAAAAATAGAAAGCTGCTATTTTGTCTCATAAAAGGCACGGTTTTCACAGTCCAAAAAATAAAAATAAAAAATGAAAAAGAGTGAGGCGTCCTCCTTTAGGCCTCTTTGATTTGCGCTCGCCGGCCCTCTCTCTCTCTCTCTCTCTCTGTGTGTGTGTCTCTCTCTCTAAACCCCCACCTCGCCGCCCTCCTCCTCCTCCTCCTCCTTCTCCTCCTTACGGTTGCTCTCCGGACTCGAAGATGAGCGGCGGCGGTTCTAGGGTTTCGATCCCGGCCGGCGTGCGGCCGACGATCCAGAACATCAAGGAGATCGCCGGCAACCACAGCGACGAGGAGATCTACGCAATGCTCAAGGAGTGCGGCATGGATCCCAACGAGACCGCCCAGAAGCTCCTGCTACAAGGTCTCCCCTCCCGTCCTCCTTCCCCTCCCGGTGCCTCCCACCCCCTTCTCTCTTCCGTGCTTGGCGTCTCCCGCCCCCCCCCAGCTCAGCTTCGATTCTCTATGGGCGTAGATTGCTCGGGAGAGCCACGAAGTTTGTTGTCGAGCAAATTGAGCCACGGCGCGTTGGGCTTTGTGGTTTGTCGACGACGGATCGCTTTGTCGTTTTGCATTCTCGACGTTTCTAATCGGATATTCTGGGGTGGGAGATTTGGGGCTTTCGACCTGTGAATTTGACTTGTGTGATTCGCTGTTTGGGGTTATGTCGATGGACCGTGGGTGTGGGAGCTAAGTCGTCGATCTTTATGCTGTTAAAAGTAAATTGAGTTTTTTCGTCACTTGGATCGCCGCGTTTCTTTTAGATTTGCTTCCCCTTTTCTGCCTAAATTTTTGGACTTGCTTTTAACTTGAATCGCGGATTAGATTGGTCATTTCACCTGAAAAGTTGCTATATGTTCCTTCCCTCTTGTGTAGGGTGTGTTTCAGTAGGCTTCGTCATTCATGACGTTGGAATAACTAAAATTTCGGAGCTCCAGTGCCTTTTCTTTGTTATTTTTGTAGAGAAACTTGGTAATAATTCAGTTTTCGGTGTTACTAGCGTGGTTTGTGAGAACTTGGCTGTGCTTGTACCTTGACAAGGGAGTGACACCATCTCCACAAACGGATTTACTACGTCTGATGCACTAAATGCTTCCTGATTTTTTGAAGGTCTGGTTGTAATTGACATTTGGCGTTTTTAAATATGAAGTTATTAACAGATCCTATAATGTGATGTCGTGACGTTTTTTCTGCTTAGCTTAATCTATATAATCCAAATATATGGATGTTTGGGTGAAAGGCTTTCCATGTCTTTGGCCCTTCCTTTGTCTCTCTTGTAATTACAGTATGCATGCATCAATTTGGTTATTTATTCTCAAAGTTTTCCTTTGTGGGTGCACATATACTTGAATGTAAGAAGGGACTTGTTCATGTGCTATTGGTCTAATTGTGCACTAGATCATAACTATTCTTTTGGTTTTTGTTTTACAGATCCCTTTCACGAGGTAAAAAGGAAGCGTGACAGGAGAAAGGAGGTAAATCTGCTTTATTTACTTTGCAGTTTTTGTTTTAATGCTGTCAGCATCTTTTTTTACTTCTGTTGAGTGAGGAAAGTTTATCAGATCACTTAACATGATGCTTATGTGATTCAGAACAACATTATTTCTTTTTAATTTTCGGTGAAGCGATTAAGATTTATCAAAGTTGCAGACAAGTGATTGCCTTTTAGTTTGGTCTCTCGATTGATCACTACATATGCTATTTCATCATGCATTCTGAATCTTGAAAGGCTAATTCAAGTCTATACTGAGGGTCACATCCAAGTCTTAAGTCATAAAAGGTTATCTCACTTTTTAATTCTAGATTTGCGTGCTGTTATTAATGAATCAGTCCTTTTCTTCCTGTTCTGTTAGAGTTTTGAGTAGGATTTGGATTGAAGTGAATCCATAACTGCTGTTCAAGTCCTGTAGGAGTCGTATACAGAAAGAAACTTGCTATTCCCAGTAGGTATCCATTTCAAACTGAATGATTCTTAAAAGAGCCAATACCACAGGAGACTAATATGCAGCTGACGCAATTAATTAGGGATGTCCAACTATTAAGTTCCTTACTTGTATTATCTTGCAAGGGTCATAGACTGGGATAATTCATGTTTTGGGCAAAATGGACAAAACTGAACCATTTTGGATCAGTTTGAAGCTGAAACCAGTCCCAGAATTTGAAGTTTAAGAGTATCGTTGATTTCATACAAAATCTTGTTGATCTTGATTGAGTTTTGGTTTTAACTCAATGGTTTTGACTGGTTGAGAACTGCTCCAAACCTGCCTGAAGCCTTATCTTTCATATAAACGATTGGACGAAGGCTGCATGATTGCCTCTATCACATCCCAAAACTCATTGAAATCTTTTCTGTTTCCACATCTTCCCACAATTTACCTCTAGAAACGAAAGCTTGATGGTTCAAAATTCTGTCATTGTTTTCAAGATCAACCTAAGGATGTGGGAATTTATTTGATATTCAGGTTATTTTCTAATCAATCTTATTTTTCTTGTTTTGTTATATTTGGACTCAGGATTCTGTGACTCCATCTTTACAAGTAACCTTTATAATGGACATTGAAGGCTACACATTTTGGTTCTGTTGCATCTTCAGAAGGGAAACTTCTGTTGCCAACATAAAGTACCTTTAATTATTTTGCAAACATTCATAAGACCCATTTTTGGTAATCTTAGAGAATATCTTTACCAACTGCCTTGCTAATATTTGATTTTTTACAATTTTTCTTTAATATTCTAATTTTAGTATGAATGGTCACTCTAATTGAAACCAAAGTCAAAACATCATACTGTAAAATCGAGTAAATAATCATTTGCCCTCATATCAGATAGAATTGATTTTAACTCGAAAAAAGATGGGTAGATAATACTATAATAGATATTTGCACCTAGATGTACTTAATTTAAACATCTGATCTATTTGCTAGGTTTAGAAGCTTGTTTTCTGTTCGATATGGCTTTCTACTCCAGGACTAAGTAGGTTTGATATTGGCATTTGTATTTTCTTTTCTTTTTTTTTGTGAAAGAAAGAAAAGGGAAACAACTGAGAGCAGTTAGGAAACAGTATATAGATCATGATGTAGAAAGATTGAAAAAGGACAAATTAGATGTTGGATTCCAACTTTGTTAAGGTTTCTATGCCAAATGTTGATGACAAATTTCGATTCCGTCCAAGTAGTATAGTGACCTCCACTATTTGTATGAGTTGTTTTCAAGTGTTCGGTTTACTATCTTATATGTTGAAATATGTTAAATCTGCTTGCAGAAGTATTAAATTTTTGAAAGTATCATTTTTGGAAGTGTCATGTTTTTTGATAAATGCTTCTTCAAGGATTGACTTACATGAATTAACATACAGTACCCTGAGGCAAGATTTACTTGAATTTTGGCAGTAACTTGGTTTTTTGATTGAATCTTTGATATCCTTCTATGACAAACCAGATTGAGATCTTGTTTTACTTGGAGTTCTTTTTTTATGTTTGGGATAAATTTGTCTAAGTGCCAATATTCACTCCTGTGGTGGTTTTACAACTATACAAGTCACTGTTATTTGTTATTGATGTGACATTAAAATGAGGATTTTTGGCATATGAGTGTCTTTGATAAGTTACTTCACAATTTAAATGTTCTGCTATTCTCTACAGAATGTAAGAGAGCCTGCTGATCCTAGGTGGAGGGCGGGGCTACAGGGACGAGGAGGCAGGGGAGGTCGAGGGAACTACTCCTCACGCCCTGTACTTAGTGGTATGTATTCTTTTGTAATATAATTTATGAAGTTTATGTAGCGATTAACCTGATCTGTCCAGTTTCATGTTTATTTCATTGGTACTAATTTGTTTATTTCATCAAGCTGCTGTCTCAATATGAAGACATCACTAGCTCATTGTTAGTTACGAAGCTAATTAGCTAACCAGTTTGGTTCAACATGTAACTTGATGCTCTTTCTTCTTTTATTAGACATGTCATGGTTGAATTAATTTCAACTTCTTATTTATTTAATATCTGTTGCCAAATCTGATTTTATGCCATCTATCCTTATGCACAACTTTTTTTTTTTCACTTTATTAAAATTTTATTATGTGTCAGTTGCATGGTCTGTTTCTCATTTTTGAATCAGGTTTTGCATTATGAGAAACTTTCTAATTTTTCTTGGAAATTCTATTGTAGCAAATGTATTGTTCCACCTCTAAGGTGTGCTGTGTGGTCCGCATTTTGGTTACTCTTTCCATGTTTCACTGCTACCTATCAGATTTTGGATATAGACCAACTAATTCTCATTGCCTGCTAGATGCTGCTGCTGGAAGAAATCTTACTTCAGGAAAGGTTAATGGAGTAAATCAAGGTTCAGATAAAGGCATTACATCCTCTTCTTCAAACACTCCTGATACCGAGGTCAAATCTGCAAATTCCATATTAAGGTATCTATTTTCATCTTTTTATTGGCTCTGGTTGAAATACACTGATTTTGTTGAGTTAGAATCATGTATGATTTTTCTGATGCTTATGTTGATGATAATATATGTTATGTCTTTTGTTGCACTGGCTATATGCCCAATCAATTGTGCTGATGTTCGGACACTGATGCCATTGGAGGCTGCTACCAATTGAGAAATGCTCAGCACATATAAGTTAAACAAGACACTCTTCTTCACTACTTAAAAACTCTGGGGTGGATGATGATAGTAATAAAATGGACCATGATTTGGAGATGTCTATTCTGTTTACATTTTCATCTACTGAGTTATGTAGATGTATTACAGTATTCCAGTTAACAATGGAGCATAAGAACCATCTATTGTTAATTTTTCCCCCAACTGGGCAATGGGCATGCTTAGATTTAGAAAACCTGTTTGCTTGTTATGTTATTTTTCTTCTTTTTAATTGTAGAAGTGGTTTGGACATATATTCTTCAATGTTCTCTGGTATGGTTTGTATTCTCCATTAAAGCAAATGTGATGTTTTACAACTTGTTTTACTGCATGTAGCATATTGATGAAGCTACATTTTTCAATAATTGCTAATTTTCAGCTCCATATCTGGTCCAACCGATGGCCCCAGCAACATAGATCATCCGATATCATCTCAGAGGTCCTATGTATCTGGTGTTAGTGGCATTGCTCCACGAGAAGAAAGTTTTGGTGTTGTGACTACCAAGACTGGGACTTCCAGGTTATCTCCTCCTGATGTAAAGAGTACTCCCACAGGTGGACATTCTATACCAGATTCAGACAAAAGTTCATCAAACAAAGCAGCAGCACCTGTTTCCGAGGTCTATGTTCCAACCTCAGATCCTGTGTTAGCACCATCTCTTGATGCACACAACCCTGCTGAGTTAGAAAACATCGAACAGATAACAGGAATTCAACACTCAGTTGTTGAAACAGCCACAAGCCATGCTGGATCTCAACATATATCTGGATCCAATTTATCATACCTGAGTGGAAAATGTTCTTCTATGAGCAGTCCTTATATTCATGGGAAGGTACCCATGAAACCACATGAATCAGGATCAAATGAACTATCAGAAAAATCTCAAGTTGCACCTTCTTCTTTTTCCACTGCTACAGGCAGCAGACCATCCTCTACTTACAGCAATCGTTCTCAACAATTAAGTGGGTTGCAGAAAGGTAGACCTTGTCACCTTTGTTATGTCACCTTTTTACATATGTTTGGATACGAGTGTTTGTTTCATTATAATGAAAAGTGTTGTTTTGCTTTTGTTATCCCAACCCTTTATTTGCTGCACACCATGGAAGTTTGAGAAGTAGCTTAGCATATAAAAGTTTAGTTCTTATGCTAATGATACTGCGTTCCTTAACGACTACCAGATCCTGCCGGCCAGCCTTCATCCCTGTTCGCAGTCTATAGCAACACCCCTCATTGGTTAAGTCACCGTGGATGAGCAAACTTAGATGAGTACAAATGTATATACACTTTTTAGTTTAAGCATTGACAATATGATGGAGTAGGGGCAGAGGAAGAGCTAAAAAGACATCATTAGAAACAATGAGAAAGCATATAATAACTCTGACTAGTGATGTTGCCCTCAAAGGGTCTCAATGACAGGAAAAATTCAATGTTGCTGACCCCAAATAGTTGGCAATGTATGGCTCTATTTGTTGTTGATGATGATAGAGAGATGGCTTGTTTGTCCCTTTTATAGTACTTCCTTTTTTCTTTGTTCTTCTGTGCTGCCAGCATGCTAAGCCGTGCCTTTTGTTGGCACAACTTGTCAGATCAGCACCAATCTTGCATCCTGCCGGCACAGCTTGTGTCGATCTATTTGGTTTTTTGGAACAAATAATTGTTAAATGTGGATCTTAATATCAAATTATCTACAACAACAAGGCTCCAAACTATAAAAAGGAGGGGAAAAAAAAACACCTGCTTCTTGATTTCGAAGTTCTAACCTATCAAGTTAAGTTAGATTTAGCTGGTCAGAACAAGATAATTTGGTTAGGTTGGTCACGAAACATTGGAATATTAAACATTAGATTGTAGTATAAAGGTTCATATTCAGGTTTTGACTATCTAAGGATTAAACCAAGTTAATACTAGGATGAAGTGCAGTCAGTTGTGATGGCCATAGTTTTCAGTCACTGTTCACACATTTTGAAATTCAGATCTTTATTTGAACCGAACATTCAAGCTAAAAACACATGATAAGTTAGTCCATCCTGACCTAAATTGAATGTTTATAAGAATTGGCTGTTAGTAGTCTATATCTGAAGGGAACTCCTAAGAGAGAGTCTATGCCTGCTAGCATCTCAGGTTTGACATCTCAAGAGATAAAGACAACATCTCATGTAAAAAGAAAAAAAATGAAGCCTGAATATATTTACCAACCATGCGTAATTTTTAGGGGGGTAAAATAAAACATGTCTCTTTAACTAAATTAGATCTTCTGTAGTTTGTTTCTACGTGAGATGGTTTGCTTTTAGTGATAACTACAAATTTAATGCCTTGGGAAATTCAATTCTATCTAGGGAATTAGAAGCAGTAGAGGATTTCTGTTCATTTTTAGTAGGATGCAGTGGTAATGAACTAGGCCCCAAATCATTCTGCAATGCTATGTCAAAATGGCAGCCTATGTATGTTGGAATTTTTATGATGCTGACTAAAATGTTCTGATTTTATAAAGAACTCTTAAGTCTGAAAGAAACATAATCTGAATGCAGTCTTGGCCAAATTAGCATCTTTAGTCCATTGTTCATTCTTGTATGTTTCATGTTTCTAAAATATATCCATAGTTTTGATAAGACGTGTTGGGCTGGTGGTAGATTATCTTTGTTAAAAACAATTGACATTTTGAAAGAACCTAACACCAATAAACAAGAAAACTAAATTTGTTGATTTTGAGGTTGGTTTGCAAATTTATATGGATTGTGGTTTTGATGCATATTAAATGACAAATATTTACATCTGACTGTCTTCGAGTATTTTATACTTTTAAGCAAGGTCTTTGATTTTCATAGTATGTGTTGGAAAGGCACTAGCATAGCTCACATGGAATTTTAGAAAAGTGCTGTGTCAGGATGCTCTCGGTATGTGTTGGAAAGGCACTAGCATAGCTCACATGGAATTTTAGAAAAGTGCTATGTCAGATGCTCTCGGTATGTGTTGGAAAGGCACTAGCATAGCTCACCTGGAATTTTAGAAAAGTGCTGTGTCAGGATGCTCTCGGCAAAACATCATGACAAGTGCTAGTGCTGCACTATTATATATGGGAATTCCTATGTTTATATGTCAAACTTATTTCCAGTTCAATTCTGATAATAGTTTCTGAAAGGTTTGGCAAGTATCAATATCTAGTTGATCTCATAATGGCAGTTTTCACATGTAACATGCAGTATAACTCTTTACATACCATTCTGATGCTGAAACTGTGTGTGTACGATTCCTTGAGTTTGCATTTATTTGCTACTCTTAGTCAAGTTGGTGTACTTAAAATTGCCTAAGTAGCATTCTTCTTTTTATTCAGCGCCTGTTCCTAATAAAGAGTGGAAACCAAAATCAACACCTGTAATTGCTTCTCAAGCATCTGAAATGACTGAGACCCCTGATGTACCAGTGGTGGCTGAAGCTGTTGCTGAATCACTACCAGCACCATGTTCTGTGGCCTCAGAGGTAACTACTCTGAAGTTAGAAAAGAAGCTAGAGGAACTGAAGCTATCAGACAGAAAACACGTCATTATTCCAAACCATCTTCAAGTTTCAGAGTCTGAAAGACATGGGTTGAGTTTTGGAAGTTTTGATCCTAATTTTGAGTTGAATATGGGTTTTGCAAATGGCCCTGCAAAAGACAGGATTGATACACCGGTTTCTGACTCATCTCAGGAGTCTGAAGAAACTACTGAGCAGCCATCTTTAAGGTTAGAAACATAAGTTCTGCTTCTCTTTTTTTTTTGGGCCGTAGTTTTATATACATATGTTCTGTTCTACATATGTGGTTCTTTTTGTTTATTTTAGATGATGATGCACATTTGCATAATCAACTGTTGTATTTGATGAGATGAAATAACTGTGGGAAAATTGGATAGCTATAAACCTTAATAAATGTGACCATACCATGCATGGGCACATTAGTGTCTAGTGATGAACTTTTGTACCTTAAAAATGATCCATTTAGCACTCATATTTTGTTTTATATTGTTTTGGTCAATCAGAAAGCTTTTGAAGTTCAATAGCATTTTCTGTTGAATTCTCCGTTCTTTGCTGTACGATAATGAAGAGATCTGTTAGTGCCATGGCACTGTTATAGGTAGCTTCATACTGGAAACTTACCACAAGAATATTAGTTTGTTTGTTAGTCTAGTGGTATCCCAAAAAGAAATTGGCTTTGATGAACTACATGGCATGCAAGGCAGAGTGCCTTTGCCTTCTCCTATACATAAAAAATGCTTCAGTTGGCTTTACAAGCTGCAAGCATACTGTATTTGTTTTAACTTTTAATGAAGGTATTAAAGGATAATTTATGAACTGTTTTTTACTTCACCTTTCTCTAGAAACTCTATATTGGATTATAGGATATTGTTTTTGTATTCTTCTTCACTGTAATTCTGTTTAATATTAGTACTTATGCTTGACTTATATTGATTTTGATGTCTGATTGTGCCTCTTGTAACTTTTTTCTTTTTTGTGCAGCACACATTCTACATCCTCAGCTGCTCAAGATGACTTTATAAATCATCCGCAATCACCTGAACAGGTGTCAGATAATTATTCAAGCAATGAAGCTGGCATTCCCTCCAGCATATCTGCTGCTGCAGAATATGACCAATCTCAAAAAGAAGCTGCTTTGGTTCCAGATGGCCTTCAGAACTCAGTTGTTCAATCTGCACCATCATATCCTTCACTAGGATTGGTGCCTCAAGTGTTAGGAAACCAACTTGGACAGTTTGAAAGTTCAGAACATCAGGCTCAAGATACTTCTCGTTTCCCAAGCTTTCTGGTATGATAACTCCCACGATCTTTATATTGTGTTACATACTTACATGAACTGTGAAATTTGTTGTTTGATTGAGTGATGACATGACTTTATATAACAATGAATCATATTTCGATTGTGATCAATATATACCAGTCTGAACAAGGATTGGTAATAGACAATATTTAACTTTAGCATGGGTTGGATTTGGTATGTAAACTGTGTTCCTAGGATCTGTTTGATACTACTATTTCTTGTGTTTCAGATTTTCCTCTTTCATGTTGTATTTGGTTGATCTGCTTTATTTTCTGTAATGTTTCTGGTTGAGATGTTGATTCTCTAATATACAGGTCCAGCAAACGTATGACCCATCGACAAGCTACTATACACCATTCTATCGACCTACTGCTGATTCTGATGGTCGTATATCTCCATTTCTTGCACCCGGTGCCTCTATGTACAACAGGAACATTGCAGTCCTACCCTCTCAGACTGGCCAGGCTTCTAATGAGGTTTTCATTGAAGCTTTCTGTTATGATTTACCTTTTTCTAATTCAAGATATGAGTAGGTAGCATTTTGAGTTATGTCATACTAATCGCAATCATGTTGCTCCTATTGGTGATTGCTTTTGGAAAACCATAGCTCTCCCTTTTATCCTCTTGCCAGTATGTAACAGTAAACAGAAGAGACTTGTTTGGCTTATTTTAGATGTTCTATGGTTCTAGAACTTATGTAATTGTATTCCGTGATTCTTGAGTCCAAACCAACTTTTTTCCTTGTCTTGATAATCTATTTTGGTTTTAATCTTCTACTAAAATCTTCTTGTTCAGATTCACGTCACATATTTGTATTCTGATTAGGATTCCAATGCTGATGTTTTCTTTCCTCCTCCAGAGTACCAATGCCGCCATGCTATCTACGGCTGGCTCAACTCCTCTTGCAACTCAAGCTGCAGGCACCATGCAGGGTTCTGTTGCTATTCCACAGCAGCCAGTTCCTGTCTTCCGGCAACCTGCTGGTTTACATATATCTCACTACCCTCCCAACTACATTCCATACAACCAATATTTCTCACCATTTTATGTTCCTCCCCCCACCCTTCACCATTTCTTGAGCAGTCCTGCATTCCCTCAGCAGCCTCCTACTGGCAGCATGTTTCCGACTCCTGGATCTGCAAATCCTGCCACCCCTGTCAAGTACTCTCTTCCCCAATATAAGCCTGGTGCTAACATTGGTAACTCGACAATTGTTGGAATGCCAGCTGGTTATGGAATGTATAACTCAACTCCAGCTGGCTATACTCCTGATGCTGCTACCAGTGGAAACTCAACTGCCAATGATGATCTCGGATCTTCCCAGTTTAAGGAAAACAATCTTTGTATTCCTGGGCAGCAGGTATGTTCTCTATACTTGGCTAGATTTTATATGTGATATTTGGTTTATGCTTAGTTATTTTGTTCATGCAAAAAGTTCATAGTTCTGCTGTTACTGTAGATGGGTGAACTTTAATTTAAGATTAGAGAGAGTACCACAAAGGCACAAATCATAATTAGAAAATGTGATTCATAAAACTTCAAGTTTTAATGTTACTGTTATATCTCCTAATCTCGTATGTGGTGATTAATTTTTGCTACTGCACTTGAATTGCTCATGCAGCTGTTGTTTTCTACTTTTTGTTTTTATCTAAGATTGTGGTAGGCTGGAGTGTTCCTTTTTTGCTGTTTCTTGGGGTCAAGATGTGGAATTACATGTATTCTTAGCTTCAGAGACTGCTCAAAGGAACAAGACCTTGTCAGATGAATTACTCCTGTAGTTAAGCTTACTGAAGCAGTCTGTTGACTGGAAGAATAAGACCTTTTCTAAGGTTAGCACATAAGATAGTAGGATACTGTGAAGCCTTGAAACCATGTGGAGCTTGACTTGTAGACAACTACTTGGCAAATGCTGTTCTAGGTGTGGTTGGTGACTTGTTTATTATCTCAAAGACTCAAACCATAGCTTACATCCATTACTACACAATTTGTGTGTATCACAGATAATTTTACTTTCCTATATCTTCTCATTTTATGCTAGTTCTTTTATTTACTCTGTTAAAGCTGAATTATGTTTTTGTTGGAGTTTATTTACAATGGCCTACTGATAATCTCACTCCTTATGGGACTTGCTATGAGCTTAGCTCAATCAATTTTTATGCAGCAGAATTTAGAAGATAAAAACCTTCAAGAAGATATGTTTGATTTTATATGAATAGTTCTCCACTTAATTGTCTGAATACAAACATTTTCCATGTCTGGTATCTTGACTTGAAGTAGAAAATATTGACCATAGCATTTAGAAAGAATATTTTTGAGTATCTGTTTTTGAAAACATGAGAAGCAAGTGTAATATGAGCATACAACATGTCAACATATTATGGAAGACTGGGATTGTATCCTGCATCCTCATAGAAGTAGATAACTTATACCAAGTATGTACTGTCTCTGAACAGGCAGTTTGGTTTTCTGGTAGTTTTACTTGGAACATATAAGTTTCCAAAGGAGCAATGTGCTTTTCCCGATTAACTTGGTGTAAAGGCTTTTGTTTAATTACTAACAAGTGCTTACAATCATTTTTAGCTTGCCATGGAGCAGGGGCATATGACCCCTTCAAAGTTAAGATGCATTTAAATTGTAAGCAGTTGAGAATGAATGTGAGGACTCCCAACGCCACTAAGATTTCAGTATATCCTTCTCAATTTTGGTCCAATTTTCAGGAGACCAGCCACCAATCCAGATCAGCTGGAGTCAACTGAGAATGACTTAGAAAAATTAGGTATAACCAATCCAGGCACTAATGGGAAGAAAAGGGTAAAAGAGAGGTTGAAATAAAGAGAAAGCAGAAGAGGGAAAAAGAAGGAACAGAAAATTTTCTGGAAATGACTGCATAGGTTAGAATTGTTTTGGCAAGTAGGTATCGGTACTTATAGTGAGGAATGATGAATCCTTTGATGCGAGGACTCATATTCCTGTTTAATATAAGCTTTGATTTTCAAAAGGTTTACCTCTTGTTATGTGCAAAGCCTCAGTTGGGACTCCCATTCTTCTTTTTCTCTCCTTTGGAAAAGAAACAAATTGAAGTTACATAAAAGATAGTTTATAGAAGTGTTGCACTCTAGCAGTTTGCAAAACCATGGTTTGTCATACCGATTGGTATTGGTGTATTGATATGTCATGGACAAATCTATACATAGGGTGTTCGATATAATGTTTGTATATGTCTGTGTCTTTCGGTTTTATTCATACTTTGCACAACATGTAGAGGGCTTGCAGTAAGCTTGGCAGTTCTATTTTGTTGACTTTTGTGATCGTTTTAGTCTTGTAAACGTAGGTTGTGTGCAATCGTTATGCAAAGGTAAAACTGCTTAAAAACAGACCATCCAGGCAGTTATTTTGTAGGTTTTCTAGCTCCGTACAGTAGTGAGTGTTAGCCAGCATAACACCTAGGAGCTACTCGAGTGGCACATGGTTGGATGGGCCTTTCGGGTAGCGCCTAGACTTGGTTCGCTACCTTGTTTCGTAGTAATGTTATGTGGGCACTTTGGCCATGACAGACCACCTTGGATCTTTTGTCGCATGACCGTTCAGAGCTTGCAAAGTCTATATTTATAATTTGCATTGCTTATCAAGTGTTTTCTGAAATGACTGCTTGTGGGATCTCGAGTTAAACGTTTCCTCTAACTCGTCTTCTCTTTTGTAGGTCCTTAAGGGACCTGTGGACAGACATGCAATGTTGCCTCACGACTTAGGCAAAACCAATGAAGTCTGTGACAGATCGACCGTCGGTACGATACGTACTAAATTGTATTGACGTACTGACGTACGATACAGTGGGGCATACCAACATATTAGTATGAACCACCCAAATTGGTCCCTTGTCATACCTATACGTACTGTCCATATCAGGTAGTGTGTTGTAGTATGGTGAACCTTGAGCAAAACTATAATTTTTTAAATATTAAAAGTTTGTTGATATGAAAAATTATGTTTGTTTAAACAAAAGTAAACATTGATAAAGAAAGTAAAAAAGAGCTGCACTACTTGGTTGGTTAGGCCTTATAAAACATGAAAACCTACACTTCATTGTATAGCAATTAACCATTCAAAAATGTCTTTTTCTAGTAATAGTATAAGATTTGTGAAATATGTTAAAAATGTTAGATGGTTGAATTGTTGAGCAATAAATAAAAGGTTAAAATTCAAAATTTTAAATAGTTAGATTTTAATTTTAGAGCCTGAGAGACATCTCAATTTTTAACTTTACTTTTGTTTCATGGTAGTATTTATTTTATAACATAGTTGTTAGACTAACGATACTTTGAATGCTAGAGTGCTAGGCAATTACAAAACTATGTATACACAAAGTTTGTATTGTTGAAATGAGAATGTTGAGTTGGATGATAGGACAAAGAAATGTTTTCATTCGTGAGGTGTCATCTCAATAGAAAATAAAATGATGGAGAATTATTTAATCATGTGTGTAGGAGACATAGGTAGTTAAAAAAGATGAAATGATTACTACTAGTGATATGAGACATAAAATGATGAAAATAGAAAATACAAATTACAGATAAAGATTTAAATACATTATATATATATATATATATATATATATATATATATATATATATATATATATATATATATATATATATATATATATTTAAGTAACTGACCCAAAATAGTTGGGACTTTACAGATTTGTTGTCATTGCTGTATCTTTGCAAGCCAAAGATTTGTCCTTTGTTTTTGTAAAAAGGAATATTGAAATTCGAATCCTAGTCACCCATGTCGCCAAGGAACAATCTTAATAATGCCAAAAATCACTATTAATTTATTAATCAACCTCACTCGAGTTTGGCTAACCCAGTGTGATCTTGATTTTTCTTCTAATGGACAATCCCGTTCTGGATCTTGAATGCAGTTTTGAATACGTTGATCTTGATTCATTAGTTTCTGACTAATGAAGGTCCAGCGTATTTTCCGTATCAGACATTCTATATACCTCCCTTTTGATCTTCTCTGGCTTGTCTTTTTCTCTTAACTCTCATTCCTGCAAAAGTTGCCTGATTGTGTTCTAAGCCATAGCCACTATCATTTCCTTCAAGGATATATACCTAAATTTTATTTCCAACAGTTGAGTGAATTTTGAGACATATCTTTGTCAGAAATATATTGTGTACTGCTACTATCTCTCTAGGGAGTAAATATCATGATTAGCAAAATGATTTTGTTAAGTAAAATAATGATTTTATCAAGTTATGCATTGTACTCAATATCCTTGTATCTGTGCTTCTTACATGACTGTGATCAACTAAGGTTGTTTCACCACAATCATGGTAACAAGTTGATAAATATGCTTGTCTCAAAACTAGGCCTGCTCTTTTGTTCAACCAAGGAAAATTGTATGGTGTTTTTTTCCTATTTGTTGGTGGTTGATACTGAGGCTCTTGGTGAATTATATCTTGCCTTAAACAAGTGATGAGATTATGTTGTTTAGCTTTATGGGCCATGTAGTTACAAAATTTCTGGTTGTAACTATTCAACTTTGGCGTTCCATAATTAACAGAATTATGTTGATTTTCTTGGAATCTGCAAGATGAAGATAGTTAACGAGTTGCTATATAACTCATCAGGTAACAAACATGGGATTTAGATAGAGCCATGGGGGCTTGTGCTCTATCGGTTGGGAGCAAATGCACTTCCATTTTTTTTTTCTTCAAAATGCACTTCGTTGTTACTGTTATGTTGGGTGCATATACTGATAGCTTGCGGTAATTGATATCTTTTGCTGAGGGAACTTGCAGCACTAGTAAATAAGACTCTCTGCATTATCCATTTTTGAGTCTTTTACGCCAACTTATTTGCTCCTTTGAGAAACTAAGCAAAAATTTCAATTGTCCTTATGTACTTAGGACTTTTCTAATATTGCTTTCTTATTTTTCATGTAATAATATGCATGTTGTATAGTTAATATTACATATATGTATGATGTTCTTTTGCATAATTAATGACCTGCCTATGTCCAATCTATATGCATCAATTCGTCTTGGTTATATTTGAATCCTGGTGTGTTTGAAACAGAGCGAAAGTTTGTCTGTCTGGATTCCAGCACCTGGACGGGATATTTCCACCCTTCAGGCGAGCTCTTTCTACAGCATTCCTCAGGGACAACACATGACTTATGCACCAACGCAAGCAGGCCATGGTGCCTTCAGTGGAGTCTACCACCCTCCTCCGACTGTTCCAGCTTCTTCTGTTCATCCATTACTCCAGCAGTCCCAGACTGTAGCTGGAGCCGTCGAAATGGTTGGCCCCCCTGCTGGTGTCTATCAACAACCACAACATGCCCAGATTAATTGGACGAATAATTATTGAGAAGATGATGTCCAATCTAAGTTACAGTAGCCAAAGCAGGTGACTGAGGCTACTTTGGATAACAGTTAGAAGATATTTCAAGATGCAGCATAGGGTGGTCCGATCCAAAAGAGTATATATATATATATATATTTATGTCTAAAGGATCGCCATCCTGCATGAAAAAGGGTTCTGGGCTTGGAGTCACTAGGATTTGATAGTTCAGCTTATACCTGTGACTGATACTGACCATTTTTATGTTAGCTGCGCGGTCTGCTCAGGTTTTTGTTTGCTGCGCATTCTTTCTTGTTTGCTCGTTTCTTTCTCTATCCATTAATGGTACATTGGGTGGTGAAAATTGTGGCTTTCCTTTCCACCATTACTTATGATGAGGTCATAAAGACATTAGAAGATAAAAAGTTAAGCTACTGGATTTTCAATTTTTTTTTGGTTTCCCCACTGCCTTGCCAGTAATGTAAATTTTGATAGTAAAAAGAAAAATGTAGAACAGTCATATTTGTTGTACCTGTGATAGCTTCTGTGACAATACTTCATTGTTGTTGTTCATGGTTTGACAAGAAAACATGGAACGAGCTTCCCTGCAGGTCAATCAACAGAGCATGTTTGTGTTCTGTCGATGATCTTTCCCTCTGAGGGGACAATCCATGGCAATTAGGAGAAGGGAAAAACTGTATTGGCCACTTCACGACTCGGTGAATGGAGTTTGTAGATTTACATTTATGCAGTGGTTAATTGGTCTCAGATTGCTCGGAGTAAATATTGAAGGATGCGTTTCACGTTGAAGGGAAATGGCATGCATTTCAAAAGATTGTACCTCTTTTGACACCAAAAACAAATCCCTAAAATTAGAATAGAAGAAAACAAGAAAATTTTGGTATGCATAGATGACATCGTATTTAGTCATCCAACGGATAATAATAATAATAATAATAATAATAATAATTAATATTAGCAGATTCAATGAGACAATATTAATATATTTGATGTCATTAGTAGCATAATTTATGTATTAATATAAGTGTATCAATTGCTCCCTTGATAGGCTTCTTTTACCTCTATTAATAGTTTTATCTTATAGATCATTTATAAATAAAAATTTTAAAACGTATAATTTATCCTTACCATAAAAGTGAAAAAAAATGCAAGTATAAACAATAATATAATATAAATATTCATGCTCGAAATAAATATTTTAAACAATATGTTGGTCTAATGTATAAAGATCCATTTGCCAAAATAAAAATCTCTTTACTAAGAAAAAAAGTATAGAGAATCAATATTTTTTAAAATATAATTTATAGAAGAAATATCAATTTTCAATTTTAGAAAAAAAATATGTTTAGGATATGAGAAAAGGATGATTTCTAGATATTATTCATATTTTTGGATTTTCAAAGGGTCCTCCTTTTTTGTTTTTTCCTCAAATAATATCTTTAATTTTAAAAATAACATTTATAATGCTATTGATGTATTACAAATAATATAAAATATAATTATAAAAAATAGTATAAATGATATTATATTACATCTATTTATGTATCATTGCTCATAGATTATTATAATATCATATTTTTAGGTTCATAATTAATCTGGTTGAGATTAAAAGTCTATTCAAATCATTTATAGTATTTTCAAATAGGCTTTATAGTATTTTTGTTATGGTAATTAAAACAACACTATAATAAGATAAAAAATATTGTGATAGACCAAATTATTATAACATAAATAATTATACATGGATAAAAGTACTCCCTCTCGTTTGCCAAACGGTATTAATGGCGGAAGGAAAGTAGCGTATGATACATTAAGCAACTATTTCTATGTAACAACCCGACCCGCATACGCACGCAGTCGGCGATCTCCCTCTCCGATCCCATTTCTCTCCACGTTCCCCGGACGATGCAGCGGACGGCGCAGGCGTGGTTCTCCGGCGGCCCCAGCGAGCGCGACGCGCCGCCCACCTCCTCCCTCCTCGCCGACTGGAACTCCTACGCCGCCTCCAAGGCCGTCGAGGAAGGCGGCTCATCCTCCTCCTCCTCCCTCGCGGGTTTCGATCTCGAGGCCGCCGTTAGGACCGCCAACGATAAGGTCGCCGGAACCTTCAGCGTGTGAGCCCGCTCTCCCGTCCCCTTTTCCCTCTCCGATCCTTGTCGTTTTTGTTGCTTGGTTTTCTTTAAAGAAGGTTGGGATTTTCTGTGGAGTTGAGGTTTGGATCTTTGCTTCACTAGCTGAGATTTGATAGTTGAGTGTCACAAATTAGATTGATTAGCTCGGATCGTGCGAGTTTTAGGGTTAGCTCTTTTCTGCTGATTTATTGTTGGTTTTCTCTGAAGGGATGATGGATTTTAGGGCTTAGGTAAGTACTATGTACCTCAACGAGGAAACGGCTGAATTTGAGAACATGTCTATATTCTCGATGCGTTTAACCTTATCAGGTCATCCGGGATCGACTGTAAAGAGCTTCAGAATGTTAATTATACAGAGGAAATTGCTTTGTTCTTTATCATATTCTAAAATATGTTCTGGTTCTGAGTTTTGATTTATGGTGTATCTGTCTGAGTGATAATTCTCATATGTATATATGGCAAAGTTAGGGATTTAAAGAGTTCGTAATTATTCAATTAATGCATTTCTGGTTGCTGGAATACATTCATTTTCAAATAGGCTTTATAGTATTTTCAAATAGGCTTTATAGTATTTTCAAATAGGCTTTATAGTATTTTCAAATAGGCTTTATAGTATTTTCAAATAGGCTTTATAGTATTTTCAAATAGGCTTTATAGTATTTTCAAATAGGCTTTATAGTATTTTCAAATAGGCTTTATAGTATTTTCAAATAGGCTTTATAGTATTTTCAAATAGGCTTTATAGTATTTTCAAATAGGCTTTATAGTATTTTCAAATAGGCTTTATAGTATTTTCAAATAGGCTTTATAGTATTTTCAAATAGGCTTTATAGTATTTTCAAATAGGCTTTATAGTATTTTCAAATAGGCTTTATAGTATTTTCAAATAGGCTTTATAGTATTTTCAAATAGGCTTTATAGTATTTTCAAATAGGCTTTATAGTATTTTCAAATAGGCTTTATAGTATTTTCAAATAGGCTTTATAGTATTTTCAAATAGGCTTTATAGTATTTTCAAATAGGCTTTATAGTATTTTCAAATAGGCTTTATAGTATTTTCAAATAGGCTTTATAGTATTTTCAAATAGGCTTTATAGTATTTTCAAATAGGCTTTATAGTATTTTCAAATAGGCTTTATAGTATTTTCAAATAGGCTTTATAGTATTTTCAAATAGGCTTTATAGTATTTTCAAATAGGCTTTATAGTATTTTCAAATAGGCTTTATAGTATTTTCAAATAGGCTTTATAGTATTTTCAAATAGGCTTTATAGTATTTTCAAATAGGCTTTATAGTATTTTCAAATAGGCTTTATAGTATTTTCAAATAGGCTTTATAGTATTTTCAAATAGGCTTTATAGTATTTTCAAATAGGCTTTATAGTATTTTCAAATAGGCTTTATAGTATTTTCAAATAGGCTTTATAGTATTTTCAAATAGGCTTTATAGTATTTTCAAATAGGCTTTATAGTATTTTCAAATAGGCTTTATAGTATTTTCAAATAGGCTTTATAGTATTTTCAAATAGGCTTTATAGTATTTTCAAATAGGCTTTATAGTATTTTCAAATAGGCTTTATAGTATTTTCAAATAGGCTTTATAGTATTTTCAAATAGGCTTTATAGTATTTTCAAATAGGCTTTATAGTATTTTCAAATAGGCTTTATAGTATTTTCAAATAGGCTTTATAGTATTTTCAAATAGGCTTTATAGTATTTTCAAATAGGCTTTATAGTATTTTCAAATAGGCTTTATAGTATTTTCAAATAGGCTTTATAGTATTTTCAAATAGGCTTTATAGTATTTTCAAATAGGCTTTATAGTATTTTCAAATAGGCTTTATAGTATTTTCAAATAGGCTTTATAGTATTTTCAAATAGGCTTTATAGTATTTTCAAATAGGCTTTATAGTATTTTCAAATAGGCTTTATAGTATTTTCAAATAGGCTTTATAGTATTTTCAAATAGGCTTTATAGTATTTTCAAATAGGCTTTATAGTATTTTCAAATAGGCTTTATAGTATTTTCAAATAGGCTTTATAGTATTTTCAAATAGGCTTTATAGTATTTTCAAATAGGCTTTATAGTATTTTCAAATAGGCTTTATAGTATTTTCAAATAGGCTTTATAGTATTTTCAAATAGGCTTTATAGTATTTTCAAATAGGCTTTATAGTATTTTCAAATAGGCTTTATAGTATTTTCAAATAGGCTTTATAGTATTTTCAAATAGGCTTTATAGTATTTTCAAATAGGCTTTATAGTATTTTCAAATAGGCTTTATAGTATTTTCAAATAGGCTTTATAGTATTTTCAAATAGGCTTTATAGTATTTTCAAATAGGCTTTATAGTATTTTCAAATAGGCTTTATAGTATTTTCAAATAGGCTTTATAGTATTTTCAAATAGGCTTTATAGTATTTTCAAATAGGCTTTATAGTATTTTCAAATAGGCTTTATAGTATTTTCAAATAGGCTTTATAGTATTTTCAAATAGGCTTTATAGTATTTTCAAATAGGCTTTATATGCGGTGTTTGGAGGGACAATTAACATGAAAAAGGTGGTTGTCAGTAATATGCAAGTAAAATATTTGAATAAATGACATTATTATCGCCCTACGGAAATTTGTGAAGTTGTAACCAGAAGATAAAGACGGCATTATTTTTGTCCTTTAATGAGGGTTGAAGCTGTTAATGTTGTTGCAAAACAAGTTAGTTTAATTTATTTCAGTGAGTCCGCGTGACATTCTATCTTATGGTTTGATACTTCACAGGGTTTCTAAAGGTGTTAGAGAGCTACCTGGGAGCTTCCAGACTGCTACAAGCAGTGTTCCATCCGGGAAATCACTCATGTACTTTGGACTGCTCCTTGCCAGTGGTGTCTTCCTTGTGTTCATTGCATTCACCATGTTCCTTCCGGTCATGGTGCTGATGCCACAGAAGTTTGCCATTTGTTTCACCCTGGGGTGTGCACTTATTGTCGGTTCATTCTTTGCTCTCAAAGGTCCTAGGAATCAGCTTGCTCACATGTCTTCAAGGGAGGTACAGTTATTGTCACAAAGGATGCCAATTCTTCATGCCTCTTTCTCTTGTTTCACCAATATCAACTGTTATAAAAAACAAAGCTAATCCTGACTTGACTGTTTGTTAAGTTGCTATTCTTGGTGGGAGGAATCATTTACTAAAATTCCTTTTATTGTCGTAAAAGTAGTATAAACTGTTAGTAGTGAAGCAACAATTAATTGAAGTTACATTGAAACTTTTTTCGGGTGCTTGTCTTGAAAATAGATTGAACTGTTGCTATTATTATTAAGAAAAAATAGTAATTGAAACTCAGAATGGCTAGTGAAAGTTCTAGGGATCAATGAGTGTGGAAAAATGATAAGAGATGTTAGATTGGAAGAATGAGTGGTGCTATTCTCAGGCAACCTTTCTCAAAATCTGATCTGTGATATGAGAACTTTTGCATCATGGCTAGTGATTTGCTTATATGACATTTGTTATTTTTCAAATTCATGAATATTAGATTTCCTATGAATGGTTGCTCTTGTCCTTTTTCTAACACCAAATATCTGTTTATAGTTGCAATGTAGTGAGGTCGTTGTTGTTATTGTGGCTCAATATGTGACCATTGCATACGACTCTACTTCTGATTTCAATGTGGAGCTGATTTGTCTCTTGCTGGTTTTGTGTGAACTTGGCCTTTGTTTCGTCATTGATCTTTTTCGTTCACCTTGACAGTTGAGACACGGAACTTGATTTTAAGATGGTTGACTTGGAGTTTCCTATTGTGTAATTCTCATCAGTACGGGTGAAACTATTATCATCCTCAAACTCACAATCAACAATGGGATGGCCATGCATGACACCAGTCCCGATGGTTGATCTCTGTCTACAATTGTCAATCTCTATTTTCTCCTACTCGCTTTGCCATGATCAACACTCTTTTATCATTTAAATAACATGCAAGTGGCTTGACCCGCTTTTCTCATCCTTGTCTACTCTTTTCTCCTGATTGTCATGATTTACCCTTCAGCTCTTATCTTTGAGAAACACCAGGGACCAGATCGGATTAATCGGGGACTTTATTCAAAACGATAGAGGGGAAAAGGAAGATGAGATGACAATGAATTTGTCTTTCACAATTGCTAGAAGTCAAATCCTGCTTCACAAGTTCTTCAGTTTGTCGTACACTGATTTTAGGTCTGGGTAGGATGCTACCTAATCATATATTGCCATTGGTTAGTTATGTTTTCCTTGCCATGCACTTCTATACTTGATCGATCTGAAAATTGAAGTTTTTCAACTATAAACTACTTATTTATATTTTTAAGTAATTATTGGTCTTATGTGTATTTTCTCATCGCTAAATTTTATAATGTACTATTCTTTTCGATTTGTCTTGAATTTTTTTATCCCTGAACTGTTGGCTTTTATATGTATGTTTTCATTTTGCCTGAAACAAAATTAAATCTTAGAAGAGATGATGGATTTTTAGAGAAAATTAATTATTGGCAAAAGACCGACATGCAAATTATATATACTGTTGATTATGTGTAATATTTGTTATCATTAAGTGTTTAACACTTTGTGACCTGAACATGTTACATATTTCTTGAGTTGTTCATGTTTGAGTGAAAGCTTTTTGGTTGTGAGTACAAATATAAATATTTCTTATATTTTCTCAAAGAGTATTTTTTCTCATATTAGATAATAGAAATAAAAATTCCCTAATGTTGATTGATTAGCTTTAAAAATTTCTCACTTGTTCGAGAAATTTTGGATGATAGATAAACAAAGCACTAAAATCAAGTAGAAATGGTCTACTGTTAAAGCTGGTCAGAGATGTGTGATGTTATATCTTTTTTCTGCTTTGTTTGATTATTTTCTTGTGATCACAAGTGGATCAATATTTCAAATATCAATCTGATCGGCATGTACGACTGGCCAAGGATCGGTACTGAATCATATAGCTGGTATCATTGATATCTAGCTTTTTTATTTATTAGATAATGATACTTAGCAGTACAGCTTGGTATATCGACAGGTATATCGGTTCTGTTTTGGTTCAACAAAGTGTCGAAACTTGTATAGGACCATGATTTTAAGCCTCGCCTTGCGCTACTCAAGGCTTCTTCAGAATTAGATTATATTAATGTTGAGTGGATGTCGCATGTGTTTGGAAAATTTGTTCTTTCATAAATCTTGTGCTGGTTAAACTTAGGAGTTGATACTAGGATTAGGAAGCAGGTTTTCAGTTTGAGAAGATTATGCAAAGAATATGAAAGTAAGGTTCAGACGTGAAGAATTGTAATCTTTATAGTGATAACATAACTGATAGGTCTTTAAAATGTTTTGTATCTGAAATATATGCTATAAAAAGATTGGAAGTGTCACAAGAATTGAATTCTGGGCAAAATGATTGCAATTGATTAACATAGCCAATTCTTTCTGGCCGATCTTTGTAGCATTTAAACTTGCCACGATGTCAAGATTACCAAAATAAATTTCTTCAAAACATAAACACCAGTTAATTTGCTTTTCTTAAAGTTTTTGAGCTGTGATAACTCATATAGTAGTGTTTTTGTTTATTGTGTTTGTGGGAAGTAATTTCACTTACCCACCTCCCCTTATTCCAGCTATGGTGATTCTTGTCATGTTTTAACATCCTATGTTTTTCAGTTGTTCACTACGACAACAAGTACATTATCGGTAGCATTTTAGTACTGGTTCCTACCTTATAGTTTGGTTTGGCATAACTATTGTTACAATCCTAGTATCATAACATGGATGTTGATCTGTTGCAGAGACTTCCCTTCACATTGGGATTTGTTGGCAGTATGGTTGGCACGATTTATGTGTCCATGGTACTTCATAGTTACGTCCTCTCTGTTCTTTTCTCCGTCATTCAGGTAATGATCTTCAAGGTCCTAACTCCTAAGTAAGTTGTCTTGTGTTCTATGACAGATGATGACATGCATAGTTGTGAAATTCAATATGCTTGTTCACTTTTTTTTTTCCTCCACAATGTGCTAGTATTCCCTGTGTGAGTATGTCAGGGATTTACTTTCCATGAAGATGAGCATGACAATGCCGATTAGAAGTTGGCACTGTAAGTAGTGGTATGTGTCATTTGACTGTTGCCGCGCCACAGGCATGCAAGTAGTGGTATTCTAGGTATTAAAATAAGAAATGTGTAAAGAGACAAAAGAAGAAACTCAGATCCCAGTATTTTAAGTGAACTTTGGGGGAAAAAGAAATCAAGTTGCTAGAATTTGTCCAAGTGATCGAGTTACCAAATGAACAAAATGCAGTGGGACAAGACAACTGATCTCTGGCACTTGGCTCTTTTGCATCTCCACTAGAGACAAACATGGTGGAATAGCTGCAAGTTTCTATGGTCGAGGCTGAGAAAGGAAACTTGGGTTGGACTGTGTAAAGAAATGAACTAATGTTCAGTTTGGTTCAGACAATAAATAAATATGTTGAATAGGAGTGTCGGAAATCCCTTGGAAAAGATATGTGCTGGTCAGCATTAGCCATTAATGGTCGGTTTTCTTTTTCATTATTCATTGGTACAAACAACTTTATCAAGACATTATCGATTTAAATCATCCTTAAGATTGGCTCTAATCAACTCCCTCCTTCCATCCGTCCTAATTAAATTAGGTTTTAGCTGAAGCCAGTATGTCATGCATGAGTAAAAACTGCATGATATCAAGTTACTTAGATAATGGAGTATATCTGGAGTTCTGTAATATTAATCCTCGACTTTTTTGGTTTCATCTCTGCAGGTTCTGGCACTAGCATACTATGCCATTTCGTACTTCCCTGGAGGATCTGCTGGATTGAAGTTTCTTTCTTCAACTTTAACATCCTCGGTATTCAGGTGTTTTGGCAGATAATGCCATTAGCCAAAAAAAAAAAAAACACTCATTTTTTTTAAACTCAAAGGTTCTTATCATCTGAGAGCTCTTGGATCACTGTCTGCTGCAGCAATCTAAATCTTTTGGGACTTCATTTTAACTAGTGAGCTTGTAATATGCAACAAAACTTGCTAATACTTCCTCATGGTTTCCATCTCTAGTAATTTTGCTTCCATCGATTCCATGGCAGCTTGCTCTTCGGTCTTTGATAAATTTATTTCTTAATTATTATTAGAGTGGAAAACCATTGATGTTATGAGTCCACCTTATTGCCCTTGTGAATCTTAATGTACTATGTATGAGATATCTGATGATCTCTTCTTGAATCTTCCTTCCAGGGAGAGTCTATAATGGCATAAACAGAATGGATATCGCAGGAGAGTCCTACGTCGCCTGCCAGGTTCCTTCATTCTTAGTTTTTGTGCTATACTTATCGAAGTCGCATTGGGGTAATTGAACTGAGAGAAATTAATTAAGACTGTGTGAAAGGAAGCGAGAGAATGAGAGAGCAGAATGGCCTGCAATTCCTGTTGGAGCCTTCCTTTCCCTAATAATATCATATCTGATTTGTTCAACCGATAGGGTCCGGTTCAGTTCAATCTTTTTCTAATGTAGTCGAACCGGTCCAATCGATACCAATGTTAGAGAGGAGAGGCGAGCCGAATGCGAACAAATAGACTTGAAGCGCATAATACAAAACACGGTACAAAATTAGGAGAAATTTAATTGTCAATCTGCAGTGGGCCTCAATGTTTGTGGCTTCAATCAGATCACAATAAATTATATCTTCATGTTTTATATTTCATTTCGATACCTGTCGGCGGAACCGACATATGATATCTTGACATACAGTGTCTGATATCATGAAACATATATACCAAATGGTACATTTCTACTGCATTCTCATCGTATCAAATACAAAACGGTAGATACTGACCCAATTGGTATTTGAAACCATCATTAGCAGAACAATTACCAACCGGATTTGATGATTTCGATTCTCAATTTATTTACTGGAAGAAAATATCTTGTTTCCCAAAGTAAAATGCATTCCAAAATTGAGATGAATATATTTTCACTGAACTCAAATTTGATGGTTTTTATGGTATTAACATGATATAACCTAAAATTAGATTATTACAGACAAGTGTGAGACATCCGGCGGTCTCCATCGCATCCTTTCCAACGTGTCCTGAAACCTAACTTGGACGGCTAGGATCTTTGATCCCACTAGTGATAAAGTCACTCCCTTTTGTTTTGAACTATGCATTTCTCCGCTCATAGTTTAGCTTAGAGTTGGACGACGATTAGCAAATATGGGGGTAAATCTATCTCCATTCCCTGCGTATATACCTCTCGAATAGAAATGAGAGTGCCAGAGGAAGCTTAGAGTGCTCGCATATCACTCCGTGACTGTCTCGGCCTCAAGGAGAGGCTGGAAGTGGTTCTCCGTCGAGCAACGGCTGTTTTCATGGCCTTCTCCGACGCCGGCACGTCTCTATCGGGTTATTAATTGCGGTTCTTCATCTCGCACTTGCGTTGCGGTGGTGGCGGAGGAAACTGGGTGGGGAGCGTCGTTTCTCGGATGATGAGCGGTGGTCGAAGATGGTGAGGAGGAATCTCGTTTTGGGCTTACTCTGCCTCACGGTTCTCGCGCCCATCGTTCTCTACACGGATCGGCTCTCCGCCGCCTCCAACCCCAGCTGTGAGTGCCCGAAAGTGAGGGAGAGGGGCAAAGATGGAGTCTTTTTAGGGGGAAGATGGGGTTCTGATGAGTGATTTACGAGAAAGTCTCGTCTTTTTTACGGTGTTCTCATTGTTTTGTTTCCCTTTTACAGCAAATGACGAGGTCCTTGATGAAGTTTCCGGTCTGGTAAATCTCCTACGCCGCGGAGAAGTTTTTGTGCATTTCTTTCTTTTGTTTAATCTACAGAGTGACATGTCTTTTTCCAGAGCTTTGGGACGAACCAGGTTGGGGAACCGCATGCGCTTTCGCAGGTGGCATTCAGAATTCTCTCTCGACCCTTATGCCTCCGCACACACGTCTAATTCTCAAATTTTGGTGAAAGGTTTGATCTTTCTACCTCCTGTATCTGCTCGCAGAAGTTGACGAATTCCGTAAAAGAGCCAGTCGGAGTTATATATTTTGATAATTCAAGCAATTCCAATCAGATTCCGACTGATCGGGTGGATGGATTTGCATCATCAACCACCGCAGGTAGGGTTTCCCTTTGATGTGTAAGTATTAGGATTGTTTGCCCTTCAATTGGAAGAATCTTACACTTTGTGGATCTTAATTATAATGGTTACATGGAGAGCCCTTTAGGTGGTCAAGATGATGTGGTTCTTTACTCTAAAGAATGGTAGGTCGATGGTGACTGTTGATTTCTCGAATATTTGCAGAATTGCCACTGGGGAAATCTGAGGAGCACAAGAGCAGAGTTCTGTCGGCAGCGGTGGATGAGAGGAGTTGGCCGGAGAGGGAGGCTGTGATCAAGGAAGTGACCAATGGGGTGACAGGAAACGGATTGGGGAAGCCCGAGTCAGTGGAAGAGCACAAAGAAATGGGATCTCAACAAACTATTCCTAATTCTATTCCAGCAAAAGAGGTAGCTTACTAATTTTTTTTGCAGTCAATTCTTACAATGCAAATGTCTTTGGGTTTTGCAGTATTTTTTCCCTCTTTCTCTCTTCTTTTGTAGTATCACATCTGATTAATTATTGCTGCTTCTGAACAAGCGGGAACTTAGGGAATTTATGATTCCAGAGCACATTCTTTGGTGCTGATGACTTGTTAGCACTATTATGCCATCTCATACTTTTTGCTTTTTTTTTCCTATTTTAATTGAATGTGTGATTTGGTTGTGCTTATCGGGCAGTTCTTATCTGCTAGGAAGAAAATTATGGTGGAGTTTCCAGAATTCATTGTTCTATTATCTAGAGGAAATTAAGGTCAACTATAAGCTGCTGATGATGCAGCTCGATGGAATAGGATCTTATATTTTAGTGGTGACATCAGAAATATGCCTGGCCATAGGTGGAAAAGTTAGGACAATATATTTGGCAATCCAACTTCTCCCATGCATTTACTAGTCATGAAAAGTTGCAAGTACCTTGACTTAATCATTTGAGCAAATGTTTTGGACTGTCAAACCACCACGATTGTGTGAACCTACTTGTAATGAACTGGGATGGTGGCTTTTGAATTTATTACTCGGGAAGCTTCCTCATTTCAATTCTAAATTTAGGAAGTTCGATTAGTTTGATCAGATGTTGATGGTCCATAAGACTAGTCCAAAAGATGTGATTGATGTTAACCAGGGGTGATAAAGGGAAAATTATGACATGAGTGTTCTCAGAAGGCAATCATTTCATTTATGCTTTATAATATCTGTTTCCAGTCCCTTCTGCAATCTCTTTTTTTTTTTTTCTTTCTAGTTATGTTGCCTGCATTGTGCGTTGCTTTGTTTACGTGTATAATGTGTTTACAGGAAAATGAATTTGAAAAGCAACATAGACAGACATCTCCTAGGAACAATCCAGAAAAACAACAGACAATCCTGATAAAGAAGAGCAGCGACATGACAATTCCTGATGCTAGGGTCAGGCAGCTCAAGGACCAGTTGATTCGTGCAAAGGTCTATCTTGGCATTGGGCCCATTCGAGCCAATCCTCACCTTGTAAGGGAGTTACGCTTACGTATAAAGGATACTCAGCGTGTACTTGGAGATGCAACCAAGGATTCAGATCTGCCAAAAAAGTAAGTTTTTCCAATTTTTATGGGAAATATAATATGCAAGCCTTATACATGCAAACAGTGGTTATGTGTTTGTATGCACATAGATGGGGCTTATGCTTGCTTTTCTGATATTGATGACCTTTTTTCCCAATTTTGGCTAATTTAGCACATATGAGAAACTGAAGGCAATGGAGCTAATTTTGAATAAAGGCAAGCAGATTCAAGACGATTGTGCTGCTGTTGTAAAGAAGCTCCGTGCTATGGTTCACTCTAGCGAGGAACAGTTACGAATTCATAAGAAGCAGGAGTTGTTTCTAACTCAACTTGCTGCTAAAACCATTTCCAAAGGTCTACACTGTCTTCCTCTACGGCTTTCCAATGAGTACTTTTCCCTGAACTCCAGCCAGCAACAGTTCCCATATCGAGAAAAGTTTGAAGACCCTGATCTCTATCACTATGCTTTGTTTTCGGACAATATATTGGCTACAGCAGTGGTGGTCAACTCAACTATATGTAACGCCAATGTGAGTGCTCGACTATCATTTGTTCTGTCTTTCATTTTAACAATTAATCTCAATTTGCTTTGGTTAGTTAAAGAGAATATATCTTACTTGCAGAACCCTGCAGACCACGTTTTCCACATTGTAACTGATAGACTGAACCATGCAGCTATGAGGATGTGGTTTCTAGCTAACCCACCTGGAAAAGCTGCCATTCAAGTTCAGACCATTGAAGAATTTACGTGGCTAAATGACAGTTACAGTCCAGTATTGAAACAGCTTAGGTCCCAGTCCATGATTGACTATTACTTCAGGACTCATCATGCTACTGCAAATTCTGATGCAAACTTGAAGTACAGAAACCCAAAGTACCTATCCATTCTAAATCACCTGCGATTTTACCTACCCGAGGTCTTTCCAAGGCTCAGCAAGGTGGTGTTTTTAGATGATGATATTGTTGTACAGAAGGACCTGACTGGCCTTTGGAAGGTTAACATGAAGGGAAAAGTCAATGGTGCGATCGAGACTTGTGGGGAAAGCTTTCACCGATTTGATAAATATCTCAATTTCTCAAATCCTCTTATTGCCAAGAACTTCAATCCCCGTGCTTGTGGTTGGGCATACGGAATGAATGTGTTTGATTTGGACCAGTGGAGGAAGCAGAAAATTACAGAAGTCTATCACTACTGGCAGAACCTGGTAAGACATGATGCCTATATAAGTTGCTGAAAGCTTATACTGTCATCATCTTTTCACCTATCTCAAATCCTATTCTATCATGGAGAAAATGAATTAGTATACTTGAATCATCTTTAGAAGGGACCGGGCAACATTATAGGCCTTGATGATGAGCTTAGGATGCTGCATTGGTATGAAACAACCTTATAATGGCTCGTGGCACATATCATGACTATAGCACAGTGTGATAAGCGTAATAGTTATATTTTTCTTTTTTTTTATAATTTTGGATGAGATGTTTTATTTTTTTTAGAGCCTAAAATAACTTTCAAATGTGCCGAAATTATACTTGTTGCGACTGTGGAGCAGCATATTTCTAATCTGTTTGTTGTCTCTGTTCTCACAGAATATTGATCGACAGTTATGGAGATTGGGAAGTCTTCCTCCTGGCTTAATAACATTCTACAACCATACGCTTCCCATTGATCACCGGTGGCATATTTTGGGCCTTGGGTATAACGCACAGGTGGACCTGAGGGACATCGAATCGGCTGCAGTCATCCACTACAACGGAAACATGAAACCTTGGTTGGATATCGGCATGCCTAAGTATCGTGGCTATTGGTCCAAGTATGTAAACTATGATCACATTTTTATACGGGACTGCAACATCAATCCTTGAAGAGTGGATGTGGCGCTTAAGCATCCTTCCAACCCTCTCTTACATCTTCTGAGGTTCTTCTTTTGTTCTCCTCAGCATGGAGTAAAAATGTTCAGCTCGATTTTGCTCTCATTAATAAGCGCTCTTATTCATCGTTGTTTTTCTTATTCCCATGGTTTTGCCATCTGCACAATTGCAGTTGTATTGTACATGTTTCATCTCTTATATCAGACACCATGGTTTACATCTTAGGATAAATTCTTCCTTTTAATTTCATATAATATAAACTTTCATTGAAATCATTGTAAGCCATATTGTTTCTACTACCCTGAGATTTAACTGTAATGTATCTCTCTCATCCTTATTACATGTTTCTTTCCCCCTTAAGTTTTCTTGGTTTGCTTATCTCATTTGAATATAAAAAGCAGTCTGCTTTAGGAAAAAGCTCAAATTTCTGCACGATAGATATTTCAGTAAAGTTTCTTGCTGAGTCAACAATTCTTGAATCCATTGCAGTGTTTCTCTTTTCTTGCGTACTTGTAAAGCAGCCTTAATGATCTCTCAACAATACTTGTCTATTCAATGATCTCTCAAAAATACTAGTCTATTCAATGAAGGTGTATGATGTAATGCCAATACCTTTTTCTCATGTTAATTGCAGATGATCTACAAAGTACCATTGGAACAGTTTCATCAAAAACCCAAAATGAACAAAGATTTTTTATTAGAATCACCAACCAAATGAATTAGCAACTACACTTCTCTATATCTAAACAAAAGGCAAAAAAAAAGAGGGGCTAAATCCTAAAAAATGGGATAATCTCGACCCAGTGATGTTAACCTCATGAGAACGCATTCACCACCAGAGGACTTCTCACGTAGTGCTTACCGTCGGTCCATGTCAGGCCACCAAAGACATACCCTACACCGACACTCTCGCTACGCGACCGCAGCCTGACTTGGAACGTCTTCTCCTCCCCAACCTTGGCAAACTCGAGCGTCTGCGGCTTCACCGAGACGTGGATGCCGAAGGGAGCCTTGATCCTCACATTGTACGTGCCGGGCGTGCCGACGTTCCTCACGGTGCGAGAGACGGTGAAGGACTTTCGGAGGTTCGGGACGGTGATCGATGGGTAGTTCAAGTCCTCCGCCCTCATGGTCTTCGACGGGCAGGCGTAGCGCTTGCCCATGAATTGCGCCATGCCGGAAGCGTTGTACCCGCGGCTGCACAGGAAATGCACGTAGTCGGTGAAGGTGATGTCGTACACCAGCCCGGGATCCATGGCGCGGTTCGGCCGCACATGCCCTGCGCCGTAGTCGAACGGTATGGCCTTCTCGCGGTTAGCGTCCTTCATTGGCGTTCTCGTGTTGTCTCGAGTTCTCGCTGCCATAGAATCCAGCAACTTCGATTAAGATCACGCGAGATAGAAGAGCAATACGTTACGTTGTTGACGATCGCTTACCGGTTGTCATGATGGCCGATCTGATAACAGCAGGACTCCAACGAGGATGGAGCTTCTTCAGCAGGCCTGCGACGCCGGAGATGTGAGGACAGGACATCGACGTGCCGGACATGACATTGAATCGGACACGTCGCTTGTCTAAATCCAGCATGGTAGGTCCGACTTCCTCGGTGAAGGCTGCGAGAATGTCCACCCCTGGCGCAGTGATATCAGGCTGCAAGAGCAAGAAGGAATCGTAAGCTATGCAATTGAGAGGCAACGAACAAAGAAAGGCAACAGATACGACCTTGAGAATCTCGGGATTGACAAGATTGGGGCCTCGAGACGAGAAAGAAGCCATGGCCGGCGCTGGTTTCACTCCCAGAACTGTAGTTGCAGGTGCAATGGTAGCAGTAGGTGACCTATCAAAAAAGATCGAGTTCAGTGGCCACAAATGACTCATCGAATTCCTGACAAGATCATACTTGGTAGATTTCAGATAGGAACTTAGTCTCAGAGCATCTTTGTATGTAATCATTGAAGCAGGGAGGAAGTGGGGATCCGCAAGGAGGCTGTTCCCTTCCTCGTCGCTGTTAGCGAGGATCATCCCCGCCCCGCCGGCCTTCAAGACGTAGAGGCCCTTCTCCACTCGTGCAAGCGACGTATCGCGCGTGCAAACCACGATCTTTCCTCGAACTTTCTCGGGGTCGAGTGTTCCTGGGTAGCACCAGCCACTGCAATTCCCTCAAACAATTGTTCATGCTATGTATGGAATGCGAGGAGGACTACAGGGGAGCAACTCTGTTCTTACGCTTCTTCGGCGGATGCATTCGGGCGTTTCGCATTAGAGCCATCGATCAATGGATAGGGCTTATGGGCTGGAAGAGATTTCGGCGAGAGACTCACTCCCTGAAAGACGACGCGTTCCAACTGGTCAACTCGTGTATGGAGCGGTAATCGATCGAAGATGAAAGAAGCAAACCTTTATCTTCTTGTTGCTGCCGAGAGTGACGAGGGAATAGAACTCCCTGTCGATCGTGCTTGCTCCTACGGTGAATATCCATGGCGCAATATTGGAGACCGTGCCAGGGGTCGGTCCGTCGTTGCCGCCGGAGCACACGACGGTGATTCCTCGCTGCACTGCATGGAACGACCCCAAGGCGATGGAGTCGAAGAGGTACTCCGACGGAAGACCACCTACCGACAACGAGATGACGTCGACGCCGTCGTGTATGGCGTCATCGAAGGCAGCAAGCAGGTTGGCATCGGCGCAGAGCCCCCAGCACACCTTGTAGGCGGCGACCCTCGCGTGGGGCGAGCCGCCTCTGGCCGTGCCTTTGGCTTTGCCGTAGATGTTTGCGCCGGGGACGAGCCCCCCTGCGGCCGTGGAGAGCGTGTGGGTGCCGTGGCCCTCGCTGTCGCGGGGAGAGTACTCTACCGGCGGCGACGCACTCCTGGCCTGATGGGACAAATCGTAGAACCGGGCACCGATCAGCTTCCTGGATCGCCCAAAAGGAAGCTTTAGCATCGCGTATAGTCTTTGGATTAGAACACCGAGAACCAAGAAGAAGAAGAAGAAGAAGAAGAAGACCTGTTGCAGTGAAAGCTGTGCTTGGTGCTGTTCTGGCAGATCCCTCTCCATCTCTTCGGAACCGGCCCATATCCTTTGTCATCAAAGCTGTCGGATTCAGGCCACACACCTTTCGAATGAAAACGCAGCTTCGTCAAAGATAATCCAAACAGAAAAGAATGACGAAACCAAGGCATCGAAGGTATGGACGAAGAACCTGTGTCGAAATTGGCTACAATGATGTCGTCGCCATAGTTGGCTTTGGCCCAAATAGATTCGGGGTGCGCCTTCCCCTGCCTGTTCAAGAATCCGCCCATGACATCCCATGATCTGGTCGTGTGCAACGTCTTCATGGTGTTCTCGAACACCGATATGACATCGGGATGCTCTGCACGGAGACAAGCGAATCCAAGATCACAAACCGTCAGAAAGGAAGAGGTCAATGCATGACAAGAACTCTAACCGGAGATAAGCGTCGCTTCTTCCTCTTCCAACATTGCGGCAAAGCCATTGATATGTTTCGTGTAGGAGTAGAAGATTGCAGAGCGAGCCAGTTCGTCGCTGTGATGAAAGTTACGAACTTTAGATCAGCACTAGAGCTGTTGTTTTTGGATCAGAGTAAGAGTAATACCTTCCAAAAGTGGATCCCAACAGCTGATAATGAGACTGAGTTGCACTCTCGAAGTCTGCAGAGGTGGGATTGGGGCCATGAGAGTGCCCGCCGAGGTACACAATATAAGCCTGGCATCACATCCCACGTACAAACGTCAGCAGATCTATCTGCGTGGTTATATATGGTTACGGGACGTCGTCGCTCACCTTCTTGGTTGCGAGGACTGCTGGATACTGCAGCGAGGAAAGGAATGCGATGGCGAGAAGAAAAAGATGAAGCTTCGTCATCTCTCGCGATTTATGTTCCTCCCCTGTTTCCTCGTTACTAGCAGCGCCGATGCAGCGTCTATATATATAAGACACTTGGAGAGTCGGAGTGGATGCACGTAGATCGAGCAGATACAGTTCGTTTGGAGAGGCTACTGATGAGGAGATCCTTCGACGGAGGAATAGGGATGAAGGTTGAGCTGTTATGGACTCTTTCCAGGAGAATAGAATTAGATGGAATCCTCAGAGGAAACATATTAATTGGCTCTCGCCATTTATGCGCACCGAAACTGAAACTGGAGAGAGAGAGAGAAGACCTCATGAAGAACATGTCTTTGTCTTCCCAGGCAATTTTGCTCGGTGCAGATTACATTTCCCTCTCACTCTGTGAGCAGGGATGCTGTAGTTCATGTTTTGCACTCTGTAGAGAGAGAGAGAATCCTCAAAGCAATCATATTAACTGGCTATTTATCTGTACCGTGAGAGATTTGGAATTTTGGCTGAATTATCACTGCATATTGTATTAATTCCTTCGGTGAAATTTCTGAACATATTATCAGGATTGAAAGGAAATATGAAGTCAAGACCTCATGAAGAACATGTCTTTGTCTTCCCAGGCAATTTTGCTCGGTGCAGATTACATTTCCCTCTCACTCTGTGAGCAGGGATGCTGTAGTTCATGTTTTGCACTCTGTAGAGAGAGAGAGAGGAGAGAGAGAGAGAGAGAATCCTCAAAGCAATCATATTAACTGGCTATTTATCTGTACCGTGAGAGATTTGGAATTTTGGCTGAATTATCACTGCATATTGTATTGTATTAATTCCTTCGGTGAAATTTCTGAACATATTATCAGGATTGAAAGGAAATATGAAGTCAAGACCTCATGAAGAACATGTCTTTGTCTTCCCAGGCAATTTTGCTCGGTGCAGATTACATTTCCCTCTCACTCTGTGAGCAGGGATGCTGTAGTTCATGTTTTGCACTCTGTAGAGAGAGAAGAGAGAGAGAGATCACAGATGCACCAACTCGACTGCAGAGATAAAGCTGTTACTTTGTGTTCATCTCTTGGGTAGAAGACTTAGTTGCCAATGAACTGTCGATTAATTTTATGACTTCAAATTTCCGGCCATGCCTGATGTGGGCACAACTTGCTGCACAAACATCACTGACATCTCCCTGATGATGAACTTGCAATGTTCTGTTCCAGAACAGAGGATGAATTAGTAAGAGACAGCAATAAAATGAAGAAATAAGAGGCATTGTAGTGGTTTAAGCTGACACATTGAGATATATCACCTTGATCTACATGTCAAGGAGATGAAGACTCTTCACCCTATCTTTGTGTGAGTAATGAAGGCACTACATGAATATTCAAAGTCGACATGCATGTAATCTTCTAGTATAACATATTCATGTTCCATAAGCACCACAAAAACTTCCAAGCTGCTTCCTACATTACAAGGAATCAACAACTCTCAGATAAATTATTACCCAAAGTGATACGAACCACAATGCACAAAGGATGCCACATCCGAGACAACAACCGCTACTGTCGCTAATTCCAACAAGAAAGCGGCAGTCACCTACTGAGGGATCGAGAAATGTAACGATCCCAAGCCCATCAAAATCACAGCTCTTTGAATCTTGCTTCTGTAGCTGATAGTAGCTGTTGAAGGCATAAGAGATGTTCCCCTTCTCGCCGATCATGTTGCATGATCCTCCATAGTACAGAGTTGTGCAATCAGCAAAACTGCAAGCGAGCCTCACGTGGTTCGTGACACCAGTGAGATCCTGAGATGGATTAGCAATGCACCACCTTGATGGAAGGTATGGAACATTCCTCGCATTCTTCAACCAACCATTACCTAATCCAAGGTTCAAGGGGTACTTGGCTTGGCCATCAAAAGAATAGATTCCCCAGTGCCGTTCGAAGTTTCCAGGTAGGATGCTCTTTTGTTCTTCATCGAGAAGACTGAAGAGATATATATCGACTGGAGGAATCCCAGGTCTCAAAGGCGTTCCCTTGTTACTCAAAACATGACTGACGAGGCCTTGGTTAAAAGCCCTTGCAGCACTTAGATTTGCGCTTGGTGCTCCCTCTGTAGGCCAGCCCACCTCTCCGACGGCTACGGGCATTTGCCCATATCCAATTTTGCTGAGAGCAGCCACCAAGGTATCGAAATTACCATCAAAGGCATTGTAATAGACATTCTGGCCGTCGACAACAGGGTGAGAAGAGCCCTCAAAAAAGGCATAGTCTTGTGGGAAATCTGCACTCTGATAGAGACTAAGAAAGGGATAAATGTTGACCACAAAGGGAGAGCCATTTGAGTTAAGAAAAGACACGAGCTGGGTTATTATCTGCATCAGCTCAGGCCGAAACGCTCCTTGAGAAGGAACTGAAGCTGACTGATAAGCATCAGCATTACAAGGGACTACTAGCTTTATATAGCCTGCAAGATTTGCTCTGGATAATGATTGCTGAAGGTTGAGCATCGCTGGGAGAACTAGTGACTGATATCGTCCTTGATAGTTTGTGAGGAAGGGCTCATTTCCAACTGCAACATATCTGACAAGAGAGTGATTTGAGTTCCAATATGACACATTACAAATGTACCTAAGGAACAAACATCTGCATAATCTTATCCTTTTTAAGGATTAGCTAATCCAATTACAAAAATGTAACACGGAGCCAATAAATTTTCTTATCCTACAATGGATGTCCACATGCATATGTGTAAATTCATGCTAGCGAAAACTTTTAATTATATTAAATGTTTAAACTTAGCACAAGCCCACTAACTACAATTTGAATGTCACAAAGTTCCAGTGTACCCAATAACATACCATCTAGGTTTCTTATTAAGGAGCCCATCTACACAATCAACAAATGCCTATTCTTCTTGATCATGGATATCTTAATCCTTATATAATGAAATTCAAGCCATATACATCTGCTGACTTCTTGAAACCCTCACGATCATGCCGTTGAGTTTAGCATTCAAGATTATTTATGTACTGAGTTTCTTGACTCATTCTTTCCTTTGGGCCTAGTTCTTGATTTGAGACTCACATTCTCTCAAGAGGCTTACTCAAGTTTGAGCATAACTATTGAATTTGTGTTCTTTTATGGGCTTCATTCTTGAGTTGAGACTCATTCTATCTAGACGCTTATTACTAGGGTTCAATGTTGACCCGGAGTTTTCTGCCACTAAGCAAATGCTTATTTAGATAGATACAATATCTACTTTAGTTTTCCTTATCCTTAATTTCCTTTTGCCAATGACGGAGTGTCCAATTAATTTCATTCATTGTAGCATGTAAACCATGTCTTTGAGGCAGGGCATATATACATTCGATCATCTAGCATTCTCCCTTTTAGTCATATTTCATGATCAACTTCTAGCCATGTTCTCCTTATACATAATCACTTTACCTGTTGTTGACTCCAATCAATGTGGTATATAACCCACATTCCTGTGGCAAAAAGGACTGCTAGATATGAATGCATCTTCACTTTGCATCTTTACCCATGATCATATATGTATCAATACTTATCGCAAGGTCCACTTGATGATCATAAATCCTTTTTGTCGGTGACGGACCATGAATATGGCATATAACCCATATTCAAAAGGAACATGAGTTACTGCATACATATGTCCATGATGCATCCAACCTTTATTTATACATTCCTCAACATATCAGATACATATGTCAGTCTTGCACCCACCCTTCAATTTTACATTTCTAACCTGTAGCAAGGTCATCAAAAAAAGTCAAAATCTATTTTACCTATGAAAAAAACAATGCCTGATTAATTCCAATGACCTATGTACCTAAGGCAAAAGGATCACTATTATATATGCACATTTGCATATGGCACCCCTTTATTTGATCATACACATATCCCATGCTAAATTCTTGTGTGTCCCTTTGCATCTTTACTAGTGAAAGGTAGAGGGCATTTCATCTGGTAATTCAATTATTTCTTTCCCTATTCTTTATCAAATATTGTAAGCATAGTAGATTAAGCGTTCTATATGAATCTTAGCAGACAAGTGTCTATTGAATAATTGAAGAACAGTTCTGGACTTTGTTAAAACTACGATTCCCACTTCCTCAATCCTCGAAAACTTCACCTTTAGCGTCCAAAATCAGAATGCAACAGAAGCAATTGCTCAAACAGTTGTTCTACGATCAACAACAACGTACCTTATATCAACGCCGCCTTTAACCATGTACCTCGACACATTCTGACCGACCCATTGATCAGAAGCAGCGACGGAAGACGCCAAAGCCGCCAACAAGTCATTGGGGATCCCCACCATCACCTCGATGCCGCTCCCCCTCAGGGCCCAGAGGACCTCCGGGTCCGTGTCGAACAGCTTCACCTTTCCAATCTTGTTCTCCCTCATGAGATCCACCACCACGGAGGGGGGGAGCTTGTGGGAGGACAGTGTCCCCCAGTTGACGCCAATGGCGGAATCCACAAAAAGGAGGCATCTTTCAAGGAAAAACCCCCAAAACAGAGCCTTTGCCAAATTGGAAGCTGCCATTTCCACCAAAGATTTGATCTTTATAGCGATATCAAGGGCGCAAGCGGCATTGGAGTGGATCTGGAGCAAGGTTTTGTGGAGACGGAGAGAATGAGCAAGGTTCTGGGCTCCAGTGAGGTTGGTGGTGGCAAAGAGAAAGAGACAGAGGACCAAAGCCGAAATTAAAACTGAGAGAGAAAGGAAAGCCGAAGGAATCAATGAAGTGAATGGGACGTTATACAAAGGAATTCAGCAGAGGAATCTTACAATCCAACAATCCCTTTGACAAGTGGTGGATCATTAAGATCTTGGAGGTCATCTGATGGTCTTGGATCGAGTTGGACGAGGTGATAAGGCTATCCATTACAGCCAATAAGTACCGGCCTTTTGTGAAGAAGACAAGGGCCACCTCGTTAACGGATCATTCTTCTGCAGGGGAGAGAGTAAAGATGATTTGGGTTTGGAGTCGCAGCCAACTCCGATGAGGTGGATTAAGAGCTGCAAACTAACTGCAAGGGATTGGCTGAGGTCTAATTGCCATGAAAGGAGAGGAAAAGAAGAGAAAAGATGTGAACACAGGAACTCACTTTACTGCATAAGGCTGCATATATCGCATGACAAGTGGAGGAAGCGAAAGGTGGCAATCTGCCGACAAAGAGAAAGCATTTGCATGTACTGAAGATTCCGTTGGATGTGCTCTGTTTTGTTTACTTTCATCTGCGGAGTATTCTTCTGTTGCCTTTACTGTTAAAGAGCTCCGAAGCAGTAGGCTTCCACTGCATTCCAGGGTCAATCTCATTCTCTCTTTTTTTTTATCATTGAATTTTATTTTAAGGATAAATTCTCAGAAAAATCTTAATTTTTTTTTTTTTTACATAACATCCCTTTTTATTTTATTCTCGCATAAAACTTCTTATTTTCTAAAAGATGAAATTATGCTTATTTTATTCTCGCATAATATTTCTTATTTTGAAATTAAGTAGGTAGAACTAACCTCGATCGCCTTCATATCGTAACGAGGCTTCGTCGTCTTTCATCATGTTGATTGCCATACCCTCTTCATGCATCATGTTCGTCGACCTCGAAGCGAAGGAGAAAGAGATAAACACATAGAACTTCCCCTCTCTTCTCTCCCGCATGGTTGGCCCATTGTGCCAAGTGTCATTTGCACCGAGCATAGTTTGCACAAACTCGTCTAGGTAGCATAGAGCATAGGTGTACGACGAGATCGAAATCGAGAAAGCAAGATTAACCACTTGTCGTCATCCGTGACGCCCATAGCCTCACTCTTGAGACCTTCCTCCACTGATAACAAGGACAAATTACGAGAGTTAATAGAGAGAGATATATGAGAATATTATAATGATAGAGTAAAATAGAGACGATCACCATGACAAGGAGACAAACATAACCACAAGAAGATAAAAGGATAATCTCATCTTCTAGGAAAAAAATACACAAAAATTAAAACAAAAAGGAGATGCATTGCCAAATAAAATAAAAAAAACTTATTTTTTTTAAAAAAATTCACCCTTGTTTTAATTGAAGACAGATATTAGTATAACAATAAAATTGTACCTTAAAGGTTAAGGTCAAATCACCAAAATAATCTCTCTAAACAAGGTGATACATTTTTTATATTTATTTTAATTATTTGAGGAGGCAGGTTATCTCTAAACAAGGTGTCATTTGCAACAGTTCACAAGTAACCAAGCCTGCTCTGCTGATTGATTCTCAAGTCCAATGGATGATCATGATCAATCTCCATTCAAAATGACACTAACAATCCATGATTAGTATTTAACACAGTTTAGCTTCCAAAATATGCAATATTATGTCAAAATAGCACCAATGACATGGAGAGGTTATGGTTCTATAGCAGGATTAACATAAACACATGGTTAATACAAATGCACTAGCATTGACAAGCAAAATACAAGAGCATAAGACACTTCTAAGAATTCATATAGGCCACCACACTCCTACAAAGATCTTCTTATGGGGAATATCAACTCACTATTTATACACAGACCTGACTGAATTTTCTACACACCCCCACACTGTTATCAAAACTGACTGTAATCTAATCGCACAAAACTGAAACCAAGCTCAAAGTACATTTATATTCCTGAGTAGGGCACATATATAAGCAAATACCAGAACCGTTTCCCCCTGCTGCAGAAAGACATCTTCAGACAACCATAGTCAGAGGCACGTGTTAGTCGCATTAAGCTGACACTAACTGGGACATAACGTTTGATCAATCTTTCAAGGAGAATTGGCCGTAATGTCTGGAGAAAGATGGTTGTAGGCACAGCTGAATGACAATCTCAGTTCACCCCCTGGTCTTGGCTCTCTTCATGCCAAGGCTGTTATGGAAAGGGGAAACGGACCCCGATGTGTGAGAGCCATCGTCACGGAGGGTGCCATTGAGCATTGCAAGCTCTCGTAGCTGCTGCTTCTTAAAGAAATCCACGGACTCATCCTGCATAAGAAATGGGGAACAATCTTACACAGCTACCAGTAATTGTATCTGGCAGAGCAGGAAAATGAAACATTTATCATTATTTGCAGAACATTAACAACATTAAACTCCATGCTCGAGAGTAGAACAATACCACAGGCTTAAGCATATCTTCGAGTATCTCACGGGCTTGCATAATGCGAGCATCAACAATTTCAACTGGCAAGTCTGCTTCTACAAGAATGTGAAGGGGTTCATTCAGATGTTCATATCCTGGCTTTCCCCTCATCATCTCCTCCTATGAAATACAATAGACAATGTAGCTTCAGTGACAATTATGACATTGGATGCAAACATACATGTAATTTCTGTTTTCAAAAATATCAGAAAAGCTCGGTCATGTAACATACTAAGAAACAGATCTCAAAGAAAAAGAAATAACACAGGTTAAATATTAAAAGAAACATCAAGAGAACACATTAAGCATCAAGAACTGTACATGTGAGTATGTGCTGTGCCTTGTTATCTCCCATGATGCAGCCTGCTGAGCCATAGCTTAAACAAGGTTTCTAATCAGGACTGACCCAGCACAGGAAAGAAGCCAAAAGGTTGAAAAGTACAACCATTATGGTTGTTAATTCTACATCATCGATATTTGTTTTATGGGTAGTAGATAGAAATACAAAAATCAAGGTTTTGCTTCATTTCTAAGATATTTACCCTAGGCTTCTTGGGATTCTCATTTTAGATGCAAACCAACTTGGATAAATGAGCCATGGGATTATGCAACAGCAAATATATAGGAGGGGAAAAAATTATCAGGACAATAATCTTGTGAAAAGTAACAGCATGTACAAGAAATATGACCCTTGCAGTTCCTTATCAGTATTAATAAAGACAAAAGCCTAGATGACACACAAAGAACCTCCTAAACAGAGAGGTCCAATCATCCTTTCAGGTTCTTGGTAGATTCTTCTAGTCTAATAGTTAGGACAAGAAACTATCATCCATCAGAAACATGATCTCCCATGAAGCACTCTCCTGATTTTGCACCCTAAACATCATTTGCTGCTACAACAGGTTCCTTTAAAGAAACCAAAGATTGAACAGGCTACAAAATGCTAATAATGGGTGTACTGCAGGTATAACTAAACAACAGAAGGTCATAAGGAGATGTCTTGTCAATAATGATAAATGTTGCATCTAATCCTGCAGAAAAAGTCAAGGAAGATCCAAAATCATAAAAGGGACTAGGAAATTACAAAAAATTACTAGATTTGTGAACCTCTGAACATGCAGACTAAACTGATATCAGACACATGTGAAGAACTTCCATCACATCTTAATAAACTTTTGAGGAGATTCTACCAAGAACAAAATTCTAACAAGGACAATCCACACATGGTCTTGTATTCCATCTACCCCATAAATGTGGTAGCAAGCTCCCATGATCAACAAAACCTTTATTTTCAAGCAGAAGAGACTTGTAAAATAATAATATCCAAGCTCTGACTCAGGAAATTAATATTGTACATGAGCGAACCAAGAGCAACTCTCATGGCAAATGTTCAAATAGAGAGAGATATAGAAGGATAACATGTGAGGCTTTTTACAAATGCTTCTATCTTATATGATGCCAAAATTATCAAAAGAATCATCCAAGTTTTTCTTGTCCCAGAAAAACCTGAAAAGTTAAGGTCCCATGTGCCACATCTATGGAATACTGAGTATATTCCATTGTTGTATATATAATATGCTTGTGACATGCACTGGTACCAGTGAAGAAAGATTGATGAACTTAAATCTCATTTGGTAATATATGGTACTTAAATCTGAAATGGAAAAATCCTAAAGCACATCAATATCCCTTTAACTGAAGAAAGATTGATGAAATATGGCTCATCCACTTTAATATTACTTGGGGTTATCATGAATTTTCAGGTAAATGTAAAAACATCTAGCTACATGTAGAAAGTGATACAACTAACTTGCCTACAGTTGCAACATGGCAATGGCTTGCAGCCTCTGATATTGTAGTTTTGTAGGTTCATAATCACAATGCCACGCATGCATGTAAAACATAAAGTAACAGCTGAAAAGTGATTCTTACACGAGCAGGATCTTTAATGCTGCCCCGCCCCCTAATTAGGACACGACAACCAGTAGTTGCTTCAATTCGTTTGAGAGAGTTTCCTCTAGGACCAAGGAGCCGACCAACGAAGTTGTACTGTTCAATCATTAAAAAGTAAATCCCACAACAAATGCCTTCCAAAATACAATTAAGGAGAGAAAATTGGTTGTGACGTACATTAGGGTATTGGTCCACTGGTATATCCACTCTAATTGTTTTCTTCACGAGAAGACCTGAGGAGCTGCCTGGGGGAACAACCCATCCGTTCCCTGATGAAGGCTGTAATATTCCCAATCTCTGCAGGATAAGGCAAATACCACAACAAATGAAATCCACCAATTGACAATAGATAGTATTGAACAACATCATAATATGGGCACATATAATACATATCAGCTTTCATGAAGTAGAAGCAATAAGAATATTAGCAGAGAATATTCCGGTGCTCTGAGAAAGCAACAACAGGGCATTCTACAGACAAGGGGAAGAAATCTCAAGCTCACATGCAAACTAGTAAACAAAAATGCCTATTTCACAATGTTACAGATGCAACAAATTGAAGCTGGTACCATTTTGAGCGCATGTAAACACATTCTAGCTTCATGACGTAATTAGCAGAGAATATTCTGATGCTATGAGAAAGAAACAACAGGGCATTCTGTAGACGATGGGAAGAAATATCAAGTTCACATGCAAGCTAATAAATAAATATGCATCTCTTACATACAATGTTGCGGATGCAACAAATTGAAGCTGAAAACAAAGGTCTACTATTAAAAGATAAGCAGCAGATACTAGAATACCTGCATTATCTAACAAATGCAGGATTATGGCAAGGAATTGATTGGTTAAGCTAATGCAACAACAGATCACTGGAAAAAGAAGGAAACATTTCTTTGCTGGTATCTATATCTGAATTATCTAACATCCCTATGCAATTAGGACAATTAAAATAAATTGAACTGGGGGTTCAGCCTTCTTTTTAAGATGCTAATGCTTTCAAGTGATCAATAATACTAGTCAGTAAGCTAAAATCCAGGACAATTTTAAACTCAAATGGGATGTAGACAACTATGTCGAAGAGTGCAAGAATACAACTGGAATGTTTTAAATGACATCAAATGTAAACAGCACACAAAGGATGCACTCATTCAGGACAACTAATTCATGTTAGCCATCTGTTGCATCAAAATATGTACACTTTTGGTGAGCAGCAATATACTAGATATAAAAGAAGTCATGTTAATGGTTAGTAATCGTACTTCAGATTGAAATGCTGATGCCCAGCCATTCATATCAGCAGCACCTCCATTTGAAAATACTCCTCCAGTAATTAGTGGGCTACCATGTTCAAGCCCAGTTTGATCTAAAAGAGATGCATTCTCCAACAGTGTGGTTATACGCAAAATTTCTGCTCCACAATTCCAATTTCAAGCACAAGAATTACCAGTTAGCTTTTGTTAACTAAATTAGTCAGAAGCAAATGAACAGGCACAGGTTAAATGATTGGTACCACAACCATATTAGTCCAAATATCAAATTTTGTAATATACAAATAAAATCAGGAAAAACCAGAACTAGCTTATTGTGGTCCAATAAGAAAGCAATCAAAAGAACATTATACGCAAAGAATATAGAGTACTGTCAATTGGCACAGCTTTCATTACTGCCAAAATGAAAATCTATCTATCCAACTTACTATGAGGTACAGAACAAAAAAGAAGAGCTAATACATATCTCAACTACAATGTGCGGCTATCTGATAGTCATCAATCTTGCCTGGTTGTCATATTGGGCACAAGAAAACTTTAAGGCTCTCACTGTCAGCCAAAGTCTACATATCTCAGCTACATTGTGCATGGAATAGTTCAGGTCACTGACCTATTTTCATGGCAACAAACATTTTCAACACTAGATCAGCAAGTGGTACTCTTTTTGTGTGCTAATCAAGGTCTGAAATTTCGTACCGTACCGGAGTTTCGACGATCGCTCGATGCGGTACGGAACGGTATACCGCTCGATATATATATATATATATATTATAATATATATATATATATATATATATATATATATATATATATATATAACTAGGCAACGTCGTCGAAGCGACATCGCCGAGTTTATATTTATATAAAAATTAATATATATATATATATATAAGATTATATATTTTTTTTATTTAAAAGGCGACGTCGCATCGCCTCGGCAACGTCGCCTTTTCCTTCCCCACGCGGGGCGACGTCGCTAAGGCAACGCGACGTCGCCTCATTTATTTAAATAAATATTTTATATATATATATATATATATATATATATATATATATATATATATATATATATATATATATATATATCGACGTCACGTCGCCTCGGTGACAACGCCGAACGTTGCTTTTTTTTTAATATATATATATATATAATTTTATTATTATTTTATTATTATTTTTTGTTCCGCTCGATAGCGGGCGGTCCGAGTACCGGTATGCCGTCGGACCGGTATGTACCACCCGTACCGGGCGGTATCATTCGGTATTACCTTCCTTGGTGCTAATAAATTATCGAGTAGTAACTCATTTTGTGTGTGTGCACATGCAGAGTCATGCATGTATGAAACTCGGTAACTCGCTACACAAGGAAAATTTCTTCATTTGACATGTTTGCAGTATTTTCACGCAGAAATTCAGTTCCACACAAATTAAAAAGTTCAATAAATCAATTTCCGATGAAAAAGCATCAAGTCCAAATTTGGTTTAAGATGGTAGGAGTGGAGGACTGACTTATCAAAACAAGTCTCTTTCTATTGTTGTTAACTGATAGTTACAGCTCAAGCACTGCAGCTGCAGGGTCAGGGAGGGCTAATATAGAAATATCCTATCAAGGGCATCTTGAATGCAGCCAAAAAGGAGTGAATAGATTGCCTAACAACTCACCACGAAATACTGAAGGCCAAATATTCTTACTCGCTTGAGTTCCCTCTCTCTCTCTCTCTCTCTCTCAGCCGTCACAATGGAACTGGTTCTAGCTTCTGGTTTCTAGCCCTTATTTGAAGCCAAAGAAAGTGAATTTTACCCTCTCTTTCTTCCCTTCTCTTTGCTTTATTTGGCCCCAACATGCTCAACGAATGACAGATGATTCTGATGGCACATACTGTGCCTGCCACTGAATGGCACAGCATGCTCCACTGGAACAACAATCCTTGTTAAAGTTCAACAACCAGGCTAGTCTGGTTGTAGATAAAGGAATAGTTTGACATAATATAACTCTGACTTAGGTAGTTTGCACAAATTATCAAATGCACTTCTAATCGCTCCTCGATTTCCAATTTGTCAAACTATTCAAGCAGCTCCTTTCTTGCACCTGCCTAAATCAACTTACAAAAGATATGCAAATTAACCTTATATTATTGTATATCCTAGGGTAGATCATATCCTAGTGGTTTATCTGAGATAATGCTGGAAGGCATAAATTTGAAATCACTAAAACGTCATAATTCAATTTCCTTTTTAAATTCTCACCAGGATCTTTTCTATGTTAAAGCGCGAGGACATCAACTGATTCTGTCTTTGATCATGAGTACAAATTTATTCACAAATATTCCAAATATCCAAAATTGACGATGTCAATATTCATTCAGAGATACACCAAAAGTTTGATCATCCATTCATTCTATCTTCGTTTCTCTGAAAAGGCAAGTGCAATGTCAACAATATCAGTAACAATCACTAAGAAACTAAACATATCTTCAACAATTTATATTTTATATTCTGATGCAAAATGTTCTGAAGGCTTTTGATGACATTTGCACATAGGCGCATGCTATTTTTGTAAGAATATTGGAAGGGGGAAAAGTGTGTAACCAAATCTAATACAGGAAGACTGAAAATAGCATACAAAACTATGTTAAGAAGCAAAAACAGTACATCAGGAAGCAATAGTAAAGAGTTCACATCCCATGCATATCAGAATTAACAAATATAATGCATTTTGGTTCATTGCTAAGCAGGTTCAGAAAGATATAATGTTATTCAGGAAACCAGAAACCCACCCTGGTTAAGCAAGCGATAGCTGTGAGGCAGCACTGGCACAAATGGACTGAGCTTCTGACGCTCTGCTAGCAACTCCGCTAGGTACCTGGCAAGTGATGCTTGTTTGAGAACTTTATGCAGGATGTTTGTCAAATAATTAAAACACATGAAATCCCCAACAACCAACGGAGGCACAAATAGACACGTTTCCTGGCTTAATATTCACATCCAGAAGTAACCGATCTTCGACAAAAAAAAAAAAAGAATCAAACCAGCACAACCAGCACTACAAATTCTAAAAATCAGGCCTCGCATCAATGGAATGTTCAAAAGCTCAGTCATTCATGAACATACCAAAAGAAGGAGCTCTTGCTACAAAATGCTATCAGACCATATAATGGGAAAACCCACCGATCAAAATCTGAACAAGAAAGATATTTCCTTTTAAATCAGGAATCAGCTTGCCTGAATCACAGAAATATCCAGACTTCAATGGAATCTCCCAGAGATCCAGCACGAACGCAGATGAGAGTGAGATCACCGGTTCTAGTAAAAGATTTTCAGAGAAATTAAAAGAAAGAGAAAAGAAAAATCGATCGCGAAGCAGAAAAAGCAGAAAGATGAAATATTTTCTTTGATTCTGGACAAGGAGGGTTTCAGGAAGAGCGGGAACTCTACTTCTCCTGCTCGGCAAGGGCGCTGCCGGCAGAGCGCATGCCAGAGATGTGAGGGGAGTGCGGGGCGGAAGGGGACGGGGAATAGGCCATGTATCTCCCGGAAGCCATGGTCCCGGCAAGATCGGAGCCGGATTCCCGCTGTGTACAGCGATCGGGCGGCGGATTACGGCGAGATCGCGAGACCCTAATTAAGGAGCTGCCTTACTTTTATGGTTGTGTTGCGGGGAGGCGGAGAGAGAGAGAGAGGTGACGGAGAAAGAAAGAAAGGCAGAGCGATATTTATATGGGAATAAGAAGAGACCGGCGACAGTTACAGCCCATAAATACGAACAATTATACGGTTAATAAACACGATATAAGGGTTCGAATGTGATGTGCATTCGGTTCGATTGAGGATTCATATCCTTCTTATGCCACTTTGAGCTGATCGTCCGTTCATCTTTCGCGATGATCTATCAATCGTAGATGGGTGGCGCTCAAAAAATAGAATAATATTTTTTTATTAATATTTCTAAGATACTCGTATGCATATGAGCATAAATATTACCGTCATATTTATTTTTCTTTTCTTTTTTTTCTCTTAATTACTAGTGTTCAACAGTGACGCGAACAAACATAAATATCCTTTTTTTTTTTTCTTAATTACGAGTGACTAGCAATATCGAACAATGGAGTGACGAGAAACCACATTGACTCGATCGAGGGGCTATGGATGAAATAAAAAAGTTACGAGAATAAAGATATGATTAGTAATTAAAGAATTATGAATGATAAATATATATTTTATTATTTTTATAGAGATTACCAATAGTAAAAATTACATTATGAATAACAGGTTTCAAAAAAAAATATTTTGTGATTTTTCAAGAAAATATTCATTTTTCTATTTGTTTTCAGCTATTATAATATTTTTTATTTGGCTTGTTTATATAATTTTTTAATAATATTTATAGTATTTTATTGATGTAATGAAATGAAAACACTATAAATATGATTCAAAAGTGATATGCATAGGGTTCGAGTTCGATGATCCATCCACTCGGTACCATCTACAAATGAAAATTTGATAAAGAAAGAATTATTACAGAAAAATCTAAGTGTAAAGTCCAAAGATAACTTCTATTATTTATAAAGTTATAATTATGAGATTTAAAACAATATAAATATAAACGCGAAAGAAAGCTTATGAGCAGGTGAAAATGTAAATGATTTTTGGATAATATTTGGGTGCTCTTAGTAGGTTACAGTCGTTGTTGATATTTGTTCTTATCATTCTCTCTTTACTACTGAAACCTCCTCCTGAGATTTAGATAGCAATTACGTATTGAGAATTTATCGTAATAGTTAGATGAAGCTTTGGGGCAAAACTTTAGACTATTGAAACATGATGAAGAAGGTTGCCATTGAAATAAGTTAACTATAGTAGTACAGAATTCTTCCCTCTCTTCTCCTTCTTGTTTTGAGGCTGCCCCTATCTAGATAAGGGTTGTCATAATTCAAGTACTATTAGAACTTAGATTAAGATGAGAGGGTTGCTATTTCTTGAGCTTGGGTCTGTCTTGATCGAACATGGTTAAATAGTGTTGAGATTGTCTTGATAAAAAATATGATAGATAATATTATATCATGCCTCTTTGATTATCACTTTTTATAGATAATTACACACTGTATTTTAGGCTTATAGTTAATCTGGTTAAGTTTAGAAGTCTATTTAGATCATTTATAATTTTTTTAAATATATTTTATAATATTTTTATTGTGGAAAAACCAAAAAACACTATAACATACCAAGAAATTTTTTTGAAAGGTTGTTTAGGCATTTTTTAATTAGAAGTATTGTTTGGACAAAAAAACAAAATAGGGTATCGATTGAGAAATACAAAAAAAGAGAGAGTATTTTTTAGGAAAAATATTTTTTAGTGAATTTTTAGAAAAATCCTATATTTGAGAATTTCTTACATCTCAATCTTCAAAAATTTTCATAGATTATCTTTTTTTTCGTAAATGATTAGTTTATCGTTAGCTCTTATCGAACCCACACAATCTCTACATCACCTTTGTATCCTCTTTCTTCAGTCTCGTCAAACTCATTACCTCTATCAACAATAATAATCTCGTTGGCCCCTCCCTGCATGCGAGGGTCATGGGCGAAAATGACAAAGGTCGACAAAGACTATTGCCATACTCACTCTTTCCTTACGTGAGGGCGAAGAGAGCTCCTTCCTTTCTTAGGCAAAGGCGACAAGGGTCATCGTCGTCATATTTTGTCATCCTCTGTCCGAGGATGAGACAACTCCGATAAATATCAATAGGGTTCACGAAGGTAATGATAGGTTAGACACGATAGATAGGAGGGGGTGGCGGAGGTAGCATAGGGGAGGCGCAAGGCAACAATGACGATGGGTTCCACGGAGATAAGAATAAATTATTATTTTTATATAATAAAGGGTGTTTTGTGAAATTTTTTTTAAGTTACGACGCTCGGTCAAAATTTATCAAAATAAGTTGTTTTTTCTTTTTTTTTGTGAATTCATCATTTTTTTTCATCCGAAAAAAAACTTTTTTTTTCCCATGCCCTATTTATATGAGCTCTGCGGCCTTGCAACGAACGCCATCGGATCAGCTTCGTAGTGAGAGCTCGGACGAGAGCCGGCAATGGAAGAGAGAGCCATCAGCTTCAAAAATCTGTGCTCCAGAGAGTACCAAGGCCACAAAAAGAAGGTGCCTCCGTAGAAGATTTGATCTTTCTTTTCCTTTCATTCAGATTGAGTGCTGTATAAAATGCTATGCTTGTCTTGTTTGGGACGCGCGGAAACCCTAGATGTCTTCTTCTTTTTCATCTTTCTTTAGATCATATTGAGTGGCGCGTAAACCCTAGAAGTTTGTTTGGGGGGTTTTTGTTGATTCCATGTAGGAAATTTTACGCTTTTCTTGTTTGGGATGCATGGAAAACCTAACGATGTTTTCTTTTTTGTGGTCATTGGAAGCTTACCTTATGGTTTGTTAATCTGATGCCAGGTTCATTCGGTGGCGTGGAATTGTCTGGGGACGAAGCTTGCTTCCGGTTCTGTTGATCACACTGCTCGTATTTGGAACATCGATCCCCATGGCCACGTAATCCCGCTCCCTCCTTGTGTTGGTTTCGCTTTCCTTTTTCGCTTTTGACGAGGGGGAAGAAGAAAGGACATCTCATTGAGAAATTTTATTTTTTCGTTGTTACATGTTTTCCCTTTCTTTGACATGTTTATCTGGTTAAAAGGAAGTTGAGCTATGAAAAAGTTGCTCAGGAAATGATTTTTAGGCTTGATGAAATTGATGATCTGACTTGCTATCTGCATTTGGCCATATAAACAGCTAGCATTACTGACTACCACCACTTGATATTGATGTTTCTACTCTTACTTTTTCATGACCATAGCCCTTTGATTTCATACATAGCAGTTGAAGGCTTCTGCCTTTGCTTCATATCCATGCTTCATTTGTGTTTGCCTTAATGGATCACAAGGTCACAGGCTTCTGTAAGGATTTGTTTCATGTTTCATTTGGCTTTTAAAGAAATTTCTACAAAAACAGTTACCCTAGGTCCTAGGTGCCAAGATCACTGCCTAGGCTTCTGTGTCTGCCACTTTAAGCGATGTAAAGTATAAGTAGGATATCTTAAACACTTTAATGATGCACATTTCTTCCTCGTGGTTCAAAGCAGTTTAGAAGACAAAACAGCATTGCAGGGCGTTTACATGTTCCATAGATACAGTTTCTCTCGTGGCATTTACATGTTCCATTGCAGGGCAAGGTCAAAGATATTGAATTAAAAGGGCATACAGACAGTGTAGATCAGCTATGCTGGGATCCTAAGCATCCTGATGTGGTTGCAACAGCAGCAGGGGACAAGACTGTTCGTTTTTGGGATGCCCGAAGTAAGTTCCTCTCTGACAGGTTTCACTTTAACAGGTTGCTTAATTAACAATGTGTAAAAAATAGAAGAAAAAGGGAAAAGCATAAGCTCACACAATCTCATTGTTGCTTTTGGTTTATCGGTGCCTATTTCTCCAAGTTAAACGTTGATCTATCTATAGATGATAATCCCTGAAAATTTGTTGGTCAAAGTTTTTAGTTGTTAAGACTTTATGAGTTGTATTAGAATACTATTACATGCTAAAACCAACTTTTAGTGTTTTTAATATGGGATTTTTTTTCCCTACCATCAAATTCCATAATTCTACTATTTTATGATCATGTTTTTGTTCCCTTTTGCATATTTCATCTGTAGAAAATAAATGAGCAAGCCACACAAGTTATGGTAGCTAAAAGCTTCATTAACATATTTGAATGTATTCCCCAGGTGGAAAATGCACTCAAAATGTTGAGCTTAGTGGAGAAAACATCAATATCACTTACAAACCTGATGGGACTCACATAGCTGTTGGAAATAAGGTATGTAGAGAAAACCTAATTTCTGCAAGGTCTTTGGAAGCCATCTAGGTTTTTATTTGAGAATTAGTACTAAAGAAAAGAAAAGAAAAAAGGGTATTTAAGCTCGCTATAATCACTTGTCTACATGCTGACTAACCAAAATGTCACACTGTGACCTTCCCCCTTATTTTCTCTTCTAGCTGGAGAAGTAACTGTAAATATGGTTAATATGTGCATTATTATATAGTCTATGTTGCCCTTCTTTTACATTCAATTTTCTATGACATAGCTCTATCAGCTGATTCAGCCCTTTGTGTTTGTAATGCTTTATTCATATAGAAACATTTACATATCAGTATCTTGTTCTTGTTATGTCTTTAGTGTTACTTCTCATTGCTTGACACCAGATGGCATTTATGCGCAAGAGCTTCTTTCTTTTGGTCTTTGAGGGTTATCTATACATTCTTATTTCATTAACTTCGCTCACTATCAAAGTGATTCCATTGTTTTATCTAGATTATCAGAGCATTACTTCCTTCAAGGTCCAATTGAAAGGTTATGTTGGTCTATATGATATGCTTCTGAAAATTAAATTGAAGTCTAATCTAATATGGATTGCAGAATCTTTAGCAAGACTAAAGATCAATCCCACACTTATGTTCTTCTTTATCCTTGCTGCCTTCTCTTTTGGCTGAAGTATGAGAAAAGCTAACTTGGCACAATTGCTGTAATATCTTTTGTTGCAGGAGGATGAGCTAACAATATTGGACATCCGGAAATATAAGCCAATACACAGACGCAAATTTAATTATGAGGTCATATTTATTAGAAGACATTGCTTATTTTTAAGGATTTCACTCCATAAGTGAACTTTTGCATATTCGCCTTGCATGTGCTGTCTCTTTTTTTTTTCACAATGCTGGATAGTAATGCCGTTGTGTTAGTTTATTGTGCTTTTTGGTGCTATTAGGACATTGATAGATGTATTTCAATAGGTGGTATTTTAAGGTGTGATTAGTCCATAGGAACCTTGCTTCTATTAGTGCTTTGTTCTTTTTTATGTTTTGGTTCTTAAAAATGTTGCTGTTATAGTTTCTTTTTTGATGGCTTCGAATCCTACAGACTTGGCTTCTAAAAGGAGTGGCTTTTATTTTTTGTTGTTTTTTTCCAAAATTTTATTTATAGTTAATGACAATATGTTGCTTTAATGTCATGTGATCTGCTCATTAGGTAAATGAGATAGCTTGGAACACAACTGGAGAGCTATTTTTTCTTACTACTGGGAATGGTTAGAATCACCTCAATCAACCTTTTTGTGTTTGCTGCTTAGACAAATATAATATTAGATAAACAGTTTTCATGTTCTTTAAGAAAAACCTGCATGTATGATTGCCTTGAAAAAACTGATTTGATATTTGTTTGTGTAGGTACTGTTGAGGTACTGGCATACCCATCCCTTAAGGTGCTTCACACCCTGATGGCTCATACTGCAGGTTGCTATTGCATTGCAATTGATCCACTTGGAAGGTAATATTAATGACTTTAATTATTCGAATGATTTTTTTTTTCCAATTTGTGCAATATGTTCATTTCAGTGTTAAGAGGGCATAAAGTAATTCAAAAAGGAGTCTTAATGGACCTTCATTTTCTTCCAATCACAAATGACCTAATTCATTAAGAAAGTTCAGCTTTTTTGAGAAGGTTACTAGTTGTCAACACCTCCTGGAAAATTATCGTGCTCCATGAGAATTACAGATTCTTTTGGCAAAGATAGTCATTTCCTTTCCAGTTGTTATTTCATGATGTGAATTCATTAGTAAACTAGCAGAAATTGTTTTCATAAAATCTTTGAAAATCAAAATTCAAACTTTGATTGCCATAATGAACTTTTCTTTTGTTGCGAAGCACAAGACAATGAGGAAAAGTCCAAGGCAGGCATACAAAAAATAGTTATATCCTGGAAACCATTAGTTCATCTTATTTCTACCTTTCTGAACTTGAAGGTAATACATTTGAGCTCCTACATTGCAGATACTTCGCTGTAGGGAGTGCAGATTCACTTGTCAGCCTTTGGAATGTCTCAGATATTTTGTGCATCAGGACATTCACAAAACTTGAGTAAGCATCTACCCTGTAATCCTACCATACATATATTAGCTGACTGGAACAGGGCCACCTTGGTATTATGTTTAATGGTAATACATGTATACAAATAAGCAAAATGCTTGAGTCAGGAGATCATACTAGTTGCTTTGCATTGTGGAGATATGTTTAAAGTAACTTTCATCTTGACTACATTCCAGATGGCCTGTCAGAACCATCAGCTTTAATTATACAGGAGAATACATTGCCTCAGCAAGTGAAGATCTGTTTGTTGATATTGTATGTAATTTCCAAGAACCTCATCTTTTCACCTTGTACAATATAAATCGTAATAGAATTTTTGGCATCAATAAGTTGACTAGTTTCTTTCCACAATATTTATTAGTCAAATGTCCAAAGTGGCCGATCAGTTCATCAAATCCCATGTAAGGCTCCAATGAACAGTGTGGAGTGGAACCCAAAATACAACCTGCTGGCTTATGCAGGAGATGACAAGAACAAATATCAGGCCGACGATGGTACTGTTCTATGAGGCCTTTCTATCTATCTTCCTATCAGATTTCTTTGTTTCGCATGAAATTATATGATATCATTTCCATTCCCACTATTATTGATAATCTTAATGGATGATCAAGTTACTCTCTATTTGAGACTGCAATGTAGGTCATTAGTCCTGATTGTACGTGCTTGGGTCCATCTTGCAGGTGTTTTCCGAATTTTTGGTTTTGAGAGCAGCTAATTCTCCAAAGAAGGTTGCTACGAGTGAAATGATTCAACTCATTGTCACCGAAAGTCCCGAAGTTAAGCTGCTGAGGCTACTTAGTGGAATCCATTGACATGTTAGGATTGGCTTCGATCCACAATCTGCTTTCATGTAATTCCACTTTTATTTGTTTTTGAAGTCCATAGGCTATGCTGCTAGCAATTTTGTTTTAATCTGAAGGTCACAGATTTCTCCCTCTGTTTGTCTATACATTGATTGTCTCTACATGCATTACCCTTGTGCTAAATATTTATATCACTACTGATGTGTAGGTGTGTGTGTTGCATGCCTTCATATGCCATTGAGATCTTACTTTTCTAAAGATGAAGTAGAATTACTGAAACTGAAAACAGAGTTAGTACATACCTTTTTACAGAAGATGGTGCTCTTAGCATGCCCATGCTAGAGGAATATTGTATGCTTGCATAATTGTTGAAGTGGAGGAAGAAAAAGGCCAATAGGAGTGCAACCCAATGAATATAAGAGATGCCTTCCAACACACAACAATCTGTTTCATAAACCATGTGTCCTTGTCAATCTGAAGCTTCTCCCATATGCTTCATCATGTTTTATGGGATTTGGAATCGCTCAGATGTAGAGTTCTCGAAAAACTCCAGACATCATGATGGTCCAAGAGGAGGGAACATCTCGATGCTCCAATTCTCTTCCAGAGAAGACAAAGATGACTGTGACACATGCAAGCCATCCTCATCTTAAGAGTCTGTTGTTACCTGGTGGCTGGTCTTTTAGGTTTTGGGATAAGGTTCTCTTTGCCCGATGATTCATCTTCTGTGAAACATGGCATGAACTCATTGAGGTGTGCAACCAATCTGCTCAAGAAGCTTATGGTCCATGGTGTTCTTGATTCGTGGGGGAGGTCAGACATAGAAGTCATGTTAGCACAGAAGTCATCTGCGAACAGCCCATGCCCTCCATTTGTGGAAGAAGCTCCTCCCTCAGCATCTCGTAAATTTCCCTCGCCTCGGGGTGCGACCGATCACCCGCAAAGAACACATGATTCTTCTTGCCAACTTCAATCTGGCTAACACCGGGCACCTTCTTCACCTTCCTCTCCTTCATCTTCTTCCTCACGCGTGCCACTTCGTGCCACCTCCCGTGCCGTGCGTACACATTGGCCAAAAGGGCATAACCCCCGGAACCCAATGGGTCTAACTCAATGAGCTCCTCACCGACGTGGCTTGCCACATCTATCTTGTCATGTAGCTTGCATCCACCTAACAATGCTCCCAACACAGCCTCATCCCTCTCGCTCGCCGGCATCTCGGTCACCGTAGCCATCGCTTCCTGGATGCGCCCAGCTCGGCCGAGCAGGTCCACCAGGCACGAGAAGTGCTCCGCCGTCGGTTCCGATCCAAGCACGCTGTTTATCGAGCTAAACATCTTCTTACCCTTCTCCACGAGGCCGGCATGGCCGCAAGCTGATAACACCCCAAGAAAAGTGATCCCATCAGGCCTGGCTCCATGTCTCAACATTTGGGCGAACACCGGCAGTGCATGATGACCACATCCATGGTTCGAGTAAGCTAGTATCATCGAGGACCATGAGATGACATCCTTCGCTTCCAGTCCATCGAAAGCATGCCGAGCTGAAGTCAGGTCACCAGTTCTGGAGTACCTGCTCACCAGAGCATTCATCAACGAAGTGTCCGAGCCAAAACCAAGCTTACTGGCCAGTCCATGAATCTCGCGAACTTCGATATGGCTGTCGCAGTTGACGAGGATGCTGGTTAAAGTAGACTCGTTTAGCTTCATTGGCAAGCGAAGCATGCGAAGGAAAAGCCTCCAGGCCTCATCTCGACAGCCTTTCTTTGCATACCCATCGATCATGGCGTTCCATGTCACCACGTCTTTCTTGGGCATCGAATCGAAGAGTGCCCTCGCGTCGCTCATGAGACCTTCGTCAGCGTAAGCAGTGATCATCGCGTTCCACGCTGCAATATCCCGCACTGGCATCTGTTCGAAATACTGCCGTGCTTCCTCTGTTAATCCATTTCGAGCAAGCCCGGTCACCATGATAGTCCAAGAAACCGCGTTCTTGTGAGGCATCGACTGAAATAAACGAATCGCTTCGCTCGCTCGATGGTCGCCCAAATAACCCGAGATCACTATGTTCCAAGCGTACAGATTGCGATTCGGCATCCTGTCGAACAACTCCCGGGCATCGGTGATCCGACCATGTTCTACGCAACCCTTGATCATGGCTGTCCAAGATACGACATTTTTCGCCGGCATCTGGTCGAAGAGCTCGCGAGCATCCGTCAGCGACCCATTCCGAGCATAGCCCAACAACATCGCTGTCCAAGACACCACATTTCTCACCGGCATCCGATCAAAGATCCGTCTTGCTTCCTCTATCCGCCCAACCAGACAGTACCCAGAAAGCAAGCTCGTCCAGGACACCACATTCGGGGCCGCCATCGCGTCGAACACCCGCTGCGCCTCGTCGACTCTCCCAGCTTTGGCGTACCCATCGATCATCGCCGATTCCACGACGACGTTCCGATGCGGCAGCAGCCGGAATAGCGCCTCGGCCTGCGGGAGGCGGCGGTCCTTGAGGAAGAGGGTGATCATGGTGGAGTGGGTGACCAGATCTCGGCGGGGCATTCGGTCGAAGAGAGCGCGAGCTTCATCGACGCCTCGGGTTCGACCCACATCAAAGAGCATTTGGTTGCAGGAACGGAGGTCGGACGCCATCTGCCAAGAGAAGAGATCGGAGACCGAGCGTGTCTGCGATCCTGCAGGAGCATCGGTCGGAGTCAGGGGCGATGGAGATGAAGGACGAGCTGAGACGGAACGAAGCAAAGAAAGATGGCGTAGAAGAAAGCGACGACCCAGAGTGTAGCGGTTCATGCTTTCCTGCGACACGCAACAATTACAGACGATAGGAAATAAACCCATATCAAGTCCGGCCAAGAGCCGGTTCGGACAGCCAAATCGGATCGAAGCGGTCCATGCTTTCCTGCAACGAAGACGGCTAGGAAATAATCCTAAATCAGGTCGGCCCATGAGCCGTCACCGGCCGGAGCATAATTGGGCCTCGAACCAGCCCGCATCTGTACGCCACATTTGGTTATCATGCCGTTCGGTTCCGATACACGAGAAGCAGATACAGAATGAGAAACACAAGGGTTTCGTTTAGCAGACAATGTATCTACACCAACATAGCTGCATCAAAATGATGGCTTTGCCACTCACAGGCACTTCTCTGATAACAAGTGAAAGAGAGGATTAGGGAGAACATGGACTGATACCTGATAAACCATAATGAAAGATCAAAGTGTAGCTTTAAGTTCAACAACAGCATGGACCAAAAAAGTTCCACTGACATTATCTAGTTTAACTGGCTCTGAAGTGCATGTCTCAGCAGCTGCTGCTGCCGCCGCCATCGCCCAAATCATACAGGCGGGAAGAGTGGTGGTGGTAGATGATGCCGGGTCATCATTCTTGAAGATGTCAGCATGCATGATCTGCGAAATTAACAACGAAGGTTGCAAGAGCTTCTGCAAGATATACTGCTGGTGAGATTAGGAACTCATTTAACAAGCTTCTCACATAAAAATCATGAAAAGTAAATGATTTGGTGTTGACCTCCCAAGTACATCTAAGAATGTCTAGAAAATGGTAGGGTCTGAAACAAGTTTGTTCATTGCACTGCACATGTCTAAAAGCACAATGGATTGCAGAAAATGCATGGTACCAACTTCACCCTATAAATCTCATCAACTGGCAATTTTATATTTGTCCGGACAAGTAAAAAGAAAGGGGTACGATAAAGACAATAAATTGCACTTAAAAATTAATGTGCAAGTCCTTTCTTTCCTTCCTCGTCTTGAATTTTCTTTTCTCTATTGCACTTATCCTCCCATCTGCCTCCTATCTTTTTGTAGTCCATGTTGCTGCTCATTAGCCACCACTACCATTTGGTTGCTGAAAATATATACAAGCATTCAAAATATGTTGACATTGTAATACTCTTATTTGTTCCTAAATAGCCTGAGCTATACTTGTAACTCAAACCAGAATAGATTGTTACTTCGATGCTAATCATTAACCTAAGCTGGCTTGATATGTTTATTAAATTAAATAATTTAGTCATCTTCAATCTTACTCAAATCAACCATCCAAGAGCTCCAAATGTAAAATCCAAATACCAGTCTGGAACAGCTCATAGAAATATGATAGTAACAGATAAGCTAAGATTATGACATGCAGACCACTTGCCATAGGATTTCGATGGAATAGGAGCCTCCTTGGGGCAATATGTTTCTGCAATTGTTCATTTCTTGCTTATAGTCATGGAACCACATTACCACTTATTTTATGGTTATATATCAGGCAAAAATATTACATAACTAGAGGTGCACGTTTTCTGTCAAGTAGAGTGATGTATCTTAGCACACTATGCAATTATACATTTTTTGATGCATAATATATGATGCAAGGATGTGAAAGACAACTGCCAAGTTTGATGAGTATTTAATTGATTTGTTGATTTCGAAAGGATCTTATTTGGTATTATAAAAAAAAAAACAAACAAACCCAGTGAACAAGACTCCTGCCATAGTTTTAGCTCATCAACTAGGGAAGCAAGATCAGTATTGATGGATAATTCTCTTTTGGGTGATACTCCATGTCCATGAACAGAACCTATTTCCATTACCATGTGTGATACCACTACTCTATTTAGAATAAAGCACCAAATGTGATGTTTCTTCATGTCCCCAAAAGTAGTTTTATCTTGAGTTGAATGCAAAAATCCAGTTGTGTTGCCAAGCTTTACGGATGGGCCAGTGAGTTTCTAACTGATGCAGTGCCGTCTTTATTACCTATTGTCTATGGAATGCATGTCAGATGTTGGGTTCTTAATAATGTTCCGTTTACATTACTGTTATTTACGCCAAGGAATTAAATGCCAATTTGATACCCGTTTCAGTAACCTATGAAATTGGTACATTACCATATACTGGATCGCATACAGATCCATATCGCAGAATGTGGTCGAACTAAATTAAAAAGCAATAAAAATATATGTACTGGTATCGAGATCCACATTTTGATACTGATACCTGGTTGGACTAGTGAATACCAGTTAGTAGATAAACAGACTGGTCTGGCCAATATAAAGAATCTTGATTTATGTTGAATAGTTGCTTATATTGGACCATCCAATATATTCTCTCAATGCATCAAATAAATATGAGTTAAATGCGTCAGCATGTGAGAGGGATTGCTCCTTGCTCTTTCTGAAGAGCTCAGTACATGTTATTCTTCAAAACAGAAGAATTGATCAAATATGATAAGAAAAATCGTTGATTTTTTTTTTTTCACAAAGGAGTGCTCCATCATTTTTACTTAATAATCCAGAACTCTTACTTGCATTTGACCAGAACTAAAATATACATGTATGATATATACAAAAGGGATAATGGATAACATGGCCTTTTGGCTGGAGAATGGAAGAGGGAAAAATAGAGCCTATCCCATGAAAGGCTTATTAACAGTGTATGTCCAATATAAGGATTGTCTAATGGAATATTACAAGTATATTCCACTAAGAATGTTAGGTCATCAATAGGACACTTTTACTGTTTAAGAATTATTTATCCATTTGGCATTGAAAGTAATTTTCTCTATCCTCTCTACCCTTGTCCTTTTCTTGGAGAAGTTTTCATTTAAAAAAAAAAACCCTTTGGTCAAGTCACAAACTGAGGAAAGTTGTACCCAAGGGATAAGAGATTTTTTTTATAGTTTAGGATGAGAAGACAGTTGACAGATTAACTAATGTTCATGATTGAAGAGGATATGGAGTTTCATAAAATAACAAGGTTCAAAGATTTATGTGCAGAATATAAAATGGAGGATTAATATGGCAAAAAACAATAAAAATGGATGGATCATTTGCAAGGGATGCCAAAGAATCTGGTTGCAGTAGTTCTAAAACTATTAATGTTGTACATATATCTAATAATATTATTTTGTTGTGCATTTCTAAAGCTGAGGTGAACCAACTGGCAAAGTTGGAGATGGAGCTTATAATAAATTCTCATAGATGCACAGTACGTTACTGTACTTAGTTGCTGCTTCTCAGATTTTTGGAAGAGATTTAGTTACTTCAATGTTTTGTTCTAGTTAATGCTGAAGCATGATGTGGTAAACAAGTGAATTTGAATAGGTAATCAGTTATTTGTTTAACCGTTTGTATATGTGCTCCATGATTAATAGTTTGTGATCTTGTCATCTTCTGCTTTTCATTAGTACATTTGTTGGGACACTTCGGAAGTGATAGAGGTTATCTACATTTTGTTAATGTTTCCTGTTGCATCTGATTATCAAGGAAAATATTTGTATTTTCTAGAATTCTATCTCAACTTTCGTGTAAATGCATTGTAGTTTGTAGAGAACTATTTGAGTTATGACCAATGCATCTGGTAAGACTGATCAAGTTCATACCAATAAATGCATTTCCATCCATGAAACAGACATTCTTACCTCTCCATCTCTAATCTTTCCAGGTTTAAGCTTTATCATTAAATTGAGACCATTACTGAACATCTGACATTATGTGCCACTCGCCATAAAGTTTCGTATAGTGGAGTATCCGAACTTTGTTATGATGACACCAATACCAGATGGAGGTATATATACCAATAATCTGATACTGATCCTGAGTGAAGTTCAGTATGTTCATTCATATTTGGAAAATGTTGATAAAGATAAAAATTGGATTTCTTCATGAAACCAGGGAAAAGGAAACTTCCCTTCAATAATTTATACCATTGAATAAGAACTCCAAGTACTTATTATTACATCCAAGCTAATAAAAGGTGCTGTATTCATTATATGAAGCTCAAACAAAACAATTTACAGTAAAAAGAAAAGTAATTCCCAAGCATAGAAATGTTCAATAATCTGAGGGATAATATATGAACACAAGAAACAATGTATAATGGCTGAAAAAGCTGAGAGGATATATCAAATTCAAAGATACAATGGATAAAAGAGAAATCTTTCCACACACACAAAAATGCAGACCAAGTCAAAATAAAAAATAAAAGCATCTAAGATTGTAAGGAATCATTAGCTTGCTAATAAGGTCAGCATGAAAGTTCTCTCTCTTTTTTTTCCCTTTTCCTGATTCAATTTCTATTTGAATATTCTTTCCTCTACTAATTAAGACTCTGTAATATTGTAAGGATGAAAATTGTATTTCAATTATGAGAGAAACAGTAATAGCATGAAAACAAACTAACACATTCAGGTGTACATCCCAGGTTCTCATAAATTATTGATTAGGAAATGCATGCATCTTAGCTTCAGTTGAGTTATTCATTCAGCAATACCTACAATTACGAGAAAAGATAATGCAGAAAGTGTGTACCTTCTCCAGTCTAATGTTGATCGGCAGTTTTTGATTGTTGCTGGATCTGTTGAAGTAGAGCTGCTGCCAGCTGCAAAGTTGCTTGCAAACGCTTCTGGGGATCCGCTTCTGCGTCTTCCCGAGAGTTATTTGGTGCTTGCTGATTATTTTGTTGTCCAGGGTTTACTACTGGTTGCACTGCAGGAACATTTGATGGATGCTGCTGGTATTGTGGCACTTGGTTGAGTTGGGTACCTAGCAAGTTAGGAGGTAAAGAAGAATAGGCATGTGTTGTAGAGGTCTGAGCATGTGGATCCGTGGCCTGGACACTCATCACAGGAGACTGGGCATGCGAACTAGAAATCTGCAACAAGTTTGCCAGTTTGGTCTGACCATCTGCTGATAAAGCTGGTTCTTTGCCTGCTTGTTTTTGTTGCCCCAGAAGAACTGCTAGTTGTGCAAGTTGCTCTGGTTGTAGAGAAAGTGGCAAGTTTGAAGAAACTTGGGGTTTAGTTCCCTCTTGTGTGGGGTACTTGCTATTAAGGGTGGGAATACCTGAGCTTTCAGGTGCATAATTGCTTGAAGCAGATCCTTGTGCAACTTTATGATTTCCCAGTAGGTATGATTCTGCATCAGAATTACTAGATAAATGTGACACAGCACTTGGCATTGTGGGAGGAAAATCCTCATGATCAGAAGTTGGAATGTGCATTTGATTAGACCACTTTGATGATATTGCAGGACTTGGGGGCTGAGGTTGATCCTGTCTGCTCTCTATGTGATAGTCAGGTAGCTTTTCCATGGGATGCATAGATCCTGAATAAGGAAAATTGTCACCTCGTTTCTGTGGTGGTGGGAAAGTAGGGGGAGGTGGGGGTAGTAGTCCTGAGGATGGGCTAAAATAGTTCTGTCCCTGAGAGAATGCCCTTAAATCAGGGGATTTAGGCTTTGCAAATGATGTGTCTTCATGACGTCTAACAACATCATTTGGCTGATGCACTAGGGGTGGCAATTTTGGTTCTCCAGCTTCCAGAGGATGGTGAAGAGAACCAAAGTTGGAGCCAGGCTGTTGAAACTTTAAAATTACACCAGAGATGCTCACCTTTCCGGGTACTTTCAGAACTTGTTCAGAAAAATCCGATGGTGGCACTAAAAACAAAGTAACTTTTTCACCCAGTTTTGCAACAGCTGCACGCTGCTTCTCCCCCAGATAATGCATGAACTCATTGTAGAAGACTATATCTGCATCAGTTTGTGGAACAAAAAACACCACCCAAGTACCGGCTGCTTGATAATAATGTTTTGCAAGCATATCAAGGCCTGTTCTTGCAGTGCAGTTTAGGAACTCTGGTCTGCAAATAATAATTAATGAGATAAAGGTAACGTGTAAAATTAAAAACAAAATAGTGGTGGTCATTAACCTAACTAGGTTTAGCAAACAGAAGAGTTCTTTAATATAAAGCAACGATGTAATGATGAATGGAACATAATAAACTGTATAGTAGAGAAGCACATAATCAAACAAAGAAATAGGTTGCGGAAAACTGAGTACAAATATGAAATCTGATCAGCAAATATAAAGTGTAAAGAAATAGGTTGTTTAACAGAATTGCTTCAAACTTAACTATTATTGCTTTGCTTAAGTTATAAAACCAACTAAATCTCAAAAATAGCAAAGCAATCTGGCGAGCAACTTACAACATAAAATCAAGGACCTTCCCCACAGGAAAGCAACGAGCCCGACAAACTGTTGTGCCTCCCTTTGCTATTGTTCCCTCCCACTTCCATTCTAGAATCCGTGGAGGCTGATGAAGCTCAGGGCTTGGTCTTTGTAGCTTGGATGCATTCAAAGGCAAAGGACCAGGGCCTGCACATGAACTATCAAGCATTCTCCATGATTCATCACTATCTGCAAGTGGACCATTTATAGTCCTAAAATGTTGAGGTGCTCCTTTGTGATCAAAAGGAACAGACTCAAAACTTTTATTATAGGCAGTACCATATGGCAAATTTGGGGAGAACTTCGGCAGGCCAAAATCACGTTTTCCTTGTTCCATGTCAGAGAATGGATATTCAGGAAGTTCTTTGTCAGAAAATGTGTCTATTTTTGGCTTCTTAGTTAATGGAAAAGTGTGATCCTCTACACCCCATGAATCATCAAGTGGTGGAGTTCTTTGCGGTCTCTCAAAAGGAACATCATGCCATCGGCCATGTCTTTCTGCTGCAGGACTATTTCTGTAATGCTCATAAAGTTCTTCCGACATCCTCCTTTCTGAACCCAATTCTTGAAATCTGTTATGTTCAATATCACCAGTAAAAATGGACCCTGGACCTGCACCAGGTCGTATAGAAATGTTTCCTTCAAAACCAGTGAAACTTGCATCTCCAGGTCGTATAAAACTTGTATCTTGAGGAGATGCTATTGTAAACTCTCCTATATGGCTATCAAAGCCTCTACCCCAGTGGGAAGGTTCAGGACTTTGACCACTCAGACCAGGTTGGTAATTCGGTTTCAGATGTGGCAGAATGGGAGCACTGCTAGAGTTTCTTCCAGACTCTGTTGAGAACTCACTTCTGGCAAAACATATGTGCACACGGGGATTGTTAAATAGCTTTCCTTGAAGAGCTTCTTTAGCCCTGCAAGCTGCAACTATACTTCGGTACCGAACAAAGGCATAACTGCGACCAGGAAATGTAGCGATATTCTCAATTTCACCGAATGGTGAAAAAACCCTTCTTAAAGCTTCTTCTTCAACATTGAGATACACTGGGAACCCTATCCACAGCACTTCACTAGGCTCTGTACTTCTACTTCCCTTATTCTTCTCATGTGATTTTTCAGGACTCTGGCGATGTGCTCTTACATCTCTTCGGAACAGTGGTTCTCCCCGTTCAATAGAATATCTTTCCTCGAGTTGTGAATATCCATCATCCTGTGATGATACTGAAGCCCTGTCCTGTAATTGAATTTTCTGAGATAAATGAATACTAAAAATATATAAGTTAAGCTTTGTAGACTCGCAGTGTTGGATATTGACAGTAATATTATGCACCTAACAAAAATTTACCAGATATACAAAGTAGTTACCCGGACTTTGAGTATATCAATATTGTTGCATATATACAAAAGTTAACACCTGACAGTTTTAAGCAAAAGTTTATATAACAGATATTTAGAACCCTAGCTTTGCATGGAGCTCAATGGTAGCAAAAGATCCATATAGTTGGCCCCAAATATTTGGGATACTGTGACTTGCTGTTGTATATTTAGAACCCTAGAAATATAGAAAGAAAAAAAAAAAGACCACTCAACTTAAGACTTTGACAAAGTGAACTGCTTGAGATTTAATTCCTCAATTGATCAAGATGATCAAAGAAGGGTTCTCAAACAAGACCAGAGACGATATATATTCCTGATTGGCAGCAATGTGAATGGTCAAAAAATCCAGAACTTGTGAACGTATACCACACCAGATTACCAAATAAAGCATATGAAGAAGCTTTTGCAAAGCCAACTGGCTAGCTTCAATAGTTATGGACAATTAGGCTTCAAACTGTCAAAGTATACCCCAAATAATCAATCTGGCTAGCTTCAATAGTTATGGACAATTAGGCTTCAAACTGTCAAAGTATACCCCAAATAAATCACATAAATCAAATAATTCTCAGATTCAGGAAACCTCATAAAGCACAGAATCGTGTAATCAATTCTACTAAAAAAATTAATGCCATAATTCACAAACAGCCAACCACAACTCTATTTTTCAGGAAGTAGTGATCTTACAAATCCTCTCTCTCCATCTCTTTTACCATCAGTAGATCAGATGCTGCACTGTGAAAGCAGAATCTCATCCTACAGATCTTACAACAAGATTTTAACTCATGTAGCTGTCAATCTACCATCATTCAAAATACTGGCTAGCTTCAATAGTTATGGACAATTAGGCTTCAAACTGTCAAAGTATACCCCAAATAAATCACATAAATCAAATAATTCTCAGATTCAGGAAACCTCATAAAGCACAGAATCGTGTAATCAATTCTACTAAAAAAATTAATGCCATAATTCACAAACAGCCAACCACAACTCTATTTTTCAGGAAGTAGTGATCTTACAAATCCTCTCTCTCCATCTCTTTTACCATCAGTAGATCAGATGCTGCACTGTGAAAGCAGAATCTCATCCTACAGATCTTACAACAAGCAATATGCGTTAACACTTTGGCAATATAACTGACAATAATATGTATCTTTATCATTCATCGTGCCAAAGGATGGCACAAGCATCAAGAAGAAATGTAGACAGCCTAACCTTACTAAATTCTTCAAAGTGAAAGAAAGAAAAAGATACATCAGATGTCAACAAGTGATAACGAACTTTTTAAACCAAACCTAGAACTCATTATCAATATCTTGAGGTGTGAACATGTTATCTTCTCTTTCGTTTTTTTTTTTTTCTTCCCTTCCCTTATTGATGACAGATGACTTAAGACAGAAAATCTTCAATATGGACCCATTTTATAAAGAAAATCTATTAGTCAAGACCCATTGCGAAATATGATTGAGTAAATTGTTTGCGACAAGTTTTTAATCATGAAAAGAATAATATGGTGTACCACCCTTATACTGAAGCTAAATCTACACTTGGAATTGATCACTGCAAATCAAGAAGTAACTATTTCACAAGTGAAACTTTTCATCGTTAACAAGTTATGCAATAACTATACAACAACATCAACCGTGGTAGAGTTTAGAGTTATTCATGTAACCTTAAGGAACATAAATAACAAAAGAAACAATAGATGAATGTATTTGGGCAGGTCAGTTAAGCTCAAACAACAAATTTACTTTTCTGTATGATGAGATTCACATCAAATCAATTTTTCGTATTATATTTCAATTAAATTATACATCTTCTGGACAAGGGTCCCAAAATTATTTGATAGAAGATAATCCACATATCTATTAATCAATTGTCCAATAAAGATTATCATCAGCTACCCATACTAAAATAAAAGCAAAGAAAACAATGGGAAAATTAGATAAATAATGTAAGTCAATTGTGAATGAGAATAACCTCAACTGTCAAAATTTATACCAAGTATCAGTTAGTTCTATGATTCGGGCCATCTAGCTTACAGCCTTTTCTCAATTGTTTTCAAACAAACTTCCTTGTTAATCATCTTCATCAATTCCTTACACCACTCCAGAAAAACAAGCACCACCACTATTCAGGATCTCTCAACACATTAACAGCCTCATATTATCTCAAGTCACTTGCTATCAAAGTTGGTTGAGTGGAGGGTCGGTCTGGGTCTAAATGAGCTTTGGCAGATCCCAAGGTGCCTGTCAAGGGCTAACACATGCATATGGTTCTCATCCTTAAAGAAATCTCTGCTGAGCCACCTCATCTTTGACACACAGATCATGCATTTTTTAGTAGAATTTGCAACCTGTTATGACTCATACCAGTTATGATTAAACTTGTAACTTCAAAGTCCATACACTTCATCTATCCAACCGTAAACGATAAATGTCACTGATCTACGTGTCCACCATTCTTGCATGTGAATCTAACATGAAGTTCTGAATATGGATTCCATATTAGTTATGTAACAATTTAATTGTGTTTAAGATGGCATTTCCCTTTGGCTAGAATTTTGCTGTAACACATGACTAATGTATTGAGCAATCAGGACTTTCATTACTTTAATTTCAATAACAACTTGTTTAAAGAAACATGCCACTTCTTACAGCACCTTTTGCTGATCACAGAAATCAATGTAATGCATGGTTTACTCACAAACAGAATATATGTTGCCTAATTGTTATGCAAAAATATTTGGTTTTTAAACTTCAAGATTAACAAAGGAATCTGCCACCCAACATGGTGGATTTCCAAAAAATGAGTTCCACATCTTGTTTAAACTGTAGCAGAAAGAGTAGAAGTATCAATTCTTGAACATAATAAGATGACAGGCTTTATAAGTCACAAGACATTAACAACTACCAATCCAAAACTTATTGCAGAATTCATGTGTATTGTTCTTGCTGAAGTCTTGCAGTATAAGACCATAACCAAGGATTAAATGGATCATCCATAAAAACACAAGAACTGTTCATGTAAGGTGAGTTGATTGAAGTTATAGCATGAGGGAAATAAAAGGAAAACCCATGAAGAGTTCATAAGAAAAAAATTGTAATTTGATGGCTTTTATATTTAACCAGTATTTTTTTCTGCTGAAGTCTTGCGGTTAATATACCTTTACACAGGATTAAACAGATCATCCAAAACTGAATAGGTGAGTAAGTTAGTTCAAATGATGGCCTGAAGAGAGATAAAGAAAGACCTAGGAAGTGTTTACAACAAATAACAAAATGGATTTTTATGGCACCTAAGAAGCGTTCATGTTGTGTAGATGTCATATTGTGGCCCTTTTTGAAACACCTGGAAACAATTTAGTAAAAACATACATGTAGTTTCTTCAGATTTAGCTTATTAGAATTAGTAGAAAAACAATAATCCATACTTTACATTAGGGTGACAAAGATTCTGTGGACTCAAATTCCAGCAAACAAAATGATGTGAGCTTTCGATAGTTGTTATTGCTGACATTTTACGTTGTCATTCAATCAGTTCAATAATGTTCACAGTATCTTGCAACCACTTCACATTGTTCTTAGTGAAGTTTAGGCTGCAGGGATATTACATTAAGTATTTTAAAGCTACAAGTTAATGGTATTAAACTTCTCGAATGGTATAGGAGATAAATTGCAGCATTTTATAATAACATCATGTGAAGATCATTCAGAACTTAGAATGCCATTTTGTAATCCACCATAACTGGCATGTACAGCTTATATTATATTGCACCTTTTTTGCCTTTATAAGTCCTATACTATGTCTCATAATTGATATTATAAATAAAATACAGTCTCACATAGATGACCAAACATGTTTTTGGTGCAAACCGGAGAATCCTGTGCTTCTACCAGGTTATGCAAATGTTTATTATAAGTACTACCAGAAAAGTAAGTAGTACATTAGTCATGTGCATACTTTATAAATTTTAAAAATGACTATTAACTTATTTCTGCGAAGCCTAGGATATTCCTAAATGTAAAAAGAAGGCCCCTTTCAACCGCTACAAGGCATTGAAGAAAATTCTGTAGCTGGGACACAAGTAACAAAAAGGAAGAATTTCTGTCATATTATTATATGAGCTGGTAGATAAACCACATTGGACACAAGCAAGAAGCAGGTTGTAGTGTACAAATAACAAGTTTCAAAATGGTGAATTTGTATACACATCATATTGGAACAATGACAATTACTAGTCCAGTTAGCACGACAAGAACAACATGCAGGTGATACAGTAGGGCTGGTTGAAAAGGATAGCTCCCTTCCAGACCACATGAGTAGGGTAAATCAACAGCCTCTGAGGAACCGATTATACAGAGTATCTGGTTGCTGTGTCCAATAATAATATGTTAATTGTTCAAGCAGTAACCAATCTTCTCAGAATTAAGATCATGCACCTTCTATCACCTAACTGAAATGATATTCTAGAAGAATTGGAACAGGAAACAAAAAAATGAACTAGTTTCAAGCAATTATCAAACTGTAGAAAATTCACAACAAGTCTATAATGTCCAAACTATCTGAGGTTGACTACATAAATCTTTTTTTTGTCATTGGGCATCATACAAGGCAGTGTTGCAGTTAAAAGAGTATTCATAACTTAATATAATATTTTCATATAACCTTCTAGGCTTTCCTTCATCTTTACTTGCGCTGCTACTATTAATTAACTCACCTCATTTACCTACAGCATCTATAAATCTCATTTAAACATATTCAACCATTTAGAGTTTTATTCGTTATCGAGGCTGCACCTAATTATTCATGAATGAAAATATGTATATGTATATATACATATATATATATTAACAATTTCATCCAACTGCACAATTTTTTGTAGGTGATGTTTATTAACCAGTCAGTAGCAGGATCCATAAAGCATGGAGATAAAAAAATATGTTGACAAAATGAACGAGCTTTCCTATCATTTGCTAGGGCTGGTCTCATTCTTACTAAAAGATCAAACACGCAGCAAGAAAGTGACATGGTCTTGCTGAGCATCAAGTTCTTATCAAGGAAAAGGAATAATGAAATCCTCTAATCATGACTATACACTTCTTCAAACACATTAAATGTGGAACACATGTTATAATATTGCTTCAACCTCCATTATCTTGAATCATTCTAGAGAATCTTAAACACTACTGTTTTTTCCATTAATAGTGATATGGATATAGCCACAACATTATTGTGCTAAGGACCACTCATATTTTTAACGCATCAAGGAAGAGATGCCATAAAAACCAATTACCCAATGATGCATCTTCCCCTGTATGGATGTGAATTATTTGACTGATCAATCTCACATGGAAATGCCACAAATTTAATATAAATGGTTAGATAATGATTCAGCAGAGAGCTCTGACTCACGAAAGAATCTTCAATATTTCATGTTATGGATTTATTTTTGCACAATGATCCAAGTGAGAGTAAGTTTAGAGACACTTTAGTTATTGTATGATGTTAGCATCAGAATGTGATGGAAGCAACTAAACATTATCCAGCCGCCATCCTACAAAACTCTAGAGTTCAAATCATCTTCCAAAAATCCTTGCACCCAAGATTGATGGAACGTGCCAGGTAATTAAACTCAGTCTTCCATAATGAAGAGAGTACAGGGTGAGGTGATAAGGAAAAGGTCAACATACATAACATAGAAAGGACAATATGAGTAAGATGGTGGTGGCTACTTCATATACAATATTGTAGCATTCTCAAATTATGGCAAATCATTTGCTTGAAAATGGAAACATCTGTTTTCTCATATGAATAATCTAAGTGCAACCTGAAATGAGTTTTAAATGTGAACAATAGGGCTTCATTTTAAAACTGTTTGCATAGGTGCCAGGTGAACAATAAATTCTCTCTTGGGGAAAAAACAAGTTGTCAACAGTAGCAGGATAGATGTGTTTGATTCTGGAAGATGTTCCAACCGATTTAATGGGACACTGTAAATATACATAATTTTCTTATTATTCAATTGAAATGTCTTCTTATACCTCTTAGTTCTTAGTTTCATCTACTAAAAAAACTTGTAATAATCTGAGTCCTTAGATTAAAAAAAAGCACTTGATAAAACATATAGGAGACTTTTTGAAATCATAATAGATAAAAATTCAGGCAGATACTCATTATTCTTGCTTTTTCTATTAGATTAAATTAAATACACTCAGCTAGTTTGGTGAGAATCTAAAGTTCTTTCATTATTTTTTTCAGAGGTGACAAACAATTTTCCTCGCAAATAAATAAAGTTAAAGATGGAAGATTAGATAAATATATGGAAGGGCACCAGAAATGTAAAATATGTGCAACTTCAGCAATTATTCGAGACTAGAAAACATTTCTTGTAGTTAGAATTTTGAGCTACCATTCACAGATGCATTACGATCTCTCTCTTAAACTCCACATATTTATAGAAACAAACCCCACTCCTGAACTAGTGAAATTCATTGAATATAACATAGTTTGCTACGGACAGGGAACTATGTTGACTAATTTCATTCAGAAACTACCTACCTATTTATAATCATGTTCCTAAGGGACCATGCTTCATATACAAATTGATAAGTGTGGTACCTTATTTCATAAGTAAATTTTCTATAGCAACACCAATAATTTATAGGCTCGATGTCTTAATGCTATATTAAAATAGATGACTGTTTCAGTCAACAAGAAGATTTTATCTTAATGCCTTCATAACACAAAAGCATTTGTTGAGGAAATTCTTAAAACTAAATTAAGTTAATCTATGCCAAATATCACCATTATATGATGTGGAATGCTAGTAAACATGGAGCAGCAGATTGCAACAATGTGTATCAAACATTAGTAGCAGCTTCTTTATAATTTTGTTTGTTCCATATCGTCAATTCTCTTTATTGTGCTTGCTTTTGATCACACTAGTTGATAATGACCTGCTGATTAAAGTTTCCACAGCTCATTAGAATCAAAATCAAACTATGAATAATTAAACCAGCCTATGGTAATGAGTTTTAAGGATCATGAGATGTTAAATTTGGAAGGTTTGACACATGCAATTTAAGAGGGAAGGAGAAAAAAAAAAAAAAAGACAAAGTGAGCCATGCACTGAGGTGGCTGACCTTTTTAAATGCATTTTGTATTTCTTACTTTCCTCAAATTATAATATTTTCATTTCTTTTTCATCACCACATGCTTGCCACTTGAAGTGCATGCAATCTTAGCATACATGTGCATTTCAAAGTTCTGACAATAATCAATGTATCTCAGAGAACCGAAGACATCACAATGGTAGCAAATTGGACATGCAAGTTCAATGGAGACATCGAAGCGGTGAATCATGAAAATTGATGCCAAACAGAAAAGAGCTCATGTCACGTAGTTCTATTGAATGGCAATTATACTGCAACCGGTCATTAAGAATGCTGAAAGCCGATTATGATTGATTATATGAAATGTCATAACTCTTATTATTTGAACCTATACTAAAAAGTCACTAGATATTTTAAATTAGGCTTGAATTATTTGATAGATTTGCATATTCAGTGGAACTTTTCTTTGTTAGATCCTATGCGATAAAGGTCGAGCATAAAGCAATACATGGCTCCAAAGTACATGTGGATCCCAAAACCTTAAAGCAATGCAAATTTGGGAACGGACAGGGATTTTCATGACTAACCCCCTTTGCAAACTCGACTCTAAGAGAATTTCCGGCGACAATGGAACCCTGAAGCCCTCTCAATGCGATAACAGCATCTTCCTCTTTCTTATAGTTCACAAACGCATAGCTCCTGCCAGGCATATAAGCTATGTTCTCAATATCCCCAAACCTCAAGAAATGCTCGTATAGAGTGTTCTGCGTCACGTGAGAGCTCAAGTTCCCGACCCACAGGTGTCTGGAGGGCGGGGCGACGCCCCACCCAGTTCGACGTTCCTTCTCTTCAAGCCTCGACGTGTGCTCGTTGTTCAGTCTGTCCCTTCCTCCTCTTCCCATCTAAAGAGCACAAAAACAAAAAACGATCAATCACAATCAGCAACCCGCTACTAAACAGAAGAACCTAACCTATTAGGAAAGGAATCCGATCAAATGGCCGCGAAACGGTAGATCCAAATCGAAGCAAGACTCCATAGAAAAACAAAAAATCCCGTCAAAATCCGAGAGGAATCCGATAGTTGAAATCCTCCATCAAACATAGACTGACCAGAACGAACGGAGTCGAGGGTATAAGAAACGACGGAAACCTTCCTAAAACTCGAGAATTCCAAAACCTAACACATGCGGCCAGATTGAGAGGAAGGCGGAGAGCGAACCATTGCTCCGGGGTTAGGGTTCCGGTAGCGGCGATCGGAGATTAGGGTTTTGGGAGATAGAAAGGATGCGGTGGCGGCCGCTATGCTTTTCCCTTCTTTTGCTGCTTAATTCGACAGGAGGCCGATCGAGGGATTTGGGATACTGAGAGAGACTCAAACAAAAATTATTTGTTTGTGTGTATGTAATAAAGACAGCGACAAAAGGGAAATGAAACGGCTATTGCGAGACACTAAATGGATCCCAACCGTCCGATTGATTAAAACGTTTTGCTTCACCGTCGCTTCGTAAAAGTGCTTCTCGTGGCCGAGCAAAATACTTATCCTAAAATGTTTCTATGTTTAACGTTTCCCTTTTTTTCTCCAAAGAAAACTGATTTTGTGTAAACTCATTTTTTGTCGTCGGTGCCTCAATACAACATTCATCTTCATTACGATTTATAATAATATAATATCTATTGAATTTTAGATTTTGATGATGAAACCAATTGGTAAGTGTTTTGATTTGATATACGTTTTGAGTGACGCAAAAAGTTTCGATCAAGGAGAGATAATTAAAGCAGGAAGAATAATATTGGGCCAGAGTGGAAAATGTCAGAAGATTGAACGTTGGGCCAGAGGAACGATCGACGTATCGGCAGAAGGCTTTGAGCCGAGATCTTGGGCATCGGACCAAGAAGAGTGGACATTGCGCTAAGTAAATCGAAGTTGCGGAGATCAACTGCTGATTAGGCAATAGGCCGCAAGAGAGGACGATACGCCGAAGATTCAGACGAAGCACCGATTAACCAATGAAATACCAGACAACACTAGATTCAAGCTCAGTAATAATTGTCTAGATTGAAGTGGCTTTTTACATGTGTAGGATTAACTACGATGTAACTCATGAAGCAAAATGAAGTCCCGGAGTTAAGATCGAGATCACGTTGGGAGTTCGAGAGTTCGTCGGAAGTCCAGACGTTTATTGGAAGTTCTGGAGGAACCAACCAAGAAGTCTTGGAGCTTGCCAGAGAAACTCGTCGGAACTCGCTAAGAAGATAATCGTGAAGTCTAGGAGCTTGCCGGGAGTCTGCCGGAAGTTCGCCGGAAGAATAGACATAGGGACTTGTTTAGCTTAGCAAATGTCTTAGGATTTCATAATTAGTACGTAATTGAGCTTAGATTTGGGCCAACCCAATTAGAGGCCAGTTAGACCCATGTAAGAACTGTGCTGGCCCCAATAAGAAGTCCAAACAATGCCCAAAGAAGTCTCACCATCGTGGCACAGTCTTCGAGACTATGTCAAGCGGTGGTACCGCCTACACCCGGGAAACCCGGGATGATATGCTTTTAGACTCCAAGTTTGAATCCACTTGAAGCCTATAAATACCCCTCTCATCCCTGGGTAAAACACACAAGCATAAAAGATTAAAAAGTAAGAAAACGCTACTGCAACCTCTTTAGAAATTCCCTCCTTTATTCTAAGTTTAGAATTCTGTAAGAGGAGTGTGAGTGCTTGTAAGGGTTGCCTCCTATGTCCTTCAAAAGGAGAAAAGCTGTAAAAGGGTGGTTGGCCTTCGCCTATTGAAGAAAGGCCTCTAGTGGACGTCGACGACCTCGTTGGAGGAGGAAGCTGAAAGTGGATGTAGGTCACGATTGACTGAACCACTCTAAAATCTTAGTTTGCATTTACTTTAAGCATCATTCTTTACTGTAAACCTCTTTAATTGTTTGCTTCTAGCTATCTTTTGCCCTCTTACTTCGCCTTCAAAGTTAAGCATTTCCGAGTTTGATTTTTAACATATGAAAAGATTTTTCCGCTACACTAATTCAACCCCCCCCCCCCCTCTTAGTGCTCTCTTGATCGTAACAATATCTATTTAACCTAACATAACCGACCATTAGACTTTGAAACGGGTTGGATCTCCCACATCGATCTTTCATACAATTATTTCAAATTCTCATATACAAATTTACTTTATCAACAAAAAAAAAATACTGAGGTAGATTTAACTTTATTATTTTTCATGCATTTTAAATCAACCATATATATATATATATATATATATATAAGTCATTGACATCCTTATCAATCTTACATAATCCAAGCCCGTATACGCAGGATAGTTCGAAATATTTTTGATGTGAAAACGTTGAACTTTCAAAGTGTTATATGTATGAGTATGAAGATTGAGGTTGGAATAGGTTTTTCGACTATATCATTTTAACGCCTAAATTAGTAAGCTCCCTTCTCATTATATTGAATACGAGTTTTTTATATTTGATCATAAAAAAATATAATATTTTATGAAATATAGGTTGCATCTAACTGCCTTCAATAATCTTTCATTAACCTATTAGCTACATGGGCAACAAGAGGGGCAACCGATGATCTTTTGTATTGGATCCTTGTCCACGTGAGCAGATTAATAGAAAGTAATATTCATCATCTCATTTTACCTCAGACAACATAGCATATGACAGATAGTTATGTATCGAATAATGATTAACTAACGATATATTTTTTATTAGACAATTATGGTATATTTAAAAACACATTTGAAGGACTAGTGAATTAATATATGATAATTTTTTTCAAATCAATTTTATCTTGGATCCTATATTGAAAATGCTTAAATATACTCAAGCCTTCTTTCTCTAACTACTAATTAAAAAATATAAATGTGTTCTCAGAACTTTAATTAGCTATAATACATCTAATTGCTGAAGCATTAGAAATGAACAAAACTTATCCTTCCTCGATCCAATAATTTAAATACTAGAATTTGATATTTAATTTTTGTGTAGAAATTCTCATAGAATAAAACACATACGATCATTACGAGATCTACATAAGTAGCAAAACTAAACATTACAAATATTAAACTTAGCAAGACGATCAGTCATAGATACTTTTAGACGTAATAATTTATAATAAAATAATAAGACTTTAGGAATATTTGCAATAGACCATAGTCTATTCTATACATATCAATATGTACTAGATAGGAATCGATTAACTATTTTAGTTGATAGTTGCCTTTGACATTGTAATTTCTATCTAATGTTATCATTAGGAGGGTGAGATATCTCACTATTAGATATTTTCCAAAATAGTTATCTATTAAAGAAAAATCCCAAGCATTATCAATTATGAGATCAGAGACACCAACATTATTCAAATCAAAATTCATATTAACATAAATCGACATTAAACAAATAAGTAAATAAAAACTATAATTATTGAGATCCATCACTAATAATAAAAATAAAATCATATCTCATAGATTTAGTAGTATACGAAACCCTCCGATGCTAACTCATATTCATCGTCAATATTCATTGCATTGAATGTTTTTAGAAGATATGCTACGCTACGATAAGTAGTTCTCGAGCTAATTAAAGATTATCTTATATAATTAATTATTATTAATATATTAATTTTTATATTTTTAAAGATTACATTCCTATACATACAAAAATAAAATATTTAATTCGATTGATCCAATAAAACCTATCTCTTAATTTTTAATTATATAAAATTACCATTTTAACTTTGTATAGGAATCTTAATATTTCACTTTCATAAACATAAATATCCTAATATAATTAAAAATATATATAAGGATCGAAATGTTAAAAATAATTAATTACAGGCATAATATTTAATTAGTCCGTGGCCGAACGAATAGCATCAAGATTCGTGCGGAGGAGCACAACTTAGTGGGCTGGTAATGGGCCTTAGCAAGTACACCGGCCGCCTCCAGTATTAGTTGGGCTGTTCTCGGGATGAATCGGACGGCCAGGATCAATCTTTAGTCCGGGCGGCTTCGAGTCGCCGCTCCCTGTTCACAAGTCGCATACCCTAACCCTAAACTTCGCCGCCCCCGTACTATATGAGGAATGCCTCCATCTTCCTCACCGCACCGTTCAGGGACGGGTCTTGTTCATTATATGCTCTGTTTGATCCTTGGACGTTTTAGGTTTTCTATATTGGCCTAACAATTTTTTCTTTCTTGTCTGGCTGATGATGAGTGATCTTAAGGATCTTAGCGGATTTCAGTGAGACTTAGTCTATGATCTGATATTTGTTGTTACACACACTGAAGCCCCCACTCCGTGCCTTTTTAATCCCGCAATTTTGTTTTTTTTGTTTTTAATGGGAAAAAAAAGGTGTTTTTTAACTCGTCTTCGGTTTTATGAGCCGTCATCTTTGTATTTTCTGCAAAGGTGAAAGTTTGAGGCACGGATCGATCTATTATTGCGAATCGGTCCGTTCGATGACCCGTTACATTGATTTTTTTCCACATTTCTAGTTTGGATTTTGCAGCAGCTGAGGGTCGGATGGATGAAAGATGCTATGATGAGTATAAGAACCGGGTGTGGGCAGTGGCGGTGATATATGTTGTCATCGCCGTGAGCCATTCTCACCAACTAAACGACTTCTCCTTCCACTGAGCTCCCAATCCCTTCCCTCTCCTTCGCCCCTCTGCTTTGCTGCAAAAAATTGTTTTTTTCTGTGCAAAACGTTGTCCCATCAGTTATTGTGTCTTGTCGATCGAAGACACTCTATATCACAACTATTGTTGTGTATCGAGTATCTCTGATTAATAATATGCTTTAATATAATATCTCTACTTTTTTATTTTATTTTATATTTTATGGAATAAAAACATTAGTTTAAATGTTCTTGTGTGGACTCTATTTTATTATAGTTTACTTATTTTCTTTTCTGTCACTTCTCTATGTTTTGGTTCTCTTGGTTGTCTGTGTTTTGACACATTAGAAGTCAACCTTCGAGCTATTCATTTAGATTTGAAGCCGTGATGTATGATCATCTACAGATGAGGATTAAGGATCACAGATGAACTTTATTGAAGTGGGGACAATCAGCTGGAAACTTGTTTAATCAGGGATATATTGTTCTGAGCACAACTATTATTTGTTGTTCAACAAAATTAGCCATCATTGTGTGCTGTGGTGTTTTAGATGATCCATCCAGTTATTAAGAGTAATCAATGGAGGCATCCAACATATCTGTGATTCACTGTTGATGTTTTAAATCCTTTTATGCTGTGACTTGTTTGCAAGGTACTTTGTATGTCCTTTTATCTCTCATCAGAATGTATGTAAAAAAGATGTATGTCCAGTTGACATTGTGTGTATTTATCAATGAAATGAGTGAATGCCATATGATGATTCTTTCATATAATATATCTTTGCATGTCTATGGTGGATAATGTTCCTGTAGTTATATAGAAAAAAATATTAGTAGTAGAACTCACCTCACAAACAATGAGAGATCAGACACTGTTATACTTGAAATAAGTTTTCCAAAGTTATTTGGGTTGTATATAACAAAGTTATCAAAAAGATATCCAAATTGAGAAAGGTTGTTGACATTGAATATATCTTTTCATATCTATTTGTCTTGACATCAAACCTTAAATTAAGGTGAGAGTGTAAGTTTGCTGGTCTATCAGAACTATGAGAGATATAAGTCCTTTTGTCAGATTGGATAATTATAATGTATATCATGAATGTGGTTTTAGGAAGGATGATCTTTTTAGCTTCAATCTATTAATTATTGATTTTTTTTGGATATTTTACATAGTATGTGGAGCTAATTTAGAGTTCTATCTTGTGGGAATTAAACAAGCAAAGAATTTTTTATGAAGTATGACAATATTGATGCAGTTGAACCTTCCTCTTATGTGCCATCCCATATGCTGCTGACTGACTTCCTGCTTCCTCTCTTATGCACAGGCGGCTTATCTGAGGTTAAAGGAACATAAAAGTGTTAGATTGTTTCATTGTGTTACTCCCAACAGTAGATTTTTCTTTTCTTATCCTTGAATCAAACACAGTGGTCAATTCAGAGAGGTGGACTCTCTCTCTCTCACAAGCCATGTTCTTCATTCCTTATATTTTATTGTTGTTTGTTTGATCTCACATCTGCATCGAATCTATGGGAAGATAGATCACACATCTTCATTCCTTGTGTGTTGTTTGATCACACATCTATCTCCATCCAAGAGAAGGTTGGGAAGAAATTAAGAATTGGAGTCTCACAATCATTAATTAGTACAATTTTTTTCTTATCTATTTTTTTCATTCATAGTTTGATTCAATATTTTGGTGTCTAAGTCATAAAAAACAAATCAATTTATCTCGAACGATGATTAAACTCTATTTCGATCGCGATACTATATAAGAAGTCTTAAAAAAAAATAGCTCGATATCAGAATGATAAAAGGTTTTAACACTTCTTATTTGATTTTTTTCTTCTTATTTTGAAATATGAAATGATAAAATAAAAAAACTCATCTGATTCAAAACCCACATCTCATAACACACTTTATTTTTTTTATAGATAAGAGAAATATAGACAACTGTACTTTCATATGTTCTTAATCGGAAATAAGGAAGAGAAAGATTCCTTAAACACCACGAAGAATCGAGTGGATACAGGGTGCCACGTATGCTATTTAAGGATCTCCGATACAAGTGAGTCTCGAGACGGATCCGCCGCATCCCGGTTGGGCAGTCGTTTTAGGGAGCGATCGCGAGCCCTCGGACCGGCGGAAGCCCGACGAATCTCTGAGCGGGGGGGTAAGCGAGTGCAACGAAAACTCGATTTACGACAAGTTCTCCCTCACGATTTCTCGATCTCTGCCAAAAAGATTCGGTCTCTATGGCTGTTGATTGTTCCATGTTTATCTCAATTTGCTCGTTTCTGCTATTTTTCAGTCAGTTCACGATCCCGATTGCAGTGGGTTCGCTGGCGATCGTGTCTTCAATCCTGCTGGAGTCGGGAATTGGGGGCGATTTAGCGACTTGTCAATCTAGGTAATGTATCTCTCTTCTTTGTAGATTTGGGTGCATTAATTGGTTCGTGGCTCTCGATCGGCTTGTGTTGATCCTGCACGGTAGGAGAGCTGACGGGGAATGAGATTAATTGAGCCATCTCTAGGGTTCATTTTTCTGGTCACTAGGGCTATTATTTAGTTTATGGAACTTGGGACTTTCTGGAAGCATGAGTTTTGCCGCATGGATGCAGATTGTTGGCTCTTTAAACTGTGGTAGTTTTCAGAGGGTTTGGAGACCGTTCGAGCTCAAAATCGTTTCTTTGAGAGGGAAGGTAATCGAGGTTCCGTGAGTTGATCTTTTTTTCCCCATCGCTAAACTGTTAGTGGACCCCCATGGAGCAATGAAGTTAAGGGCGTAGGTGGAACTAGATTTTTGCTGCTATTTGATTAGGTTGATTGGGTACTTTAACCCTTACCAGCTATCTTTTAATCTATTCCTGTGGAGTGTAAGGTAATTGTTTCTACTTCAATTTGATGTTGATCTTTTTGGTTTCTTTGTAAACTATAAAACAACAACTGTTAATGAAAAGCACCAGAATTTTTAGATACTGAACAAACATAGACATTTTCATTGTCGAGGATATTACTATGTAATCACTACCACTCTAACAATAATATGTGGCTTAAATCTTATGTTTTCAACCTAAGTTTGTTATGCGAGGTACTATAGAGCAATAATCTTGGCCCACTGACATCTGTGGTTGATTTAGAAATGGGAAGAATCACCAAGGCAATGACTGAATCTACCAGAACTATAAGTTATTAGAGTATATTTAATAAATTAATATCAATATCATTTGGTTATAGGTTTTTATTTCTGAAAAATCATAAACTGATATGTTATTGTGCCAGAGCCTATTTGTTTCGTGTTACCGAGAACTTGCAAATTCTGGGTATAGCTGAAATATAGTTCAGTAAGTCGCAATGAAAGACTGTTTTTTTCATTTCATTTTCGTGGTTGCATATCCTGTTTGGAACAAGGATCCACATACCACAGGTAATCCTATTTGCAATCATGCTGTGAAAATTGTTATTTCTAATAGTTCTTGAGCAACTTTGAGATGGTTTTATATAAACGTGATAATGTTTTATTTGTTTTCCAGCTTTATCAGTGTTTTTCTGTCTTTGATCTCTGTTTTGTGGAGGCATTTCACAGTTAAGCTTAAATTTAAAGACTCCATATAGAGTAGTCTTTTAAAGTATCTCATTAAGATATGAGCTAAAGATATGAGTGTATGATCAGTCTCTTATACTCAAGGATCATTTTTATTATATCACAATTAATCTAAGTTGATATGGAAATTATCATAGGGAGATCAACTGGATTTTGAGGAATAATAATTCATGTTATGGATGCTCCAAGATCTTTTGTGAATACACAATGATTAACTTTTTGCTTTGCAGGGCTTCCAGAGTTCCACCTTATCTCTTAGTCTAATTTCCTGGTTTTGTTGTCTAACGAATGCCATTTAACACTACTATAATGCTTTCATCTGATTTATTATCACATATATGTAAAGTCTAAGTTTGATATTTCTACTGTCTGAGTTTTGCAAATCACCTAGTAAGTGCTATATAACTGTTTCTGTTACTTTGTAATTGTTTTCATAGATGATGAGAAATGTATCAATCCAAAGCAGTCTCAAGTATAAGTCCAAACGGCAAGAATTCACTTGCTCATGACCAACACTTAGAACTGAGTGACAATGTTGTGTTCTCGAATAGTGGAAGGAGCAATCCTGGGAATCCTAATTTGGCATCAAGGCAACGTCTACGGTGGACCAATGAGCTTCATGACCGTTTTGTAGATGCTGTGACACAGCTTGGTGGACCAGATAGTAAGTGCATGATTATCTGGCTTCCTCTTGAAATTATGGGAGGACACAGAAGATGTTTCTCCCATGCATTTTTTTTCCTACATAGGCTGCAAACAGTGCAATGCTTTTCATATTCATCCTCTTTAAAAGACAAACAAATTGCAAGTTCCTTTTATATATTCTTTTTGTTATGCATGGAATAATGTAATGGATATGACCTAATGATAATAAGGATTCAGGTTATTGATCCTGTGATATCATGTAGTATAAGTTTCTTTATCACAACTGAGGTGTTTTGATGTGTTTAGTTTCATCTATAGGCAGCTTGAAAATCATAATGCTTTTGTTATGAAAATTTAGTTTCTGAATGAATAATTCTCTAGTTGGAGTAATTAATTTCTAGTGGATGGGCCAACTGTTGTTACATTTTTCTTTCCAATGTAAAACCCGTTAGTGCCCATAATATAATGGTGAGGGTACCTTTTATATATGATTGTGGTCTGTAGCAGGATTCCAGTAATTTGTTTTCAGTTATAGTTTCACCATCCTCTTTGAACTTGTTAAGCTTCTTGGTTCTTTTTGCAAACATTTGAGAGAAAATCAAAACTTAATAGATCTTGGTATAATTAATGTGTTTTCTTGTAAACAAAGTTATGCTTGGTACATTTGTTGAAGAATCAGTGAACAGCTAAGCAAAAAAGTTTCTCAGTTATGCTAAATGACAGCATGTTGTTTTATCTGTTTAGGTAATTCTATTCAACACTATCTAAATTTGCTTGCCTATGACAGGAGCAACTCCGAAAGGAGTTCTTAGAATCATGGGTGTACCAAGACTAACTATATACCATGTAAAGAGCCACTTACAGGTACTTCTAGACGTTTTCTCTTCTTAGAGTTTCTTTTTTCATATTGTTGCATTGACTAATTTCAGTTCTGATGGTGCACCCAGAAATACAGGCTTGCAAAGTATCTCCCTGATTCATCAGCTGATGGTAGGTATTCTGAAAACTTATTAGAGAAATTTTATTGACTTTGGTTATTTATTGATTGCTGAAAGTGGAAACCATATTCTCCTTGTGTAGACAATTATGAAACTGATGCATGGGCTTGGGCTTGGGCTTGATTTTACTGTTTTCTTTTCCATGTAGGTGCTAAGTCTGAAAATAAGGATTCTGGTGACCATACTATGGGACCTGAAAACTCCTCGTAAGTCTGTCTTTTATGACCCAGTTAAGCAAAACACAATTGTTGCTTAGACACTAGTAATTGTTGCAGATAACTGCAGATTATTCCATAAGTTTGCTTTTGGTTACAAAGAAAGCATGTTGTGTATGCATTAACTGTTCTCATGTTTCTAACTAAAGAACCATGGCAAGAGCAGTGCATCTTGTTCATCTTGGTGGCAGATAGACTTGTTTATGATTATTGTAAGGATAAGATTTAATTTTGGGATTCTGGTTGTCTAAAGGGATACAGCCAAGAGAAAAAATATAACTCGTTGTCCAGGAAGCATGTCTCTTCAATGGCAGAGAAAATGCTCTGAAAATTTAAACTTTGCCTGAACCACTATAATTATTCAGCACAAATAAAAATGAACTGTTCATGAATTACCAAAGAAGTATACAGGACTATGGATATCTATTAAGCAAGTATTTCACATAGTTTATGTACTTTCTTTTGCTTTCTCTGTTATATTTCTTTTCATATGCTCTTATAAAGATTATAATTTCCTCAAGATTTGTCATGTTAATTAGCTCCCCTGGTTATTTGTATCAGTTAAGGACACAGGAAAGCTGCAAGAGTAAAGTGATATTTATAGAGATTTTAGAGTAACAAGTGGCCACTTGAATCTTCTTTTTGGAATTTTGATAGTACTTATGAGGACCTAGTGATATTGTGTTCAATAGAGCTCAACAACCGATATTTGTTGCCAACTTCAAGTAGTAGCATCTGTATGGCTTGATGTTGTCATTGTAGTTCTTGTGGCAACTTAGTTAGAAGCTTAAGTGAAACTTTGTTGTACTTGCATTTAAAGTAGCTTTAGCAGAAACGGTGTGGTATTCATTTTTTATAACACAGCTACATAAACAAAAGTTATGTATTAGGTTCACTCTAGTATCGAAGTTGTGACACCCCACCTCCACATCGGAAGTGGGCCAAAACTTTAGATCGACTTATAACAGTAATTCTGATAGGTAAATTATTATTTACTTGGGCTCAAGCATTTTGTGCCAGTGGTTTAGGCTCAACAAAGTTAATAGGTTAGTTATCTCATTAGGTCGGATCATAATAAATTATGTCAGAGCCGACCTAGTTTTGGATACGGGGAGTGGATATGTTGGAGCCATCATTGGGCTAGGCTTCACGTGCACCATGATAAGATTTGATGAATTATATATTGGTGTGAGCTACGTTGGTGCTTGACGAGGGCCTCAAGTCTTTAAGCGGAAGCATTGTGACATCTCGATTTAGTCCCGTATCAAAAGTGGACTAAAACTGAAATTGACCTAAAAAAGATATACTAGTATTAACTTGGGCAGAAGTATTTTGAGCCAATAATTCAGGTTCAACAAAGATGATAGATCAGTTATCCCATTCGGTTGGGTCATGACAAAAGTGAGTCTTGGCGTATTTTCCAATTTCTGAAATCAATATAAATTTGTCTTCTTTATATTTTAGAAGATGAGTCTTGGCGTCAAGGAATATTGCTCCTTAGCAACCTAGTTTATTGGAATTTGAGCCATAGAAACAATCTCTCTGATTGTAAGAGCAAGACTGCTTAAATTGACTATCTTTGAACTCCGCATTAATGGGAGCCTTGTGCACTAGGCTGCCCTTTTAATTTGTTATAGTAGAAAAAGTTCTTGGGCTTTTTGGTGCATAGCATACATTTGAAAACAAACGATCATTCTTCTTTTTTTTATGCTGATTTCTTTCTAGCTCTCATTTAAGTTTTCATTTCCTTGATAAAAAGTTTCATTAGTTTGTCATCATGCTAAACCTACTTAGCTTTTGATGTCTCAGTGGAATGCAAATGACTGAAGCACTCAGGTTACAGATGGAGGTGCAAAAGCGGCTTCATGAACAATTAGAGGTGAGTTGTGTATTTTTGTAACTTAAATATATTGATTGTGCAAAAGCGGCTGTTTCTTGTTTGTACTGAAAAAAATTGTGTTATATACATCAGCAGATTCGGTAGTAATATTTCGAAATTGATGCAATATATGGCTTTGGAAAGGCTACTATGTTGAAGAAAACTTGTATCTTTTTAACTAAATACACTTGAACAGATACCACAAAGAAAAATGTTGATTTGTGGAAAGAAGTGGAGGTTTTATTTAACAAACTACACAATAAATGAAGTGATGCATCAAGATTCTTTCTTCTGCATCGTCTTTGTTTTATGTGCATGATGCTGGCCATTACATCAACTTGTTTATTATTTTAGGCTTATTGTATGGGAACTTGGACTCGATATTTCTGGTATGAGGGAAATATCCCTTTTAGCTACCTTGAATCAGCATGGTATGAGGGAAATACGCAAGAGTAGACCTTTGAGGTTTGTGATTATCTGTGATAAGTTCAAACTGAACATGTCAATTCAGGAGACATTTTAACTTCAGAATGCCCCACTTGATCTTTATTTTTAATTCTTTGAAAAGTTCCCTCCGGTATACATAGTTCAATAATTGTTTGTGTTTCTTAAAGTTGACTTTTTTTCTCAAAATAAAATCATGACATTCAATTCAACCTGAGTTTCTCCCGACAAATCTTGATAAACATATCAATCTTTTGGTTAAGATCCATGATAACATAATTAATTTGGTCAGAAAATTGACCAGTTCATTTTTTTATGTATCATTAAACGAAAGATAGCTGATTCCAGAAACAATGGGTAAAAGGCATTATCAATTTGCTCACTGATTTATTGATAACCTTTCAACTTTTGTATGATGCTATCTGATACTGATAGTATGGAATTATTTTATATTGAATCCATCCTAAGTCTTCTGTTTTCCCTTTAACTAATATCTGCATCATATCTGTTGCTATCCACTCTGGCATAAATTTATCGGTTTTTATCTTTTCCTTAATATTTTTGTTGTGCTAGCACATAGGCTAATTTGTTGCACATGAATTTATCTGAGCCGAGATGTAGTAGTTGCATGACTTCAATCTATCTGCCTTCCTACTAGATGAAGAATTATGCTATTATCTAATTTTGTTTAAACCTTTTAAGATAATGTTGTATATAATGTTCTATGCTAATTAACATCACACATTGTGAAATCATTTTTGCATTGCCAAGTTATATCTTTTTTTTTTGTAATACCCTAATTTTAATTAGGGGTAAATTGATAATTTCATTTATAAGTGAACCTAGGTTTAGAGTTAAACCTCCTCTCCCTTTATTTATAGCTGCCATCCCCTCTCGTGGGAGAGAGTGTGGCCATCGAGGAAGGAGGAGAGGAGTCTTTAGTGCATTGACCTACATAAGTCCAAGGTAAGGAACTTTTCATCTAGGTTTAGAGTTAACTTTCCTACATCCTCCTTGTTTTTCCATGTTAATATCCTTTTCATATTTGATTGACATTCTCTTGCTATTAAAAATTACATGAATTTATGCCAAAGCAAAAACACTATGGTAGAATTACATATATTTGATTATCCTAATCTTGTAGTGCAAGAATTAATTGTATTTCATAAATTGTATATCATATATATGTGTGCCTTGGCACAAAATTATTTTGCTAGTGATTTCATAGGATTTTAATGGATTCCTAGACTCTTTAAATAAAAAAACTCTTTCATGTTTTCAAAGACTTTAGCCAGTGACGTTTGAAATTGCATGACCTAGCTATCTATATTTTATTATTAATCATTCAACTATAAAAACATGAAAGAGTTAATTATTTTGTTTTACATCATTGCTCACTTGGTCTTTTGCTTTTAGAACATTAATCTTTATTGGGTCAAAATACAAATAAAGGAATGAGTTTTGTCCCATAACAACACACAAAAAATTACATATTTGTTTGAAGATAGTGTGGTATCAGGAGCGAGGGTTGGAGGATTATTCGAGAAGAAATGGATTTGATAATTATCATTATTGTAATAAGTATATTAATTTAAAAGAAATAATGTGGCTTTGTGAAAGGATTTTAATTTAGCCATGGGTTAATCTTTGCAGGAATCGATTTAGGTCAGTTCGGGGCATAACAGAGATGGTATTAGAGTAATGATTTTGAAGGACCTGAATGATTATGAGATCAATTGCCTTTCCTAAGGTTTTAGATTTGTTTTGTTAAAAAAAAAAAATCTAAAGTTAGAGTGATTTAGTGGAAGCATAATTAGAGAAATTTGCAAGACCATTTTTTTTAAGAGGCAAGAATTGTAATATCTTAATTTAATTAGGATTAAATTAATAAATTTATTTTATAAGTGAACATAGGGTTAGGGTTAAGGTTAAACCTCCTCTCCCTTTATTTATAGTCGTCAGCCCCTTGTGGGAGAGAGCATGACCATCAGGGAATGAGGAGTGGAGATGCTAGGGTGTTGACCTACAAAAGTCTAAAGTAGGGATTTGAGTCTTGAACTTTCCTACATCTTTTTTTTTCTATGTTAATATCCTTTTTTTGTTTAATTGATGTTCACTTGCTCTAACAAAACTACATGAATTTATGTGAAAGTAATCTATGTCAATTAGATTCATGCAATTTTGCCATAGCAAGAGAACATCAATCAAACATAAAAAAGGATATTAACATGGGCAATAAAAGGAGGATGTAGGAAAGTTTAGAACTTGGATCCCTACCTTGAACATATGTAGGTTAATGCCTTAGCATCTCATCTCCTCCTTCCTCGATGGCTGTGCTCTCTCCCATGAGAGAAGGGGATCACAACTATAAATAAAGGGAGAGAGGGTTTAACCTTAACCTTAGGTTCACTTGTGAAATAAATTATCAATTTTTTCTTATTAAAATTAGGGTATTACAATTCCTCCTCTTTAAAAAAATTTGGGCCTCTAAATTTCACTAATTATGCTTCCATTATATCACTCTAACCTTATATTTTCTTTTGCAAGACCAGTCTAGAATCCTAGTTAAGGTATCAGATCCCATAATCATTCAGGTCCTCAAAATCATTGCTTTGACTGTCATACCCTTAATTGACCTAAATCGGTTCTTGAGAAGATCAGTCAGTGCCTGAACTAAAATCCTTTCATAGAGACGTATATATATTTTAAATTAATATATTTATTATGATAATGACAATTGTCAAATCTAACTTCACCTCGAATAGTCCTACCGTCCTTGCACTCGATGCCATGCCACCTTCAAACAAATCTGTAGTTTTTTGTGTGTTGTTACAGAGACAAAATTTCTTCCTTTATTTGTGTTTTGACCCAAGAAAGATCAATGTTGTAGAAACACAAGACAAAGTCAGCAGTGATGTAAAGACATACCAATTAGCCCTTTCCTGTTTTAATAGTTAAATGATTAATAGTAAAATATAGATAGCTAGATAATGTAATTCCAAATGTTACTTGCCAAACTCTTAGAGAACATGAAAGATTTTTTTTTATTTAAAGGATCTAGAAATCCATTAAAATCCTTTGAAATCAACACCAAAATAGTTTTGTCTCCGGGCATGCATATACATGATATACAATTTATGATTTATAACTCACAAATGAGACTTAGTTCTTGCACTACAAGGTCAGGAGAATCAAATATATGCAGTTTTATCATAGAAAATGAATATATTATTGTTTTTGCTTTGACATAGATTCATGTAGTTTTGCCATAGCAATAGAACATCAATCAAACATGAAAAGGATATTAGCATAAAAAAAGAAAAATGAGGAGGATGTAGGGAAGTTATGGAATTGGACTTGGATTTTTGTAGGTTAATGCCCCAGCGTCTCCTCTCCTTCTTCCTCGATGTTCATAATCTATCCCACGAGAAGAGAGGATGCCAGCTATAAATAAAGGGAGAGAGGTTTAACCCTAACCCTAGGTTCACTTAAGAAATGAAATTATCACCTAATTAAAAATTAGGCTATTACACTTTTACTGGGCTGACATCAGAGTATTGATCAGCAAGGGTACAATCAACTTCAATAATATATTTGATATTTCTATGGTGGCATCTGTTTTAACAAATTGAATCGATAATATAAATGAAATAAAATATTTTGAGTACTTGAATTACTAGGAGTTGCATCTTCTATACCTGATTACTTTCCAATGCATATATAGCCTTACATGGCAACTATAAGGATCTTTCTTTCCATTGATTTATTTGTTTTGAAAAATGCTTGAATCTTTCTTTCTCTCATCTTACTGACTCCTGTCTGTGATAGTCCTGAACTTTATGAAGATCAGATGTAATATTTTGATAAATTCATTTATGATATTTCAAAGTGAACTGTCAGGCATACAAGACAGTTTATCATGATTCTATGACCTACAATATAATTAATTGCTCAAGGTTCACCTACATATTAATTCCCATGTAGATCATCATACGCAGTGGATGATACCAGATTTTTAATCCTTAATAATTCATTATGCCCAAATCTACACTGCTTCTACTAATCCATTATCCCTAATTGATTCTTGTGTATGAGAATCATGTCATTGCCAACGGACAGTACATTTTGTTTGCACCTTTGTGCTTGGTAGAACTGTGATTTGTTTTTGTAATCGTTGTTGCTCCCTTCCTTTCTGGAAATTGAGCTTTTTGCTGGTTGGTTTTACCATTATGATTTGCTTTTGTTCTGATGCCACTGTTGCTATTCTATGCTAGAAAAAAAGCAAAAACTTGTTCAGATACAAATGCAAGAAACCAGGTTTGTTATGGTTGGGATTTAGCTGATGGTTTTATTTGTTTTGGCTGTTAAACTTTAGAACAACTTGTATGAATTGAATATTATACTTATTCTTCTGATGAAACTTTTACAATAATCCCACAATTTTATCTAACCTACAACTCTGATACGATCTGATAGGTAGAAGGCCATGAGTTGTGACAGGGAGCTTTTCTGACCTGGATTTTGAAATTTTTGACAGGTACAAAGGCAACTGCAGCTAAGAATAGAAGCCCAAAGCAAGTATCTTAAGAAGATTATTGAGGAGCATCAGCGGCTCAGTGGGGAGCCGGCTGAACCACATGGAGTAGGCATTTATGCCTACAGTAATGATAATTGCTTAAACTCTGATGACAAGACTGACCCTCTGGCTCCTGGGCCAACTTCAGTTTCCCCAGTTCAAGACAAAGCTGCTAGCAAGCCCCTGATTCCTGACTCCACTTGCCGTGTTTCCTCCCCTTTAGAGAGTTCAAAGCATGAGAGGTTGGTGAAGAGGCAGCGGTTCCCAGGGCATGAAACTACAGACTTGATGCCTGCTCAGCATATCCTGGAGTCAAGTTCAGGCTCAGATTTCCAGCAGCCATGCTCAGTGTTCCTAGCTGGCAGAGGGCAATTTGATGCATCAAGCGCTTCAATCTTCAATGAACAATTTGGGAATGATTCAGGAAGCGAATTATGAAGGATTCATGCAAGTGGCTGTTCATCAAGGATAGCTTGACGAGAGAAAAACCATACTGGAGGGTGAATAATTATTATGTGATTTTTCAGCTCATAGAGTCTCAGCAATTCATGAGATGCCCGCACAAATTCACAGCTCAGACATGAGGTGCTCTACTCTATGGTTAATCACTGCAGCTTAGGAATTGACCGGGGATTTAGCATATCCCATGTCAGCCAAAGAAGTGATTGATTCTTGACTTTGGCTTCTTCATTTTTTTAATCTGTTGTGCTGCCATGTCTAGTTCTCGTATTAAAGTTAAATGCAGTAGGAACTTTGACCTATCCTCTTCAATTGTGCTTTTATCTGTGATAATCAATTCCCACATCATGACCATCAGCCAATCATGGTCGCCTGGTGGCCATTATCTCTAGATAGAAGTGATTTCAACACAATTGAAAGTGTACAATAGGAAAGGTTCTTGCCATATTTGGCAATTGGCAGAAATATTTGATGCATAAAAGAAACGGAGGCCTATATCTCATCAGAAGCATCTTGGCAGAATGGCCTTGACGTATTTCTTGCTTGCATCTGCTGATCGTACAAAGTGGAGCTGATCTAGTGTGTGAACAGTTCTCTCGTGAAACCTTGCTGTGTCAAAATTTCATGTCCCCATTCTAGGGATTCTGCTTCTCTCTCGTAAAGCACTGTTGTGCCAGATTGTTATGCCAATCTTCTTGGAGTTTTGCTTCCCTAACATTTGGCTGCGAATAGCTTATGCTTGTTCCTTTGCCACCGAAGATGTGTTTACATGCAGGCAGGAGGTTTCCCGGTCTTACCTGCTGCTGCGGCGTATTAGGACAGATTGCTGTCACAGACTCTCCTATGGTGGGTGCTGCATGGCCAAGTCTCTCGTTTGAGAATGAAGTTCCTGATCCTGTCTGAAGAGATTCATTTTAGCGTCTCCCCAATTGAAGGGTGGAACTTGCGCTTCTTCTGTCAGGTACCCAGTCTTCATTCTCTGCATCTCAAGAAGTCCTGCAATATAAATTATGGCTGCTGTGGTGGAAGCCGGAAGCAATGCATGTGACTCTCGAGCAAGATCCCTTTGACAATTTGGCAGGACCTTCTTTGCTGCTTCCTGATTTGCTTGCTGTCTACTCCGAAGTACACGAGATGGTCCACTATCATGTTCTCTACCTGCAAGATTTGACCACGGGCATCGCTTAAGGTAGACCCATCCCCTTGTTAGCTTTGCTTATGCACTTCATGCTTGATCCGAAAGGCCCTGTTCTTCTTTATCGACCACGTTATCATACTGAAGCTATCTTTACACCCTTGACGGTTCATCTTTTTAATCATGCTATACCCTTGATGATTCACATTTTTAATCATTCTCGCTTTTAGTTTTTTGATGGTGAGGTGGTCCATGCATGACCCAGACATCTTGAAGAACAGAGTTGTAGGCACCACTATGCATGATGTGCTTTGTCCTTCAAGGCAACTAACGAGGAATTTGACCAATACTTGTATGTGTTTTGCAGTGATGTCGAGTTGGTAAACGAAATGGAATTGGATATCAAATGATGAAATGTGTCCATGATTATATTCTGCGAGTTTCTTTAGAGATGTATCTTAGTTCTGAAGCTTTAATGGAATCTGACAGCGCGGGCTTCAATTCGATGTGTGTTCGGTGGACGGTTTTTAGATGAAGCAGCAAATAGCCGTGGGTGGTTGGGCTACACTCCGCCGACCCAACAGCTCCTTGCGGGAGACAGCTACGAGTGGGTGGCACATGACTGCGAACTAAACAATGTGGGCCCTGGAGGTACGGTGGGACCAAAGTGGTTGCGAGTAGCAGCCGAAGAGCAGCGTCGGTCAAAGATCGCTCGGCTGACCGCCACGGGTGGAAGACGAGGCCACCGGCTGTTCCAACATCGAACAGCGTACAGGGGAATTCCGCCACCGGCTGTCTTCTTCTCCCCCCCTCCCCACCTCCATGGTGGGTCCCCCTCGGGATCACAGCGCCACCACCAGGTCTTCCTTCCGAGACCCCTGACTCGAGCGCGACAGCCGGTCCTCTCTCTCCACCAGAGGCAGAGAGGCGTGCCACAGAAAACACATCCCCAGAACGAGGGCCACAGCCTGCGTTCTTGGTCTCGCCAACAAAGAGAAAGAAGAAGAAGAAGAAGATAAGCGTGACTCGCCCGATGGCCTGATGCGAGTCGAGGTGTGTTATTCTCACCACCTATAATTTAATTTTAGTTTATACGATATTCGAGCACCAACCTGTCCTCTATAAAAAGAAAAAAAGAAAAAAGAAAAGAAAGCTAATACATGTCCCACGCAAGAAAAAAGAAAAATAATAAAAATACTTCACACTCATCTACTAATATCATCATCATCTTTTGCTGTGGGGTACGCAACAGCCTGTAAAGTGGCACGCTTTTTGACGCATCCAATAAAATAGCCATTTATTTCTCCATTTCTTTCCTATTATTCGGAGTCCAATCAGACATAACACTGCGCCTAAAAATTCCCCAAAGCGAGACAAGAAAAAGATGGTCTTCAGAAAAGAAAAAGCAGCAACGAAGAAAAAGCCGCGCCGTAGTCCTCGTCCGTTGTCTCCCCTGGATCGCCGATCTTTTCTTGTCCCCTCGGCGGCCGCCCACCTCGCGATCCGGCCGAAAGCGCCGTTTTGCATGCTTCCCATTTACTCCGTTATTTGTTTACCCTTATTTTTCCTCTGTTAATTTCCATTTAAAAAAATATAATAAATTCTTACAGTTATTTCCAGAATAATAGATTGGCCGAATAGTCAAATGACAGTTAAGTAACAATATCAGCTAGAAGGGCATGAGTGTCATTTTGTTGTACCGTTAAATATATTTATAACAAGAGTATGAGAGAGGGAGAGCAGTGCGGGAACCTTCGCAAACATTTCATCTATTTATTTGACATTTAGTGTCTTTTCGGGTGCTGTTCTCTTCCGTTTCCAATCGCTGTCGAGAGAGGAGGAGGACGAGAAGAACATATTCCATTTAGACCAAGGAGGGTGGAATTTCTTCTCTATTCCATCTGTCTCGGGAACCATCATCTCGTTGTTGTCGGTAGAGGAATCCTCGTCGACCTCTGCCTTGGTGCGCGCGCGCTCTCTCTCTCTCTCTCTCTCTCTCTATCTATCTATCTATCTATCTATCTATCTATCTAGTTATTTGTGATTCGGAGATCGTTAAATCGGTGGTCGCTCTCTCCACGTCGCACGAAGGTAGTTCTCTGCTTCAGACGTTTGGGGTGTGTGATTTGCGTCTAGAGGGAGTCCTCAAGCGGCTTCTTGATAGCTCTTTTGGTCGATGGGTTCGTAGGATTTGATCTTGAGTACGCCTTCCTTATTTTCTTTCCTGGGTTTTACGCTACTGGAACAAATGCCGGTCGTTGAACTGTCGTTTCTCTCTTTGGCTTTTTTCCCAAAAAAAAAAAAGGAATCTTTTTTATTTAGTGGCGTTTTAATTTGTTGATTTTCTTGCGAGGTGAATAGGTACTGAGTACCTCACCACGCGATTCATCTTTTCTTTTTTTCCCCCCTTTTAGTTTAATTTTTAAGCTGCATATTGAATCAGTGCGCGGTCTAATGGTTTCATTTGTTCCATGAGTAAGTTCTGAGGAATCATAATAATATCAATACCTTCTTCTTCTTCGTTGTCTTTTTAGATGTTTATAGCTGCAAAGTCATTTAATATGTTGAAGAAACTGAAGATACATTGTTTCTGATATTTGCTGAAGTGCTGGTATCTACATTTGTTGTTTCCTTCATCAAAACTAGGTAGAGGCTTAGGTCCCCAGTAATCCAAGGATTTTGTTCACATAGCATAAGCTGCAACCATCTCTTTATAAGGTTGAAGACAACCGGAATCCTGTCCTCTGCAGCCAGGAAATGACCGGTATGGTTGCTTAAATTCTTTTCTTTGTCGGTTTCCGAGAATATGAAGTGATGCTAGAGCCGCTCCTTACTTTATTTTGTTGTGTTAAAGGCATGGAAGGTCTGCATATTTTGGAAGACAGAAAAGAAAGGAGATCAGATGTGGAGAACTCTGAGGATGAAAGAAGAAGATTGACCATAGGAGCTTTAAAGAAAAAGGCGTTAAGTGCTTCTTCACGGATCACCCACTCTCTCAAGAAACGAGGGAAGAGGAAGGATGTTCACAGGACTTCTTCTGTTTCGATTGAGGATGTCAGGGATGTGGAAGAGGAACGTGCTGTCTACACATTTCGTAAGGAGCTAATTTCTAGGGAGTTGCTGCCAGAGAAACACGATGACTATCATATACTGCTCAGGTTAATTTTTCGCTATAAAGCAGTTTGATTTTTTGTTGTAATAAAGGTATGTTTATTGAAACCTTGTTTGAGGCTTGTATGATTAGCTGCCTGAAGTGTGACGATAAACATCTTCATTCAATTCATTAATGCCTTTTAAGCTTCAATTTGAAGAGCATGTGCACTTGTCGTAATCTGTCATTTACTTATGATTTTTTTTTCTAGGCAACTTGCCATTCCAATGTTTCCTTATTGCTCGTTGTTGGAATTCTGTGTGCAGGTTTTTGAAAGCTAGAAAATTTGACCGTGAGAAAGCAGTTCAGATGTGGGTTGATATGCTTCATTGGAGAAAGGAAATTGGGACAGATACAATTTTGGAGGTAGGTTACCTTGATTAGCAAAATTGTTAGGTGCTGACTTCTTTGAATGGAACAGAAAAGTCTGCCGAAGATACTATTAAAGTTTCTCTTATTTTTCCTCTCTCTTCTTCTTTTGTCATCCTTAGGAATTTTTTCTTTAATTTTCTTTTTTTGTGTGTGTTTGCCACTTGTGTCTTGCCTTGCAATGGCTCTGAGATATTTTAATGTCACAAATCCACTGAACTTAAAGCAAAATCGAGTTGATATATTTTTGACACGGAAGGAGATGCAAGCATATTTGTTTATAGCTGCAAAGTCATTTAATATGTTGAAGAAACTGAAGATACATTGTTTCTGATATTTGCTGAAGTGCTGGTATCTACATTTGTTGTTTCCTTCATCAAAACTAGGTAGAGGCTTAGGTCCCCAGTAATCCAAGGATTTTGTTCACATAGCATAAGCTGCAACCATCTCTTTATAAGGTTGAAGACAACCGGAATCCTGTCCTCTGCAGCCAGGAAATGACCGGTATGGTTGCTTAAATTCTTTTCTTTGTCGGTTTCCGAGAATATGAAGTGATGCTAGAGCCGCTCCTTACTTTATTTTGTTGTGTTAAAGGCATGGAAGGTCTGCATATTTTGGAAGACAGAAAAGAAAGGAGATCAGATGTGGAGAACTCTGAGGATGAAAGAAGAAGATTGACCATAGGAGCTTTAAAGAAAAAGGCGTTAAGTGCTTCTTCACGGATCACCCACTCTCTCAAGAAACGAGGGAAGAGGAAGGATGTTCACAGGACTTCTTCTGTTTCGATTGAGGATGTCAGGGATGTGGAAGAGGAACGTGCTGTCTACACATTTCGTAAGGAGCTAATTTCTAGGGAGTTGCTGCCAGAGAAACACGATGACTATCATATACTGCTCAGGTTAATTTTTCGCTATAAAGCAGTTTGATTTTTTGTTGTAATAAAGGTATGTTTATTGAAACCTTGTTTGAGGCTTGTATGATTAGCTGCCTGAAGTGTGACGATAAACATCTTCATTAGATATGCTTCATTGGATAAAGGAAATTGGGACAGATACAATTTTGGAGGTAGGTTACTTGATTAGCTTGTTCAGAATCCTATAGGCAATAAAAGGTTACCTTGATGAGCTAGAAATTGTTAGGTGCTGACTTCTTTGAATGGAACAGAAAAGTCTGCCGGGGAAGATACTATTAAAGTTTCTCTTATTTTTCCTCTCTCTTCTTCTTTTGTCATCCTTAGGAATTTTTTCTTTAATTTTCTTTTTTTGTGTGTGTTTGCCACTTGTGTCTTGCCTTGCAATGGCTCTGAGATATTTTAATGTCACAAATCCACTGAACTTAAAGCAAAATCGAGTTGATATATTTTTGACACGGAAGGAGATGCAAGCATATTTGTTTATAGCTGATAGTTAAATACATTATGATATTCAGAAATTTTATATTAATGTTACCACCTTAGTTCTATTTCCCTATTTCTGTATAAAGTTATAAGGGAGCAGTTCCAGTTTGAATTGGATTATTCCAAGCTCTATATCGTCTGAATATACTAGAAACTGCTTATTACCTTTATACTTCACATTGCAATTTTTATTTAAATGAATAATATATATTTTTTGGGATGGACCTTGACATATGCTAATCGGACATGCATTTTATGTGTGTGTGTGTGTATACACACACACATACACACACACACACACACACACATGAATGTTCTCTTGAAGAGTTACAGCTATATTGAATTTACCATAAAAATTGATCTTCTACTATTGGTACCATATGAACATGTAAGTGGAATTTCTAAAGGGTTTAGTTAGGAGAACTCTTCAGATCTTGAAAATTATTCCTTAGGCAGCAAAAGTCATCATGCTGGAAAGCCTACATCTAAATTGTATTTCAAGGAGCACAAGTGAGAAGCTAGATCTACGATGATGAGCATTTTCAAACAGTGACAAGCAATATGTTAGCAATAATGCAGATGCAACTATTTTTGAGAACTATAATATTTTTCATTTCCCCTTATCAATCCCATGTGTCTGGATAAAATTTCACCATTGTATATGACACATTCCTTTGCCTTTAACTTTTAATGCAGTCAGTTTTAGGTATTATTAATTTCTTTAGTTATCTTTTCTAGAATTCCATTACCTTTTTCAGTTATGTTAAGGATCATCACTTGTAGGTCAGATGCTTTGTTGAGCTAGATGCAAATTTATCAGTGAATGCTAACACATAGCAACTTGTGACTATTGGATGCAAGGATTTTATGTTTGAGGAGCTGGAGGAAGTTTTGCGACATTATCCCCAAGGCTACCATGGAGTTGATAAAGAGGGAAGACCTGTTTACATTGAGAGGCTTGGGCAAGTGGAGCCAAATAAGCTTATGCATATCACTACTGTAGAACGGTACATAAAATATCATGTCCAGGAGTTTGAGAAAGCTTTTCATGAAAAGTTTCCTGCATGTTCAGTTGCAGCAAAGAGGCATATTGATTCAACAACCACTATTTTGGATGTGCATGGTGTGGTACGACAGTTCTTTTCCAGATTGTACTTATTCGTGTGCATATAAAGAGGAATGAGATGAAGATATTTTACTGTTTAGTGCATATACTGAATTGTTCAGGTCGCAGGAAAAATAAAATTGTTTGTTTTGATCTTGCTGAGTCAGTTTTAGTTCTATATGATGCAGGGCTTGAAGACTTTCAGCAAGACAGCAAGAGACCTCTTGCTCAAAATGCAGAAAATTGATGGAGATTACTACCCTGAGGTACTTGGCTTTCTTTATATGACAATCCATTATTTTTATTTATCTGTCTTAAGATAAGAGTTCTACACTTGTAAAAAATGCAGACTCTACATCAGATGTTCATTGTCAATGCCGGTCATGGTTTTAGGCTACTCTGGAATACTGTAAAGGGTTTTCTTGACCCAAAAACAACATCAAAGATACACGTAAGTTCCTTTATAATTGAAATGGTTTATTTTACTGCTTTTTAAAGTGTTGTAGTATATGTGGATAAATATTGTATCATGCAGGTATTGGGAACCAAGTTCCATGGTACATTACTTGAAGTCATTGATTCAAGGTTAGATCATATCTCCTCTATCATGATATTGAAATTGATGGTTTGGCTTTTTGATGGCCTAGTAAACTTCATACGTTTGTCATGTTTAGTCAACTTCCAGATTTCTTGGGTGGCTCATGTACATGCACTGCTGAAGGAGGGTGTTTGAAGTCCAATAAAGGACCTTGGAATAATCCTAACATCATGAAGGTATAATTTGTTTATTGAAAGAAGTAGATATTTACTTTTCCATTTGGTTACATTGTTTCACCACTAAGTTCAGATTAATCAATTAAAAGAATAGCTTCCTCTGTGTTTATAAGCAGTCCATATCACAATGATGAACTTGTTGAACCGTAGTTTTCTTTCATGTTATATTCACTGTTTCTTGTGCAGTGGTGCTCTCTATTTTGTTGAATGAACACAATTGGCCAAATTGGCTTTTGCACTTAGCTCATCTAATTTGTGTCAGATCATTCAACTTGAACATTTCACGTATGCTTGAATTGGAACATGTTTTTTATCATGCTGATTTTGGAATAATAAACAATATCAATAGATATACTCTCTTTCATGCGATAGTTTTTCATTTTGGTGTGAATACCTTGATAGCTGAAAATGATTACTGTTTTCCATTTAAATTTTATTAAACAAGAAAAACTGGGGAAATGTTCTTATCAGAATCTTTCAAATTTTAGCTTGTGCAAAATGCTGAAGCAGCATCACTTAGGCATACTAGACGTATGTCGGATGGGGATGAAGCATTCGCAGGGCCATATCTTTTGAAGGCAAGTTGTTATCTGTATGGCCTTTAAGCCTTGAAATCCTCTATGTTTGCAGATACATTGTGTAATGCTCTTCCTGTATTATATTTTTTGTCTGTATTAATGACAGGGAAGAAGTAGTGGTACATGGACACTTGAATCTGGATCAGATGTTGATGATCTTGCTTCTAGGACTGTTGAGCATAGTCGTTTAGCTCCAGTCTGTGAAGAAGTGAGTTACTCTCCTGTACTGAAATTGTGTGTTTAATTTTATTGGGAATGCTTATTGGTAGGGGAGCCAATATTTCAAGCTTCAACAAAATTGAAGTGATACTCATTTATAAAATGAACTGGAGGAAGTTTGAAATAAGAGATCTCATTAAGGGCAACAAAAATACTTTAATCTTTGGGCACCATAGTTTCCTACATGCTTTAATCCATGCATTATAAGTTATACAAATTTCATCTTTGTTTTCATATTTTGCTACGAAAGTTGGTCGTGATGCTGGACATTTTCATAATAATAATATAATCCAGTTGATTAGGTATTGAAGGATTTTCCTGATCAGTCATTCCAGAAAAGGGGATGCTGGCCCTTTTAACCTATTATGGCAAAAGGGAAAAAGCAGCAAAGGACGGATTGTTTATGTTTTAGAACTGTTTTTTGAGTGAATCAGTTATCTGCTATTGCAACAGTAATGATAATTTATTTAAGGTTCTGTCAGTTTCTGTGTATATAAACTGTTAAAGAGTTTATTCATGGTATCAATTTCTTTCCTTTTTTTTATACTTTTATGACTTTTAACTGCATATTGCTCTGTTATGGTTCTAGAAAGTGCTGTTAATGAGAGTCATCTGGCATGCTGTGTTAGTATACATTCTGATCAAGTGTTCTTGTGAGGCGCGGATGTCAATCACAGATTCAGATAGATAGGAAAATTAATCTTAGTTATTTGGTAAAGATTAAAATTCATTCCCCTTGAGCTAGATCAGAAGTGCACTGCAATTTTTTTCTTGATGGTTAATGCAGGTCAGAGCAAGAGATTCAACAGCTTACCATAGTTGTGATGACCATATTGTTGTGGTTGACAAAGCTATAGATTGTGGTAGAAGAGGAGTACAATCTAATAAAGGAATCTTGGATTTTGAAAATCAAGGACGGAGTTCATATGGCATTGCAACACCAAATCCACAAGGTATTGCTTGCTGGCTTGCTCTAAATGCAAACATCCTTTGATTTATAAACAAGGTTTTCATCCCCTCCCACGGTCCTCAGGATTCTTGATTTACATCTGTTGTTCTCAGATAGTCTGAGCACTGGGAGTCGCACTATCACCAGGGAGGATTCAGGAGAAAGATTTTTTCAGTGGCTTGCAAGAGTATTGATAGCTTTCTTAATCAGAATTCTGTCATACATTCATGTTATTGGTTTTAGAGAGGGAGGGCTGAGCAACATTCATCCCTCAGATGCTCAAAATACTGCTGCCCAGTGCAGCCTATCTATGGAAAATATTGAAGATCGTTTGAGTCCCTGTTTGGAACGCATTCAGAGGTTAGAAATGATGTTTGATGAGCTAACAAACAAGCATGCTGAGATTCCTTTGGAGAAAGAGCGTGTCCTGTTAGAATCTTGGGATCGAATAAAACATATTGAGTTTGACCTTGAAAAGACTAAAAGGGTATGCTTTCATTTCTCCTTTATCTGCCTCTGTAATATGTTACAGGTTGCTTAAAGATTACAAATATGTGCTTGTCATCTGTCATTTTAGCCCCTTCATCTTTAATGTGTGCTCGATCAGCTTGTCACAGGAAGGTCTCTCTTGATGAATATTTTAGAATTTCTGTATTTTTGTTGTCAGCATTTTTATAATGGAGAGTAATGGCACATCTCATATTAAATATGATCAAATTATTTCATGTGCTGTAGGTGTTTTATTTTGAATATTGCTTATTAATATAAAATTACCCTATCTAATCCTGTCATTTTTCCATCCTCATGGAGTCTCTCATTTTGTTAAAATAAAAAATTATCAAATGTCCTTGTACTCATAACCTGAATCATAGGAGTGATTTTATTATCAAAATAGCATGTTAGTACATTGCCTTATTCATCTTTATCTACCAGATCTCCCATTATGGTATTCTTGGAAATCTGTTGTGTTGCAGAACATTATTTAACCAAGACAATGTGATATGTTGCTTAATTGATCTAATTTTATTAGTTTTACCATATCATATCTTAAGATCCATAGTGTAGTTTTGCTTGTGAGGGGCTTTTGTTGGTCCATCTGTCAAATTTATTTATTTTAAACTCTCTGTTCAGGTATTGCACGCCACAGTTATGAAGCAACTGGACATTGCTGAGTCATTAGATGTGATGCAGGACTTAAAACTTCGGGTAAATCTTTATGGTTTCGTTATTTTCATTTACATGCATTTTATTTCACTCAAACCTTTTAGGTTCCTACAAGAATTGTCAAGTCAACTATAGAAAAAGACAAAGTTCAAATTTTTATAGATTAAACACATAATTAAATAATTTCATCAGTGTCTGAATTGAGTGGGATTTGTTTTAGTTGTACATTTTATTAAGCAATGTATTTTCTTTGAACTGTTCAGCATGTACTATTATCATCCATCTTTTTTCATAAAAGCCATCAGTTCTCTTCAATGATTACCTAAATGTTCGTAGTAAACCATAATTCATGCTGAATTTTGGGTGCTTTAAGAGTAAAGAACAACCTGATCTTTTACAAGCATGCTTTTGTCTATCTGTAAGTTGTCAGTGACTTTTTGTGGAATCAGATTATAGGGGAGATTCATGGATCTTATGTAGGAAAGCCAAGAAATTAAGTCTCATATGTCTCATACAAGACACCTAAAGAAATAGTTTCATTTCTAATTTTTCAAGATAAATGCTTTCTCCACCACCTTTTCTTCTCTAGCTCCGGATCTTCTCTTCAAGGGAAGAAGACTTGACGGGATTTCATTTCTTTAAACTCTCTTTCTCCAACTAGAACTCCATCACTAGTTCCCTTTTGAGAAGGAGCACTGTATTTTTATTCTCTGCTACCTATGATCCCCTCCCAAGTTGACTTTGTTGGAAGTTGGAACACCTCTCCTAGTTGGTTAGGCCTGTTTGTATGCGTAATAATATGCATTTCGTTCCATATTACACTTGTGATACATCATCTTATCTAATCAGGTGATAACAAATTTCAAAAGCTTAAATTGATAGGAAAGGACCCAATATATGCTCTAACATTCTCCTCGTGAGCAAGCTGACTTACGCTTGATGTGAGAACTAAATTCAATTACATGTTGCAGACCCAAATAAAGAATATGTACTGTATGAATATTTTTTATTAAATATTGGAAAAGAGGGATAGGTATAAGATTTGAGCTCATGACTTACTCCACTATCATCTTAAAGATTTGATTGAGTAATCACAAATCCAAATGGTTAAGCTATCAGGAAATAGTCCAATATGTGAAATGGAAGCAAATCTCTTTTGTTGAACCCTCTTCATTCTTTTCTCATAGTAGCCATGTAAAATTTGTTACTTGATGACGATCTTGCTTTTCTTGATCCAGAAGAGGATATTTTGTTGAACTCTGGATGCGATTACGTTGAGCGTACCTGATGCTACACAGCATAGGCAAAAATTTCTGAAGCTTCGGATGCAGGGGCTTTCGCAGCGGTCATGGATGCAAGCTAACACCAAGCATACCTCGTTCTACTTCTTGTTGCTTTGTTTTTTTGGGGGTGGAAGGGAACAGGGCGGTCTTGCGAGCTCGGAATATAGATCACTCGTGAATTGATACTGAATACCTTCATAGTCATGAATTAGAGGTGAGGTGTGGATGGAAGGGAAATAAAACAGATGATGAAGGATGTTTGTATGTAGAGTTTGACAATGCTGTGAAATACCAATTTTGTTGTACGCAATAGCTTCATAATTATTGTCGACTTCTATTGTTGTTTGTGTCTAATACAAAGAATTCTCATTTTAATTGTCTCTTAATTCGCTGCATGTGTGCTTCCTTGTGATGGTGTAACATGAGATGATGTTAATCTCCAATGTCATGTACATTTTCTGATACATAAATCTTATCTTGCGTATTTTGTGTGCATAGTACGTCGTTGTATTGATGTATGCTTGCCCACATGTACACTCGATCATGAATATTTTATTCTGTAAAATATATTTATATTTAGATTCATTAAAAAATAAAAAAATTATTAATATTAATGCAATAAATATATTAATGGTAAGAAATAAATTGAATAAAAAATAGAAATAGAAAATTTATGCAATAAATATATTAATGGTAAGAAAATAAAACGAATCCCATATGATTGTTCAAAAGTCTAATAAATTGAATAACAATAATTCATAATATTCCAACTGCTTGGGTCTAACTAATGATGTATATTAGTTTAGCACATAAGATCTATGTTAGATCTAATGAAGTTCATAAATCTTTGAATTGAGATTATGAACATAAATCTTTGAATTGAGATTATGAACATAAATCTATGAGATGAGAAGATAAGAATGTGAGCGAATTAAATCTTTGAATTGAGAAGATAAAGAATGTGAGCGAATTGCCGGGGAATTAATGCCGTACCAATCACTGTACGAATCTTTATAAGATCTAATCAACGATCCAAAATAGAACTCCAATACCAAAGAAACTCCTCCATCCACGGAGGCAGTAGAAACTCGTGAAAACATACACATTGGTGTCACAAGCTGGACGAACGATCTGCAATCACAGGAGGCATGCTCTATAAAGAAGAAGACGAAGCCACAGCAGCAGCGGCAGCTTCTTCTTAGGTGAGCACAGTCGCGTTACACCGATTTCGTCTGTGACCTCAAGCGGTACCGTCGAAATCTCGGTGCAATCTCTTTCTCTCTCTCTCTCTCTCTCTCTCTCTCTCTCTTTCTTTCTTTCTTTCTCTTTGCTTCATCTTGCATTTATTTTATTGGTGCTGCTTGTTCTCAAGGATGAACTGACGGTCGGAAGAGGCATAGGAGTTGATATCTGCAGCTGAAGGCGTCTGCTTTCGTTGGTCGGCGGCGTCGTTCTTGTTCTTTCTGCGCTAGGTTCCCATGGTAGCCGCAGTTATTCCGACAACCGATGCAGCACTTCATGGATCAACAACACGCGGCGGACCGACGTCAGCCTTCTCGGAGCCTCCTGGAATCGAGAGCGATCAAAACCTGATGGCGCCTCACGATGATGACATTCGAGAAGCAACAGCAGAGCATGAAGATGATCCTCGTTGTAGGCTCTGCAGGAAGTCCTTCCGGAACATGAAGTCCTTGTACGGTCACATGAGAGTCCATGAGAGGAATTGGAGGGGCGTAAACCCACCGACCCGAGATGAGAACGCCTCGGTTTCGCCTTTGATCGGTACAGCTTGGCCGGGCAGAGGAAACAGAGGAAGACGAGGCAAACCAGATCTCGACCCCGACGACTTCGACGACGACGAACACCGAGCCGCCAAGTATCTCCAGCGCTTGAGCGAGGAGTTCCGTGCCAGACAAAAGCAAGACGAGAGGAGGAACGACGTGGCGCCCCGACCACCACCACCACCACCTTCTTCTTCTTCGACATGTACAGCACCAGAGATGAAGAAGAAGAAGGCGGAGGACGCGACAAGGCAATACGTGCGCGGCACATGCAACAAGGCGTTCGCTTCCCGCCACGCACTGGGCGGCCACATGGTGAGCCACAACAAAGGCAGGAAGAAAAGCTCGCAGGTGCTCGGGACATCGGTGGGAGAACCCAAGCGAGCGGGTGACGCCGCCATGATCGATCCACCACATGATGTGCATATGAAAGCTTCGGATGGTGAGCACCGATGTGATCTATGCGGCAAGGTGTTTCTATCGGGGCAGGCATTGGGTGGGCACAAGCGAGCGCATTACCAACAGAAGCTTGCAGCCATGGGAGACACGACTAGCCAAGCAAGCCATCCACCATATACCATCGATCTCAACAAAGAGCCACAGCCATAAAAAAACCCATGCGTTCATCATCTTATAGAAAACATTATACACCACCTTATGATGCACACTTCGTTTTTTTCATGCGTGATTTCATCATCTTATAGAAAACATTATACACCGCCTTATGATACATACATCTTTTATTCATGCTTTTTTCTCAATTATCCATCTTGTTCCAAAAGGAATTATGACTATAGATTAAGATCCATGCTTTGGCTTGTGCACCAAAACTATGCCTGGATTGCAATATAGTTTGATTTCTGTGGATCCTATCATCCTTCAAACCCTAGACATTTCATAAGAATGTTCTGACTGTGATTGAAGGCTTCTTGATGATACAAGAAATGTTAAATGGCAAATGACTCATGCTTCCACATTTATCTGATCAAAAATAGGAGAGGGGCATCACCAACAGAGAGGCCAAACATGAATTTTGCTGATTAAGCAGTCTGCATCTTCACCTAAGCAGAAGCAGAAGATGAGGCATGCTTAGATTAGGGTGAATGAAGAAACCTATATTCTTACAGCTAAGCTATAGAATCTTACAATAATAGAATATTATGTTCTCAAAAGTCAACAGGCCAATTAAAGAAGAGTATCAAAACTCTGATTACAGTCACTCCTCAACCCTGAACTACAGTCACTCTCCACAACTCATCACAACCTACCAAAAGACTGCATCAGGTTAAGAAGAAAACGCGCAAACATATTCATGGCAACAATTCATGGTGAAGCAGGAGCTTGCTCAGTGACACACATTTGGGAGGCTGCATCCTCTTTTGCCATGGCAACATAGTTCACTGGAGCTGCTGGCCTGTTACTGTCTCTTTTTCCATCCCTGCTCATAGATCTGACGCCGTTCATGCTGCCTTGGTTGGCGTTAAGGGATAGCCGCCGACTGGGGGTTCCATTAGATGCGCCACCATTTGCATGAGGGCCCATCACCTTCTTTGGACCAAGTGGCCGGGCTGGACTTGGCCTTGAACCAAACAAAGCTTCTTTTTCAGTGGCAAGTTGCTCATGAATGCGCTTCTGATCCTGCAAGTCTCAAGCACAAAACAATGAAATAAAAACCTCGCAATACGACTCATTGTAAACCAGGATAGCACGATCATGAATATTAAAGAAGCCAAAGAGTAGTACCCTCTGCCTTCGTTTTTCCTCCTCTCTTTCCTGCCTTAGCAAGGTATATTCGTCTAGCATAGCAAGAAGTGGAACACCATCGTACATGAATGACATGCCACGATCCTCCTCCCATGCTCGAGTCTTGGCAATTAGCATATCAACAAGAGCTGAACCATCAAATACCGTTAGTCATGGAAAGTCTTCGAAATGGCCAATACAAACATAGCTGTAGATCAATTATTAATCATACAAATGTCCCTAAGCTGACAGAATTAATCTACTAGAAAAGACCCATGACTTGGCACTCATGTTTTGTATAAACTTGTACTGACCATAATCGTTTGGCTAGCAAGAAGGTGCAAGTAAAATAACCTCCGCTTTAATTTGATCCTGATGTTATTGGACATATAATGCACCAGAATGATTCTGTACGACTACATGATAAAGATAACTCGTAGATTATGAGAAGTCAGCCTTAGTAATGAAGACAATTACCCTGTTTTCTAGTACCTCCACCATATCAAAAAGGGAAAAAAAATTATTTTGGCTCAGTTGGAATGCAGGAAAGAAGTAAAAGAATTTAACATGTTTTGCTTTTGATGGTGGGATAATCACTTTTCACTGAAGGCTCAGTCTTCATCTACAATGGTAACTGTAATGTTTTCTTGTCCCAATGGCTCCAGTCCAACAATTGCAAAATGTGGCTATCACATTGCCATTCTTTTGAGGCAAGTTATCAGAAAGTTCAAACATGAGTCCGCAAACTCAAAACTATCACTGATGCATGCGCAGAAACTAGGATCTAATTACTATAATCCCTTGTGACAACAAAAGTTTGGAATCAAATAGACCAATTAATGCAATGTTCCATATTAAGTACACGTTTAACAGGAAAAAATACCTGCAAAAGAATATGTAAAGGGAAAAGTAACCACCCATATATCCTCTCCAAGTGAATTATAAGCAGTTATCGCCAATAATGGCATAGTCTTTTACTTCAGAAAGTAGATCATGGTAAGATATATAATTAGTAGATCTCAACAAGGTTTTGCAAACATACCTGGAATCTTGTTAACCAATATCCGAGCTTTTTCTGCACGCTTGAGATTTAAATGTGCACCTCTACTTGAGTTATATCTATTATCATCCTGAAAAAGGATACCATGTTACAGAGGTCAGAAATGCTTAGTACTTAAACATGGATCAGGTTAACTGCTTCGACCACGACAAGAAAACTACTCTATGGTGGGATTCTCTTCTGTCCCAAAAATTTCTCCAAGTTCAGTGATATATAAGAGACTGAATGGACAAGAAGGACACATACTAGATTCTGTTAATATTTAAGCAAAGATAAAGTACTGAGTCAAAATAACATTTCAAGCAAAATGCACTCAAGAAACTTCTTAGGAAGGCAGCACTAGGTAGTCATGGCATCCTACAATAAAAAGCTAAATATGCTGGAACATATACCCACAGGCAACTACGGGTAAGGACTGAAAAAATGACTAGCATAAAATAATGCCAATATATAAATACATGTATGCATCGACATAGACACATGGGCAAGAGAAAGAATTCCTCTGGGAGGTACCTCCCATCAATGAAGGATTTTGATCACAAGTAAGTAAACCTAAAATATACACACAACACTATTGTTGGAAATTGGAGATCGAAGTACCAAGCTGTATAATAATGCACGAGAGAGTTCAGTATAAGAATCAGTATACAATGACAAGAAATAAGTATCATCTGTACCCGACTGTAGTCTTCAAGCCAGCTTTCTTCTTCGCATGCTGACATCCATTTTTCAACCTTTTCCAATATTTCTTTTCGGCTCATCCCTTCCTCTTTAGCTTTCAGTATCTGATTATCCATTTCTGCTAGTAATTCTGAAGGTTCAACATTTCCAGAGTCAATTAGAGCCAATATCTTATCTCTTGCAGCTGCAGAGTCTATGTCTATGTGAGCACGAGCATAAATGTCTTCAAGTTCAGTTTGTTTCTTAAAAGCTATTTCCTTCATCTTGCTTGCCTTTAGCTGATCTAGCCTTTCAACTTCCACTTCCGCCTTGACAAAGAGAGAGTAAAATATACATAACAGCACATTTAAGTTAAAAAAAGACTTTAACATCTCCTCAGTACTGTAATTCAGAAAAGCTAGGCACTGTCAACTTCACAATCCTTAACTAACCTGCTCGATCAGGTCAAGGGCGAGAGCTCCAGGAATGGTAACCTCATCCACTGTAGCAGATATATTACATGTTACATGACTAAACAAACTTTGTTCCTCCATTGGTGTGTCCATCAGATTCCAAAGATCAGTAAGCTGAGCAGCTAACTCTTGAAGCTGAAAATGCATCAAGAGCAAAAATCAAATCAAATACATGCAATTAGTTAGCTAAACTTTGTGGATGATAAAATATGAAGCAGAATATCAGAAACACAATATACATGGTACTACAAGAAAAGAAAAATATTATCAACTGATCCCTTTCATTGTTATCTCATTATCTTCGCACGATCATGCAATATATTTAATTTGTAGGTAGAATCATATGTAATTTGAATATACACCAGTCACTAGATCCTCTCAGAACAATCACATCTTTTAAGACAAAAGCTCAATTCAAAAAAGAACACGAGACTTCAAAAATAACGCCTGAGCTGAATTCTGGCAGGATAAATTTGACAAGGAAAATGCTAAAGACTTAAAAAGGATAGAAAATGTACAACCCTACTCTAATAGTTAGACTTTGAGGGTCACACTTGAAGGAACTCTTTATCTAAAGTTATATTGTTAAAAAATGAAACAAATATCTTATGCTTGCTCTGTTATACACGAATAACATCACATCCTTTATACAGCTAATCCTAGCCTGGAGAAGAGCTCCCATCAGGTGACTGATAACTAGCATAACTCTTGGTTAGATCAATAAGAACATGGAATTTATAGATGTCAAAGAATAAAAAGGAACTATTGTGGCCCTTAATTTGGTTAGTAATATTGCACCCAGAAGAGCTATAGATCCGAAGTTGGAGCCAAATAGTCAGGAATTATTGCCTGTTCTTGCTGCAGTATCAGTCGTTAGGTTGGAGTGCAAGCATGACAATGCCTCAATCTCCTGTTTTCTGAAAGTTGAAAAGGAATGCTTTGCATACATCAAAGGTTCAGAATTAGAACCAATGAAGTGTATAGTGCTTTTGTAGCCTAGATTGAAGAGCCAAAATTATGATGCTGCACTGTTGAATGTACCTTTTGTAGCCTCGTTTTCTTGTCTTCTTCAAGTGCTGTGACCATGCTAGAAAGCTTGGATAAGGTATCATCGCTGATGCTCTTTGATTGTACACCAACAGAGTCATTTAAACTAGGATGAACTTCTATTATAGTACCAAAGAAATCTAACCCCAGAACTGCACAGAGGTCATGCACTGTGCTGACAAAGTCAAGGACCTTATGCAGCCTATCGCTCTGCAAAAGTTAGTTATGCAGATGTTAGCACAGGAATTATGATTTTACGATAAACCGAAAAATGACAACTATAATGAGGAACCTTCTCTTTCTGAAGTTCTTGCAGTTGGAACTGGTACTCATCCAGCTTTTTCAGTGACAAATCCTCCTCATCAACTGTTGTCCCAATTTGCTCACCAATCTTCAAATTTCCAGCAATTTCTCCACGGATTTTCTCAATTTGTAGTTGCACATCAGCAAATTCTCTTATCCTATCCTCTTTCTGCTTGCACATTTGCTCCAGAAGCGGTGCTATAGCTGCTAGTTGCTCCTTGATTGTGCCATAGGACTTATCAGGCTGATAAAGACCAAACATAAATCATCAGTAGTAAGGGCAGTTTACCCTGCACTTGTTAAATAAATAACTACTTTGATCTGATAAATACCCTATATCTTTGAACTGATAAAGGCAACTACTTGTCAGCACAAAGTGTTGCCTAGGGAGGGCAACTTGTTGCATTTTTCTGCTACTTATGCACCAGTAGGCTCTGAAGAAACCTTAGGTAAAGGATATTTCAGCTCTCCGAGCATACCTATGTGTTTTCAAGGTATGCCACAGCCTTAACCAGATTGAGACAACATAGATAAAATTTTGTTGATATTTAGTGTTACGGAAAGAGAGTAAAGAAGAAAAATGCAGATGGGACAAAGACTACTAAAAGAAAAAAACCTTATTCTGTTTCCGAAACATGTGCAAAACCAGTCTATTCCAACTTAGTATGCTAAGTGATTGCCAACTTGTCTAAAACAAGGACTCTTTAGGTATCAGAAACTCCTCCCTCTTCTACTCACTTGTAACTTACTCCTGCTCCCAGTGTTCATTCTATATCATAAGGTTTTTGGAGTTTGAGACAATAATTATATTTAATAATTAAACAGAAGTAGTGTCATGTCCATAGATTTTTCTTTTTTTTCTTCTAAATTTATGTACAAGACTTGAAACCCATGAATGTAGGATACAACATCATACATTTAGTGTCTCCCATTGCTCAAGTTGATAGACAATTTAACATAGAATTTCTCACTAGGCATGGATACAACCAACAAACTGTGTCCAGTATAGATACTGGTTCCCAGTGCAATTAGTTGTCATTGACTCCTTGCATATACCTCCGAACAGAATGCAAGATTGACTCTGTGTGTAATTGGTTGTGTAATTTACTATAGATCAAGAAACAAAGATAAAATGATGTTTGAAGAGTTTATTGCAAATATGATGCAAGTCAAAAAATGGTCACTTTTCTAGTTCTAAGTAAATCAATGGCCGTAGCAATCTGAGTGACACAAATGCAACTCACAATGCCAATGAAAGATTTTTCCCCTAGAGCAGAAAGAAGTCTGATGAGTTCAGCTTTTGAATCAGCCAAGGACTGGAGAAGAAGCGCTCTTGTCTTTGATGCCTGCTCAACTTTCCTCTTGTAAACCTCCAAGCACTCCTGTTCTAGCTGAAGCAGCATTCTATCACGTTCTTCATCACACTCACCAACCTCATCCCATATTAGCTGAAGCACGAGGTCGGTCAAGTGGTCAGCTTTGTATTGATCCACGCAAATAAGTATGTCCAAGAAAATAAACTACCTGCAACTGCTGCAGCAAAGACCCACATGTGGTTTCACCCAATAATGGATTCTGGGTATCTGTGATAGCCATTTACAGCTCGATTTTGAACCTGTGCTTCAAAAGACTCAATCTAGATTCTAGATACACACTTTGTCCATTGTATTGGACTAAGAAGAGTCAAGATGGCAGTGGGTCAGCTCTGTATACCTTGTAGGACAAAGAAATATTATTCCTGTGGACTGATGAAACATGCAACAAGGATGCTGCTTGTCATGAAGAAAGATTTTGGACCTCTGGAACGACCTTATGCTGCAGACTGTTACAAATAGAAAGATGAGTTATGGTATAGCAGGGGATAAACAAATCCAGTTCTTGCTGACAATAATCATGTGGGCCAACTATACCAAAGTCGCTGGAGCTAAAGAACCTCAACAGTGACTTACTCCAGCCTAAAATCCAAAATTGTGTGCAGATCGAACTAAAAATACACCACATTGAAGCAACCAGCTAAGTCTATTAAGAATTGAGAGCAAAAAATTTGAAGACCAAAAAAATGCAATGATGGCCAACTCCCCCAACCATATCAAATAGACTATATCCTACCCACTGTATCTCGATATCTAAAGATAGTGACTGGTTGAAGTAAAGAATCAACATGCTGTCAAGTCAAAATCCTCAAAAATTTTGGCATCGTAGTAACGAGAGTCTATAAGGTAAGAGTGAAGTACCGAAATATAAGACAAACAACAGATCCAACAAAAGAGTATCAAATCAAGAACACTAAACCCCTTCCAGCACAAAACCAGCAGTGCCAACGAAACCACGACAAGAAGATTAAAGAAAACTAGCAGATCGACTCCAAGAAGCAGACTTTTACGCCCAAACGAACTCCAATCGGCGGAATCGGCACCAGGAACGACCATTGCCGAGCAATGCATCGTAAAGCCCTTCATTTTACCTACTCCACCCACCAATTCTACAACCTCGCCGGAAGGTGGCACCAAATCTAGCCAAGAAGCACCCAAGAACCCGACCCGCAGCGAATTCGGGCGGGTGGGGCAGCTTTCTCGTGATCTCGTGAAGGAAAGCGGCGGGCTCCAGCTAGAAAAGAGGGGAACACGGAACCGGAAGAGGGAGGCGAGCGCTCACGAGGGGTATCGATCGCAGAGCTATCGGTCGGAGGGGGCAGATGGTGGGAGGAGATCTGATCGCTGCCTCGCTGCTCTACACTCTTCCGAAGCTGCTGCTCCTCTTAGTGGGTGGGGACTGTGTGTTCTCTTTGCTGGATCGGGACAAAGCGACAGTGGGGTAATTGCCATTCCGAAGTGGTGTCATAAATGACAAAAGTGGGGCCCCAAATTACAAAATACATATTAATAAGATTAGATAAGAAAAATTGTAAATGATAAGAACAAATTTGATCAGCCAAACAAAATAAATAGAAGACTATCGATAAGATCTCCCTGCCATGTTGTAAATCATTAGGACATATATGATCTTACTGGAGGAGTCTGTCTTTGCCCCCATCACGTAATAACATTATAGTACGTGTTCCCTTTTCTGTATCCGTCTCTTAAGATATGTTGAGGCATGCTTTCCTTTGCAACGCACGTACATATGCATGCGTAGGTGATGAGCATAATGTAACATGATGTGCATAGTTCCATGTGATGAATAGGTACAAGACATTAATGTCGCCGATGGATCCAATCATGGTGGGTGTTGAATCTTTTGGTCCTCTCTCTCCCTCTCTCTTTATTGAAACCTTACTTGGAGCACATATAAAGGCAGGAGACAGTACCGCGACCGGCGAATCGACGGCCCGTGATGTGCACTTTCAGAGTGATCCACGTGCATGAAGATTCGTGATCGGATCTTGTCGCGGCCTTTGATGCGTACTCGGGTTCGCCTTTGACCGGGGGAGCTGCCGAGTGGGGCCCGAGAGGCACGTGGTGGTGGGTCCGACCAGATCAGAGGGCCCCAGTCCGTAGGTTGGATTTCATTCTAATAAACATGGTACACGTGGCACTCTGGTTTGATTAGGACTGAGGAGCCATGGTTTCTTTCTTCTTTCTTTTGTAGGGGTTACCAAAAGATATCATATTTCAATCAAAAAAATGTTTTATAATCCATAAGATACTGCAAGATTGATCTTTTGTAAATCAGACATTTTTGATATGACGAGTTATATAAAGATTGTTAAGCAAGATTGAAAAGTGTTTATGTCTCATTTATCCTATCTTTTATAATCTCTTGGGTTTTATCCATCTAATCTCAGAATAAATTATAACTTAATGTTGGTGAATCCTGATGCCTAATTGCCAAAAATATATGTTTTTGGTAATTAGCTTAGATAATTAGGAAGGATCAAATATGTTTTAATCATCTACTAGGATGGTAGTAGGACTAATTACATATTATCCGGTTAGCATTATGATTTTCATATTTAAATATTTATATTAAAATTTATATAGTTTTAAAAAGTAAATAAATAATTTTATTTATCATAATACCGTCGATTTTAAAACACAACACATAATCAAAAAAAATAATTTTAATATTCCTTAGAATGATTTTATCAACAAAAAAATAATTCAATATCCTATGTATTAAAAATAAAAAAATATTAAAATTATTTTTTTACTCATCACGTTTGCATCAATATAATTGATGATGTTATGACAAATATAAATATTTGTTTCACTTTTAAAACTATAGAGATCTTAGTATAAATTTTTTAAATACAAAGATCACGATGCTAATAAGATCTAAATATAGGAGATAATATATAATTAATCCTATATTTATAATCTTAAGAAAAAAGAAGAAAAAAAACACTGCTTACAATCTTAAGAAAAAAGAAAAACACCTGCTTTTGCATCTGTTTGTTTGTTGGGCTTTCAACTGGTACATCCAATGGGCTAAAATTTTCGGCAATAAGAACTTAATAACAGCTATTTCCGAAAACATAATTCAAAATGGTAATCCTTTAAACAACATTAACTATGTCAATATGTTTGAAATTCTCACCCATTCCATTTCTGAAATCAAGTACAGATAAGCCAATATCCATGGATGCAAACCAAAACACTTTCCGCATTGACAACAATGGAATCTTGTTACTACATCTCCTACTGGTACTGCATCCTCACTGAAGCTTTTCTTCTAAGATATCTCCATTCTTTTTTCCCTTCAAAATGTTCTATAACTAATGTGATGGTTCTTATGATGATACACACCAAGGCTCACATACTTAAAATATGTGAAACAACACAGACCAGCCAAACCAACCTACAGACTGAAAGCACCTCTCGAATACTGATACTTGTCTTGCCAATTGGTGTTCTGCTGTGGTTGCAGACTGTGCAGACTCGACGAATAAGCTCAGTTCAGAATTGAGAAAATCTAATGAGCTTTTGAGTAAACTTTGAGACGATGAGCCTCCTCTTGGTCTCAGAGGAAGTAATCGGGGGCTGGCTTTTTTGATGGAACCCCTCTTGATTCCTGCATCAGATTACAGGTCTCAGTGACAATTATGAATCGAGTATAACTTAGATGAAAGAAAATGTTTTAGGCACAAACATGTGGTGCAGCTTCAAACACGGTGAACTGCTGGTTCAGGTTCTCATCCAACACCAAAATAGCAGCCACGTTTCCGCATCTGGTAAGTCATTCATAAGGTCAGCTACGGACATGATTAACAGTAAGGCATGGATATATTTTTGTATCATCACTAGTGCAAATCATACGTTTCTCTAGACTCTACATCCCTAACCGTCAAATTAATGAAGTATGTTATTTTAAAGACACATATAAGCAGTGGCTCATTGTTGGTTCTTTTGTTTTACTTTGGAAAGCATTCTGGGAAGAATTTTGAAGCTGTACCACAGGTTCACTCAGGACAGATGTAGCTAAAGGAAACAAATATACAATAAGGATGATAGTTTACAGCAATAGTCTTTTACAAGGTCAAACAAGTTGGATACAAGAGCAAGCAAACTGTCAAGTCAGTAAGTAAACAGGAAGTACAAGATCAGAGCTGGTTCTTGAGATTTTCATGGCAAAAAGTTCTCAAGAGCCTCAAAATTTCTCAAATTGGAGCCCGTGATTGGCTTACAAATCCCTAGATCTTTATTCGCAGACCTTCAGCATTGATGCTTTAAATCTTCAAGCTACATATATCGGCTAGGGTGACATCCTTAGATGATCTAAGGGACAAAACTCCAACTTTTATTTGATGGAGACACATAATATTTTATCCAACAAAAATTCATGCAGCTTTTTTCATCTTAAGGAGACCATCATTTTTACAGTTTAAGATTGAAATGATTGTGGGAAAGATAATAACACTGAGAAAACAAAGGGAAGAGACATAAGTGCACTATCATATCTGAAAAATGGAAGCTGCAAATAACCAAATTTGAGCAAATAGAGGACGATAAGATTAACTAAGTTATTTTATAATAATGCCACTTCATACCCAGAATAAAAGTTTTGGAGCTTTAAGAAAGACTTTTTTAAATTGGCTGAACTAGTGCACTGTACAGAAGATTCTGCAAACACGAGCTCATTATTTTCCTATATATATATAATTTCTGTAAAATATAAACAAAATACCTGTAACAGTAATTAGGAGCAGACCAGACTGTGACAATCTGATTATTGAACATCCATTTGTAACCTTCCATTACCAGTTGATGTGCCCGACATATATAATCTATGTTGTTTGAATGGTTGAAAGATGTAACAACATTTCCTCCAAACAAGTAGCCTGCACCCCTAGGACTTAACCCCCAGCCATCAACATCTTCTGGATCTGACCATAGAAGATCACACATGGCCCCATCATGAGGCACTTCCTGCTTCCGATCAATTGTTCTGATCTGTTAAACAGATCACTTCCCAAATTAAAATTCAAGAGGTTCAATTGGAAAAAGAATGAAGACAACATTAACCAGCAAAAAATAAAAATAACCTGATCTAAAGTTGTTATGGCAGGAGATAGACCCCCATGAACACTAAATATTTTGTTTTCAATCAGTGCTGATAGACTGCAAAATGACACGAGTGAAAAAAAAAAAACCAAGAAATCAGGATTTATCTGGATGGCCAATAATTATCAACTAACCTCATTATAAAAACATGAAGGAATTACCTCAAGTAGTCAAAGATATCTGTGCAATATCTCCATACGTTTACAGAACCATATTTGCGGAGGCATTCATCATAGAATCCATATACCTGGTGGAACACAAATGCCTTGTAAAGCAGAAAACAAAAATTCATCAAAACAACTTTTGATCTTTAAGATCTTGGACCTGTGTAATCTGCCGGCTTTCGTGGTTTCCTCGTATCAGAGTTATACGGTCTGGATATCTCACCTATACAAATTCAATGATGATTGAAGGAAAAAAAAAAAGACAAAACAATTTGCGTCATGCAAGATGCAACAAAAAAAGCAAAGATTAAATACAACAAAATGACTAAGATCTAGATGAATACATTTAGAACCAAGTTATAAAATAGAAGTGGGTGAGTGTTATCAAATGCACTTAGAACAATGAAATCAATGTTGAAGGTGCAAGAATGTTATAGACCAATTAGCATGGGGATAAAAAGATGTTTGGCACTCCATGTAACAGAAAATTGTGAAATTTTTGCTTTTTAGCCAGCAACTAGGTAAAAATGTGTTAAATCGGAAAGATTGACAAACCAGACACCTATATCCTCAGCATGATGCTGATCACACTGCAAGATAGCCATTTTTTTTACGAAGGGTAAATGACGAATGTGAGATTCGAGTCAGGACTTTACAATGAACTGTCAAAGCCTAGTCTTTACAGATAAGCTAGCCGGCATCTTAAAAAAATTATATTGGATGAGATTTTGATCCTCTACCTTTGAATAAGTGGATCTGGTACACAAAATCTGGTACACCACTTCCAGACCAATGTTTAAGGTACAAGAACATAATCAATTACATCATCAGCTTGATGCACATGTTTTCTATTCTTAGTTTTCCTACTTTAAACAAAGTCAGACATGGAAAGTCTTAGATAAAGGAACCTGTTTCTAAACTAATTCATAAGAGTTCCACAAGGAAAACACTTAAAAGAAAAGAGATTAGGAGGTCCTAAAACATAATCTAATGGTTTGATGCATTTTCCAATTGGGAAAACATACAACCAACATTCTATGTCATATGATGGTTGTGTAATTATAAACTTGTAACACATTTCACATGTGCACCAAAGAAGGTTGAATGGTTTTTCTTGATATCTGCTTTAATTATTTGTTCTTTGCGGTAGTGACTAGCTATGGAAGTTAAATAGAATTAGTTAGGTATGGAAATAAAGGATGACAAGATTGAAGAGATACTGGTGCAATGTGAAGCTGAATATTGTAGTCAACAGATTGATGCTTCATGCTTATCAAAAGCTCTTTGTGTCTGTGAGTATTACACCTTGTTCATCTAGAAATGGCTTCATAAGTTGTGCATCATTCTTATAGCTTCTTTTTTTTCTGAATTATCTCATTACACATGTCAAATGTTCAAGCAACATGGGAGAACATAGGACTTCCTTTCTTATTAGGTCTTGCTTAGCTTGTCTGAATGGTTTTGCTTTACTGGAATTCAGAAGTTTATTTAAGTGTTAACTCCATCAAGAAAGATCCATGCACAAAATGCACTGTGAGGAATTAATGTTAATCGAACAAGATAAACTTGTATCATATGATTTGATCAGTCAATGGCTCCGCTGTGACAACAGTACAGCAACAAGAAAGAAATTACACAAATGAGGCATGGATTTGTATGGATGTACAAATAAATTCTGATAACAGTGCAGAAATAAGAGAGGTATAAAGATGTGATATGTTAGCAAACCAGATGTATGTAAATGCCAAAGAAAAGAGGTAGGATGTACCTTCAACGCTAGCAGAAGCAAGAAAGTTTCAACTGAATAAAATCCACGGTCAACAAAATCACCCAAAAACAAGTAATTTGTCTTCGGGCAGTCACCTCCAACCTTGAATAGCTCTTTCATGTCATAGAACTGGCCATGAATGTCACCACATATCTGAGATAGACAAGTCAGAAGCTGTTAAACAAAGTGAACACAAAGGATCCAAACTTTCCCTTGAAGAATGTCAAAAAAACTACACTATATAGCAAGCATAGAGTACAAGGAAATGACAGAAAATTTCTTGGAAGAACTTATTACTGGACAAACTAATATAAGTGGCCTCATGATAGTTACCAACAATCTTTTGCTGCTAAACTTTAGCTTTGATTGGGGACTAAATAATTTGAAACTAAACAACTTGTTCTAAACAAGACCAAAACGCATATAGTTTCTTCTAACAAGGGGAAGTGAAATTTGAAAGATAATCCTCGCATCTAAAGTTAAATATAGAGTAGACATGACAAGTTTAGAGCTTACAGAATTCAAAATTTAGTAGATATCCATTAATTTATGTGACCAAAAAACTGTTGCTTCCTCCAAATGCCATGGTTTCAATTGGCAACATAGAACCCATATTTAGGCTTTCTTTACATGCATAAGTTGAAGCAGAATGGGATACGTCTTATGCAAGCCTTGAACAAATCCTCTACTGGATCTCTCACAATCTACAGGTTCCTAGGTTCAAATCCAAGCTCATAATTTGCATTAAGTTTTCACACAGGAATGTGAACTCTCCTAATCCAACATCCATTACAAGGATTCAGCAAATTAACCAAAATGCAACCATCATAAGACCCACCGTTCGCAAGTTCCTTTATAACCAACGATACTTGTGGCCAGACACAAGCGCCGACATCACCATCAAGTAAACTTGGCAAAGATAGCAATTAAGACGGCTGTAGGATTCACATACAATTAACTACACAGGATCAATCTCACAACTTGAAATTACGATGGCAATCATGTCAACGAGATGCCAGCGAAATCCAGTTATAATGAATTATGGCTAAGAAAATGCGCGAAGCGAAAGAGAAACCCTAAAACTGCAAACTTCAAAGGGAAAAGTTCACGCTTTGGCAACAAAACCGAGAGTCGTTTATCAGTCCGAACATCTCCACATGATCTTTAGATTGAAGGAGAGTAAGACCTCACTACAGATCGGCGGAAGACGAACTAAAACAGAGCAGACGTTTCGAGGTAACGATATTGCAGAGGGAAAAGGTGGGAAAGCGGAGAAGAAGGGATCCATCAGGGGGCTCCGTACCGTGACGGGGGCATCGACTCTTTGAACGTTGCTCTCCTCGACGAGGATCTCCATGGCCTTGAGGCATAGTGCCTTGACCTCCGACTCCTTCAGCGGCTCACACCGCTTCAGCTGCTCGATCTGACGGTCCAAATCCGACATCTCCCCCGTCCCTCGGCTCCGCCGCCAGCCGATTTCTTCTCTCCCCCTCTTCCCTCGTATCATCCACCTCCTCGTTTCCCTCTCTCTCCTCCCCTGCGCCTACGGCCTCTTGCTGAAAAGAGAACTGCGTCTCACATCCGCAGTCACATAAGTACCGGTCGGTGACCACATACCAACGATGCGCGGTGACCTCACCAACCCCAATCGTAAACGGTAATCTTACTGCATGCAAAACCCGATCCGCTATAAACAAAAGAAGAACCGGATCCGATTTAGAGCGCAATCCGAGTCCTTTATCGGGGTCGAACACCTCGCTTGCGTCGAAGGAGACGCCGAGAAGGGGAAGATAAGAGAGGAGGCAATGAGTATAGTTCCGAAGGAGACGATCGCGGTGATTGCGCAAAGCATCGGCATCGCCAACCTCTCCTCCGATGTTGCCCTCGCCCTCGCCCCCGACGTCGAATACCGCCTCCGTGAGATCATGCAGGTTGTGCATAAAACATCGTTCCTTCTCTTTAGGGTTTTGGGTTTCCAAGTTCCGGTCCCTTGAGCTTGATTCTCTTATTTTTCTTTTATGTGAGCTCTAACATGGTGAGAGGATGCGCAGGAGGCGATCAAGTGCATGCGCCACTCAAAGAGGACAGTCTTGACGGCGGAGGATGTGAACAGCGCGCTTAGTCTGAGGAATGTCGAGGTAGGTTCCATTTGCGTGGGACTTCTAAGTTCCAAATTTTGGTTCTTTTCCTACTGTTTTTTGGAAAACAAGAAGATTTACTGGATTTTAACTTGATGGGTTTGTGAGATTCGTGGTTACATTGGTTCCATTTCTTAATGCAAGGTTACTAGATCTGTTGATTGTAAAGGTAGAAATTTTAGTTTCTGGCGATAAAAAATTATTCTTTCTGTGGATTTAACGAATTTGTTCAGGGAATAAACACCAATTTTCTTCTTCTTCGTAGCTCATGAATCCCAACTTGTTAATCTACTGCGGTTGACCAACATTTAGGACCATGAAAACGTCCATTGTTTAAACTTTTACTTTGAGAAATACGGTGGTTTCTTTTCTGCTTTCTACTAGAATCAAGTAATTCTTTACAATGGTTTCGTGGTTTTCTTAGCAGCATATAAGTTCCTTTAATATTATGTAGAAAGCAAAGGTATTTGTGCTTTGAGGATCCTGAATTGGGTTGGGAAGCACAACAGATATGTTTGAAACTTGTCAAACATATAGTGTGCTTTCTTTCTTAGTTTTAATTGGATGGAGTTAAACAATAGTTATCTTTGATGTGCTTGTTTATCTCTCAGCCTATTTATGGATTTGCATCTGGGGATCCTTTGCGGTTCAAAAGGGCTGTAGGGCACAAGGATCTTTTCTATATTGATGACAGAGATGTAGATTTCAAGGAGGTACGAGTATCTTTTTTGTTGTAACTTATAAATGCTCCATGTAATGTACACTCTGTTACTTTTATGGGGGTTGGGAATATACAGGTCATTGATGCACCCTTACCCCAAGCACCACTTGATACTGCTGTTGTGGCTCACTGGCTTGCTATTGAGGGGGTCCAACCTGCTATTCCAGAAAATGCGATACTGCTGTTGTGGCTCACTGGCTTGCTATTGAGGGGGTCCACCTGCTATTCCAGAAAATGCTCCCATTGAAGGTTTTTTTTCACTATGTTCATGACCTAACTGAGATTCTTTCTTCTTGGAGTAGCTAGTTTTCTGCAAATTCTTCCTCAGAAAAGATGAAAAACTATGGTTTATGGTTTGATAGCTGGATGAAATTTAGATCGGAAAGAGTATTGTGGATCTATCTCATAACTCCAACATCTAAATAATTTAGAATGTGTTCTAATTTTTCTTTTGATTTGTTAGTTGATCTTAGACTTGTCACAGCATGTGACTACCACAGTCTGGTAGTTCATTAGACAGAATTTCCAAAATTTTAAGATATCTTCTATTCCTCTTTGAAGAAAATTGCTCAGTCGACCTGAAATTTGATACTTGTTTTCACATTACTTGAATAGGCTAACTGGAATTAGTCCTAATCCTTAAACTGGAAGTAGATGAATCATATGTTCATGCCTATAGATATTTAGCAGCATCAGTTAATATTTCAAGTCTTATGTAAGATTATCATCATGATATCATGTCTTTGAGTTCTGATACATGAAGATCCTGAAGCGCACAGGAAAATGCAGAAAGATGCATGCATAGTAACATATATCTCTATAATTGATTACAAACATATGTACCACATAGGTATTCGTAGTTACAAAAGTTGAATATATATTGATTGTCTATATGGTCACTTATACGAGACTCAATTGTGTAATTATCATAGAGAGACCAAAATTTTATTCCCTTTAAACATTAGAAATACTGCTTATATGCTATTTTCCAGGATCGATTTGAAGTTTCCAGTATGCATCCCGAGAAAGCATGTACACGACAGATCTAATACCTTATATAAATTTCTAAACATTGATGGAGTATAACCATGGTATGCGATTTCGAATAGTACCGCCCGTACCGGGCGGTACATACCGGTCCGACGGTATACTGGTACGCAGACCGCTTGCTACCGGATGGAACGTGCTACAGTGCTACAGTATGAGAAAAAAATATTTAAAATCACTTGGTATGCCCTGATGTATTGTTCGGTACACCCTGGTGTATCGAGCGATACACAGTATCATACCGTACCAAGCCAACCTCGAAATACCGGTACGGTACAATATTGCATACCTTGAGTATAACTATAAATTTCAAAACTTCACATTCATGTAATGGTCACTAGTTTGTTAATATATCTATTTTGAGATATTTGCTAGTTACTTTATCTTCTCTCTTGCTCCCCAAATCACCACTACAAACTCTGGATACTATTTGTAGTATTAATTTTGGTCTTGGTTTTAATGGATTTCCAACCTTTATTTGAAATTAATTGTTGTGCCTATTATTTCTAGCAATTGTAGCCCCGTCAGAAAACAAGAAGTCTGAGAACAGCAAGGAAGATGGGCTTCTTGTTGATCTTAAACTTCCTGTTAAGCACGTACTATCTAGAGAACTCCAGGTACTTTTCCTTGCAGGCTTCTGAACTTTCTTGGCTTTTACTGTTACAGGTTATTTGAGCTTCTATGAAAGAATTGCCTATCATATTATCTAGTTACTTTCTCATTGCAGCTCTACTTTGACAAAATCACTGAGCTTACAGTGACTAGGCCTGAGTCCATCCTTTGCAAAGAAGCATTAGTGAGTTTAGCAGTGGATTCAGGAATTCATCCATTAGTTCCATACTTTTCATACTTCATTGCAGACGAGGTGAAGTTTGCTAAATCAATTTATCTGTTGAATATATCCTCTTAGGTCATAGTTTATAATTGTTTCTATCACAGGTTGCCCGAAGCTTAAATGATCTTCCTATCTTGTTTGCTTTAATGCGTGTGGTCCGGAGCCTTCTCCAAAATCCACATATTCACATAGAGCCATATGTAAGTCATCTTCTTTGAATTGTACATGGAGTGTTTATTGACATGAACTTTGATTTATATTCTCCGATCTGTTCCCATAATTGAGTACCATGAGTTTTCTGCTTAGTGTCAACCTCTCCTTGCAAAACATACACTGAACTGCTGAAATGTTGTACAGCCATGCACATTCCTTCTAATAAAGAATATTCTCATCTACAGTTACATCAGCTGATGCCATCAATTATAACATGTGTTGTTGCCAAAAGGTTGGGGAGTAAAATAACAGATAATCACTGGGAACTGAGAGACTTCTCAGCAAATCTAGCTGCATCAGTATGCAAAAGGTCAGACGCTCTGCTGAAAATGTAGAACTTCATTCTTTTCTATTCAGTTAACAATTCTTTAAATGGTCTACAAGTGTTGCTAGTAACAGCAAAGAAACAGGGCTCCTCATGCAACTCTTTTGAACACACAGAAAACATTTAGATATTACATGCAATTGAATAGTGCCGAAACAAAACAAATTTTTTTTTAAACATTCCTATGTATATGCTTGTATGAACATCTCTTTGATTGGCTAATCCTGTATACCCCTTATTCTTCTCAGAACTTCTTCTGCGAACATCTTGCATGCTTTAATCCTCCCCAGAGAGCTTAACTATTTTGATATACTTTAGGCACTATGGTTAAGTAGAAAAAAGAATACAAGATCAGGAACTAACATATCTATGTATGGATCAGGGATGAGACAGTTGGGCTTAATTTTAGAACTAGGAATGACCTGTGGCTCATGCTGTGCTTCTTGTGATGATTTTTGTGGCTTTTAAATCTCTCCCAGCATTGCAACGATAGACTTGTGTTTCTAGTTTAAAATGCACTTTTAATTGCACCTTTCAAGATGCAGTTTTTTTCATCTTTTGCCAACTCAGACTATAAAATTACTAGTTTGCTAAGCATAAGTAGTCAAGTGTAACTGAGAGAACAAAGTGAAATTTGGACATCTATATTATGTCCAACATAATTTTCTGTAGACAAACCCACTCAGAAGTAATTTACTTGTAGGGTTTGTACAATAACCAATACGTGGCTTCTGATTGTCAGTGGTTAATTCACTTGTTTAAGATCTGATGTCATCAGAAAATATTTTTGTTTCATACTGAAAAACTTAAATATAAACAGCCATTAATTTGCATTCTTTTGTATGCTCTAGCAAGTCATTGCAGGATATCCTTCTCTGATGGTTGTCTTAAAGGATAAAAGTTTTGATATTGATCACAGACTTCAAGTCTCAGAACAATTTAAGCTTTTATTCTTGCTGGATTTATGTCATGACTTGACATTCACCTGAGCACTTTAGTTACATTCTTATAACAAATTCTAAGCATTTCATAGGGTTCTGGTAACTTTTACCTCCTTAAAAGTTGTGATATTGATGACAAGCATGCATATACAATCTTGTATGCTATGAATTCAAGTCCCGGTTGATAGTTTCTGTACTTTTAGAGGACTTTTAGATAACTTTCTGTAACAAATTTGCTGGATACAACAGATATGGTCATGTGTATCACAATCTGCAGTCCCGTTTGACAAAAACGCTGATCAATGCTTTTCTGGATCCATCTAAAGCACTGACACAACATTATGGTGCCATTCAAGGGCTTGCTGCATTGGGAACTAGTGTGGTACTTCCTTTAACTGTCTTTCTTGCAATGTGGCTCTCTCTTTCTAATCTGATAGATGTATCTTAACCTTGCTAGGTACGTCTGCTAGTTCTGCCTAACCTTGAGCCATACCTGCAACTTCTACAGCCAGAGATGCAACTGGAAAAGCAGAAGAATGAGATGAAAAGAAAAGAAGCTTGGCGAGTATATGGTGCCTTACTGGTACTTTTTTGTCCATTTCTTCAGTTACATCTCAAAGTTATTTTTTAAGACATGATTTTTATATGCAGATGCAATAAACACTTACTAGAATGCATATCTCAGAGTGCTGCAGGTAAATGTTTATATGACCGGCTCAAGTTGTTCCCAGGTTTGTTATCTCCTCCAAGACATCCAGGTTGGAGGATTAATGGGAGAGTTGCAACTAGCCATTCCAGTAAGCAATCTTGTTTATTCTTGAATCAGTTTTCTTTCCACCAGATTTTCATTCTATATATCTTCATTCTAAATATCTTATGCCATCATCATCTTGTGCTGCTGTTTTTGTTCCACATGGTTTTAAAAGTTGAGTTTATTATTCATACACAATAGCACTTTATCAGCACCATTAGTGGTACTGATACAGTGAGGAGTCTGCAAGAGCAATAGTCACATGTGCAAGAGCGATATGGTCTTTACCAGCTAATCTAGGAGACATCTTTGGAAATATACCAGTTGAGGTTTCGAACCCTCAAACTTTGGTAAGAGGTTACTAGGAGAATTTTCCACTAAAGTATGTCGGATGAGGGTTCGAAACCACATCCGACGTACTTAAGGAGAAAGGTGGATTTTTGATAGTGTAATAAGGTTTGGAATATTGCAGCATTGGAATTGGTTATAGCAGTATTAATTATACGAGGCTCTAGAACCAAATAAAGCAATAACTAGAGAAAGAAATAATCTTAATTTTTAAGGAAGCTTTAGATCAATGCGGTGTAGTCACATTCCAGGATAACTCAGACCTTTTGGCTAAACTACAATGGACATGATCAGTTTGTTTAAAAAATCCATTGATGATTCTGAATCTCTGGTGGTGATACTAATTTTCCTGTTCTGACTCTCGGAGACAAGACAAAGTTTACAAAAACCTATTAGAATTCACAGGAATGGTGCTGTTTGTATGGACGTTGTGCATGTTTTGTATGACACAAGGTTTTAAATCTCGTCTAGTACTAATGAAGTAACCTACTAGACTGGTAAGCTATTGGCGTACTGCTCTATCTGATGTTGCTTGCATGTATATTGTGCATGTGTTGTCTACCACAAGGATTTAAATCTCGATCTAGTATTGGTTTTGGTAGCTTATTGGACAGGTAAGGTCAACATGTACTGTTCAATATCATTGAATAAAATAATAAAAGTAAAAGTGAATGATATTGAACCAATAGCTAGTTATATGTTTCAGGATTGGTGGATTGGTAAATATTAGTCTCTATCAGCCGATATAGTCAATGATTGAAAATCTTGATCTGATAATTATAGATTTACAGTTCCATTTATGTATCTATCATGGATGGCCTCCTGCTTCACAATAATTGTATATGCATCTGAGGAGCTTAATTGTGTCATTATGTTAATCACTTTGCTGCCTGAACTCAACCTCCATGAGCTCACTATACATTTTTGTTGTCTTCTTGAAGCCATGAATTAAAGGAGATGCATGACTTGGTGATCTGGCACAAACAAACTAGTCTAACAATAGCTGCTTCTATTACTGCTTTTGTTTCTACTTGAATTTATCCTCTCCAAAAATTAAATATCATGGGACATTCTCATAGTTGGATTTGCGTCGTCAAATAGCTTGCAAATGCCACTGTACTTTCCCTAAGAGTTATTTGTTTTCGTTATGTAACTAGACAAGCGCATATCAAGCACCAACCTCTCATCGCAGCAGCCACCATTCAAGAAGGTTGCAGCTGATGGACTTACAGGTGCAATGCATCCCATTGCCATGACAGCCAACTTGCAGGGTGCACCGGATGGATTCCCTACACGGACATCTGGAACAGGTGTCGGGCAACCTTCTACCTCGGGGCAGGTTCCAATGAAGACGACTGGAGGCAGACAAGAGAAGGGTGGCAGCGTGGCGCCGAAGGGATCTGCTGTCTTGGCCCAGGCTTGGAAAGAGGATCTGGATGCGGGACATCTTTTGGCGTCTCTATTTCAGTTGTTTGGTGAAGGTGTATTCTCATTCATTCAGCCAGTAGAGATGTCTTTCTTTATCTAGCCTGCAGTGGTGAGTCACAACGGGAGTCTCCCGACAAGCTAAGGGATGGTGTAACTGAACCTTGTTATCTTTGAAGGTGGTAATCATATTGATATGGAAATAGCTTTGTCACCCTTGATAGAAGAGGAAAGTTGGGTTGCTTATTACGGGGATGTCAGTCAGCTGCGAGACTGCAACACATCACACAGGATGATTGATATGGAAATAGCTTTGCCACCCTTGATAGAAGATGAAAGTTGGGTTGCTTATTACGGGGATGTCAGTCAGCTGCGAGACTGCAACACATCACACAGGATGGGTCTAAAACGAGATTGTTTCTCACCTGCAAAGCATCTGAGAAGCTGAAACAAAATCTATCAACAAATCTAAACGACCATCACAGAATCTTGTTGTGACGTCACTGTTGAAAAATGAAACCAGAAAAAACATAGTATCCATCACTCCTTTTAAAAAACACATTAATCCACACCAATTCTAAGAATTAGAGGATCCAATTAGGGTCCAAAGGACTTGAATGATAAAATAGTTTCATTAGAAATGTTCTTTTCTTTTCTCACACTTCGGAGGGTGCTCGCACACATTACACACAAGCTTTTTTTTTTTTTTCTGCCCCATTCAGATAGAGTAAAAGAAATTGATTTCTAAAAACCAAGTTACCACTCATTGAAATTTCTAAAAACTCCAAGTCGTCATATGACAACCACGAGAAGTCAACAGTACTGTTTGATTTGCAGTTCCAGAAGAGGATTGCTTTTTTTGCAAGAAAAACGGAGATACAAGTAAAATTGTGTACATGAACATGGGTGAAAACGAAATCAACTCTAATTACGATGCGAGCATTCAAAAAAACAACTTCCGAGACCTAGAGGATACCGGTGGTGAGTTGGCTGTACTCTTCATTGGGTGTGCCCCAGTTTTAGCTTCATTGTTATCTGCAACCTTGGCTGACCTTGGATCTGTCAACAGAGTTTTCTGAAATGACTGCGAGAAACCTGTGGCGATTATTGTTACATGAATCTCTCCGCTGTAACGATCATCAACAACCGCTCCAAATATGATGTTTGCAGAAGGGTCTGCCAGGCTTGTCACAACCTGCATATGGGTGGGACCAAAATGAGCTTTGATCAGAAGATGGACAACATCCTCCCCTTTGAAGCTAAATGATAGAAGATTTAAACAAAAGCATGAGGAGTCCCAACACAGCAAAACTCAGTTTCAAGCATAAAATTTCCACAAAGTACCTGAGAAACTTTGTTTACTTCTTGCAATGTGATATCCTTTCCGCCAGTTATATTGTACACGATTCCCATAGCAGACTCGATCGATGATCCAATCAGAGGTGCTAGGGTAGCTTGTTCAGCTGCTTCTTGTGCACGATTCTTGCTGGAGGAAACACCAACACCAAGCATGGCAGTTCCAGAGTTCTTCATGACAGCTTTTACATCAGCAAAGTCAACATTAACAAGTCCAGGGATCTGCAAATTTGGAGAAGATCAGTCGCAGCACCACAAAATAGGACCATCTACTGCAGCCTTTTCCCTAAACCCTATATCACTGTCAAATCTAACTCACTGTTATGATGTCGGATATCCCTTGCACCCCTTGACGTAAAACATCATCTGCAAGGAGAAAAGCATCCTGAAGAGGTGTATGTTCGTCCACAATATCCAACAATCTATCGTTAGGAATCACTATGAGGGTGTCAACACTCTTTTGTAACTTCTCTATTGCTTCCAAAGCCTGACAATGTTCAAAGCACAAAGCAAGCCATTGGAAGTTGGAACACCTCAACAAATAAGGATTGTAGTGAAAGATATTAAGAAATATGGTTTGCTAATTAATAGTCTGACAAGGAATCAAAGGTAAAATAAAATTACCATTATCAGAACTCAGAATATTGTATAGAGTATAAGACGAGAAATATAGGTTGCAAATGCTAAATACTTAACAACTGATGAAATCCTCCTCCTTGCAATGTCATAACAATTATTAATGAAAATTTGAAGTGGGCAGGAAAAATCACTTGCTTAGTTGCTTTTAGGATTAATTAGGAGCAAGTGCAACTTTCTGCTCACACCTATGTGCATTTAGCACTGCTCTTATAAAACGTATTCAAATTCAGTCTTCAGACGTATTTGGTAAGATGAGACAGAACAGAAGACCTCAAACAAGCAAATACAGTTTTGAAAAAGCAAAAGATCCATCTCAGATAAGAGAAAATAATCCTTGACTAAAACTTCAAAATCCAAGTTTAGCACCATAAGGATTCACTTACCATATGTGCAAGCAGTGAACATTTACAGCAAAACCATTTGTTGCAGAATAAAGAGTTCAGTCAATCACTGAAAGTGTAACAGTGGATTCTTACAGATCCACTTACCAATACGTTCCTTATGTCACATACTCAGCTCATATATATTTTCAAAGAATTGTTTGCTATTTGGACCTTTCAGCAAATCGATCACACCTCTTGACATGAACTAGAAGTGTACAAAGATATAGCACACCAGAGAGAGAAATAATCAAACCTTTAAAGCCATAACCCTTCAAACAGTCTATTTAACTTCACACATTAATTTTCTCTTTTAATCACAACAGCAAGAGGGCATGTTATGGAAGGATTTATCTTGTACAGCTAACAGAGTTAGGTGAAAGGACTAAAATTTATGTCCAACTGAAACACATATGGATATGAGAAACAGAAAACCCCTAACCTCAGAGAATCAATAACTTAGTAAAAGTCCTCTCTCTCAAAACAGCCTATCCAAGATTACCTACTCATTTTCTCTTTTAATCACATCAGCAAGGAAGCATATTATTACAAGGATTTATTTTGCACAGCTAACAGAGATATGCAGAAGAACTAAAATTTATGGATATGAGAAACAGAAATACTCTGAAGGAGAGAATCATTAACCAGGAATATTAGCAATTAGTTATATTATACAATATATTTTCACATATGAGAAGCATACTAGGTGGATATTCCTAAAAAGAACTAATGAACCTGCCTGTACAGAACGCTTGCGACCTTCAAAACTGAATGGGTAGGTGACAACACCAACAGTCAGATAACCTGCATCCCTTGATATCTGAGCAACAACAGGAGCAGCACCAGAACCAGTTCCTCCACCCATGCCTGCCGTTATAAAGACAAGATCTGAATCCTTAAGGGCACTGGCAATAGTTTCTTTAGATTCCTCAGCAGCTTGCTCTCCAAGAAGAGGATTTCCACCAGTACCTGCATATTTCCAAGCAGAAGATTAGCTACTCTAATGAATCTATACTAGTTTCACTAACTAGTGGCTAGTTCATGAATGAAGAAAACACTCTCTAAATTAAGATAGTAATGAAGAAAATCATCTTACAAGTTTCAATTTATATTAGAACTGTCATGTTTTACTTACAAATCGACATTTGATATATCATTATTCATATATTAAACATCCAAAACATTTCAGTTTAAAAGCCCTCTGACAATGCCATCAACAATCCAACTAATTCCGCTTTAAAATAAACAGTAAAATGATTCGATGGATCCAGGAAGCAGAATTTATATCAGTGCACGTGTACGGTATCTTTTCTATTCATAGTCTACTGCTTCCTTGGGGCATTCTTGTCCTGTTCCAACTTCTCCTAAGCATCATACTCTGCTTCAAACACCAGATTTTGATGACTAATTGACCACATGACTAGTCAATACAAGTTAAATTAGACCATTAAAAGATGTTCCATTTTAGCAAGCTTTACCTACTCAAGAGTTATTTACAAAACAGGATAAAGAAAGCATATGCAAAGTAATGCTATCTCTTGATAGATTTTACAGGTGCAGATATACAATAATTTTTATGTTCTTACAGAATATTAATGATATCCCATCAAAAGATTATTAATGAATAGTTTGAGTGCCTGACCTAATCCACGAGTCAAGACTTCTCCAATTTGCAGCGGATTCTGTGCTTGTGAATGCAACAGTGCCTGAGAATCGGTGTTTATTGCGTAGAACTCCACCCCCTATCAATGCAGAAGACTGAATCAGATTCTGTACTTTCTCTAGTGAAAAATGATAACACACAAGACTATCAGGTATGATAAGAGGCAAGTAACTTTTTGATTCAAGGCCATGTCTTAACTGTTGAAGTAGGCACGTAATTTTCTAATCCTTTAAGATTATATGTAGAAGGGGATGAAATTTAACTAAGACGTGACACCACCACCACCAAAGCAAGGTTCATGAACATATGTGGAAAGAGAAATGAAACATATTAAATTTCTAAGCAACCTACCAATATCACAAGATGGGTTGTGATATCACAATGGAATTTTGATTTTTCTAAAGCTGGCATGTATGCTCAGATGGTGAGAAAGTAGAATTTTCAAACCCCTCAACCACACCTAGAAAATTCATCTGTTTCCTATGTTGTATCTTTGTATGCTTATGTACTTCTGTTAGTTTTAGACAACAAAAAATCAAGTGGATGTTCTTAAGTCAAAGGTTAAAAAAATTAAATATTTTTTGTTAAGTAAATAAAAGGATGAAGCACACAACCCCCTGACCACTATCTAATTACTCATATATGTATGCATTTGAATTTGAATGACATTTAGATAAAGACAAAAACAAGGAACCCTCCAAGTAGAAGCAAAATTAAACAAGTACAAAAAAAGATTCATTACTAAAATTTAAATAAACACATAGTATTAACTAAAAAATACAATGAATCTACAGAGAAACTTAAATATATCAGGCATACTGACCATTTTTAATAATGTCAACCACATAAATTAGCCATGGTGTCCCAAAGGGCAGAAGAATCATCACCATCTGTCTTAGATAGGACATTAGAACACTTGTATGCCTCCATCTGTCTATAGATATGCTTTCTGAATCATATCTGACCTTTTCTTCTTGGGTTCTTAGCCATATATACACCTTAAATATCTATATTAACATATATAGTATTCTACATTTCATATTTGCATCCATGCCCTCCAAACTATGTGTATTTGGATGTCTGCTCCTCTATACACAGACATGGGCTAGATTCTTAACTCATCTAATGAAAATAAGAAGTTGTCCAAACTGTCCTTGTTTAGCAACAAAAACCAAGGGACATTGGAAATTCTTATGCCTAATTTTAATGGATTTTATGCAAACAGCGTCTAGGTGACAACCGCCACTTTGCTAATCAGTGGCTAAAAGTTGACACTTAAGGGTGGAAAGTCAATTGGGGACACACCCAAGTAGAAACTATCTTGGAGGCAGTAATCCAAAGTCCAAACTTCAAGCTTCTATGTACATATTTACATAAATGTTTATTTTCCGTGGTATATATGAAGAAAAAAGGGGGGAAAAATCATCTTGTCTTCTCATCCAATCTGATTCTTATCAAGAGGCCAGGCCCCATCATCATCAAGAACTACAAGCTCCTCACCAACAATCCCAAATGGGTTGAATCACGACAATCATACACTTCAACTGTCATCTAATATCACACGCAAAAGAAAATTCTTGAGGTTGTATGCTGAACATACATGCCAAATGGAACGAGATATTCAAGATTCAGTCCATAAAAAATATTTTCTACAAGATACATGCAAAACAAAGTCTATAGTATGGGTGGCAAATCTTTTCTACAAGAAACATACAAAACAAAGTCTATAGTACACGTGGCATCGCTTTAATTTTCTTTTCCAGATATTTACAGTACAATGATTTTATGCATCACCGTCCAACTTTTCTAGAAGTCCTATTTTACTCTTCCAAAAATTACTAGTGTACCAATATTTAGTGTGGTATAAAGGTCACCGCAAGAAAAGAATGATATGCGTTCAAATTCAAACACCAGAAGAGCACTGGAATTTAATCCAAAACTCAAGAAACTAAAATCAAGAGTCAGAATTTTTCAAATACCAAAATGGAAGAACCATATCTGGTTTCTTATTCGAGTCTTTTCTCCTGCATTGTGTCGTACATCTTCATTAGTTTATAATAACATTAAAACTATCATTACAAACCACACTAATTCCCTATCCAGACAAACTTGCATAACTCCAACCCTCGAGAGCAGTGCATTGAGCATCGGAATCAAGCAACGAATTTAAAGGTTCACATCTATGAGCACGATCCGATAAAAGCCACATTCTGGGAGGAAAAAGAACCACAAGAAAACTCGAATTCAAGAACGAGCGCAAGCATCAAGAACTCGAACGCCAACCTGCAACCCGCTCCCAATCATGCGATTCACGGCGTTATTCCCGCCCCCTCCGACCCCGACCACCTTAATCCTGGCCGACTCCACCGGGACGAACGGCGAGAAGGAACACCGGACAGCGGCGACCCCTCGCCGCCGGAGGGCCCCCCTCCTAGCCGCGGCCGCCGGTGCCGGGGCCGGGGCCGGGCCGCAGGGCGAATGTAGAGAAGGGAGGAAGGAAATGGAGGCCAAATGGAGGTGAGAAGGGCAGGAGAATCGAAGGGAAGAAGCCATTTTGGAGGTCGGTCCGTCCGTCGAGATGGGAAAGTAATAACGAGGGGAAATAAAGATCCTAAGCTTAGGGTTTTGCAACACAAAGAGGTTAGCCTTTTTTTTAATAATAATAATTATTATTATTAATTGGATAAACTTTTTTAAACTCATTTATATAAAATAGCTTCTTTTAATATTTATATTTCTTATTGTTTTAATGTGTTTTGGTTGCTAATAAATATAAATGCTTGTAAATAGCAGTTGCATGTGGTCTTAGGAGTGCGAGTGGTGAACGGAGAGTAGGATTTGTTATGAGAAATAGGTAAGTAATTAAGTTTCTACTTTTTGTATTGAAAAATATAGTATTATTATTATTATTATATTTGAAATTAAGATAAGGAAGATGACAATCCATATTTAAAAAATCAAGATTGAGGAGGAGGAAATGACATAAGAAATGTTACGGATGGTCCAAAAAGGAGAGCAAACATGACATTGAATGGAGTAAAGTGGATGATATCATCATCCAACCTTACATCTAATGATATATGAGGGAGATCACAGTTGAAATAAGATTGGAGCTAATGCTCATGATTTTACTTTGTTTAAGGGGAAAAGCAAATGTACACTCGCTTGCATGGCTGAAGGAATGAATATTTGCAACGTCTAAGGGAACGAGACATCCACAAGTGATGGGCTTTAGATCACGAGTTTGAACAATATATCCAGGACATACAACAACAGATTTGCAGATGGTAGTGGATTTAAATTGCAAGTAACTATTAGATTCCAACAATATCCCCAGCAGTACCTCCAACATGAACGTCTTGATGTATATAAAGCAACAAGAAATCCAGTTCTCTACTGATTTGGATCAAAGTGTCCATAAATTTCTGTAGTGGTGTTGCCAGAGGTTCCCTAACGCAACTTGGGAGTATTAGAAACAAATTTGGAGCTCCCTCATAAAAAGTGAATGACTCGAATGTTTCTTTCTTTCTTTCTTTCTTGGAATAAGGAATCAATCATGCCAACAATGATCCATTAAAATCTGAAGTTGGGCTCGACGTCCATTGCCCAGGCGAATTTTGCAAGTAATGACTTGTTGAATATCTGGTAAGAAAAACAGGCCAAGATTTAGAAGTGAAAAAAAAAAGGAACTGCGCTTTTGTTTGGGGAAAATTAAAGATTCATACTGAACTGTGGAGTAAGGCATAATAAATTAAGCCATCTACTGAATGCAAAGTTTGCCATGGAAAATATATTTCATAAATGTTAAGCTTTTCTCAGAAAGAGAAGATAGGAGATGATGCACCTTCTCGATGGGAACTTCATGGCGCTTGCACCATGCAACTGATATTCTGGGATCAAGGTAATTAATTTTTGATGTTCCAAGTGCAACAGTTTTCAGATCCTCTTTTATTTGTTTATCCAACTCAAGTTTCTCTATTTTTGCATCAACCTGAGAGAGCTTCTTTTCTATCCTGCAAGTTGAGGTGAATCAGATCACAGACAAGACATTTCAAAGAAATTTCAAGTTCAACAATCTGGTTAAGTCCATTACACTTCAGGGGACAAGTTCTTCTTTGTCTTCCCTTCTTTATCCTTGAGTGGAGGCTTCCCTTTCCTGGCCCTACTCAAATCCATCTTCAATTCATCCCGCTGGGCCTATTTGCAACAGTATTAACAAAATAGGCATGTTTAGTGAAAATTTACAGAAAAATCAATAATGACAATTAGAAATCCAACAGACCTTTAAATCATTTATCTTATCGTTCAGCCTAGACATTTGGTTTTCATGGGACTTTGAGACACTGCGCTGATGATTGCATATAATTGCAACCTATATTGTAAAAGAAACCATCAATTATCATCATGACTCATAAATTCATAAATCACTGAATAGACAAAAACAAGAAGCCACAGTACCTCTTTGTTTGCGTGCTGATAGACAGCAATCTTTTCAGGAACAGTGCCATCCTTGGTTTCTTTATTCAACTGCCATATCATGACAAAATCAACATAGACAAAAGTATGATGCTTACCTATTTCACTACACAATAGGATTATGATAAACTGGTGGCAGTCCAGAATGAAGTATCAACAAAGTAAGTGCATATTTTGATCTAAATTTTAATCAAACATGTACAGGACATATTTGTACAATGATTGTACAGGACATGTATAAATTTTAATAATTTTTTTGTAAAAGAGACAGCAAAAATATAGACTCAATAAAACATGTTTAAATTCATGTTTATCAAGCACTCCTTCCCTATAGCATCATTTGAGCACTTTAAAGTCAAAAGTACAACCACCATTCAATATGGATCTCATGAAATGCCAAGATTGCATTATCAGAAAGCAGTTCAAATGAAACGAGACTGGATTCTTAGAATAACAGAGGGAAGAAAAGACAGATATTTGCTGTCGTCTTCATACTTACTATATCATCCAAGGTAATTGAAGCATTGTATGTACGGAAAACCTTGGCAGTAAGACCAGGCATGAGTTCCTTCAAATGTGCATTGAGTTTGCTTGTGTCCAGCAAATCAAAGAGATCATCACCCTTACTTTTTCTACCTCCATCACTCTTTTTAGCTAATGAATTACAATGTCTGATTAATATCCAAACATACTGTTGACAGAAATTGAACAAACAACATAAATTATGTAGTCACCTCTCACCAGTTTGGAATTCTCCAATTGCTGTATAGACGGGCAGTTCAACCTCCACGGTATTTAAGTATCTGATAGAATCTTTACCTAGGAAGTCGAACTGGAGAAATCATAATGTTAAAATTACACAAGGAATTAAATGAAACAATAGAAGTGAACTAATAACCAGAATCTACCTTTAACATGTTTGGAGGGACCAACTCAACATTCTCCACCTTTAGAGTGCAGCAACCAACAGTATCAGCCTCATCATCATCCTGTAGAAAGATTTATATGGCAAAAGAATAAACAAGTAACATCCATATTGCAAGATAAAGTACACCCAGAAAAGAGCAACCATCCTCAAAAGCATAAGATAAAAACTTTCCACTCAGGAGCTTACAAAAAATCATTCAGTAACATGGAAAAGAAATGAACTACAGAAGTAATATTAAATATGACAGCAAATACCAAGATTTGCTTTTAAGTATGAGTTCAATCGTTCTAAAATCCGATGGATAAACATTGGCAGTGAGTTCAATTAGAAGATTGATGCTCCAGCATTAGGTAAATGACTAATTATGATGCAGCTCATTCAACATAAGCATATTATGATGACCAGGAAATTCACAATGCACAACTGATTTAGAGAATTCCACAGTGCACATAATTGTATGAAAGCATTATGTCCAAGTCTTCATGCATTGTATAAAGTCATCATGGTTAGGTTGCTCCTTCTTAACCCAAGTGGCTAAGGTTCGAATAGCAGAAAATGTCACTCCGATTGCAGGGGTAAGACTATATAGATTAACCCTTCTAAGACCGTTGATTAGCAGAAGCTGCCTCTTTTATGACAAGCTAATAAAGCTAGGTTGCTCCTTCGTAACCCAAGTGGCTAAGGATCGAATAGCAGAAAATGTCACTCCGATTGCAGGGGTAAGACTACATAGATAACCCTTCTCAGGCCCTGCATTAGCAGAAGCTGCCCCTTTTATGACAAGCTAATAAAGCTAGTTTGACACCAACAAATGATACTAGGAAAAGTTATAGAAGAAAGTTTCTTTTACGTGGCATGGTTTAACAAGCCAAACTGCAACATACAATAAAATGAATCAAATGCACGAAGTGATTTCTCAATAGATTAGGGATCAACAGGAGCACCTCAACGGCTCAACATAAATATAAAGCTCATGTTTACATGTCCAAACCATTATTTCCGTGCAAGTGAGAGATGATTTAACAGCATCATCAACACATCAAATACCAGCTAGTTATTTTAGTATACAAGGTCTATATTTTCAGTCAGATAAGTACTCAGGTACAAGGTTTAAATTCTTAGTCAAATACCAGTTTCAACACCTTCTCTGATATGAACAGTGCTACTATATCAAGTGGTAAACTAACCTATACTTTCCAATATAACAGAAAATTAATATAAAAATAGATATCAATCAATACTAAGCTGTATGTTCTGGTACCAATTCTTGGTTGAACTGATAAGTATTGACTGATACATATTAGTCCGATCAAAATCTAAAACCTTGCTCACATAGCTAATCTATCTAGGTTATCACCATAATTTGCCAAAAGAAATAACATTGCAATAAACATGCATATCTTAAGGGGTAAAAGTTGACATGGTGTGTGGTCCAGTTTTGAGCATGGCAACACAAGAATCAACCAGACATTTGAAGGTTAGAAAATTGGGAAGATTAGACACTAACAGTACAAACCACAAGGCCAAATAAACAAGGATGAAACTGTTGAACTTTGTCGATGAGTTGGTACCTTTTCATTGCCAGCTCTAAGTGCTAGCTTATCGATAAGGTAAGTTGCCACTGCTATCTGCTGTTTTGTTGGATCTTTACTGGCACAGTCCCTTGTATAGTTTGCTCGAATGTTATGTATATAATCCTACAAAAAAAAGAATGGCATCTCACTTGTTGCCTGTGGTGCAATCTACTGGTAAAAACTCATGCATGTTGTCATTTCCAAAGCAAAAAGAGCAATTTACCTTCAATAGCCTGGCTTTCTCATATTTCTCCCTGTCACTTTGCCCTTTTAATGAACTGCTTGCTGCCAAAAAGACATACTTGAACTCTTTTGGATTTATGGGATCATTCCAGAATGCTAACCATGTGACAGTGTTATCATGTTTTATTTCTTTCCACCTGAAAAAGGTAAGCCAAATGCTAATATTAGAATGCTAATTAAAAATTTCAGTCTTTTTTCACAAGATTGATCTGGTCTAGTGACTGCCTAACCACAACCTTAATAATTTAACTGACATTACCTTTCACCAGTTATTGGACATTCTGGAATTGGTGCATCTTTTCCTATATTAATTGTAATTTCACGAGGCCGAATTCTCTTTTTCAGCTTTCCCATCTGGAATTACAATAAGCAACAGTAGCTTCAGCAGAAAATAGAAATGACAGGATCTTCTGGCATTCCAATTCACAATGACAGACAGCTAACAGTTAAATTCCAGTATAGTGATAATAATAATAGAACCTTTGGATGCTCTCCTCGGCCTCGAAACAATCCTGGTGGTTCGACTCTGAAATTTCCAACCTAAAACAGACCTACTCATTAGTTCCAGCACAAGATGTGAAAGACAAAGGTTGGCCACAAATTTTACAATATGCATCACCATATTAAGGTACGTTTCTTAAGCCTGAGGTAAAGGCTTCCCACATGGTGATACTGATAACATTGACAGAGAAAGATATCTTGCATCATGTATGCATTAAATTCTTCCCAAAATAACAGATGCTTAAAATACCAACTTAAAAGAAAAAAAAACTTTTAAAAAACTTGTAGGTGACAGCGACTTCTGAAATTCAAAGTGTCTGGTAAGGATCTACGTATTATGTGGCAGATGGTATGTTTCAAGCTGCATGAAATAGCCCATAATAAAGCAAACTTGTACTGAAATCTATATTTGATCAAATTGTGCATAAATTTATGCACAACTCTCAATAAAGAACAAAAGTGCAACAACTTTAATCAAGTCTCGGACTTTTCCTATCAATTCAGTAGAAGATATACAGCATAAATTACGTTATCTACTAGCTTCATCAGAAAAAACAAAATACTACTGAAAAATGTGAAATAAAGTCAGAACTTATAATCAACCTTCTCTTTCACACCATCAACAATAGCCCACATGTATTTCTCCTCTTGCTTCAATTTTTCTTCTTTTACGGTCTTCTTCTCCTACATAGACAGCATAGATACATAGTTAGCAACTCCTGCTTACTAATATAATGTGCTAGATTTGAATTTGGAGAAAGAAACATGCCATGGATCATTACATCTAAGATGCATTATCAATTAATGAAGTATTTTTATTCACCAAATATCTGTTTTAAACTATAGCGTTGAAAAAAAGAAAATTTATGTTTAAGAAAATGATCAAATCATAAACAAAGTTAGAAAGGCAAGGAACTTCCTAGGAGGTCCTACCTCATCTTTAATCAGGGATGCACAACAAAAGTTCAAGATGTTGCTATAATAGTTGCACAAACAGAATAGACCAACATAAATCACTAATCAATTATGGTGTTACATATGAAAAGCAAAAGGTTAAAAGAAAAGCCTTTTCTCAATCTGACAGTTATCCCTAAACCAGAAGCGATGGATGACAACAAACAGAGATAAAACTATGAATCTGGCAGTTTCTAGAAGCCTACCATCCACACCAAAAAAGGGTCAGAAGTACATCAACTTACTACTTCTATTCGATGGCAGCACTCAAGCCTCCACAATTTATGTACAAGATGAAGAGTATTAAAACAAAATAAACAACTATTCTATTCTTTGTACTAGATAATGGCAGGATTAAAATGAAGGAAACATTACTCATTCACATCTATTTCATCAAATCACCAAGTCAGCAACTACATAGATGATTGCAGCATAATTTACCTCGGCACTCATCTGCTTCTTCTTTTCCTTCTCCCTTAGATGCCATTCATATATTGGAGTGAAGTCACATAGCTCAAATTTCTTAATGACATGATTTTTACCAAGTATTTGTCGCCAATCATTCATAAAGTTCCCAATAAATTGGGTTTTGGTGGCATAGTCTGTGTCCTTCATCATGGCAAACATTGTTGCAACCTGCAACCAAAGATATCCAGAAAAGGAAAAAAGAGGTTTGAAGATGTAAATCATCAAAAGTCCTTGCAGTTTGACAAGAATTCAACAAATACTGGTCTTTTCAGAAGTACAAGAAGCAACTGCAATATGTACCAAAAGACAGAGACAAGGGAACAAATATAGAATTCTATGACAAGGAATTGAAATATTATTTAACTCTAACCTCCTCTTGTTCAGGAGTCAAATCAACTGGTTGTCCATTGTAGAGCATTTTAACACCATGGGGCTTGTATGGAGGAGGAAAAATAACACCATTGTGCTCCAAGGTAGTCCACTTCTGGCCCCCGCCAGAACCAGGAGGCACCTTCAATGACTTTGAATATTTGAAATCCTTGACGTTTGTCTTCATTTTCTTGCCATCTTTCTTGAATGATGAGTGAGTTTTATGTAACACACTCTTGCTAACTGATGTGCAGTTAGAAGACATTGTTTTCTTCATTCTTTGTGCAATTGGTATTTGATCACTATCATCTGCCTTTAGTTCTTTCTTTACAGCAATTTCATGTTTAACTTTCACAGAAGCAGGAGTTTCAGAAACTTTTACTTTCTTAATATTTGAAGATTTAGTAGGATTAATGTCACCCAAAGGCCGCTTTTGGCCACCTTTGGGGAATGTATTGTCACTATTTCCTTCCTTCTTGCTAGAACCATTTACCTTCAATTTAGAAGAGAAAGGCTTCTCATCTGAATTGGAATCTTTCATAGAAGAACCACCAGTGGCCTTCGATTGAAACCTAGAAAGAAGTGGTTTTTCATCTTCTGAATCATCAGAGAATCCCTTGATGTTTGAATTCATCTTCATGGATGGAGGTGAAGTGGGCTTCGAAGATTGAGGTGTCTTCATGACACGTGAGAAGCCACTTTTATTAACTGTTGCTGAAGAAGAAAATTTGTAGCTCAGTGGTTTATCATCATCAGAATAGTCAGAATCCTCATTTTTTATGATTGGCTGGTCCAAATCCATCTTATCTGTACTCTTCTTTACAAACTTATGATCTAAAGAATGCATATGAATCTTCTCCAAATCTGTGGATTTTTTCTTCTGAACTGCCACAGAAACTGAATTAAGTCTATGGCTCAGTGGTTTATCATCATTTGAATCATCCGATTCCTGAACTTCAGGAGATGACTCATCCTGATGCTCCGGTCTCACATCATTGGTTGTTGATTTATGATAGGATGTATCTTGAACAGATGCCCAAGACCGCGAACTTGAGATTGCCACATTAGGCTTCTCACTCGATGGCTTTACAGTAGAGAACACTTTAGCATTTTGCACATGAGAGTTCTCACCATTACCAGCATTTTGATTAGAAGTAATATTAAAACCATCATGCTTTTGGGGAGCTGTCTTCTTTGAACTACAGCTCAACTGACTTTGTTTTGACGAAGAGTTTGGCCTCTTAAAAATAATTGGTCCTTCATCATCTTCTCCATTGTCATCTATAACTTGATTGATGCAGCCATGAACAGACATTATTTATATTTTAGTTTATCGAAACCAGGTTCCCCCTGATATACACAAAAATGATAAATGCTCAAGCAAGAAGATAGGAAAAAAGAAAGACACATTTACAATGCTGTAGGGACAAGATTTTTGCAAGAAATTTGCAGCATAAGTAAAATTAAGGCTAAAACAGGAATAAGGAATCAGTTTATTCTTTGCTACTCTATTTACATGTTTTACATTTTTCAACACTAATAGGCAGACTTCTTGATGCACATCTTTAATTGAATAAATGCCTATCTGACTAAAGAAGGTACAGATTTTTGTGTCCTGATATAGGAGAGTTAATCAAAACAAGACATCTTGAAAGCATTTGCTAGGAAAAGTTTCACGCCTAATATCAATCACATGCAGGAAAATTAGATCCACCTCTCAAAATCCACAGAGACATCATCCATAAACAGCCATTCTCCATCCCTTATGAAGCCCTAAAATGAATCCTGATCAAACAGATGATTGTTGCAGCAAACATGCATCTTCAACAACTAAGCATGCACACTCCGGGACCATCTGTAACATGTACAAGCACTAATTCCACTTCCAAACATCATGCCTATTGTTGACCTAGTAAACAATTAATCAGAGGCAAATATATTTCAGAAACATGGAGATTGGTCCCAACGAGAAACAAATCCACAGCAAACAGATAGTTAGATCATTCAACAGGGTCTCACTTTTACTTAACTGATCGAACACAAACCAAAAAATACCATGCCAATTGTAACTTTTTGGTGAAGCAACCTGATTTCTTCCACGGCAGAGCCTGGAACAACTACGGGTGAAGGATCAAGAAGCGAGCTCGGGATTAGTTATGTCGGATTCTCCCCCGGGGTCAACTAGGGTTCCCCGGGAAGTAATGCTCTGGTTGGCCTCCGCTCCTTCAGCTCACCCTCTCTCCCCTGGTGGCTTGCTCCCCAAATCGGAAAGGGTTCCGTTTCTTCTTCTAACGAGTGATCAAGCCTCGCAGGAAACGTTTGGGTCCGTTCGATCAGGTCGTGGTTGTGTTCGACTGAGACTGAACAGCTTGCGTCCGTTAGGGTTCAATCAGATTACTCGTTTTGTGACCCGACTTAGCACTCGAGCCAGTCTTACTTACTGGTCAACGCGGAGGATGTGGTCTTGGACAACGTGGTGTGGCTCAAACGGAAATGTAGATCACGTGCAGATCACGTGTCATGTATTCTGCCTCATTTAAAACGGCCTCGAGGGTAGTTTAGTCATTCCATTTTTCGTACCATCAAAGAGAGCGAGAGAGAGGGCGGGGAGAGCGATTTGAGTTCTTGCTACCTCGGATCGCCGTTGGATGGTGTGGGACCCGTGCCAACGGCCCGGTTTCCGATCAGGAGATCGCCAGCTGCGTCGATCCCCTTCTCCGGCTGTCAGACCTGGCCACCGCCTCCGTCGCTGGCGTCGTCCGGCGGTTCGAGGCCAAACCAGGGCTCGACCTCTCCCACAAGGCCGCCGCCTTCACTCGCGACCAGACCGAGCTAATCCTTGGCTCCTCCCGTTCCCCTGCTTCCTCTTCCCATTCTCAACCGCCCTTCCATCAGCAGCATCCCGCCGCCCCTCATAACCCCTACATCTTTCTCTACCACCTCCCCTTCCAACAGCAGATCACTCCTCCCAAGCCCATTTCCTCCGCGGCCGTCGCCACTCCGGCTACCTTCCCCAACCAGCAGAGCCCTGGCATCGTCTTCCACCCTCCGCCTCCGCCTCTGCCTTCGGCCGCCGTGGTGGCGGCGTACCACCTCCAGCAGCAGCTCCACCAGGTGGCGCAGGGGGTCCCTACTGCCGTCCGGCCTGTGACTGTGTCCGCGGCTGCACAGAAGGAAAGGTGCCCTATTTTTGGCTTCGTATGCGCTCCCCTTTTTTTAGACGAGGGTTTCTGGTTGTTTAACTTTTATGCTCACTTTTTGATGCCATTGGCCTTTTTTTATTTAACCAATTTGAGCTGGTGTACTATAATTCTTCAGATTGGCTCTAATTCATGATCATAGATCATTTTTTTGCTCAAAAACTAACTAATTATTTCTGGTTAATGAACTTATTAAAGTTAGTGTGCACATAACATACTTGATGAGTCAGTTAGATTGGCCTACCACTATTAACTTAGGCTTAAGTATTTTTTGTTAGTAGTTTAGACTCAATAAATTAATGAGTCAGCTATTCATTAGGATGAATCATAATAAATGATATAGAGCTGACCGAGTATTGGACATGTTGAGTAGATCGAGTATAAGGATGATTTTATAACTTTGGTTTGGGTTAGGCACAAGATGAGGCTACCTTGAAAAGGATAACTTTTTAGTATCCAGTTTTTACCGTTTCCTTCGTGATTCTCACAAGTTATCTTTAATAAGGCCTTCAGATTTGAAGTTTATATCATTTTCTGATTTTTTTTGTCATTTTTCCCTAGTTTTATATTCCTGCATGGCTTGTACTAGCACACAAGAGGTGGAGATGAAATGCCATGTGGGTCATGCAAAATGAGTCTGATGATTACAGTAAACTTGCATGAAATAGAGAAATTTAATATTTATTTCAAAGAATTTGAAGTGCTGGAAAAGCTGATATTTTGTGTTTTGTGCCTATACATTGGCAAACTAAGATCTATTGAGTCCATTACTGGAGCCTTCTGGCTATACACTTGCAGCCACTCTGATAATGAAAATAGAAAGGCTTGTCAGATGGCGTGGTGAATTGATGGGAAAGAGGTTAACTATGAGATGATGCACCTAAAGGAACAGAAAAAGAAAGTATCGCTAACATAGACATTGCTGGACATCTATAATGTTCTCTAGGAATAAATGCTACTTGACTACCATCATAACAGGTGAAAATCTTGAGGACAGTTTCATCACTGGTAATAAGGAAGGTCATGATTATTAATTTATGTTGAGATATCTGATTATCTTGAGAAGGAAATCTGACCCTTCTTGATTTTTATACTCTAGGTCTAAGACACATTGGGAACTACTGTTTTCTGGTTATGTTGAGAAATTGATTGAACACTGACTTTGTTCTTCATTTTATTTTGTTGGGTCCGTTTGATTTTTTATGAAAGAATGGATATCCTTCTCATCACAATGTTTTATCAGTAAAAAATCAATGTGTTTGTTGACTTTCTATACCAAGAAATATGCATCTTCACTGCTTTTACATATGCTCATAAGTATGGATTTTGTGGTATTTGTGCTGGTTTACCGACATTTCTTCTTTGTGCAGTGCACCACCTAAGCCTAAAAATGAGGTGGTCCCGGGGTCTAAATAAAGTTTGTGGTGTTTCACCTGAACTCCAGTTCATTGTTGGTGAGGCAGCAATGTCAACAACTCAGGTTCCTCTATCTGTCAACTCATTTGTTAATGTGCATGACACCTTTCTGGAGTGATTTCTATTGAATTATGCATGCACTACTAATCACATATTACAATCAGATTGTGAAACAGCTATGGGCTTACATCCGTAAAACAATCTTCAATATCCTAATAACAAGAGGAAGATCATCTGCAATGATGAACTAAGGTGGGTGTTTGAGACTGACAGTACTGAAATGTTTAAGATGAACAAGCTATTATCTAAGCATATACAACCACTTGGTTATCCAAATATGTGAATCATCTCATCTATTTAAGTGTACATATATGTAATGACAACCTAAATGGACTTGAATCTACTTCTTGCAGAAGATACAGGTCCTGAATCTAAAAAGCTAAAGGTTGTAGATGTTGCAGCAACTGAAGTTACCAAACCTGATGCTGATGAATGTCCTCTTGTTATTTCTGGAGCACTGGCCAAATTGTTTGGAAGTGAGGAAAGAGAAATGCTCCAATCTGAGGCTTTGAGTCGTGTGTGGGATCACATAAATGCTAACCAGCTGGAGGTAAGTTCTATCTACGTTCATTATCACAGCACTAGTTCTTTTACATCAAAGATGCACAAGATATCATGTATTCATGCATTTGAATGCTGCTTCAGAGATCTACAATATATTTCTTCTTGGCTTGCATTACGGTGCTGATATCTTCTTTCCTCTTCCAGTGTAAATTGTGATACTTTTGTTTAACTCCTAAGGTTTTTATGGTTTTACATTTTATTTGAATGTCACCAGTATCAGAAAATTCTGATATTTCTTTCTTGGTAGCAAGTTATCTCGTGTTTCTTTGAAGAAAATCCCTTTGATTGATTAGAAATAAATCTTTCTCTTTTCAATTTGAATTATCTGCTTTAACTTCTTTTAGGATTCTTCAAACACGTCTGTTATATGTGACTCTAAGCTTGAAGAACTGTTCAGGTGTGAGAGCATTCCTTTCTCAGGGATATCTAATATGTTGGCAAACCATCTATTCAGGAAGTCATGATACCATCCAGTAACTGGTTAGATTATCTATGCCTTTGTCTTCTTTCATATCGATTTTATAATACATCATCTGTATCCAGAACTATATCCCTTTGCTTTTTTGTCCAATTTGAGGCCACAGTGGCAAGTTGCATTGTTTTGTTTTGGTCATTTCATGGAGTTTTTACAACTCTTTTTAATATTGAGTGCTTGCCTGATGCAGATGATGATTAGTGTTTAATAAGTGAAAAGTAACTTGACTGTCTGATGAGATGGATATAATAGCAGAAATTAGGTATAAATTTTTCTGAAGTACTGCTTCTTATGTTGCATATGTTCTTCATTGATCATGGTGAAATAATATCATTTGCACCCTCAAATTCCAGTGTTTCTATAATATTTGACATAACAATTACGATTTTAGCATTGTGCAAGTCTGAGTTTCAAATTTAAGTTCATTCTTTATTCTGATGATGCCTTAATCCCATGTAATCAACTTCTCTTACATTGCAAAATAATGTGTTCTAGAAGTTAGAACATTGTAGTTTCCTGCCAAAGGACATTGATATTTATGTGCATTGTTAAGCAGGCATTTAATTGTAAATATATTGCAAACTGCTGGTCCATATCTGACTTATCTCTTTTGACCTCTTCTAGAATAGAATACCCTTCGCGCTAATGATTTCTTCTGAAAGCAAGTTCATTGAAGTAACTAGAAGTTTCAAGTTTGAATCTTCCTCGGATAGCATACATAAAACAAAAGAAAAAAAAATGTTATATTTTGGGTATTATTTTTTTTAATAAAGGATTCTGATTCTTTCTGGCAGTTATATCAAAATGTCCAAAAGTTGGTATTATGCTTAAATCCTTTGTCATTCTATTGCTTACAAATGGATTACCTGATTAAGTTTGTATCAACATCAGCACGCTTGTTTCTCAAATCATTTCTCATCATATGCCTTCAGTGTTGCACCATAGTTATCTGGGTTTTGGTTTGACATGGTACGAAATAATTTTAGGTGTGCAGTAGGAGGGAGGTAGTCTTATTCTTGTTGCTGCTTCAAGTCATGCTGCTGCACTCTTGCTCATTATGTTCAAATCTTTTTCTGCAGCATATATTTTCTTTAAGATATCATTTTGTTCATATACTTACACAGGAATCTTGTTTTGCTCTACTCGATTTCTGTAAGTTTACATCTTTTTTGACCTCCTCCTTTGAGCTGAACCTGTGTTTGTATGCAACTATGAACCTTCTATTGCCTGTCCAGCCTTGAAACATCATGTTTTATGTAAACATTAAGATGAGTTCTTTATGATATGTGGCTTGCATATAGATCATACCCATTCAATCATTTCCACAGACAGCATAAAAAGGACTTGCGTATGAAATGGGTTGTTTCTCAGTCTTCATATGATACTCAACTAAGTAATTGTTAAAGTCATGATCTTTGCTATTTTTCTTTCAACTTCCTCTACTTTTTAGGTTTTTGGATAAATTTGATTTTGCTTGATTTCTACCTGATTATTTACCTTCATATGGCAAGTACCCAAAAAAAAATAATATGTTCTTGCTTGTGCTCGCAGATATGTATGCGGTTCAGTAGCATCAACAGGCTGAATTAACACTTACAAAATTGGAAAAGGAACCACACTTAATACGTGATTATATAGGCTAATTACATATTATCCCCTGTAGTAAGATATTTTTAGCATCTAGGTCCATTTATCCAAACATCGTATGTTTTATCAACGAAAACACAAAAACAATGAACGACGTTGGTGGTAGCAAATGGCGACATCGTTAGGAGGCCACGAGTGGCTGCTGTGGATGAGAGCGGTGGCGAGAGATGAGGGTTGCTTTACATCTGCATCGACGTCGATGCAAATGTAGAGCTGCCCTCATCTCTTATCGTCACTCTCCACATCCATAGTAGCCACCCATGGCCCTCAATAGTATCGTCGTCCTTCACCACTGACGTTGTTCGTCATTATCAACTAAAACATTAAAATTATTTTTTTTGCTTATTGACTTTGTGTTTCTGTCGGTAAAACTGATGACATTTGGATAAATAGACAGAGATCTTTTATTTTCATAACAAGAGGAATTTTAATATAATTTTTTTAAGTTTATGAACCAGAATGCTAAAAAGATTTAACTACAGAGATAATATATATAGCCCTGATTATACTGATTGTATGTGATCATGTTAAACATATTAGTTTCTTTAGGGTGTTGTGTAATTTCTTCGGTGGTGGCAATCCAAAGCATGAGTGGTGACCCACGAATCTTAGTTTTTAACTCTTAAAAGGTGTCAGCATCGTACTTCAGTTGGACCTTACAAACTTTTACATTATGTAGGTGAAATATTTCGAGGAAAGATGAATACCAGATTGCAAACCAGTGGTTCTGCCCTCGTTCGACATGGCCAAGTTTGTCCAGGTAATGTTGAGAGCATTTCTCCTGTCATCATCTTTCTAGTTTTTGTTACATGTTCAAGTCCTTACAGTTGTTACTCTGAATCAAATCCTCGATATTTTCTTGTCATTATCTTATTTTTTTTACTACCGCATTAATTTGTAGACTATTATATATACAATCTTATCGAAACACTTATTTGGTAAATTTGGGGCAAGATGAATTTGCTTACTTTTCATATTGTGTTAGCCACGGGAATACTTAAGATCACACATGTAGAATGTTTTCGTGGCTAACATTACACAGAAATGTTGCCGCACATGGACAAATCATCTTCGCTGCTTTTTAGAGGAACTAACAGTATGCATCGCAATCAAATAGGAGCGTAGTTCATTGATTCTCAAGCTAGTCACGAACTAACATCAACACCTGGCACTGCCAATGGTTGACAAGCACATGATTCACAAAGATGATGGTTTCATATCAATCATCAATCGTTGCAACAGCTGCTCCAAATAGTAGAAAATTTGATGGAAAACAGAATTGAGAACCATTCTGTCAGTTCATGTTGAAGTTAAAAAAGACTGCTATGCACAACTAGAGAAAAATTAGTTCCTTTTTGCATGTGCCACTTCATGTTGTAGTTAAAATAGATGAGCTTAGAGAAAACAGCCTATCTATTTACAATTCGATCCAAAAAAAGATTATATATATATATATAGAGAGAGAGAGAGAGAGAGAGAGAGAGAGAGAGAGAGATTGCAGGACCCAATGGCCTATCCCGACCATTATTTTGGACAAAAAAGACTAACTGTACAGAGAACCCTGATCCCTCTCAACGCCAAACTGTTATGAGGTGCCAAAACTGCAGCTAACATGTTCCCGAGTTATCAGGTGAAGCCGATCCCGCATGATGGATTTTGTTCTGTAAGCTGGCAGGTTAAGGGAGAAGAAGCATGTGTGCGATGTTGGCAGACGCTCCTTGGAATCTGAACACCTATATATGTACAATCTGGAAGACAAGCCACCGAATCCATCTACAGGTAAGTACCTGATGGATGTCCAGAAAAAAAGTAGTACTCTTCTTTGCTCCTCGGACATGCCCTCAACAATCTGCTACAAGATAAATCAAGTTTCAGTAGTTTTTCCTTTGCAATAATCTACGTCTATTACTCTGTGATGTGTAATGCTAACAAATGAATGTTACCGCCATCCTAGATGTACGATATCTTTCAAGATTTCGACGGATCACTGCTGCAATATGGCTCAAAATCATTGTAGATTCAAGTCGAAGAAGTGACCAGGTGTGCAAGACTCTACAAATCTTGAGACATGTTTTGAGTAAGTCATCACATAAGCCTTCCAATTTTTGGGGTTGACCTTTCTAAACTATGATCAATCTCTTGGAAACTACAGAAACACCCCTAACGATAGAGCTAAGACTGCTGGAATTTAAGCAACACCGGGATCATGATCCATATATCCCCATAGTGTTGCCTTTGGAAGTGTAGTCACGGGATAAATTATTAGGATATATACACCTAAAAGCATAACCTCTTTTGCACTTAATCATGTGGAGTCACTCAACCATCAAAAAGTTACTGTTTAAGCAATGAAAGTCAGTACATCTAATGATTAACCCAAGAGATTTCACACTTTTTTTTGCAAGGAAACTCAAACTGGTAAAACTAAATAAATCACAATTAACTAACCTATGACATTTCACCCTTTTTAGCTTGCATACTACAGTGCAAGAAAAGGTTTAGAAGGATCAAGATACCACAAATTTGGGCTCAAATATATAGTTCTTTTCTGCCACCGACCTGTGTTGAGGGCAATACAACCAGACTAACAATGTGAGAAGTATCTTTTCGGCATTTCAGATAAGATTTTGTTAGTTTTTCCTCTATCTCTTCTAGCATGACTAATCCAACTTGACCCAGCTTCAGTTTATCAACACAATCTTTTAAACATGTCCATACCACCTTAAAAGTTTTGTTCTAGTTTCATCTTTCACCGAAACCAAGGATTTAAATCTTGGCATGATACTGGTTTCATAACCTGCTGGACCGGTACGGTACTGGTACACTAGGCAATATACCAACCTATATACCCTAGTGTCAATTAATACAATAATAAAAAGAAAACAAGATCAATGACATGTGATACCAGTACTCAGTCAAAACTCATGTTGATTTGATAAGTACTGGCCAACAAATATTTAAATCCCTGACCAAAAGTACCCCTAATTTTATCAATTCTAATGACCCCATACCTCCATCGCAATTCCTGTGTCAGCAATGACCGTTTACGTTGTTTCTTAATTGGCCAACATTCAAATCATAAAGCAAAAAAGTTTTGAAAGGGTTACTAGAAAAGTATGTTTCCGCAGAGGTATGTATATAGGCTAGAGGAGAACATGCTAGTGGCAGATACGGAAATAAATGAAAGCTTGTCCTTAGTGTTGAGGCAATAAGTTCTGATAATCTTTTTACATGATCTCTAAAAATAGACTAAGCAAGCAGCTATTTGCTACATGATACTGTGAAAAAGTGCATGTAAAAAAACTTCTACAAGTCAAGCTTCACAAAATATCCAACAGCAAGAATGTTGATTAAGTTTCATGAAGCAAGGCTAAGACGTAAATAAGTTCTAAGAAACTTCAAAACTACTGCAAACTGGAGGCACCAAATGGCTGCCAAAGCATGTGGCAAAAGAATTCAACCATGTTCAACTGATAACCACAAAACCCCAACTAGGGGCAAAATAATTCAATGGCATTAGCAGCCAGAAGTAGATAAGAGAGGAAATAATGGTCATATCACAACAAAAAGGAATGAACTATGTCTTGTGAAGGAGGAAAAAGAATTGAGATCAATTTTCAAGGCAGATGTAGTTAGCAAATTAAAAATTACCAAATTCACCAGGAAAGATTATCAATAAGGATGTGATGGAATATTCAAAAATTAGGATAACTAGATGGACACTTGATAAAATTAGACAGCAAATCTAAAGAAACATTAGTTGAGAGTCAAAATAATAAGCATTTTACCTTCCAAAACCAACAGATTTGACGATCTCTTGACTTGTAGCCATCATAGTCAGTATGTTCTTTCCATTCTTTCACACTGATGACATTATTACTTCCACCTAGCATTCGATCAAAATCTTCCAGGTCCAGACTATTGAAGAAAAACTGCAGGTCCTTTGAATTAGAGAGAAAATCACTAAAACCCTGAGTGAAGCGAGCAATCTGTTCAGAAATTGATGTGACAAAGCAATGCTTAATCATGAGGTTGACATATTCTTCTCTATTCCTGCTATCTACAGTAATATTCTTCCCCCCAGGACAAAGCTCAACTGTTGTCTTTGACCCCAGCATTTCAATGTCTCTGGTAAATGTTAGTCCTAAAGCATCTGAATCAAGAAAGGCTTCATCCATCTCAAGTATCTGTTTGCAACCCCTGTATAAAACTGGATCTGCATCGCACACATCTTCCAAAGTAATAGATCTTCCAGCTAGTTGCAAGAAAAATACACGATCAAACACAACACCGACTTGGACTTTATGCATCAAAGCTAATGCAATCACTCGCCCCACAAAGTTGAAGTATTCTAGGTGCAAGGGATCCACGGCGGATGCTGTGTGGTATTCACAATAAATAATAAGAAAGCAAAAAATGAAAAATGAAAAAAAAATACAGTGACTGAAGAACAATTAACAAATATAAATGAGATGATAACTCTAGTATGTCACTCATAAAAGAAACAATATTATAAGTTTTCTACAATATATTAACAGAAATGAATATAATCCACATTAGTTTCTCTCATCAACTTGTTCTTTCAATAGGACCACAGTTGTCTCCTCCACTACTACCACTGCCATTATTGTGGAATCACAATCCTACTTGTTGGACGAGAACACACCCTTAGGGAGACATAAGGCTAAGGTATGCAATTTCGAATAATACCGCCCAGTACGAGCGGTACGTACCGGTCCGTTAGCTTACCGGTACACGAACCGTCCATTACCGAACGGACCGAAATATATATATATATATATATATATATATATATATATATATATATATATATATATATATATATATATATATATATATATATAAGGCGACATCGCCCCACGTGGGAGAAGGAAAAAGCGACGCGATGTCGCCTTTTATAAAAAATATTATATATATAAATAAATATTTATATATAAATATATATAAACAAGGCGACGTCGCCCCGCATGGGAGAAGGAAAAAGCAACGTCGTCGAGGCGATGCGACGTCACCTTTTATAAATAAATAAATAAATAATATATATAATCTTTTATATATAAATATATATTTATTAATTATATATATATATAGCTCGGTATATAGTTTCGTACAGTACCGAGCGAACATCGAAACTCCGATACGATACGAAATTGCATACCTTGCATAAAGAACATAACATATTTGTTTATGTATGCTACAGCAAATTCACCCAAGGACACAAGTTTTGTTAGATGTGGATTCGCAACTTCTGATGGATGTGAGCTTTCACCATAAATTACTCATGAAGTAATAAACATCAAGTAACCACATTATTAGACGAGTTCTATTAGATGTGGGTTTAAGGACCTCTGATTAAAATGCCTTGTATTGAAGTACTAAAATGAAATATGACATAAACATGAAATAAACAAAAATAAATTACATGTGTATCGTAATATGGCTATTAACAAGCATCTAGTGTATAACAATGATATCAAACATCAAGAACAAAATGAATACTTGCTAACTTAAAGATTGGTACAGTTTAAACCTTGATAATATTAAAAAATGTGAAAAGGTTTAGCTGTGTCTACCTTAGCATTTCAATGTATTTTATCACTTGTCATTCTTAAATCTTTTGCTTATACTTTTCAAGAATGGAAATTTTAATAACAATACCTAGGGAACTTGAATTTTTTGCCCATATTTCTAGGAATGAAATACCTAGGAGATTTTGATGCTTGGAAGATTTCTGGGAATAAGGTATTTAATTTATGCCTAGGAAATTGTAATTTTTGGAAGATAATGAGGTATCTTTACCTAGGAGAAGTTGATTCTGAAAGAGGGTCACCCAACTAGGCTCTCAATGGTTAGAGTTGGTGATTGTTTTCAATGCTTATATCTCTAATATGGGTACTCAGTCCCACACTTGTAGGACTAGTATCCGAAGAGTATCTATCACTAATTAGATTCTTGAGAGAGGCTCGCTAGCAATCACTGGATTGCTAATTTTTTAATTTGACAATGGAACACAAATAGCAGAGACCTGTACCGACAACTAAGACACCGGTAGATATGTGACAACTCGAATTAAAGATTTAAATTATACTCTCAAAGATATGATAGACATCAAAAACCTGAGTACACAGAGAGAAAGAAGATCAAAGCTTGATTGAAAAAGCATGAAGAAAATCATCTTAATCTTAATATCACATCATGATCTCCACTAAATTCAACTTAACTAATGCAACATAGGAGCAAACTTCACTTATTTAGACTCTCAAATATGCGATAGACATCAAAGACCTCACACTACACTGAAAGAAAGAAGATCAAAGAGCAGAGAAGCATGAAGAAAATTGCCTTAATCTTAATATCACATTTGCTTTTTGTTTCTATCTATTAAAACTCGAAAACGTTTCTGGTTGTATGACATCGCGCAAAGGGGAAAATGGTCAAAACAACTTCGTTCTCATGTGTTACCAATTGATTTCTAGCTAACGACCTTCTAGTGCGAAACGTCAATTGTCTCAATACCTTAGAACTCATCGTAGCACCCCGCTGGATGGGGCCTTGGTTATATGTCTAGGGGTTAGTACAACGTCTTCAGTGTGCCCGTTGTTTGTTCAACGAAAGTACTATGTGAACATTGGGCCTACAACTACCTTCGGAACCCCATTGTGTACAATCATTCAACCCATTTTTAAGAGCCTTTTGTGCCTAATAAAAGTTGGTTGCTTTATGTTGCTTGCAATCTCGGTTATCTTGCCTTATTCATGTGTGACAATGACATATTACTCGCATATTTATCTTTCAAATTTTTTCTTCTTTGTGCAAGCTCTTTGTGGACTAAATGAGGTTAAGGTCTAGTCTGACTCTTGCGGATGAATATCACTTGGATGTCGCACGCCTTAGGCAATCCCAGTTAAAAATATCACAATATGGTAAAAGAAAAGGACAACAAAAAATAATATTATACAAGAAATTTCAATATTGTACAAGAGATTCCTACTGAAAGATATAAAGACTAATTTCACATAGATTCAACCATTCTTTATCGCCAACAAGATCAAATCATGAAGGATTAGATGGCATATTCTTTTTTTTTTCAATTCCAGGATGACTATAAGGACATTGACAACCTCTCTCGACATGTAAAGAAAAGGAAGGTAATGAAGGACAAGGATATGATTCTGCAATATGGTTCCAGATCTGCGCCTTGAGATAAAGTAGGCTTAAGGGATGAGGAGTTGTCATGCAACAACCAGACCTTGAACCTATTCTTAAATATTTGATTTTTGATACAAATGATTAAAAATAGAACTAGAACTATTCTTAACTCAGACACTGCATATTCATCTATATATCACAAGAAATCACTTGGGAGGAAGAACTAAGAAAAGGCACATTTATCATTTGTAAAATGCAACAATCATGAGTTTGCTGATTACAAAACTAGAACTACAACAAAGGTAAATAAATAATATAGAGATGAACTCACCAGGATTTGGAAAAAATCGCCGGTGATCATGTGGGCACGGCAGGAAAAGTGGACTATCAGGATTAAAAATAGCTTGGCATAACAAGCAAAACCACTCTCTGAGAACACCAGGACCTGTGGCCTCCTCATCTTTAAACTCCATAAAAAGCCCTCCATGCAATTCAGTAGCATCAACCTGGCCGATATATTCGAAGGACTCAGGCAGCAACTGCGACCTGTCAATAAGCATCTCATGCAGCTCATCTTCCTCCTTTGCTTCAGGAAGCATCATCAGAACCAAATTCCTCCTCACAGCGAAATCAGTCACATCTTTATACTTGAGAAACCAGCGAAGCTTATGATCCCTCTTAGCACGTCTGAGAAGAACATTCAACATCCTCCGTTGCTTGAGAAGAAGTGAATGAAGCAACTGGCCAGCACCCTCAAACAAGTCGGAGAAGACTTTAACCACTGCCAGAACTTCTAGCAGTTGCGACCAGGTTATAAGTTGTACCTCGCATCGTGCCAGCCCCCTCAGGTCCATTATATCCTCCGCCCTCTTAAGACACTGGCCGACCTTGTTCAGGAGCTTTAAGAATAGCTCATGCAACGCACCAATGATATGTTCGTACATCGGGTACCCAGGATCAAAGTAGTTCTTAGATATGAACTCATCTGTGCCCTTCAGATCCTGGGTCACATGGTGCACTGCAAACAAGAAATTGGAGAGATCAGTGATAACAACGTAGGAGATATACATGGTGTGTGATGAGAGCGCCACATCCGCTAACCCAACAAGCTCGGCGATGAAAACTTGCAAATCCGTAAGCAAGTGAACGGACGTCCAATGAACATAGTAGGGAGGCCCCGACTTGAGAAGCCGGGCCAATGTGCTGCGACACCCAATATAAAGCCGATCTTTCCTGCCCACTGATGCCACGAGCATCTTGCAGAAGGTGAGCACTATAGGAGCGCAATGCAAGTGCATGTGTGCGGGAAGGAAGTCAGGATCTGAGGTGAGAAAGATCCGAATGGCACCAGCGGCGATCATACGGTTTTCACCTACTGGCGAAAGATACAACTTCACGAGTTCGGAAGGGGCGCCCGCCAAAATAAAGACATGGAGACGAGCTGAGATCTTCTTTTTATCGGCATCGGAGTCTAAGAGGGTGTTGGCGAGGAACCGCTTCACGAGCAGGTCCACAGTGTTCCACTGCCGAACACGGGCACGGGTGCCGGGGGCCGCAGTGTTGAGGAAGCAGATGGAGGAGATGAGGTCGCTGACGACCCTCCAAGACGTCGGCTGATCGGTGCTTCTGAGGCGGCAGGTCAGCTGGAGGGTGGTGTCCTTCTTCACGGCCGAATTCAAGAGGGTGGAATCACCCTGGAGCTGGCGGCCGCGGTAGATTAACCGCTGCTGGTAGCAGGGGGTCCCGGTGACCTTCTCGATCCGTTCGATGACGGAATCTACGGTGTCGGTGGGACGGGCGTGGATCACGAGGCTTTCCCCCGTTAGCAAGCGGACGAAGAATTGGAGATCCTCGTCCGCATCGTCGACGGTGGCGGGTGAGAAAGACAAGGGGGAGAAGGAAAGGGGAGGCGAGAGCTTGACCATCTTCAGGAGGGGGAAGGAGTGGTCTTGATCGGCATAGTCATCGTTCTTGCGCTCGTGGTGGTGTTGAGAGGACAGGAACCTCGGGAACGCCGCCGCTGTCGGAGAGGAACCCGAGGATTCCATCTCCGTATATCAAGGAAAAGGAAGGGGAAGGCGGGGAGGGTTTGGAGCGCGGTTCTTCCTCTGCACACGGCGGAGGGGTAAAAGGGGTTTCGGTCGGGCAATAGCAATTGGTTAAGGGGATGGACTGTGAATATATAGACGGGAAAGAGACCCCTCCGCGTACACGTGTCGGATGAAATTAGGGTTGAAAGTTGCAGATTAAACTTGGTCTTGCAGCGTAACTCGGCGGCTCGCCTCGTTGCTTCCAAAAGCCAATTAAAAGTTACTGGAATCGACAAGTATTCCGATCGGTAAGTGTTTATGGATGTCTTAATTGGAATCAAATTCATTGTAAACTAATTAATATAGAAGACGACAAATTCAACTACAAGAGAAATTCTCCAAAACTAATGAGATTGGTTGATTGATTCATAAGTATTTTTGGATTCCCGATTTATTTGGAAAATCAAATTGCAATCTTCCAAATATGAATTTTTTTTCCGAAATTAAGAATTGATGTTAAATAGTATGCTATAAGATTTCTAAAGTAAATGTAGAGGTTTGGGATGAAAATAAAATTTAAAAGAAATCATATGAGAGGGTATGGACTAACATAAGAGAATTTTTTATGTTTATATTTTTATTATTCTTGTATATTATAAACTTAATTTCTTTCACTGGATATGGATAAAAGACAATTGCCCTCATTACCTCTAAGAACTTGCAGAAGAAGATTTTATGTGTGTCAATTGCATAAAAGGCCATCGAGTTCCCACAATTATTTATTTCAAACTCATGACCTGATTTTTAATCTATATTATTGCATCTAAAAGTTAAACCGATAGAAGAAATATGATCCTTATTTATGTTTTCTATCCCTCCGTATCACGGTCAGTGCGATACCATCAAGTGATCACAGCAGGAAACGAGGCTTACCTGAGATGAGATGAGCTGAGCTCCAGTTGAGGATGCCCGGAGATTCCAACAAGATTAATCCTATAGAAGGAAGGGTGAAGAGATCCAGTAAGAGGAGAAGAAAAAAGTTCCTACACAAAAATTCCAAACTTGTAAAGCTATTTGTTTGATCAACCTATTATCACATGACATCTCCCAACAAGTTGATCGTAAACATATTATATAGCAAGCTTATGGAATTGGCTCAATTGGTTGCCTTGTCACACAACTCTTAAGAGACATTTTGATGCTAAACTAATGGCACATCCTTCATGAAAATATTTGGTCATGAACATGGACTACTAAAGATCAACATGGGAATGTTCATAAAGATAGAATCAGCTCAACGTGAACAAAGATTTAAGGGGGAAGAGCCAAAAAAGATTAATAGGTCAAGCGTACCTGCAAGTCTTTAGTTCCTTCAACTTTTCTCCCCCTGGATCTGTATCAGCAAGCCCTTGTTTGATTTCAGCATCCCTTGCCATGGCAGTGGCAGTAGCCCAAGCAAAACATATAACCATACTGCATGATGGGATCCCTGCTTCGGGCTTCGAGGAATCAGAGACGGCAAAAGCTCTATAGATTACACCATCGACAGCAATTAGCACACAAGCCCTGGCCATATGCTCCATATCTGAAAGCCATTGGATTTCATGGATTCTTTGGAACAGGGACTCTTGTTTCCAAGAAGTTCCGTTCCAGCATCAGGATGCACCTCGAAGTCTTCGGCATCATTGCAAGACCCATACAGCTGATGTAGCTTTTCTGAGTCTTCTACAACACAGCCTTTGCCCGAGGGTGACCTCCACTAAAAGATAAATAAATGATAAAGTGCATCTTTTGATGGTTCTTGTGTGCTAACCTCCGTGCAGCAGCAGCCAGGTCTCGACGATATCTCTGAGAGGAGCTTCATCTGAATGATTTGTGGACCTTCCAACTGATGGAACTCCAGTTTTAACAAAGACAACAGCTTTCACCTGTGAATTAGACAGACATACTCCGTTGAGATACCATCTGCATGATCCAAAATAAATTAGAAGTGTAAGTTCATCTGATTATATATAGATATTCACTGCAACTAGGCACCTATGCTGAACAATCACTAGTTTTTTCTTACCTTTGTCAGCTTTCCATAGAGAATTATCGCCTTCTTTAACGATCCCTCTGAGAAGCAACTTCTCCAGTACCAACCACAACAGCTGCCGGTCTTGGTAGGTGCCAGTCCTAGAGAACATGGACAGACAAGCACTGAAACTGAAATCTCAAATTCATCCATCCACTTTCAAATTCATCCATCAACTTTGATCCAACTCCTTGAAAAAATGTGTACTTCAGCAGGGATGAGCCAGCCAAGCCAAGTTGTGAAAGCAACCACCATAACCTTGAATATAATTGGCACACCAAAAAGAAACACCATCGACGCAGCTCTATTTTCACATTTCACATGCCAATAAAGTAGAGCTTTGCAGTTGTATTCTGCAAACTGCATTAGCTGAAGCAAGACTGGAAATGAAATTTGTACTTGGATGTCTGAAAAGGTTGGCATTAATACAAACTATGGGCTCCACATGAAAACAATTCCCAAAGGCAATATATCGTTCAAGAAAATAAGCTGAATTAGTGAATTGGGACTCTCTTGATAGTTCTAAAACATAGAAGACGGTGAAAAGCAGCAACCAACAAAGCTATCAGGACAAGAAGTATTTGGCAACATGTGGTCAAACAAATTATGACATACTAAATAATATAAATAGGTTAATCCCACCTAATTCTCTACTCATAACTTGACAATGCCCAACACCCTTCTGGTTCAGGCAGAGACAGAACTGTCACAGCACAACAAAAATAATTCCAATCAGTAAGAGTTCAAGCTACTTGATAGATAACCCTCATGCCATCTGCAGGCAAAACCTCAGCAGAGAATCCAGAATGTATTAGTCATAACACATGCAATTTTAATTGCAAAAAAAGACACCAGGATGTTGCTGCACTCATGGAAAATAGATACTGGCTTATATCAGTATCTTAAAGCATTGAGAAAAAGATCTTGCTTTGCGAGATAAGTGCAGCAAAATTGCAAATAAATAGGGAGGACTAAATGCAGCAAGCCGGACAGAGCTTAAAAACCTAAGCCATCTACATAAGCTTGTCATGTTGACCAAATCTGTCTGGTAACCATTTATAACCAAAGGAAACCTCAGACAAAATGGGGGTTAAAGAAACCAGAAAGCAAGTCAACGAGAACATCTGCTGGAAATTGGAAAAGCAGTTCAAGCTCTCAGAACCAGGGAGCAAAAGACTGACATTAGTTTAGGAGGCTACATTACTACCTGTAAGATATGCAAAAACATAAAAATTGCCTCTTAAATATACACTCACTACAAATGTTGGAAGTGGGAGGGGAAGATAAAGCTGAAGAATATAACAGAGCAAGACAGTCTCCGAAGGCAGAGAAGTAAATAGATCCACATATTTAAAATAGAAAATCAAAATAACAGAATAAAGATGATCTAAGTTAGCAAGAAAAATTTACAGGTCCCCCCTATTTAAATAGTAAATCCAATTGTTCCGAGTTATTGGAAGATATACTGGTTATAAAATAATTTTGTGTGGTTAACAATCTCGTAAATATGTGTTATTCATATACATGATTTCCATTGCTATCAGATAGGCTGAGCAACCTGAACCCAAGCTATTATTTGTTGGATCAGCATTTTAACATGAGTAAGGATCAAGGACTATCAGAACCTTGCATCCATCCTTGTACATCTGGTACATGTAAGTGCAGTCTAGGTTAATTATGAACCCATGCCAGTGATAATATATGCAGAAGCTTGCTGTATATCTCCATTGCTTTTTTCAGAGTACTTAATTGTGAACTTATCAACTGCTATTTACTATGTACATCTTTACAATGATCGAGAAAGCCACAAAATGGCAGTAAAATGATAAAATAATATACTTTCTATGGGGACAAAAAATCTAGAGATCTTGTCTGCTAATTTCTGAACTGAATCCCTCCCAAGTTGAGCAGTCTCCACTAACTTAACTATCTTTTAAGTTAAATTAAAATTTTCTAATGCACTGGCACCCAATTTCTTGGTAGAAATTAATAAAAAACAAAAGAGAAAGAGGAAGAAAGAAGGCAAATGAAATCTATTACTTTAGATATCCTGCCTTCAACACAAAATATTGAACAGTATTATTGATCTCCTTTCTTTCTCTATGCTTGAATCAGAAATAGATAATTAAAAGAGACTACCATCTTGTTTCTTAGGTCCCTAACCTATCTTTTATTCTTTTGACTGCCATATGCCATCCCATAGGCTGGTGAGATATATTATGGAAAGCGCATGCCAAAAGGCAAAGTTGCTGACCGAAGAAAGTGGATTAAAGTTGGCACTAGTAATATAAAAAATAGTCACCATTGATCAGAATGAAAGCACAAGCAGGTGAAGTTTTTCTTTTCTTTTTCCTATTTGTTTTTATAATGGATAAGGTCTGGTAGTAAACTCTGCATAGTTTGAATCTTTCTTCTGATCATCCTTAAGATATTGCATTATGGAACACAAATCCACCCCTTGTTCCATGTCCTATTGCCTTTCATAATCCCATAAGAGAGGTTTATGTTCATGATATTAGACATGTTATACACACCACATTAAACATGATATTAATACAATTCCATCTCGATTTTTCCTGAGGAAAAAGAACCAAAGGAAGCTTTCAACATGTTCATGCAGAGGAGATCACAGAAATGAGCAGTATTATAGGTGGTGGGAAGTCAAAGTTGATCCTATAGTTAACCCTCAAATTTTTGGAACTTTAGAATCTTGTATCAGATCATCAGTGATGAGTTTCATTCCACTAAGCAACTTAAATACACACATAAACACACACACACAGAGAGAGAGAGAGAGAGAGAGAGATATCAAATAGAGTGGAGAAGAAGAAGCACTAGCATGTGAGTATGAAAGATACAAGGAATAAGTTGCAGCACACGTGATATTATACGAAAACTTCAACACTTGATTGAAAAAGCAAGTCTTTCTTCTTAGCATGGCTTTTTTTTTATCTTTGAGTCATGGTCGTTTGTCACGCTTGAATAAATTGCTCAGTGCTGATCAACCTAACATTGATCTGGCAAAGTGCATGAGCCACACAGCCACAAGAACTGTATGGGATATATATATATATATATATATATCATGATTCTTATAGCTAATTTCTACTAGATCCATGTACCAGCTTTGCACATCTCAGCAGGTAGTCAAATCATCTGTCAACTCTTTAATCATTTTGGCAAAAGGAAATTACCATTAACATTTCGTATGCACAGAGACCCATCAACCATTCCACCACTCGTTAGCTTAACAAATGACAGTCATCTTCATACTGGGATTTTTTTTTTAGGTCAGAATATCTAAATTTTGTTGTTTCTATGGTTCCAGAGTATATACAAACTTACAAAGATCTGACTTGACTACAACTTTGAAAAAAAAAACACAAAAAAGATACCCATTAAAATGTCCTAGAAGCATATTGCTTTGAAGTGATAAAGATGAAACCTAACTATGACATAAATTAACGTCCAACAGAAATTGATGCGACTTAAGCGTTAAAGATGTTGTTAAAACTAAGTGCTGACATCTACATCTAGTTCAAGGACAAGTTACATGGTGGCTGGACCACTGTAGAATTATAACAACAGCAGAATAACTAAAGCTGAATATTCAGAGTGTTTATGCGTTGTCTCTTCTAATGACCATCTAAGATATGAAAAACATCAACAGGAAAGAAGGCACTAAACATTAATCAGATAATTAGGTAAGCAATGTTCTGTACACAATGGAAAAATCTATAGTAGCATATTCAATGGGAAACACTAAAGAATTTTTCTATGCAGTCTCCTCTTCATCCGAAGAAAAGGCTAATTTTGCGGGTTGAATTTATGATATGCCAATGACACTTTCACACGGAGAGCAGCCGAGAATATAACCAATTCCTTCTCAGTGTATTTGTCTTGTATGTAATCCAGTGTTAATCAACCAGTTAAAACGGTAAACTTCAATAGTTTCTTAAACATGGTATGTGCCCTGATAATCAAGAAGAGGTCATTGACCAACCGCCTCTTGCACAGATTGAATTGGTGTCTAAGGATTTAATCAAGCTGCTCCTGCTACTTGTATAATGGCAGCTCACATGATGCAGTATCATATGATTTCTTACAAGAAGTAGCACAAAAAACTGCAGCAGACCAAAAAGATGATGGTGAGACGGCCAAGAATGAGATCCTTTTTCCTCATTTGGAGCTTAGGAGCGATTTCAGGAGAATGATAGTAAAAGAAACATTATACATAAAAAATACAATTGTACACAATAAATAAATTTGGTATCGATAAATGAAGAACCTGTCTAGAGATTTGCAATATACAAGGAATTTTTTATGATTACAACACAGAGTAGACCACAACCACAGCTACAATCTCATCTCCTTTGGGAGGCTGATGTCTAAGAAATACAAACTGGCAAAAAAAAAAGGAATTTCAATATCTGAGTTTAAAAAAACGAGAGCAAGGATAAATAATATTTGTATAATATAGCACTAGGGTGATCAAGTTCATTGATCTTCCACGAATCAGAAACAATTAAAATTGCAGATAGCCCGAACCGGTGATGGTTCAATCTAATCGACTCAAAGGTTGTAAGACATCTCAATATTACAAAAATATTGCTCATAGTTACGCAGAAGTCAAGGGATATTAGGAATGTGGAATGAACAAAAAAAGAAAATCCAAATGGTTATAAGTTGGAAGGCATGAAGAATTGACATTTTCAAATATTCTTTGGTCTTTACTAAGTCTTCTGAGAAAGTGAATGATAAATACAGACACTATTCTAAGGCCTGAATAGAAGTGCTCAAAGACGCACAGGACTGCTTATGCATTAACCACCAAATGGTGAGTTAGGGAACACAATCTTCTAATACAAAGTAAAGTCATAAATAATTTTATAATAATGACTAACCTCGCAGACATAAAAGCCATGCCAAGAAAAAGTGCTTGAACAGCTTGTTTATGGCCTGCATAGTCAAATGCTATAGGTAGCATTTCATGCAATGTGAGAAAAGCCATCACGCCAGCCACTAATTACGGAAGTAAACATACAAAAATTAGAATTTTGAACATTGATTAATTTTGTATTGAAAACCTTTGGTGATTAAATAGGTGAGGAACCTGATCCAAGCAACCCTTCGAGAATTTCAGGATTTAGATTTCTTGGGAAAAGATAAGCTGCATTAAACAACAAAAACAACAAAGCTATATCAACAAGGCATTAAACCAAATATTTTATTAAAAACGTGGAAATAAGTGCCTCAACTAAATTTGTAGAACTAAAATTCTGACAATCAACAATTTGAAGATATCTTGTGTCTTAGTTATTGAGATTTGTTGTGACCATTAAGACATGTATTTAACTTGTAAGTTTTTATTATCCAAAAACTGTCATGTGAAATTTATATGGAGAAATAGAATAATAGTACTCAAAGATAACAAGTTGCTCGAGTTAAGTGCCTTTGAAAGCAATGGGTACAGCTTAATTAGAAAATGGTTGTTGAAACTTGGACACAAGGCATGCGGGACAATGAGGATAAGAAAAAAATGGTGCCCTTCGAAAAATTGAGTTTCAATTTCAAAGAAGTATACACTATGAAAGAAAAGGAACAATGAGTTCTAAGATGGCATGTTGGAAAAGTTCTCATCTAAAGATTTGAACTATTTAATAGTTAACAAGAACAATATAATTACATAGGATAGGTGTCTCATAATGAACTTAATAGCGTTCACTTAGTTTACATCAGATATATTAACACTCTCAAATTATGCATATCTGACATGGTGCGTGATGAAAATTCCACCTAGAAACCTTTCCAGATTTGTTTAATCTGCACGTTAGCTGACCCCAGATAGTGGGGAGTTATGGGACAGTACAACTTGTTGCACTCAATCAATCCATTGTTTCAGATCCAAAGTGATATTCTAGTTCCTCGAAGACACCCTTAGTCTTAATAATGATTATAAATCACTAAATTCTCATGGGCTAATGTTCTGGAGACCTTGTTAGAGATTGAGAATTGTCAGCTCATTTAGAATCCAAGCAAAACAAAAGAAAGAAATCACCACCAAAAAAGCTCCTCACCCTTGAAAATTCTAATGTTGCTTTAACATACTTAAGGAATGACATAGGTTGTCAACAATAAGCAGGTATGTGTATGCCCATTGCAAGAAGGTGGCTCCTAAAGTTTAGGCACTAAAAGAATGCTGAAATAACACCTGATAGAGTCAGGTTCCACTGCTGGACACAATGAAGGAGGTTAAAGCAAAAATATTTTCCTTTCTAATTATGTGAATTTTCAGTGATGTGCTTCGGTATTAGAGTTGATAAGTTAGTTGATATCTATAACTACCAAATTTTTTGAAACTCACTTGGTTGCTCTCGGAAAAACTAGATACAACTGCAGACAACCTCAAAATGCTAAAGGGAATTTTCCAAATAACTAGTCATAAAATCTTGGTTGATCAAACAGGAGAATGCCAGGTAAAACTTGCATACCTATGATTATCACACCTAGTGGTTCAGCAAAACCAGAAAGTGCTGCCAATTTGAAAGCCTGCCATTTGCTGGAACATGCAGATATAATACCAACTTAAACTATGAATTAGACTCCATTTCCAAAAGTAAATGCTAATGGCATCTGTTCTTTTATTTGGCTTGACTTTTGTCAAGACATCCAGCATATAAGAAATGTTGAAGGAGTAAAATCATTATAATCCGAAGCATACCTTTCCGTGGCATAATAGACAGGAAGAGCAACAGCAACACCCTTTAAAATGAATAATTTCATTTGAGATGAAATCAAAACTTCAATCCAGATTTTAAGACAAAAAAATAACTCTAGACATACTATGTCTATTTGTCAAAGATAATTAATTGAGAAACAGAATTGATAATTGGCTCAACTACACGAAGGCACAAAATTGTCGAGCAATCTAATGAAATAGATGAAGATCACCTATCACCAATCTAATGAAATTGATGCATAATCATTTTACAAAAAAAATGATTTAAACAAATTAAACTGCATACACAAAATTCGGAATTCCAGTAAGTTTGAATTAAACAGTACGGCTGATAAAATAATTAGCACTTATTATAAGAATTACGAACCCAAATGCAAGTATGGCCCTGGTACAGGATAGCAATGAAGAGAGTAACATGCTCATTTTACAAAGAAAGGATAGGTATCAAAAATTTTGTCAATGCTTATATTATAATTGGAGAAATATAGGAGTGGCAGCATTTTGAGCAATCCATTCAACTTACAACAGAAAGACCAGATCTAGGCATAAATCTGAACCCAGAAAAATATCTAGTTTAACATCTAGATCCACTTTGGGTTTAGGCATTTCGATAAATTGCTTTTGGGTCCAAATTTTCTAAAGAAACTTGGATCATGGTCAGGTGTCTTGCTTAGACAAATTTGGACAAAACGGGTCTAGGTTGGTACCAGGTTGAACAGTAAAAAGACACAAGTCAGCAGGCACTGGTTTAAAAGATAAAGTTAGTTTTATAATATGTTCTACCAAACCCCAACAAGCATTTTTAACATAAGAGATCAAATTATATTAAATTTTATAGTGTTAGAACTAACACAGAGACAAGGATTAAGCTTCCTGGTTTATAGAAATATATTAACAAACATATAATTTGAAAATAAACATTCAGTCAAATATACCTCAGGAATATTGTGAAGAGTAATAGCCAGTGCGAATGTAATGCCAATTCGAAGTCCCTACAATATTTGCATCCAAGAGAAATAGTCAACAATAAGCTATACTAAATGAGAGAAAAAAGAAAGAACAAAAAAAATAAGGAAGTTAAGGATGAAAAATATAAAAGTGAAAAAAAACAATATATACAAAATTGAACTAGAATTACATTCTGATAGCACTGAGTGAAGTCATATCAAATGTCCTAAAAAAGGATATGCAATGCAAAAAGGCATTGTTAACAACCAGAGGCTTAGATACTGAGACACAGCATAACAGAGCAGTCATGCTAGATCAAAATTAACATAAACTCAGGATGTATATTGCAGATAGAAGGTTAAGGGATTCAAAGAGCATTTAACATATGCGACAAACAAGCACTGGAAGATAATTACAAGTGATAACATTTAACATATAACAGGATGCAGTTTCCAAACAGTATCATGAATTATGTCTGCATTTTAGAAAGAACACATAAATATAGGAAGAGAAAGATATAATGAGATTTACATCATTGTTTAAAGGAAAAGGTAAGAGTCAAGTTCCAAAATATGAAGTAAGAAGATCTTAGAATCATAGTCATGACTCATGAGTTTGATATTAAGAAATGATTTCCAAGATGAAACAGTTTATAGTTCAAAAACTTTTTAGAGAATTCAGAAAAGTTTAGAATTTATTCAGATAGAAACATGTCAGAGTACATATATCCATAATAGAGAATATCCTCTGATACATTTCATGTCTTAGCTTTGAGTTAAATAATTGTCACTTAAGATTATCCTAAATGATTTGACAATGAATCATAACATTTAATCAAGTAATTAGTAATTCTCACTGTTAATTTGTTCATGGAGAATTACTTGGAGAATCAACGCCAAATAAAAACTCTTGAATAATTTAAAGTTTTCAGAAAATTTAGAGAATACGGTTACCATGCTCAGAAGAAACAGCTTACATTTATTGTGAAGATACACTGTTTTCAGTTTCAGTGAATGAACTCATTAAAATCAAGAGAGAGTCAAAAGATAAGGAGCTCCGGTAACCAAAATAGCAAAAGTGATTTCTAAGAAAATATTGAATTATGTATAGGTTTTTATTTGTGCAATTGATTCTCCATAAACTTAATAGATATTTGGTCAATGATTATTCATTTATGTTTTGAATGATACAATATCATTTTGAGAAATATAATAAATTACAAATGTTGTGTGTGACTTTTTGTGTATCTTCAACCATCTATTTCTCCCATGTTCTATTATGCAAGAAAGTGTATACAAATATATCAAAACCCTTAATCCTCTGCATTTTCTACATAACTTTTACAAGTATATAGTCGGAACTCATTCCAAACTTTTCCTAGTTTTCCGTATTTTTCCAGATTAGAAGCTTTGCTTCTTATAAAATGTTCCATACTTATGTGTGAACTTGTGACTATAAACAAGAGAAAAATGAGATGCAAAAAAGAACTTCCACAGAAAGATGGTGCTGGTTCTGAAATTTAAACTCAAACATTTTATTAGCATAATCAACTTAGTGGAAATTTAAAAGAAAATCAATAACTTGAATATTCATTTGAAATGGCTGCATAGGAACACAGTATGCAACATCCTCCAGCTAAATCATGTAATATGAGTAATGATGAACAAATCATCAATCTGTTCAACCAGTTTATGCACAAATTCCATGGTAGACAATCTAATAATTCAATGGGTGTGTGGTTGAAACCATGCATGTTATGGTTTTAATAAGCTATGTTATCTCAGGAGCCTCAAGCTTAATTGGAAGATGTGCAATCATGATGTAATGCCTATAATTTGTACAGGAATAACATATACCTTGGTTGTTCCAATAAAAACGGCCATTCCTTCAGGAAAGTTATGCACAGTAATTCCTGCAACTGATGATAAGGACTAATTGCTTTTAGATGAAACCAATGAATTATTGAATATATGAGACAAAAGGTGCATAACTGAAAAAAAAATTCATACAATCTAATATTTTCCTTGCAAGCATTAAGTGAAGCATTTATATCAATCAAGTGATCTAGGTGTGTTAGATTTTTAAACAAATTCACTAAATATTTGTATATGAAGAATCTCATGGTTAAATAAAGAATGTGCATGTTCACTTACCATATTGATACCCTGTTTAAAGAATTTCTTTTCACATTCTGTTATGGCCTCTTGTGTTTACTCGTTTAAAGTTCGAGTAGGAAAAGGCTACCTATGGATAGAGTCAAAGGACTCGTCACCATTGAGCTACGTCTCACATGCGCTAAAGTTTGATCTAAGCTATGCTAGGCTTTAATAAGGACGTCAAGCCCTTGATAGTTTGGGCCAAACATCCGATGAGTATACTACTATTAACTTCAGCCTAAGCATTTTAACCAGTGATTTGGGTCAAACGAAATTGATAGGCTTAACCTATCAGGCTCGAGTCGTGACAATTATTCACTAAGGAAACTCTTTTATTATGGTGGGCTACATCATTGTTGCATCTTGTGCCACTTATTTTTATTGGCTGAACCACACAAATTTTAGCAATTAATGCCTATGATTGTCCAGTTTTCTACCTTTATTCTTGGCCCATATGTCTGTGTTTTGAGGCCTATTCTGGTGGTCTGCTACAACACATCTTGCAGAACCTAAAATGTGAATTCTCAGTATATAGATGTTTCCTATCACTTTGCTCAAGCCTCAAAGTACTTTAAAAATACAAAAAATTATTCAGGATAACACTTTAATATTCTTACATCACCTAAATAGGCTATGCAATGGATTTATTCTGGCATAATCAACAATAGATGGAATAACAGTTACCAACTTAAAAATTACATGCATACTTGCATGCTAGCCTATTTTCTCATCACTACCATCATATGCCAATAACAAGTTTGTTCTATTAGAAAGATAACAATGTGACACAACCAGTTTCTTTTGTGATAAATGCATATAATAAGCAGATGCAAAGCTCCTTGCTATATCATTCTATACTTGATTCACATTACTTCATAGCTAGAGATTGAACTGATACTAATGAAAAAAAGAGAAGTTTCTTAGTATGCATAATATAGCAAACATTTCCTACAGATAAACCATGTGAAGATTAAATTCTGGAAGATTACAGCCATGACAATGTCTAGTAATCAAGAAAAGAGACCATAATAAAGCTTCTTCATCAATACTTTCTGAGGTTGTACCAATCACAACAAAGGAATGTTCATAAGCATCATGGGGCTCTTCTATCAAGGAACTAAAGTAAAATGCTTTGTCCTACTCAACTTCTACATGATAAAAACACTGGCAATCAGAAAATTCATATTCCAACACTTTAAACATTTCACTTTGGTGATATTTTAATTATCAAACAAGAATTTACAAGAGTTATTAATTGCAAAAAAAATAGTGTCACTAGTTACATCCTGAGGTCTTCTTTGTGTTAGGAGGATTGTAAAGGGACTAAGAGGGGGAGAGAGAGGGGGGGGAGTGAATTAGTGCTTTCAAAAAATTTCGGTTTGAAAGTTCAATCAATGAATCTGTATCAAAATGTGATTAACAAAAAGTGCGAGTAAGGATTGTTTAGTAAGTAAATCAGTATGCAATAGTAAATCAAGGCAAAAGAAGAAATGCAAACTGATTTACAGTGGTTAGGTCGTCCCGTCCTACGTACACTCCCGATTCCTCTTCCTTTGAGGCCATCGGCTTTCACTACTGATCTTCTTTTAATGAGCAAAGATCAACTAACCTTGTTACAACTCTTTCTCATTTTCACAGGTTTAGGAGAGAACCCTTATACCTCTCTTTTACAAAAGAACTCTCACCTCCCTTAGAATACCTTCTAGACTCAAGGAGGAATAGACTCAACACCTTTCAAGAGTTTACAACACTTTAAAATCACAAGCTTTTCATACTTTGTCAAGCAAGCATAAGAGGGTATTTATATGCCCCAAATGGCTTCAGAAATGGAGCCAAAAATTCAAATCCTCATGTTTTCGGGGTACTGGCGATACCACCGCCTACACTGGGTGATACAACCACCTACACTGGGCGATACCACCACCTGACAACCTGAGCACTAGCGGTACCACCACCTGCCTAGGCAATACCACGGCCTGACATAGCCTACGAGACTATGTTCTGGCAGTGCCACCGCCAGTTTGGGTGATACCACCACCTAACACTAGGCGGTACCACTGCTGACCGTGGTGGTATCATCATCGGGTTTTTCAAAAAAGTATAATTCATACTTTCCAACTCACTAGCGGTACCACCACCTGGCCTAACGATGCCACCACCTAGCTCAACCTCAGGTCATTGAATTGGCCTTCCAATAGGCCCAATTCAACCTTGATTCAGGCCCAATAGACTCCTAATCAAGTTGATATTGTTACACCTAAAACCAACTCAATTAGACACTTAAACTACTTCGATCAAGACACGACGTTACAATCATAAAGCCTACATTGTCCGGCATGTTATTAATTCATCCGATACTTTGTTCGAACTTCCGACACATCATCCTTTCCTTCGGCATACTGCCCGATCCATCGGCATGTTGACCTATTGCAATATCCAATCTTGATGCAATGCCCGATCCTTCCAACCCGATGCCCAATCTCTAACATGATGAACTTCGTCCCAACGTCTGATTCTCCTGCTTCAATCGATATATCTTTCCATGATCGAAGTTTCTCCTGCATCACGTATCTCAAACGTTCATTAATTCATAGACTCATCAATTGATTTCATCCTCAAAATCCAGGATTCAACACTTTGAACACCAACAATTGTGTTCAAAGATGATTCAGGAGTTGGAATATATACTTATTAGTTTCATAATGGCATCTATCATGTCTAGATTTTGTGAAATGACATGGAAGAAGCACCATAGATCATTTCGATAAGTAAAAAGTTATATTTTCTTCATCATATTGAATGTGTGATATGCATCACAAAAAAGAGGAGTATACTAAACAAAGTAAAAGGCACACTCACCAACTGCAGTAACTATTCCACTAAATAAGACTTGGCGGTGGTGCTTCCTGATCATGTCCTTAACTGATCCATCACTATCTTCCTAAATCTCTCGTATCAAATAAGTGTTAATAATACAAATAAAATGACTGATGCACATGATGTAGAAGTACATATGTTAAGGGAAAAAATGAGTCATTCAAACCTTACAAGTTCCTGGAACACTTGGTTCTGGGATGAAATTGACGACAGAAGCAAAGAACAAAACACCTACAAAGAACTGCAGAAGTAGCCAAGGCCATAGATAAACATTCATTTAAAGCCAAATATATTCACAAGCAACATTATATAAGTCCTAATCTCATCTTGTTGTGTCAAGCAATATAAAAAGTTGTAGAGGGCAATCTTACCCAGATGTTGCCTCTAATGAAACCAAGGGAATTCATAGCATTATGTGCCAAATCGAAAAAAGACATGCTCATCATAAGTCCGGCAGCAAAACCCTGATATGAAAATCAACATCATATTTGATAGTTTCTTATGAAGGTAAAAACAATAATTAAATTGAAAATAGAAGGATAGAAAAATATAAACATAATATCACCTGTAAGCTCCCAATCATCTTAAGATTGGGAGTATTATTAAGAATCACCAAAAGCCCACCTGTTCAGATATCCAACATTTTCATGAGAAAAATCATCTTGAAAAGAGAGAGAGAGAGAGAGAGAGAGAGAGAGAGAGAGAGAGAGAGAGAGAGAGAGAGAGATGAACACATGATATAATAAAACCTGTATAATTTATAAGATTTTAAGAGTAACCTCATGATGAAAAAAGAAAAACATATATTGCCATTGTCGTTCATGATTTTATGAGAATACGAGTGTGTTGAAAATTAATTCTTGACAGAAGGTGTTTTAACTTTTAACCCCTTGAATAATACATCCTTAACAGATTCTGACCTTCGATATACAATAATACCTCCTGAAGGTGTTTATGCAACTTTGAGTTGCGATGCATAATATTTGTACCTTTAGAACAGCTAGAACCAAAGGCATAAAGTACCATGTTTTCATTTTTCAAACTGCCATTGAACAAATTTGATCATATCGGCCATATACCCCAAAAACTTACCATTATTAAAAGACATATATATGTCTCCACTGGTACAAATGCATCCGAAACAAAACTAGGACACTGAGATCAAGCTTATGAATTTCATGAATGATAATTATTTATAAAACCACATATATTCAACTCCCTGCACCCATATGACCTATAATTTCCGTTGACCTGGCTTGAAGATTCAGCTGAGAACAATCAGTCTCAACAAAAACAGACCGGTATTGATCCAAGCAGTTCAGAATTTTGGCCAGCTTGCACAGTGTCTCCCTAACAGCTATAGTTAGCAATCAATATCAAAAATTTCAGACTAATTTGTCCTTTGTCTCAGAAATTTCAGACAAAAACCAACTAGTTCATATAGAAATAGTTAATTCAAGGTCCAGGTACATTTGAAGTATCTACTCCAGTGATTATTTTGCTAAATTTGTTTGCAGTGAGAGACCAAGTGATTATGAAATATTTTTAGCACTTCAGTAATATATAAGAAGTGAAACAAGTGGTCAGTTGTCATGTGCAGCGTAACACGAATCTTCGTAGCCTTTATGAACGATAATAAAATGTCATCAAGTGATCTATCCACATGACACTAAATCTGAAGTCTGTGAGCATATGGACTAAATTTTTTTGATGTTACATCAGGAAAAGAAAACTAACTATTGGGCATATTCTTATCTTATATACTATTCTACTTCCTGTATTAACATTTCATTGTAATGGGTCAGACACAGACAATCTTTCTCACAAATTAAGGGCAAAAGACGAGAAGGAAGACATCAATAGACGACGAAATCAAGAACCAACTAAGAACGTACCAATCGAGGTGCTCAATCCGCCTACCAGCGAGAGCGCGAGGGCGACGAGCACTTGCGCGTCCATCGAGAACGAACCCCTTCAATGCGTCCCTCTGTTCGGATGAAAGAGAGGCTTCTCGAAGAAGAAGCGGGAGAGGATTGAGAGAGGCAAACTATAGGGGGAGCCTTTGTGATGGTGCGGTATATAAAGCATTGAGGCCATATTTGCATATAAGCCCTTGTAAATAATGAATTTACGTAAGTACCCGTTTTGCAGGTTCTTTCATACATAGATCTCTAATATATTATAGCGGCATATTTTCTTATATATACCCTTCTAAAATACTGGATTTACGGAAAGACTCTTACCTAGGTTTTCTAAGTAGAGCTATTTCGATCAAATATAATAATAATAAAATGATAGAGTCTCAACTATTTAAGATCGAATAGTACTTACAATTGAGGAGGAGTTTCTAGTGATGGATGAATTTGATATCGAGTTGATTATTAAGTTCTTTAACAAGGATGAACCTCTTTATGGAGTTTATTAACTGCTTAAAAGATAGATATTTGAAATTTTATTTTGAAACTTCAAAAATATTTTTTTATCATGTATCATTCGAAGGGAATAATAGTACTAATTGGTTAGCACATTTTACTCTTTATTTTAGATCCTCTAATTTGTGAAGGTCGGATTGGTTTCTCGAGTCGGCTCATTTTTTATGCTTTTTATGCTCCGTAATTTTTATTAGAGATTTACAGTAATTTATATTTTTTAAAAAAATATTTATGATCAATATATGGATTTTTTGAGACATATAAAAGGCATATATATTTAGTTAAAGATATTTAAAGGTCTTTTCATATCTTTTAATAATTTCTCTTTTGCTCATACTAATAATCATAATCATTTTATATTTTCTTATTATGGTACTTGCCAAGATGATCTAAATTATAATGATTTATATATAAAATAATACATTTATGCAAGTAACCTTTCATACATCATGTAATTTTATAGTGGCATATTTGCATATATACACTCGTCAAATAGTGAAGTCATGGAAGTCTCCTTTCATACATGTTTTGCTACAGATGATACCCTTGACAACTTTGGTTTTCAAGGTAGAAGTGATCCAAGACAACTTTGGTTTTTATTTGAGTTTAATTGGGAATCCACTACTTTTTCCACTTTTTAATACATGAATCTAATGTTATATATATATGATATATAGATATATATCACTCATATATATACTAACATTGCAGTTAATTAACATTAGGCAACACATCAAATTTGGTTAATAAAAAAAGCTTATACTGTGCAATGAAGATATAGGAAGGGGCCAAGGTATGCAAAGTGGATTTGGGAGAGAGGATGTTGTCTATCACCCATGCAGTGGGTCACGTATTCGGAAATAGAATGGTTGATCTTCTCGTCTCATCACTAGCTTGGAGAGAGACAAGCAAGAGGTGCTTTTACCCTCGACGTGATGGTTGGCAAAAAGCAAAGCATCTTGGCAGGCTTGTGGAGGAGTGAAGATAATTAGCAGATAGGTGCTTGGAGTGTTGTGTGGGCATGGACGCATATCATGCATGGGGGAGCAGTTGTTGGTGTTGTTTTACTTGTGCAGGTGATCAAAGACTTGTTGTTTGTGTGAGTAGGAGAATCAATTGTTTTATGGAATGAGGTTTGTGTCATGGCACTGTTGTGGATGTCATTGTTTCAAGGGGAGGTGGTGGACTGCAAGTGACGCATGAGGAATTGCGACCTTTTGTTGCATGCGCAATTTGTTAGGTGTTGTGCAAATAGGTGGAGCATTACACGATGACTTGGAACGAACAACAAATGCAGGAATGTCCTCTACTTAGAGTATTCAAATTATATCTTTTTGACATAATGAGTCAATTGGTATCATAATAATTATAATATACATGACGTGTCATTATAAAAAATAAAATTAATTATAAATTATTCTTCTTAATTGACTATCTTTAGTATTTTAAACCCTTTTATCTTCAAAAATTATATTAGAATCCTTATACTCATCAAAGTAAAACATATAATGCTAACCTTATCTTATTTCGATGTAGCCTTTTGTAGTTTTTTCAGAGAAATGAGATTAAATTCATGAGGTAATATATAATTAATCTAAAAACAGAGATTCTCATTATTAAGTTGCTGGGTAAACAACACAAGCTCGAAATGACCACTATGCCTTCATGAGGCTTTTGCACTACAAGATAGAACCAACACCAATACTGAGACAACCAATTACGCCTTCATGCCGACCAAAATTCTTTTAGTCATCAAACCATGTCAAACACAATGTATAAAAGGTGTTGTGAGACAAAAGCAACAACAGGAATATGAAATAAAAGGTTCTTCCCTTCCCATTTATAGGACTTGATCCAAAAGTTTTATCTGATCACGATGTGGATGAAAACATTGAATCAAGTAAACTTCAACAACCACACTTTGTCCACACACTAACGCTTCCGGTTTTTGGCCTGCTTACTTTCAAGCCTTTGTCGTGCCTTCTGAAACTCTTCTTCTGTGGGTTCCAGTTCAGTACTTGCATCGCATTTAGCAACAATGGAGGAGAGAATGGAGTCAAATTGCTGTTTTCTCTGGCTCCTTCGCTGAGAGATGATTGCAACTATGTCTGTTCCTTCTTGTTTCTTTGTCCTGCATTTTCTTTTCCAAATTATAGTTCAAATCTTGAAGTAAATTAGTTGCATGAATGGCAGGACATGTTCTGTGAAATTTACTCACTTCTGCCTTCTGACCGGCGGATTGGTTGGCGGTTCACTTTCGGAAACTTTCTTGGCCCATTTCTGATAAGTTCTGCTTGTCTTTAGTTCCCCTACAAAATATGAAGGACCTTCAAGTCAAACATAACCAGCCTCTTGATGGAAAAATTGTACCTAAATTTTCAAATCTTAGTTTATGATTTGCACTTGTCATAACCCACATAGGAAAACCTTCACTTAAAAATCAACACACTTCCATGAGAAGGATGTAAATAATAATATTATAATTACTATTTAAACTATTTGGAAAAAATATTTTGACTTTAGGAACAGTAAGGACCTGTTAAGTACTCTTGAATCATGTGCTTACTCTTTTCACAAGGTACCCTAAAATAAAACTCACCTTCAGCTATTGCCTCATCAATTATATCCTTGTAGCGGTGTGAATCCAGCTTTGGGTCAGAACAAAGCATCGAACAGAAAAGCCTGAATCAAAAAGATTACTTGTCAAAGAGTTTGAAGTTCGTTGTGCTATTGCTATTATACCATACTCTGATAAATCATGGAGCCTAGTTCAGGAACACTATGCCCTAAATCCTGCTATCAGCCCAGTACTAAGCCAAATAAAGCTGGAAACATCAATAGAGCAGTGAAATCTGGTTATTGGAGATGAAATTAAAGAAGCTTCTCTCATTTACCTATTCATATTGCCCTTGAATTTTTTATATAGATCCTTCAAATCCTTTTTTTCAGAATCTGAACCTCTGTAATTAGCTTCAAATTCTTCAATGTCAGCCTCCGTAACCTAGACCCAGCAGAGTTCCACTAATTCACATTATCAAGGAAAATAACATGCCATCCATGGTTCAATTAACTTAGCAAGTTCTTCTAAGACAGTGGGAGGGGCATACTCTTTTGTACATCGTTCTGAAAAACTCCTGTAGATTTTCAGCAGCTTCCCCAACCAGAGCCTGTCAATAGCAAATACTCCAACAGTATAGGAAGAGGCTTACCCATCTCTCTCTTAATGTGAAACTATAAAGAAGAGAGAACATCTAAAAACAAAGCACTTACATCATCACCAGCATAACCAGTTTCATCATAAATGGCCCTTTTCTCCTCATCCCCAAGAATAGATATAACTTTTTGCAACTGTTGGAATTTCTCTTTTGCTTCCTGGAAAATATGATGAGTACAAACTTGAAACCACTGAACAACATCCCTGAGGTAGGATAGTACCGTGGTACTACTAATCCACACATAATTCTATACCTCATCACCAGGATTTTTATCTGGATGAAGACGCAAGGCCAGTTTGTAGTAGGCCTTCTTAATTTCCTGCTGAGAGACTGTCCTCTCCACACCTAGAATCTGCAAGAGGACCAAGTCAGGGTACTGGACCCTAGATTTTTATGTAAAGTGTGCTTTTCTCCTGAACAATCATAACTAACACAGAGCAAAATGTACGATGAATATATCCTACCAAGCAACTTTTTAAAAATAAAAAAACAAAAAAACTTTATTGATGAAATTGATAGGAAACAATCCCATTCGCCTCGATGAGAATAAAAAGATCCAAGTCCGGAGGATAAAAATTCCTCCAAAGACTAGAGAGTTTGTTGGCTCTAGCATGAGTGGTCAACCAATTTGCTTCTCGAAATACATGTGAGATCTTACAATCATCCATAACAGACATTAGATGTAAAATGTCTCTAACAACATTCAACATTCGCCATGGGACAGGAGATTGTTTACTTATGATATCCACCAGCACCATAGAATCCGTCTCGATGTGAACTCGACGTAGACCATCCTCATAAGCCAAGAATAACCCTTCCAAGATAGAAGCAACTATGATTAAAACACGATTGCAGCTATCCAGAAGAGCAACACCTCACATTCCTAAGAATCACAAGAAAAATTCAAGGTAAAAGAAAATTTCGCATTCTTTCTAATTTAGCATTGCCCTTAATCGATGCCATGCGTGATTGTATCACAAAGAGTCCTGTTGTGAATTTAAGTCAATAAAGAGCAGTGAAGATCTAAGTAACTGTAATAAGAAAAAAACACATGTTTCGGCTAAATAAAAGATAATGGACTCTCTGCCCCCCATTATCACAAAGATAATGGGCGCCTTCATCAGAATTCATATTCCAACTACTCTGAATCCAGGTTACATTTTTCTTTCAAGTCCCCAATTGTACATACTAATCCACACATAAATTCATATGCCATGCGTGATTGTATCAGAAAACGTGTGTTTGTCGAAAATCACACGCTTCTAAGAAGTGTCCGGGGCCCTGATATAAGATAACAATAGCAAAGAAAGAGCACGACGCTGCACATCCGACCCCCATAGCAAGAGAAGCACGTGCTATGGAAGATGAATACAAAATATATAACCAATAAGCAAAGAAAAATTAGCGATTTCGAAAGCTCTTCCACGATCGAAGCGAACAGCAGAAGAACCCTCCAAGACGACAAAATTTCAAGCGGGAAAGAGACGGAATGGCAAGTAACTGGGTACCTCGTACAAGCTCATGTCTCTAGGAGTGGAGGATTCACCGGCGCCTGAGGTTTCTTCTTCTCCTCCTCTTCCTCCTTCTCCTTCCGCATTCCCCTCCCTGCCCTGGCCTGAAACCCTAGATCTCCTTTTTCTCCCCATTCACGAAGGAAGTAATCGGGCGAAAGTGGGGAGGCGAATAGGAGGTCCTCGATATTTATTAGGGCAGCGAAAGCCCCAATTTTCCCGCCCTTTCCACGATCAGGTGGCTCTGCCGGAGTTCGGTCACGGTGCGGCGGATATATCGAACCCGACCTACTGTGACCGTTCGAAGTCAATCGAATTGAACCAACACGAGCACACACAGGATTTGGTGGGGTGTTCCGTTTCTTACCCTCACGCGGGTTCGAAACCATCTCAAGCGGGTGAAGCTCCGACACGCTGTTAACGCATAGTGTATAAATATAACAAACATCAATGAGGCTAACTATATATTATCCTACCATTATAATTTATTTATTTTTAGTATCTTAATTTTTTTTAATTTTTAAATATTATATTGAGATCTTTATTATTATAAAAGTAAAATATTTAATTTTATTATTTTTTTAAAAAATATCATATGATTTATCATTAAATATGTGTTGACTCTATCCTATCTCGATTTATTACTAAACATATATGATATTTTCATCAATAAAATCGACGTAAGGAAAAATAAAATTAAATATGTCACTTTTGTAAGTATAGAGATCATAATATAATTTTTAAAAATATATGGACTAAAATATTAAAGATAATTAATTACATAAGGTAATTAGTCATTTAATTTTTATTTTTTATATGGTTAGATATTGTTTTTTTTTAACTATTCTAGTTTAATATGCACGAGGAATTTTAGTCGCGTTCAATGTTTTAATTTTCTAATGTGTTATCGATCTTCATGCATCTTTCTTGCACGAAAAATCGATTAATGTGTTTTCGATATAGTTTCGATGTTCATATTAAATTATCAAAATGAAATTAGAATATAGAAAGAAAAAATGCGGGTCTAACTGCTTTAACTAACAATGCCCATTTCAACTTTTATAGTCAACCTTCCTGATTCGGATTATATTAATACGATGAGATCGTCAGTCAAAATCTTTTGTTTTTTTGTCGATTACTTATTTGTTACGTTGCAAGCTTTGGGTCAAAGTGTTTACCTTTCAAAGACCACGCGGTTTACCAATTTTGTAACGTATCAATTGACTTGCAATAATTTGGAGTCGACCATTTTGCACAGGTGAATTAGCCCCTTTCCTGTATGCCGCCTACTGTATGCGTGGAAGAAGGGCCCACAAGCCCAGCCCATTGTGAGGCGCAGATGGGGCCCTCGGCTTTTTCACCGGGGGGAAGCGTTCATTTTCCTGGTTGCGGAACCAGCATAGACTGGTGATCCAGACACGCTGCGATAGGGCGTTGCGGCGTACTGCGATCCCTGCATCGGAGCATGCGCACAGGGAATCCCGTACGACGACGGCTTGCCACCGTCCATTTTCGCGCGGAACGAATCGCTGGTCGACAACGCAGCGTCGTACGTGATACGACAACGCTCCAACGAAGCACCGCGTGGCCCAATGGAGCGCGACCGGTAGAGCCGTCTTATATACGAAACGTAGTCGACCAATACAAATGAGCATGAGATTCTCTCTCTCTTTTCGATTCTTATTCTTCCCCCTCTTTTCTCTACTTTCGGCTTGGGTTCGACTCTTCGATTCCGAGGCGATTTCCAGCCGCTTAAGGTTAGGGTTTCGATTTGGTTCGTCTTCAGCCGTTCCTTTTCTGGTGATCTTTCCGTCGCATTCTACGAACCGAAAACACGAGTTTTACTTAATCGCCACTTTTCCTTTTATGTATTCTATTTTGTGTTTTTTTCTTGATTGAGAATAGGGGGTTATTTGATTAGTTTTAATCGGCGGAGATCGCCGCAGGCGAATCGCGAGGGAGGCCGGTCGCAAAAAAGTGCCTTTTCTTTTCCTTTGATGAGGGTTTGATTTTTATGCCGAAATTATTGTTTTCTTCCCTTTCTTTTCTATGCATATATTTGGTTGGTTTGTTCTGCCGAATCGATAGCATTTGAGATTTATTGTGCTATCTTTTTCAAGCTAGAGCGGGTTAGGGTTTGATATTTGTTTGTTTCAAATGGGAAAGGGCTTCATCCGTCCTCTCTGGTTCGGGTGTCTTCCAATGAGATGGAGAGTTGATCGATGATGCTATGGACTTCTTTCCATGTTTTCCTTATGTGATGTTTTTCCTACTCTGCTAGATATTGCTCTTTTGGTATCTCAAACAAGAAAGAAAGGCGTGAGCTTAGGAGCAAAGTCGCTTCTTTTTTCACCGGTCTAAGCTTCTTTGGTTCACTTGCTTTTGTGGGATTCAAGGGTTTGATCGAGAATAGGTGTTATAGGAATTGCATGTAAAATCTCTCTGGTTCTTACCCGAGGTCAACGTGGTGCAGGGGAGTTAGCAATGGAGCACGATGAGACTGGATGCCGAGCCCCTGAAGGACCGATCCTTTGCATCAACAACTGCGGCTTCTTCGGAAGTGCTGCGACCATGAACATGTGCTCCAAGTGCCACAAGGACATGATTCTGAAGCAGGAGCAGGCAAAGCTGGCAGCATCCTCAATCGACAGCCTCGTGAATGGCAGTGGCAGCGGTAGCGGAAAGGAACCTATTGTATCTGGCAATGCCGATGTAGCTGTTGGCTCTGTGGAGTCGAAGGTGATTTCGGCACAGCCACCTGATGTGCTTGGCTCGAGCGGGGCTGGAGAAGCAAAGGCGGAGGAGGGTCCAAACAGGTGCAGCACTTGCAGGAAACGGGTCGGTCTGACCGGCTTTAGTTGTCGGTGTGGGAACCTTTTCTGTGCCGCACACCGCTACTCGGATAAGCATGACTGCCAATTCGATTACCGAAAGGCAGCGCAGGCTGCGATTGCCAAAGCAAACCCTATTGTTAAGGCTCAAAAGCTTGATAAGATCTAAGGCTATGTAGTGAAGGTTACTTTTAACTGTTATTGTGATGCTCTTCTTTCACTTGCCTGCTTGCTGATGCCCTTTGTTGCTATAAATTTGCTGGTGGAATGATGCATAGGGCAATCTTGTAGCCTCAAGAACTCTTTTATCTTGTTGATTGGAAAAAGATATGGTGAATTAAGCTTTAGTTTATGCTGGTTTGATGGATGAATATGGTGTCTTATGCTATGGTGTCTTATGCAGAATGGAATGATGTTAAGATTCGTGGTGTCTTATAGCATTTTATAACAAAAGACTAAATTCTTTTTCTGAGAATAAATAGAATTGCATTTGTCATTCAAGAATGTATGAATCCCTAGTCATTGCTCTAATGCACTACACTTCCTAGATATGTAACTCTGGGATAAAGCAAATTATGATTCATTACGAGATTAGGAGCATAAATCAAAATTGTTGTTTGAATAGGAACAGGAAAATTTATATAGGACAGGGTACGAGGAATTAAGTGTATCATACTCTGCAATCAATTCATTATCAGAGAGCTGGGGGCTGGTCACATGAAGAGTGCAAACGAAGCTCTCCTTCCGCTTCCAATCGACTCGTCCTGACAATACATTTACTCTGCTCTGTACATACGTGTTTTGCCAGCAGGAAAGCGCCACTGCTGCTGTTCAGAGATCCGTCTTCGATTGATTCGAGTTCAGTGGCACTACGAAGAAAAGAAGGGACGGCAATGCAAAAGTCAGCAATTTAAATACAACATAGGTGTCGATGTTGAGAGACACACAAATGTCTAAAATAACAAGACACATGTTCATGGATATATGTCTTTCTAAAATTCGATGGACCAAACATGTCTCTTTGTGAGTGTAAAAAAATATCCATCAAACCAAAAAATGATAGCACTTACTAAAATAACTCAAGACACACAAATGTCTAAAATAACAAGACACATGTTCAGGAATATATGTGTTTCTAAAATCGATGGACCAAACATGTCTCTTTGTGAGTGTATAAAAACATCCATCAAACCAAAAAATGATAGCACTTACTAAAATGATAGATTCTAGTCGAGGAGGATTACTAAGACATGCGTGCAAAAGAAGTCTTTTAACAATAGGTGTATCAGAATTAAGCATCATTCATAAAATAAGATATACCAACTCTTAACTCCTCCATTTTATCATCTCAAATGCAAATGCTTTAGGTTGGCTGCACATAATAACAAAAAAGGCTTCTTCAGAAGTACAGACTAATGACAGCTACTTTTTTTTATAAAATCGCACAACATTATTTGGTGAATGCCACCAACAATGACCCAAGTGCCAGAAAATAATTAAAAATAATTACAAAAGCTTTTGCCTATGAAACAACAACCTACTCGATCAATTTTCGCTGGTCTATTTGAATGAAAGAGTGAATATTTACTGCATTATCCATGCCCATAGCTGAGTTGGATCATATGGGGCAGTGCATAACCTGGTATTTAAGATTATTGTCTAGGAGGGCTTTGTTCAAAGTCGTGAATGATAACTAGCTTGTGCTAGCATCGTACTCTAATTCCTTTCTCAACTAGGTACATATGTAAAGGACTGAGAACATAGTATAAGCTTTCTCTAAATTCATGACTTCATTAGGCGAGGCATTTCTCTGTTTCTACATGAGGTGAAGCACCACTGCCCTACCAGATGGAGAGATTTGCAGAAGGCATTTCTTCAAAGACTTCCGATTGAAGGCCAAACTATTAGTCAAGCAGCCTTCTTTGACGAGATCATAAAAAGTGCCTATTGTTGAATCAGGATTCAAAGTAAATAGTAAAAGTCCACCACATCCAAGATAAGATTCAGACAAGGTGTCAAATTATAGCAAAAGGAAGTTAAAAGTTTGTGCAGAGCAGTGGTCCAAATGCCCGTCAGAACTATATCAAGACTGTCAATTAATGACTTTGGTTCCAAAGGCTCACAACAAGATATGAGTTGTTACGCACCGAGCTAAAGTTGGTACCAGCTGGGTTGTGACGATCTAACAGTGTGCATATCCAAGACCCCAGGGAAAGGAAAAGTCTTTAACTCCTAAGTGGCTATGTGTCTCTCTGTCCTTGATGCCGAAGTAAAGCAAAGCATATAACTGGCAAAGTTTGACACGTAATTGAACCAACAAAATGGCAATGTTGCTATCCATTTGATCGAAATAGTACCCAATAATAGGCCTGCGCAGTACTGGCTGTGAGTTATGAGGTAGTAACAGGGAAAGAAAACACTCACTGCACTGACAATGAAGTTAAGGCACCAAATTAAGACAGACGGCTGTACAAAGTGACGGGGAAAATCTACATGCTGGCAGGGGGACCATCGGGACCAGATGTAAATTAGAGGTGGTCGGGGCAGGCCAATCAAACACAGAGGCAAGCGTCGTTGCCTGAAGCAATCATTTATAGCTTTTGGGCCCGACATTGTCACCGGAATGGGACAGAAGCGGTCGGGGTCGAGAGGACGACGGATCTTATCTTTGTCCTCCCAAAAAAATCTCATTAATCTCAGAACAGTCTGAGTAAAACGTGCGTGTCCCGTACATGTAAAGCATAGAAGGATGAATAACAGGAGAGTCATGCAGGAGTTACCGGAATTGGCAGCGCCATAACCAAAGAGCGAAGTCCCATGGTTGATGAGAGCATACGGGTAGACCCACGCGGTAGATGATTGCTGGCTTGGCCGGAGATCCGTTCGTAGTCCGGTACCCGGAGCCGGGTCCGACGACCACGACACAGGATCCAAAGCCACTTCGCCCCTTCCATTGGATGCCGCCAGCGGTCCACACTGCCATCAACGACCACATTTCACGTCATGGTAATCCGTTTCGCATCTCCTAAAGTACCACGGTGGTACATGCTGCCCCGCGTATAGCGAGGCAATACGGAGATCGGACATTAACGATGATGGCGACGGAAGGATTTGGATTGGAACGTAGTCGTTCTCAATGGTTATCGTTCCCATATGCCTCGATGCTTTTCTTACGAACAACTATTGCAAAATCATATTTTTAGCCTTTATCTCACGAGATCGAGGCGTTACCTCCGCCATTAAAAAGCTGTCGAGACCGCCGAAGTCGATCGTCGGGTTGACCGCCGCCAGTCTCATCGACAGGAACTGAGAACCACAGTGGAGGAGTGGATGGTATCATCGTTGCATCATTGTTTCATCTTATCTTAAAGATAACAAAAGGAAACAGGAGCTTTCGGTGGAGTGAATGCTGTACCTCAACTTGCCTTTGGAGCGACTGTACGTGGTTGATGATTTCGTCAAGCACCAAGGCTGTTCCTGTAATCTGCGTCACAGACAGACAGATTAGACAATCCACTTTTGAAATCCTTTTTCCTGTCTCCACATGAAAACGAAAGGTCTTCTGATAGATCGAGAGGAAAATTGTTTGTTTCATCCAAAATATGGATGCAGTTCAGATTAAAAGTGGGTCAATCATAAAGCAACAACAATCCCGGTAATGCATTAAAGTAATCGATGGGATTGGACTCTTTCTACGATGAAGTTCCAAGCGTGTGACTGTACCAGTTACGTATGTCAATGAAAAGACAACGAAAGTCCAGTCGAGAGCCCAAATCTGCCAACTTTTTCCTTCAAAGGCGCCTATGAGATAGGTTCGTCAGTTTAGACTCGATTGCTTGTGTCCGAACCAGGCCAAAACTGTCAAGTTTTCCTTCAAAGGCGCCTCCAAAATAGGGTCACCACCGTAGGCTCGATTACCCGATGACCAGAATATCTTCACGATCGCATCTCATCTTTGCTTAGGAATTTCCACAAACACCTTCTCTCCCAAGGTTACAATGGAATGGTAAAACGGACACCAATCGGCTCTTACCCCCTCTCTCATCTTTTTAACTTTTGTTATGCGGCGTGTATAACAAACAGTAATCTACCAAAATAAATGCACAAAAAGAGGCTTTAATACTTTAATTAAGGGATCCAGCGAATGATCGAGGAGTACTGACCTTGCTGCATCCGGGAACCAGTTCCTGGAGAAGCTTCATCCGCGCATTGATCTTTTCCCTTCGCGCCTACGAGAAATTAAAGGTTGATAAGTAAGGAAATGAGCGAGAACTAAGTGATTTAATGGATTGTTTGGGAACGAAGTAAGCGGTACCCTCTCCGCTAAGCTGTGGCTATCGGTGGCTTGTCCTCGGCGAGCGCGGACGTGAACGTAAGGGAGCTGGTCACCCTCAGTGTGCTCCTCCGCGGTCTTCATCTTCTTCGCGGGGCCCTTTGCCTGCGCACCAAAAGAGGGAAACGTGTCATCACCCTCAGCCAAACGGGGTGGTTACCTTACCCGGAACACTGGGGAGTCCGCTGCTCACCTTTTGCTTCTCGCAGTCCTTCCTCTTTGCCGGCCGCCGCCGCGGCTTATCGATGGGAACCGGGAGGGGAGGCGAGGAATCGGAGTCCGAGGGCTCCGCCTTGAGCGGCGGCGAGGGCCCTCCGTCAGAGCTCGACGCCGGGGAGTCCACGGCGGCGAAGACGGGGAAGCTTCCGGCCCGCTCCGCAAGGCCAGCGTTGGAGGGGAAGGTGGGGGACCAGCCGAGCGGATGCCCGAGGCCAGTGGGGGAGGAGGCCGCGGCGGAGGCGGAAACCTCGCCGGCGCCTGGCTCATGAAGGAGGCCCACGGCCTGGTTAGCCGATAGGCCGAGGAGCGCGGTGAAGGAGCCGCCGGACACCGGTGGGGCATCGAACCTGGCTTGGATCAGACTTCGAATCTCGTCCTCGAACCGGACGGGCTCCGCGATTTCCGTCATGTAGGCGCCGGAATTCCCGGTTCCCACGCCATAGCTCCCAGCCGATCCCATCGATTTCCTCCAAAACACACGGAGAAACCGCCACAGAATGCCACCGGAATTCCCCAAACCGAGCCAATCGCTCGCGGTTCCTGCACTCGATCCTCTGGATCGAGACTTTACAACCACTCTCGGGAGATCGAGCGCTCGAATTCAAACGGGGGCACGTCGGATGGGCAAAACCACCGGAGGTGGGCTCGAAGCCGAAACAGGAAACGAGAGCGAAAGCGTCAAGTGGACGTACGCAGCGTTAAGCAGAACTTGCTTCTGCTCTCTCCTCTCGATATTTATTTCTATTAATATATATATTTCCGTCTGTGGCGGATTCAACGGCCGCGCGCTCTGAAAGAAACGCATACGACAATGCTAAAAAATGGAAGAGTATAAGGAGTCCGGTCACACCCGGTGAGAACAAAAGAAACAGAAAAGGCTCATCCTTCAAGCAAGCAGTGGCAAAACGAACGCTTTTCTCGGTCGGGTGATGCCATATTGACATTAGGTACGGTGTTGGGTGGTGAAGTCTGTGGGTGATCAGACCGGAGGGTTGAGTGCAGAACACAGGATCGGCTCTGCGGGCGAGGGGCGAGCACAGGGCACGAGGACGGCGCAGAAAGAAAGATGCGTACGTAGCGATTAGGAGACCGTATCATTTAATATTATTTCTCGCTTGGTCTTCCCGGTTGGCAGGCCTGCGCTCCTGTACGCCGAGGTGGGCGTCGTTCATGCATATGTACAGACTAGGGGACGTCGCAGGGGAAAATGTAGCTGACAGCTTTTCTTCAATGGATGCATCGACACGTCGCTATCCGTGCATTGATACGGAGAAATAACACGCTACAGGTTTCGCAGTCGTCTGCCAGCCCTTTTCTACCCTCATATTTCCCCCTCGAGTTATACTTTTCACTCAATCACTTCTTATCGATTTGAAGGAGTAAACGATTCCACGATCACCACCGCAACACACACACACACACACACACACATATATATATATATATATTTATATATTTAAAATTAATTATTTTATCTCTAGTCACTATCCCTCATCAATTTTTATTATGATCACTCGTAACTCTCGTACAAGGATTAAGAGATATAAACATCATGAAAAATGATAAGATTCTCGTCGACACCGGTCATATAAAGAATCTCATCAACATGGGTTATGAGATGAATTCAAAGTTATATATATATATATATATATATATATATATATATATATATATATATATATATATATATATATATATATATATATATATATATATATATATATATATATATATATATATATATATATATATATATGATTTTCATTAAAAAAAACTATCATTTGGATATCTTCCAAATAATTATCTCCATTTTTTCAAATCATATTCCTTATTTATAAAAATCTAAAAATATCCCTCGTCCACCCCTCTTCCATTGTCACGATCGTTCATTGCCACCCGCCATCCACCTATTGTCGTTGTTCGTCCTCCACCACTCGTCGTCCATGAGGGGAGGAGAGGGGAGAGTGGGAGGAAGCGATGATGGCAGAGGAGGCGAAGAGGGGTCTAGGAGGAGGGGCAATTTTAGATTTTTTTGAATTAAAGTATGGTTTGAAAAAAATAAAAATGAGGGTAATACCTAAAATGTGAGTATTTTTTAGTAAAATCGTTATATATGATTTTTTGAAAAAAAAAAAAAAAAACCCTTACGTTTAAAAATTTTACAGAGAGCACATCCTCTTACATAAAAAGATCAATTTGCCCTCATCTTCAATTGACCCATCATTGGTTCTATCTTGCATTGCCATCGTCTTTTCCTGGAGTTGTCGCTTGTAAACCTCATATGAGGAAAAAGAGGATGTGGGAACAATAGTAGGTTTGATAGGGTCCAACAGGTTCGTGGAGACAACAATAACCCTCGTATCACCTCTTCCCTCCTATGAGCTCGCGTGAGATTCGCAATGCTATAGTGATCCCCTTGTGTCCTTTTTTTTTCTTGAGTGATGGTTGTGAATGAGGTGTACAAAAGTAGTGTTGCAAAAGTGGTGACAATCCTCACACCTCCTTCCTTGCTCAAGGGATGAGAGGGGTTCGATAGGGCAAAGTAGATGGGAGATGATACAAGGAGGAGACGGTGTAGTTCTATGAAAGTGGTGATGACTCTCATGCTTCCTCCTTCTTCATGCGAGGGTCATGGGGTGCAAGCGACAATGGATCCAACGGTGGTCGGAGGTAAAATGATTATTAAAAAATAATATTTTATAAATTTTTAAAGTACGAGTGTTATATATATATACGTGTGTATATATATATATGTGTATATATATGTATATATATATACACACATATATATATATATATATATGTATATATATACATATATACATATACATATACATATACACATATACATATACATACATATATACACATATATATATACATATATACATACATATATACATATATACATACATATACATACATATATATATATATATACATATATATACATATATATATATATACACATATACATACATATATATATATATACATATATATATAGTGGGGCCCGATTTATGTTGCTGATCGACCAGACAAACGGTCCCAAGTCCACCGCTCTCTTGTATGGGATGCGATATGGCTTACCTACATACGGTCCGAGGCCGTATATGCAGGGGATGTCGGAGACTAATCAACACCGACCACGCCTGCTTACTTATCTGTTAAATAGCCGACCTAGCGGGGCCCGCTCCGAGGAACCATTTTATTGGTCCAGGCTTGCGCAGAACAGGAAACACCGTCACCCATCGAGCCATCCCTCGAAACGTGCCCGATGGTCGATATAGATCACTTAGGATAAGGAAACGCTTTGTCTCGATGGAGAGTCCTCTCATATGGTCTCATTCTCACAGACATGGTTGATCAAAGTACTCTCTCTAGCATGGCCTAATTGAGTGCCGTAAGAAACCAATTATGACCTTACTACGTGATGATTGACCTTGACCTCCTCTTTCTCCATAGCTCAAAAGTAGCAAAAGGGCAGTAAATTTGTCTGAATGTTTCTTCTTGTAAAAGAACTTCCACAAACTCTTCTGCTCAGAGTGAATTCAGCAATCTATGATGGCCAAACCTTCTCGTGGAAGGCCAGTTGATGATATCTCCTACTCGGTGGACTGTGACGAGATGTGGAGACCTTTCCACGTCGTTCCACTTCACACCTTTATCTGCAGCCACACCATCACCACAGCTAATCCTGCTTCCGTCGAGTCTTTGCAATCTTAATGGTGGTGTCCCAGTCATGAGCTGGGAGTGGGTGATCGAGTGCTACATCCTTGTCTGATTCTTCATGCTGCTGATGAACTCTTTTCAGTAATTTAGATAAAGCATTCGTTTGCCTTTTTTTTTGTTTGACCACATTGCATCACAGCATGACAAAACCTTATCGTTCTGCTGCTTTCTTGGAGTAAAGGTTATGTGCAAACCCTCAACCTCTGCGTTCCCGGATTTGTCCCACACTTTCTCAATGTTTCCTTGCAGCTCAAGCTTCTCATGATCTTCCCTATAGTGCTGTCACTTCATCTGCGTGGGTTGTTCTGCTTTGGATTAATATTCCCTATAATGCTGCTTCTGTGTGGATTCCACTCGTAGCATCACCGCAGTGTACTTGGCAGTGGGAAACTGGTGGTAGGCAGATGAAGCTGCGATGAACTCAACAAAGGCCTGCATGGACGACATCCACGTAGAATCTACTTGGAAAGCTAGATTCCCTCGTACATCGTCTCTCCCTTTGATCCCGTAATATATTAGAATCGGGAGGGAGGAGGAAGCAGCGAGAATGAGCCAGACTTGTCTTCTTTGCGTCGCCCTGTTGGTGGTTGCCATGGCCACCGGGGGTGGGGCAGTGGGCGTAAATTGGGGGAAGATGGCGACGCACCGGCTGCCGCCCAAGAAGGTGGTGAAGATGTTGGTGGAGAACGGGTTCGACAAGGTGAAGCTGTTCGACGCGGACTCCGACATGCTCGAAGCTCTGACGGGGACCGACATCGAGGTTATGGTCGGCATACCCAACTACATGCTGGAGGAGGTGAGCATTGATCAGCAGCGAGCCGCCGACTGGGTGGACGAGAACGTCACCTCTTGGAGGTACACCGGTGGCGTCAACATCAAGTATGTGGGACTCTCTCTGTTTCTCCTTTGTTCATTGGAATCGATATGGAGGACTAATGGCTTGCAGATATGTTGCGGTGGGTAATGAGCCGTTGTTGCGGGCATATGGAGGCAATTACAGCCGCCCCACGTTACGAGCATTGAAGAAGATTCAGAAAGCTCTCGACGACTCAGGGCTGGGAAGCCATGTGAAGGCCACCGTCCCCTTCAATGCCGACATCTACACTTCTCCGGGTCCGCACCCCGTCCCTTCGGCAGGACACTTCCGACCGGAGACACGAGAAACCGTCCTCAAAATCCTAGCCGTCCTCTCCGAAAACAACGCCCCTTTCGTCGTCAACATCCACCCCTTCCTCAGCGCCTACGGCGACAAGTACTTCCCGGTGGACTTCGCCTTCTTCGGGGTGGCCAAAACGCGCGTCAGTGACGGCGAAGCAGTCTACACCAACGTGCTCGACGCCAGTTTCGATACCCTGGTCTGGTCCTTGAGGAAAGCAGGGTATCCCGATATGCCCATCATCATCGGCGAGATTGGCTGGCCAACTGACGGCGACAAGAACACCAACGTGAAGATGGCCAAAGAGTTCAACCAAGGGCTGCTCCGCCATGTCACGGGCGGAAAGGGGACGCCTGCGAGAAACGGGAGAATGGAGGTTTACCTGTTTAGCCTCATGGACGAGGACGACAAGAGCATCGCTCCCGGGCCCTTCGAGAGGCACTGGGGCATCTTCGAGTTCGACGGGAAGCCCAAGTACGGATTGGATTTGTCGGGGCATGGAGGAGACACCAATCTGGTGAGCGTCAAGGGGGTCGATTACCTGCCAAGAAGATGGTGCATTCTCGACCCGGCTGCCACCGACCTCACCGACTTGAATGACAGCGTCAACTACGCCTGCTCTTTCTCGGATTGCACTTCCATGGGGTATGGCTCCTCCTGCAACCACTTGGACCTCCATGGGAACGCGTCCTATGCTTTCAACATGTACTACCAGGTGAAGAACCAGGAGGCCGGTGCCTGTGTCTTCTCTGACCTCGCCGTCGTCACCGATCGGGACCCGAGCGACGACAAGTGCCGATTTCCGGTGATGATTGCTTACGGTTCACTTGCAGCAGCACAGGGGAAGACGATAGACTCGGTGGTGGCTGTGATGGGAGGGATGGCGACATTGCTGTTCTTGCTGATGAGAGAGGCACGAGTGGCTTAGACAGGATGATTTGGCTTGTTCAATCAGCTTGTTTTATGAGAGAAATGCTCCTCCAACAGCATCATATTTCACATACTATTGCTGAATTATTCTAACATATGATTTGAGAGACCAGAACAGAACAAATCAACAACCAGATTACTTATGCAATTGCTCGAGCAAGTTTCATTACAAGAACAGAACGAGAGTGCAGATAAAAAAGGACAATGCACGATTATTGATCTGTGGTCAAGCATAACATGAAAACCATCTGAAGAACCTTAGAGCATTCATATGAAATATAAGTATGATTCCTTGTGCTCTTTCTGAAACAAATATTCCACTATACTTAATCCACTAATTAAAAATGGTGATTACATCGAATTCTACAATCCCTTCTAAATCCAGAGTGGAGATCTACCATCAACTTACCGAAAGTTCTCTTTGAGTAATTGAGGATATTACACAAGGCATCCTTAAAACCTGCAAAGAGATACTAATCATGTTGATCAGCATGAAACAGCAAGAAAGCTGGTAAATTTATGCACACTTATACAGGAATTATATGCTACATCTTAAAGCTAACCAATATTCAATTGGAAATGTGTTCTGTGACCCATCTGGGGCACACAAGAACTGAGCATCTTTAAGACTCTCTGGACTATTTGAAAACCAAATAGCCAGGTTTTCAGGCTCAACAGCACTTTTGTTAGTTTTCACTTTCTCTTCAAACATCTGCTGGAGCATTCTACTTTGCGCCTCAGCTGTAAATTTCTTTGGGTCTTAGTAAGAGAAAAATAAAAGAGAAACATTTCTGATATTTTTTATTCAACAGGAGGATTTCAATCAAATTACTGTAAGAGGAGAATCATCAAGTGCACCTCTGGCTGCTCCTGAAAGCACCTTTGGACATCTAGCTGAAGCCGTAATGCTTCTGTTATCTGCATGCCACTGCAGCAGTATGGTCGCCTCTAATTTGTGAACTGCAGCCAAATGAATTGTCATTTCACAGATTGAGAAAACCAAATGAATTTTTCTCATATATTTCTCCACAAGATATTGGCAAAATTGTATTGTAGGATCATGTTCTGTGACATCAACGGCAGCCCTTCGTTCAGACTTGCCTGCAACATTAAGGAAGCGTGCACCTCTAGCTGCTCATTAAGGCGACTTTGGACATCTAGCTGAAGCCACAATGCTCCAGTTATCTGCATGCCACTGTGCAGCAAAATGAATGGTCTTTCTGCAGATAAAAACCAAATGAATGTCGTAATGGTGAGTATTCATTGTTCTAATATATTTTCGTACAAGTTATATGCAGAAATTACATTTTAGGATCATGTTCTGTGTCATCTGATAGCAGACCTTTGTTCAAACTCGCCTGAAACATTAATGAATACCAATGGAGTGAAATCATAAACTTCATAAGTGCTAAAAAGAAATTAATTAGTTAAAAGCATTTACATTGAAAAGTGATTGATGAGAAAGAAGAAGACCACTCTTACCTTCAACATGAGTGAATGTGCTCAAAAGCAAACCGGCATACAGTTTTTTCTTCGACAAATTAATCTAAAGCATTATATTCCAATTGATTCAGTGGTATTTTAATCATGCTGTTCTCTCGTCTCGACATTCCAAAGAACTCTGCTTAACTTTAAAAAGAGGTAACTGTGACATTCTGTTGTCATATTGCAGGAAATTAGGATCTTGTTGACTAAATTAAAACTTTTGCAACCAATTGTCATCTTTGTACACGCACAGATAAAATTAGTCAACCAAAGGAACTGTTTCCTTTGTCATCTATTTAAGAAACTGATTTCTTTGCAGCAGCATCAATATGGTTGCTGCTCCCAACTCTTCATTTACTCGCACTAGTAACCAATCTCTAATGCTTACAAATTCAAGTTGCCTTCCCAACCTCAGCCATCAACCAATTTGCTGCAGATCATTATGGACTGACAGGAATAAGGAATAATGATTGTAATTTTGTTATTCAGCCTAGCAACATTTATTTCTAATCATGATTATGAAGTTCCAATTTTACTTATATTATACAATAATGTCTAGAAACAACATCTCATTCGAGGGGAAAAAAATGAAACAAGCATTCACATAAGGCTAACGATAAAATACAGATTAGACACAAGAAATAATAATCATCCAACTTACAGAGGGAGGAGAAGCAGTTTCATCGAACAAGACAGCAACGCTTTGGAAACAAAAGCCCCCTCACCTAGGCCGAGATTGAACCTGAACGGGGTATCCCGATCACGGGCAGAGTCAAATTTAGTCCCGTCGAGATGCACTGCACGCCAGCACCTCAGAGATCGGACCCTTTCCACCCAGAAACCACTAAAAGCCACCAGACCAACCGCAGATACACCCAAAGACTAAAAGAACCGAAAGAGAAAAAGAAAGGAAACCAGATATACCTCTGACCCAATCGCCGATCTGGAGGACGGGGTCGCCATTTGGGACGTCAATCGTGTCCTCGCCGGTGGGCGTGTCAAATTCCTCGGCGGCTGAGATCGACCACGAACCAAGTGGCGCGGGCAACGGAAGCGAGGTGGAGGAGAGTAGCAATTTATTATAGGAGAAGGTTCCAGAGACCGGTCGTGCCGCTCTGAGATATTTATGCTTGCGTTGTTGCTCGACACTCTTGAAACGAACACTCCATCGATACCGGACCCACCTAAATCAAGTTCAAATGGACGATTGAGATAGGATGGACTCAGTTCGGATTTTTTGATGGTAAAATATTCTTTTCATGGAATTTCTGATTTTTTAAATGATTATATATATATATATATATATATATATATATATATATATATATATATATATATATGATGATGATGATGATGATAATAATAACCATGATGTGTGTATCAACCTGAATGAACACTAAGGTTGAGTTGAGTTGAACTCAATGTATACTCTGGAATCAACTTGTAAGAATACTAAGGTTGATTAGGGTTTTCGATCCGATCTCTTCTATACTAAGTCAATTTTGATGAGAATAAAATAAAATTAGTAAAAAATAATTAATATTAATTATCATATCTTAGATAACTTTTTATAATATATTTATTAAGAGAATATTTTGGAGCAAAATTTTTCTTATTATCCTACCACTGATTGTACTATCATGCTTACCGTCATGTGTCAAGCTGCTATTAATGAAAAAGATTTTTCCTATCAATATAATTTGAGAATTAAGATGATTTACGTAAATGAGGAAATTACAACAGGCATCCATTCACTAAGAATTACTTGTTGACCAGCATTAATCAGCAGTCAAGCTGGTAAGTTTATGCACACTTACACAGCAATTCTATGCTGTATCTTAAAGCTAGCATTTCTGCAATGGGAAGTCTGTGCTGTGTGGCCCATCCGGGGCACACCACAACTGAGCATCTTCAAGACTCGCTGCAGGAGTCCCCGAAAACAGATCACCCAGGTTTTCAAGCTCGGCAGGACCTTTGGTTGTTCTCATCTGCTCTTCGAACATCTGCTGGAGCTTTCTGCTTTGTGCCTCTATTCTCAGCTGTAAATTCTTCTGAATCTGATCAAGAAAGGGAGACACGATTACTTATTTTTGATTCATCAGGAGGGCTGCAATCGAATTAGTCGAAGAAGAGGTTCATGAGACTGCACCTCTAGCTGCTCATGGAGGCGCATTTGCACGTCCAGCTGAAGCCGCAATGCTTCTGTTATCTGCATGCCACTGCAACAGAATGGTATCCTCTGATCAGTGAAGATGAGAATTCACCGTTCTAATACATACTCTTTACAAAGTGTCGGCAGAAATTACATTTTAGGATCGAGTTCTGTGACACTGACAGCGGCAGCCCTTCGTTCGAACTTGCCTGTAACATCATTGGCCAATGCAAATGAAATGAGGTTGGAGTGTAAAGCAATTGTTCATGGAAGATGGCTGAAGCTTTGTTTACCTTCAGTAGATTCTGGTATGTGCTTGGCGATCCGATATTTCTGCAAGACATATCATCTTCAGCTTCTTAGATCGAAATAATGGATGCATTAAAGCATTCCTAGTTGCAGTCTATGATACCTGCAAATGGCTTTTGACGTGGTATATGGTTAGCCCATCTGAGTTCATCAGCTTCAGAATCCCCTTTGGAGTTGCTTCTGCATGCCAATTCGACAAGCATACACAAGAATGTGTTACCTTTTCGATTTGGGATTTCTGGAAATAGGCAATCGGATCAAATTCAGTACTCACTCTCAGCTCCTCCAAGCCGATTCACGCACTCGACAAACCGCTCATGGAGATCCTGTGTCCACCTGATTCGTGTTTTGTTTGAGATGGCTGTGGCAGACGAGACACTTGCAGTGGTGATAGGCAGTTGCTTCTCTGTTTGAAGACGAAGGTTTGGCTTGTCCATGGAACAGCTCGGTATACCCCATCGGACCTTAGTGGAAGAACAAACAGCCAAACAAGCAACCAAGAGATGCTCACTATAGAAACCGATGCCGAACAACAAGCACGAAGAAGATGACGAGAAGAACTCGGTACTCACAGAAGGATCATGAACAACTTGAGGTGGACTTAAATGTTTCGTTTGTAATGAGGCACTCCAATCTGCTCTTCCTGGATAAGGTTGAATCCGGCTGGCCTGGAAACCATCTCTGGAACTTGTCCTTGTGTTCTGCAGCACTGGAAGCTTCAAGTCCGAGTCCAAAGCATCCCCCGGCTGGGAACTTAGCCTGTATTGCTTCACGGAGTAGTCGTCTCTGTCGAAGAAGAACGATGCTGCTGCAGGCCTGTTCTTTGTTGATTTAGAGAAAGACGGAAGGGTATCAGATCGGTACAAGTCAAGCTGAGGGAAGCTCATCGATTGCTCAGAAGCAAAGAAGACAGCAGGCGATGATCCAACACAGCTTGAAACACAACTGGGCAAAGTAGGAGGCATGAAGCCATGGCTTGACGAATCCATTTCCTCCTCGAAGGAGGCGGAGGTGGAGGAGGAAACCAATGATACAGAAGACCAAGGATTCCTTAGCACAGGAAAACAGCCCAAGGAAGTGTTCCTCTGGTAAGAAGGGTTGGAAGCCTCGAACGTAGCGTTTCTGAACGATCCATGACTGAATTCATGGAGATCATTCGTCTGAAGATCCATTGAAGCAATGTGAAATCTCTGTAGATCAACAGATCTGGGTGGAGAAACTACAAGAACAATCAAATGCCGAGCAACGTCAAGACTGCCTTGATATATCACCAGAATCTAAAGAGGCATCAAAAAAGCCTACAAAATAGAGAAAAAGAAGGCAAGCCGCCGACGTTATTCTAAAGATTCAAAGGTCCCTATTTGCAGGGTTAATGTCCCTCATATTCCACAAGGCTTCAAGAACAAGATGAGAATAACACGCATAAGCTTGCGCCAGCTTATTCCTCAGCTGATCACTAAAGCACCAACCAGATCAATAAGCTCTTCACCAAAGAAAAGACCAAGTAACAACGGAACCACAAGTATTCTCGATGAATCGCCATTAACATGGTCTGGAAAAGGAGAGTTGATCTTAACGGAGTAAGCCTCTCCTAGTGAACCAAATGAACGAGGGATAAAAGAAGAAGAAGAGGAAGAAAAAGGATCACAATTGTCCCAAAGCATGAGAACAAATCCCTTTGGAGTTATCAACCTATGCAGAGGTGCTGCAAGTGCACCTTTCATGCATCCAAATGACACTCGTGCCTTCTCTTTGTGATAAACGACAAAGGCATGAGACTGAGGAGGAAGGATAAAGGAAAAAATTCTCATATGAATCCATACAAAATACTGAAACATTAAATTTCTCTCTCTAAACTCATAAATATTATACATGCGTTTCTTTTTCAAATTAAAGTTCTTTTTTAAGTCAATAATAAACAATATTAGCATTTCTTTTCTTCATACATTTCGGATCAGATTCAGATTAGGTTTTCAGTGGTAACCTCCCTTCGAAGCTGTGGGATCTGATGCCTCTCATGTTGATTCATGCTTGTGGATAAGCATGATGGACCAACCACGGCACGGCTCTCGTTCCTACGTGGGGATCCATGCACTATAGAACTGCACGTCGCTGATATCTATTTATAGCCAGCTAATAAACATGTACGTTTATATTGACTGCAGTACAACTCCAGAAAGCCAAAGTTCATCTTCAGTGATCTGAACGATCTTCCATTTGTGGCTCTTTCAACCGGAAACATTAGATAATGGACTTCCAAACCGCACAAGTGCGAGTTGCTGAGGTTTGGTATCTGAAACAAGAGTCATCTTGTAGTCCTCCCTTGTCTAAAAGATTATGCAGATGCCAAAGCTTTCTGATCTCTTCTTAAGTTGGACAGTGCAGACAGGAGGGGAGTCAGAATGCACCCACGGCAGCGATAAGAGGGTTTTGGATGTGTTCGAGGCTTGTGCTTGTGTATGTATCAACTGAAGCTCCATGTCGTGAAGCCATCCCACTTGTCTGCACACCCAAAGTAACAGTGGCCCTCTGGATTCTGAAAGGACATTAGTTCTTAGTTTTGTTTGGAAGGGGCACCGAGTCTTGCTTTGTTGATTTGTAGGCATTAGCTTATTTAAAATGGGGCTTCAGCTCCTAATCTATTGCGAAGAAGAAATCGTTAAAAAGGATATTGTAGTTTAATGAGATGATTCACCTAATTTTAGAGACCCATTCTTAAGATATGAGAATTATATGTTCATTTGAAGTCATTCACTTGATCTATACACAGTCATTGGCAAAACATCATCTTATCTAAGATACCCATTTTTGTAAGCATCCCAATCCTCCAAGATAAGATTATGCCATTGACATGCATGACCCTTCCCACACCATGAGATGCTTTGATTCTCTCTCTCTCTCTCTCTCTCTCTTTATTTTCTTTTCTTGATTGGGGAAATTTGATTCAATTAGTATATAGAAATCACAGTTTTTTTATTTCTGAGGAAAGGCTTTGATGCCATTATCATCGATCGACAGGAAAACCCTTCTTTTTATCTTAGCCTTCCATGTCCCGTGGAAGAATAATTCCAGTGGAACTGTTTGTCCATGTTCTTGCTGGTGGTAATGGGGCTGCGAACCTTCAAAGCCAGCCATGCCATGGCATTCTCTTATGGTTTTGCTTAGCCAAAGATGGGGTTGGATACTTGAGGTGCGTGTTTAGAGGACCATCCATATGTGGGGGACGACGAATGATTCCCCTTTGCTCCGCGTTCTTTGAGGTCCACTGCTGACTCTGATTTCGTCAGAAGTAGAAAATGTCTTTGACTTCTCCTCTCTCTTTTGCCTTTTGACTTGTGGAATCACTCTAACTTAGTTCTGTGGTCGATGTAGTCGATGGGACCAGCTGCCTTCGGCAGAAGATTCTTGTCCTATGCTCACACAGCCCTTAGCTGTACCAAGTGACTGTTGCCAGGAACTTATATGCACACAGAGAGAGAGAGAGAGAGAGAGAGAGAGAGAGAGAGAGAGAGAGAGAGAGAGAGAGAGAGAGAGAGACTTTTGAAACCTTATCGATGATAATAAATTATAATTAGTGCCTTAAAATTCGTGAAAGCTATCAGGAAAAGAGGACGATAAGAAGTGGCTATGCTCACAAGTCTTAGCCATCATTTAATTTGTTGTTTAAGACACACACACACACAACAGACTGCATTAAACATTTTGACATACACTTGTCGTGCAAACCCATAAATAAATGGGCTTATGAGCTCAGTTTTTATTGGGCGAGCTTTCAAAGCCCACTAACGGTGGTCAAGTCAACCTCTTCGAAGCCTCGTAGTGGCAAATCCGATAATACTAACGAAAGATATGGCAACGCGGGCAGTTCAAAATTTGGAAGTTCGAAAGAACCACTTAAACTGTAACCGACCGCCGACCGACTGTAAAGTGGGCCGATCTCTCGAGAGCTCTACCATTACCCGCGGCTTCTTCCTCTCCTCTTCGTTTTGTAGCCCCCAAATCGGAACCCTACCGTAGCCGCGACTTCCAAATCTTCTTTTAATTAAGAAGCTCTCCTCCGGATTGAGGCAGTCTGCCCATGGCGGCGATGGCGTTCTCTGCGCCGATAGGCACGGCGAGGCCTGCGTCGTTCCTCGGTGGCGAATGCAGATCTGATGGCGATTGCACCTGGTTCGATGGTCATCTTCTTCACCGTTCTCTTGTTTTCGTTTCCCTTTCTTCCTCCCCTCTTCTTTTCCTAACTCCAAAAACGGAACCGTCGACTTTCAAATCCCAAGCCATCGTCCCGATCCAAGCAATCCCACGGGCACGACGAGACCTGCGCTGTCGCTTCTCGGTGGCGGATTGGAGCATTGGACAATCTCCGACAATTCCTCCCGGTCCGGTGGTAAAAGTCTTCTTCTCCCTTGTTCTGTTTCTTTCTTTATTTCTTCTTCTTGTTTCCCTTTTCAGATTGACGCGATGCACGTTTTGGGCTTCTTAGGTTGATCTCTTCGCTGGTTTTTCTTGTTTGATTCCCTAGAGGCGTGAGATCGCAAAGCCGCCGTTATTTCTATTGGGAGATTGTGGTCGTTCATGAAGGGAGGGACTACCGGATCATCCGATGATTGTCACACCTGGGGCTCGTCATGATCAGGAAGCCGACACAAGCTGCAAACTATTCACTGACCAAGGTATTCCTCCTCATCGTGTCCATCTTGTGTTGTAACGCTCAATGGTGCATGAGACTACATCATACGGCAAGCAAGGTCATAGTTTTCTTGACGACTTTATAGGCAGGCATTGATAATTTTTTTGATTGAATTCATTTTATTTGACTATATTGATAAACTATTGGATAAACTTAAGCTATTTAATAGTGCATGACATGTCTTATATTCGACTATTATTTAAGTGTCTTTTCTGTTTGACAGATGAAGGCACTCTCTTCATTGTGTTTCCTCGAGAGCGAATTATGAGCGGCGGCGAAATGTGGTATGTGGCTGGATGTCAGGTACATCGCTCTGCACATCTCATTGCTTTTAACATTCATTTTTCACCCAATTAGTTCAGCATGAGGTACCATTAGCACCTATTATAAGAGTTTTAATGCATTACACTCGTCCATTAAATCTGTCCCTTACTTATACGGTAAATGATACACACGCAAAAGTTTCAGCTATCATTTACACGCATGATCAAACATCATAGGTGCAATTTGTAGAATGGGACGCAGGATTATATTGCGGGATCTTTTGGGCCAAGCATCATTGTGTTGCAGGTCCATTGAAATCCCAGTTATTCTTGGGTCCTATATGGCTCCAGGCTTAATTTGAGATCTATGTACCAGCTTCTGTTGGCCTCCTTCCCTTTTCCTATATGGCCCTAGGTCTATTTTCTTTATTATGGTGTGCCATAGAGTATTCTATAGTTTGTGTTACGGATATCTATTTTATATTTACATCATCTTATGCTATTGTGTTTTACTTATTTTTGTTATATGATCGTCATGTACTTTTGTTATCTTATGCTTCATGATCTCTTTGGTCACTTGCAACCAACTTGCATATCCACTCACAGATTATTTGTTTTCATGTGAATTTACAAAATTTGAACATTTTATTATATACTTTCCTTTGGCAATCTATCCTACTTGCAAGTTACCATATTTCTGTTTAATAGGCATCATCTGGGTCTTTTAAATGTTTGGGTCGGCAGACCCTAACGTGTTTCATGCACATGCGGTGGTATAATTAGGAACGTATATGTAGAGAGCTAATTTTTTTGCTGCTAATTTTAGCGTCAACATAATATTTCTTTTTGATGATGTTATAACAAATTTACATATTCTTAAATATCTCAAACATATACTTCTAAATATTTGAAAAAGTGAAACTCGCTGATTGAACTCTATAAAAAACATGTCACTCGAACAGCATATATAACACAGCTTTTTCATCAGCCGTAGTTTTTCTTACGGACATTTCAACAAACAGCTTTTCCGCATCAAGCTCTTTGGTACGTTTCCTCGACATGACTCGTAGCGACTTGGCTCGCGAAAGGAAGTTACGTTGAAATCCTTTTGATGGGTAAGGTCGTTTTAGGGATTTTTCAGGAGGGTAGAAATATGTGGGACGGTTGTTTCGTCGTGGCTGAAATGAATGAGCCATGCTGTGGAATATTACAGTGCTGCTGCAAGGACAAGGACACATTGCGAGGAGAGAGAAACGGACAGAGGGAGAGATCGAGGCAAGAAAAGAAAATAAAAATATGGCCATCTTTGATAAGTTCAAGACTATTAAATTCGATGTATTCCCATAGACAAATGCCAGTAAAACGCTCCATGTCGCAAAATTCATATTAAGATTACATTATAAAAAACATTAGCTGTACTGCTGCACTAGTAACAAATACATAAATTTTTCTCATGGCATTGGAATTTGGTGCAGCGATTTGCACTCTTATTGATTCTTGCACTCGCAAGATCTTAGCATGGCTCTGAGGTCTTCGAGAATGCAGAAGGCAAGTGGACGCCATGGTACAAACTCAGGAGGCTCTTAGAAACAACACAGTGCATAACAGCGACTACAGATTCTACATGACCACCTATTGAAATTACCGCGAGCTTGCGGAGGATGAAATATCAGGTGGCATAGGAACTGGAACTGCTCCTTCTAGCATCTGGGTCACCATGTGCATCGAGGGCCTTAGCGATGGATCCTCCTGGATACACCAAATAGCTGCTGTAACAAACCTCCCCACCCTCCTTGAATCACTCATCGCCTCTTCATCATTCTTCAGCAGGAGGTCCAGCCTCCCATCTTTGTAGCAATCATAAGCCCAGTACACCAGCACCGGTTCCTCCTCTTCCACTTCCCCAATCTCTGTTTCTAAGTTCTTCCTGCAGCATATGATCTCTAGCATCATCACACCAAAGCTGTACACGTCGACCTTCTTTGTGATTGCCATGCTCTTGAACCACTCTGGGGCAACGTACCCTCTGGTTCCCCTTATGCCGGTGTTGGTGCGAGTCTGGTCGGATTTTAGAAGCTTTGCCAGCCCAAAGTCTGAAATCCTAGCGACAAATTTATCATCAAGGAGTACGTTCTGGGGTTTGATATCACAATGGACGATAGGGGTGCTGCATTCTTCATGCAAGTACAGCAGCCCTCTGGCTATGCCTAAGATGATTTGGACTCGCTGCTCCCACTGCAGCTTCACATCGCCAAACAGGAAACCCGTCAGTGCCCCGTTGCTCATGTACTCATACACCAGAAGCCTGTGCGACCCTTCGTCGCAATATCCGATCAATTTGACCAGATTCTTGTGATGAGTCTGCCCGATAGATCTCACCTCGTTAGTGAATTCCTTATCGCTGTCCAGCTGAAGCAGCCTATCCAGCCTCTTCACCGCAATATCGGTCCTGATGTTTGATGCCAACACCCCCTTGTAGACCACGCCAAATGCGCCTCTTCCCAGCTCCTCTTTAAATCCATTAGTGGCTTCTTCGAGCTCTTGGTAAGAAAAAACTCGGAGATTTACCACGGACATGCTGGTCTGTCGCTGAAGCATCTGACCCCTCTTTCTGCGGTGACCTAAGACGGTGACAGACACCAACGCAACTAAGATCAAATTCAGAAAGCCAGAACACCACAGTAGCGCTGATCCGACTCGGTTCATCGGCGTCCGTTGCTTCTTTGTTATAGTAGTCACTGGGCCCGGCGGCAGAGTCAGGGAAGCGTTGCTTTTGGACACTTTGATCAGCGCCCTTCTATCAACATAACTACCCATCCTTCCGTGCGCCAGCGGCTGCCTCTTCTTCCAGCATCCCCCGTCGTTGCTCCAGAAGATGGCGACCACGCAGAAGCAGTCCTCCAAGCAGTACCGTGCGCATCGATCTTGGTCCACATTCGTGTAGTACTCATAGTCGTAGTACGGCCAGTCGACGTTGTCCACGGGGATCAATTCGAAGTCACCGGGGTTGTACCCCTCGCAGATCTGTATGAAGTCCTGCTTGCAGCCTTTGTACTTCTTGTCCGGATCGATAAAGGAGTACTGCGGTGGGCACATGCAGTTGATGCGGGTCTGATCCCCATCCGACGAGCAGTAGCTGTTGAAGCCGCAGACGCCGCTGCCGACGTTTTCCACCACAAGGTCTCGGCAAATGTCGAGCGGCACTTTGGCCACCGCGTTCCACGTCTTCCTCAAGGACCCGCCGGCCGTGCCATTCTTCGGGTAGATGTACTGGCGGAAGACGCCGTCGGGATCCAGCCTCGCGCGCTGGTAGAAGTTGCGCGTGGAATAGGTAGAGGTAGGGCTTATGCCGACGATGGTACCATTGGAGACGGCATAGTACAGACTGCCGGTCTCGTTATAGACGAGCTGATTGCCAGAGCCGGTCGTGCCGGTGGACCAGTAGGCGACGTACTGGTTTCCGGTCGGAAGGGCCAGCGGATAGAGCACGAGGTTGCCGTCCGTCTGCGCCACCAGTTGGAAGCGGCCATCGGAGGTGTCCGAATCGGTGAGTTGGGAACGCAGGCTGGAGCCCTGGGTCAGGACTTGGCCCGGCAGGAGCGTGTCAGTGGGGAAGTCGAAGCTCTGCCACAGGAAGTTGGAGGAAGAAGCGGCGAGGACGAGGTTGCCTGTGTCGAGGAGGGCAGCGAAGGAGGCGTTGGCGGCTCCGGCGTTCCAAACCTCGTTGCCGTCCTGGTCCTTGAGGGAGAGACGGCCGTCGCTGGTGATCTGCAGGGTGGAACCCGCAGCGACGGGAGCGTCGCGGTTGGCGGACCAGACGACGGCCTTGGGGGAGGTCGAGTCATACAAGACGGCGAGGAGGAAGAGGGAGGTGTCGTTGTCGAGGGGGTAGAAGCCTAAGGCGAAGTCGCCGGAGGGGGAGAGCCATGAACTGGGCGAGCCTTGTGCGGTGAGGGTGGTGCCTCGTGTGATATTGGCGTATCTCTGGCCAGCAGCGGTAGCTGTGATTACTTGGGTTAACAAGAGGAAGAAGAGGCTGAAGGGAGGCATAATGAACTTGGCAGAGGGTTTGTGTGAGAGATGATGAATATGGTGTCAGATGATTCGTGGACCTGCTGGGAAAAGTTAGTAGCAACCATCACCTTATTAAAAGGCGAACGTCGCATAGGTCTTTGTCTTCGTTGACTCCAACGCAGTCTGCGTGTCAAATGTTTTACGATTGTGTGGCCACGGATGGGGAGAACCAGTGCTGCACTTTCTAACCACTAATAGACACACTCAATTCGGCCAATCCTATGCTGACGGAGAGGCAAGAGGGCTTTTCTACGCCGGGACTTCGTCGTCGCCGTGCTTTCCCTGCTTGGTAGGCTATACCTGGTCATCTCGGTACATTTCACCATCATGTCGTCTGTACGCGTCACGACCATTTATTTATGCATCTTTATTACTATTACAGGAGGGAAACAAACGCATTATAAGTCATCTGTGTTCATTTTCACTTTTTATTTTTATTTACTTTTTTTTCTTACTCCCCTTTCCTCTTTTTATTTTCTCCTCCTTTTATATTAATTTTCCCCTCTTCGCTCTTATCTACTCTTCTTCCTCTCCTCTTCCATAATTCTTTCTATTCTCCCTCTTCTCCTGTCATGGAACGGATATGATGACTGGGCCACTTAAAAAGATAAGAATAAAGGATTATCATTGGGGTTAATATTACTCAAATAACTTCCACCATAATTCAACTTGATTTTGCTTGTGTTGAAAATTAGACCTGTTTAACTACTGAAAAGAACTGATTGGATTATTCATTTCAATTTGATCTTTTTTATATGCATGATATTTTGATAGGATCCAATTGGTCACTATGATTGGTTAAAAGTAGTCGGTTCGATAACTATGATTCGTTAGAAAACTAATTAGTGTCACAGTTCAATTCAGTTTTTGGGCATATCCAATCTGCCAATACGATTATAAAGCAAGAAAACATTGATTTATAAACATAAAAGTGATGCATCTATCTCAATCATCGAAGGAAAATTGTTCAGCCATTTACAATCAGAGATTGATTACATAGCAATTCCATTTATACTCAGGTCTCAAGACCATATCAGTTCACTTATATACACGTCCTCAAGAAGAGCATGACAACATGCACACACCTGGCCTGGAAGACCACTCTGGTGGTAACCCTGCATATTTCTCCATCCTCGGTTGTTCGTCGTATGGATTCTCCACTAGTTTCAGCAGCCTGCGGACTTCGCTGTAGTCTCCTTGCTCGGCCGCATCAATGGCGCTTTGGCACAGATAATTTCGCAAGACATACTTGGGGTTAACAGAGTCCATTGCAGCCTTTCGTCCTTCGTCCAGGATGCCATTAGAAACCAGCTTCAGAAGAAACAAGAAAAGAGTCTGTTAGGAAAGAGTGAAATAAGCAAACCAGCCCCTCTTCTTAAAGAAATGTAGACATTAAGCTCGCAGCAACCTGTCGGCCTGACTTTGGGCACCATAGCCACTAGAGGGAGCACAAAAACACTGTTTCTTCTCATACATAACCTAACAATTAGTCTACCTACAACTGAACCTTGAACGCTATTTGCTTCTATGATCAAATGTGATCATCGACAAAAAATTATCTGATTTACTTCGGAGCCACTTATGCACTTATTTTCTGTCCATTGCAGTTGCAAATCTTGCAAATAAGAGATAAACAAATGCCTTAATCACAAAATTTGCTATTTGCATGTACTCTTTCTGTATGAACTCTATCCATGTGACCTTTAAGTCCTCTCGCATGCCATTTGATCTCAACATTTGTCAAGCTGTATCTCAAAACTTCCTCTAATGCTACTTAGGTGACCGTGATAGCTCATTGAATCCTCCAATTAGGCCTCTCTCCATCTAGACTTAACTATTGATCACATCCCTAACTTATGTGGATTACATGCTAAATCCCTACTACACCAGATGTGATCAGAACCAAAACGGACGTCCACTACCTGGATATTATAAAACGATACTAAAGTAAAAAGTATCACGAAAAATCATACCTCCTCGAGATAGGTTTTCACCCAACTGGTCCATGCCTCCTTTCTCTCCTGGTTGATGTCCGGCAAAACAGCTTTAAGAGGGACAAGGAGCTCGTTGTTGGGAATAGTAGTGTCTGCTTTTAGACTTGAAAGCAACCGAAAGAAATTTGTGTAATCAACTTTGTCGGTAGCCATGTTGTTGAGAAGGTCACTTATGAGTTGTTGGCTGTACTTGGATAGACCTAGCTTTCTCGTCATTATGGATTGGTATTCATCCATAAACTTATTTGCGTATCTGCAGAAACACAAACATCCAAGACAAATGTCAATAATCGACTATGTTTTTCGACACATAATCAAGAACAACTTTTCAAAATATATTATCATCCAGAACCAGAGAAAACCTTTCCATTGCATAGTTGGCCTCTTCGTTGTTGATCAACTGTGCAGCTGATAAAGTTGCAGTAAATTGTCCAATATTCCACAAGCCAATATCAGGCTGGTTAGCAAAACAGTACCTTCTCCAGGGAAGATCTGTAGTATTTGGAGTATATCTTGGATCAAATGCATCCAAAAAACCAAAAGGCCCATAGTCGATAGTCAAACCCAAGACACTCATGTTGTCTGTGTTCAGAACACCATGAGTGAAGCCAACCCCCTGCCAACTAGCAATCAAGGAAGCAGTGCGCTCAGCAACCTCGACTGACCAAGCTGATATGATGAGTGCAATAAAAGGCAGCCAAAGAATTAGGGATTTACAGATATGTTGACCTTGTTTCTATATGATATACCACTTATGCAGATAACCTTAAAAACTACTGTGTGTGGATCACATTACCTGCATATTTGTTAGATGTCAGATCCACTACTGAAGAACCCTCTACACCAACCTCAAGAGACAACTTATCACTTTTTTTCATTGTCCCGATTTGGGGAAAATGATGGCGGATTGTGTAATCTGCTAAAGTACGAACTATATCAAGGTCTTCTTTTCCCCTAGCGGCATGAATTTGATATGAACCAAAACGCAGGAAGGACTGAGCAACACGGCAAACAATTGCACCAGGTTCATCCCTAGGATTGCCACTGCAAGGAACATGGGGCATAAATAAGTGAAGGATGATATCATCAAAAGCAAAAGGTTCTTCATGATACTTTACCCATCAGAGGACGCTAATTCATCAATTTAACAGAATCCAAACGTTTTAACTATCCAGGCATTAAGATAAGCACTTCATGATATCTCTCATTAACAAAATGCTGCATTCCATACCTTGTTATAGAAAACTATGATTAAAGGAAAAACATTAACATTTCTTAGGAAATGTCTGAAATTATATATGTGTGTACCACCACAAAGTGCAATTGTCTATAATCTATGGAGGTTCCTATCAAACTCTAAAAAATACCAAATATGATAGAACAAATCTGTGAAAACATGTGTGATGCAGCACTTTGTTATATATACAAACCGAGAAAAAAATAGCTACAAATATATGCAGTAGTGACATACTCGTAAAACGTGAAAATGTCTCTGTCTATAGTCTAGGATGTTTCCTATCTAATTCTAAAGAATACCAACCACGATGCAGCAAATTTATGAAAATGTGTGTGATGCAGTGCTTTGTTATATATACAAAATGAGAAAAAGTAGCTACAAATATGCTCAACAGTGACATACTCATAAAACATGTCTCTCGTAACAAATTTGCCGGTGGCGACAAGGCAAAGTGCACGGGTAGTAGGAATTCCAAGTCCATTCATTGCCTCACTGCAAAGGAATTCACGGATGCTACTACGAAGAACTGCCAGACCATCTGCAAATCGGCTATAAGGAGTCTTTCCAGCACCCTTGAGCTGCAACTCCCATCTTTCATCTTGAGAATTCAGAATCTCACCAAGAGTTATTGCACGTCCATCCCCTAGCTGACCAGCCCACCTACCAAACTGGTGACCACCATAGCACTGAGCATAAGGCAACCTATAATAGACAATTCTTTCAGGCCCTTGTCACATATGAAGTGAAGGGGATGGTGCAGAATCAAAGTTTATTGTTCATAACTAACCCTTCTTTCAAAGGTAGTGCTCCAGCAAATATTATAGGGAAATCAGGCCGCATGAACCTGCAACCAGATATCACCATACAAATAAAATAAGGCTCAATGCAAATAGCATATTACCACAAAAAAAGAACAAGTCAACAGAAATCCATGTAAAATAACCCCCCAAAAAATATAACCATACAAGGTTCCCAAAATCCCATGTGTTTTGCACAAACTGGAAAAGGAGAACAAAATCCTAAATATACCAAAAAAAATCTTATGTGTGTCTTGCAATAGACTCTTCGTGTGCCAGGGATTACAGATTTAGTGATCCATATGGGAGAAAAACAGAACAGATGGATAGATTATATTCCTGGGAAAATTGTACATTCTATAAAATGTTCAGTTGCCAAATTGTGAATCAAACAAGAAAAAGAAACTTGTATCATTTTTTACTTTTGCTTTTAAGACAAGTCTGCATATGAATGACAGTTGATGAAATTTGGTGACAAATGCTGGTGTGTTTGTATGAAAATTATGCATATAATAGAATTTAAGCTGGTGAACAACTGTAAGTTTAGTTAGTAAAGATGTCTACTCTTTCTGATCCAGATCAAGCAACTCAGCAACTGATTCTGACCAACCTACAAGTTCAGGGTTTTCCACTTCAGCAGATGGAGATACTCTACTGTAACAAGCATGAAGCACCTGGAAACCATTTGGAAACAGATTAGCCGCTTCCTAAGGCCTCAACTCTCTTCATCAACTCATTATGATTGTCGAGACCAGCCTATAATATCTTATTCTTGCAAAAATATCGACATAAACTGACACTCAGAAGTAATGATGATGAGAACAATAACAAGGGCAAGAATGAAAATGATAATACGAAGAACTATCTGACACGCGTGTGACCAAAGAATCCAAAGGGGAACAGAACGAGGATGAACGAATACGATCTAATCTTGATCCAACGGGCAAAATAAATCCAGAAACAAGTACCTGACGGGGGATCGTATCAGTTCGTGGATCGCCAGGCAGCTCCCGCACGAAGGAGTGATCCCAATTTAGCGCCTCGAGCTTCAGCCGCCCCCTCTTGCTACCATCGGCCCCTGGAACCAGCGCCTCCGTCTTGGACTCCATCAGACAAACGATGGAGTACCTTCGCCCACCTGCCCCATCTCCGATCTGGCGATCGGGCCTCCCCCGATGCAGGAGAACGCATCTCCGTGCATCCGATAACCGATTCGGACGCCACCAAAGGTGAGTGGACCGAGAGATCGAGACGAAGAGGGGAGAGGAACCGGAAGAGGAAGAGGAGGGCAAGGGAGTCCTCGGCAGGCATTGGAGAGGGAGAGAGGCGAAATGGCTCAGCATCGCGCCCACGTTTTGATGCAGTAAGGATATCTTCCGGTTTCTTCGGGTAGTGGTTCAAAATAGAGACTATATATATATATATATATATGAATTATCGAAAAAAAATCGTTCTTTATTTTCCAGAAAGCATTTCTTAGAATTTTAAAATAATACTCCTCTTTTACCTCATATTTAAAATATTATTTTCCGTATAAATTGATAAAGCAGTCTAAGTACAATATTTTGAGGAATATAATGTAATCCCACAAGTGTTTCCAGCTTATTCTCAATGGGAATATACGTGATTAAATAGATCGGAGCCCACAACGAATTAATTGACTCGATGTGGATTTACTAGATTCGGGTCTGGGCCGAGCACGAAGCCGAATTGATTGGGCGTAGCCCAAGTGTTATCCAGACCCGAACCCGTCCGATGCCAGCCATCGACCGGAACTCACAAAAGGAATTAACTGTTAAAAAGGTTGCACTATAAAACGCGTTGGAATCCGCCCTTTTACGCCTTTTGCTTCCCCTCGAACCCTCGCTCCCTCCCTTTCTTTTGCTTCCCATCGCCTCCTCAGCTCCGATCCCCTCGAAACTCCCCCAAATTCCCGTCGCCCGATTCCGATTTCTGATCGAATCGTGTTATCATGCTCTTCTACTCGAGGGGTCGTTTTCTCCGCTCGAGCTGACCGAAATAGATGCTGGAGCTGCCAGATCACTCCCTTTGGTCACTCCGAATTGGTTCTTAGTTAAGAGAAACTTCCTCCTCTTTGATTTTGACGTGATTGGTAGTCCTTGGGGTCTACCACCGCCGGGATTCGGTACCCAAAGGTCTCCCGACATGGAGTTTGATCCTTCCGACAGCAGTGGTAAGCGTTACTTTAGCATTCTTCCAATCTTATCATGATTTTATTTGTGATTTAGGGTTATATTTTTGCGTAAGCTATCGTCGATGTTCCTCGTACAATGCGTTTTTATTCGTTTCGTTGGATCAGGGTTGTTTGCTATAGTGAAAAACCTGAGGTCGGGAAACTAGGATTTTGAGAGTTGATTTGCTGCTACTCAGGTCTAGCGTCTTGAAGTTCCAATCAAACTTCTCTACCTTTGTTTGTCTGTTCCGGTAAATACTGATCGTAGGCATTTATAGTACTTCTGAGCCACACTATGTTACCGCAATTGGAACACAAGTCTAATGAGTAGATTTCCCTTTCTATTAGTCGGTCAATTCTCGGAAATATGTAGCAAAGTTGTCATCATCTCAACTTTTCTACGGGATGGAGGTTTCTATTTTGTGAAAAATTGCCTGTTGGTGAGGACCTTAATGTACTTGTCATTTGTTAGAAATTTTACTTCAGTTTGATTTGGAGTCATTCGGTGATTGTGGCAATGCGGCAGGTAACAGTTTTTTGTTTTCCCTAAGCTGTATTCAGATGTGAGACATCCCTTTTTTACCCTGGACCACAATGAGATGAGTTCCCGTGGGCTGGATAAAGAGATCTATCATGGAGCATTCTTTCTTAACATCTTTGGCAATCTTTTTTACCTTTTTATGTGCTTGTAATATCGCGCTATTCATTCTATTGTCACTAAATGGTTGCAGGAACTGATGATGATCTTCCTCCGCCACATCAGAATAGGGGTATAAGAGGAGGACAAGTGACTGGTAATGGAAGAGCAACTATTGGTGCTATTCCTTATGCTAGAATGCAGAATGATATGGAAACCCAAATACATCGACTTGAGCAAGAGGCATACAGTTCTGTTCTTCGAGCATTTAAGGCTCAGTCTGATGCCATTACTTGGGTAATTATCCACATAAAATGACCATAGCTGTTTTGTATTAGTCTATTCTTTTTCACATGTAAATTTTGCTTACTAATTGGTTGCCGATGAGCATATTTCTTTAGGAGAAAGAAAGTTTAATAACCGAACTCAGAAAGGAGCTCAGAGTGTCGGATGAGGAACATAGAGAACTATTAACCAGGGTTAATGCCGATGACATTATTCGAAGAATAAGGTTTGCTAATAAATAGATTTATGGGATCACGGCCAATGATCTATTGTTGTCTGTTTTGTTTTCCCCTTCATCGTTACTTTTATTTAGGGAATGGAGGCAAGCAGGTGGGCTCCAATCTGGGATGTTTAATAATGTTCAACCAGATGTACCTGTACCAAGTCCCACCATCTCAGCCTCTCGAAAGAGGCAAAGAACATCTCAGCCTGTACCTTCGTTGTCCTTGGATGCACCATCTCCTGGTCTGCAATCACAGCCTGTTGTGGCTCCCATGCAGCCATCATCATCAGCTGCAAAAAGGGGAACTGCAACAGCAGCCAAGGGCAAAAAACCTAAATCAGTAAGTTATTGGGCTTATGACAATGCATACAGTCACTTGTTTCTCAGAATTGTATGTGACTTAGACATGTACACAATAGTTTTCTATTGAAGTTCTATCGAAATTGCAGGCTCAGACGTTGCCTGGTGCATCTTCGATGAAGTCTATGCAGTATCCTTCAGCAGGTCCCAGTGGAAGAAGCCAAGTGGCAAGTAGGAATTCATCAGGTGCTCCTATGATTGATCCAGCCAAAAAGACACCATATGATCTGCTAATTGGGCGAAAGGTCATGACTAGGTGGCCTGAAGATAATAACTTTTATGAAGCTGTTATTACTGATTATAATCCAGTTGAAGTGAGTTTGTTAAGTGCTCCAGCTTTCTTCCTTGTTGTTTTTGTAGCATTGCTTGTCTTAAATTTTTTTATCATCAACACTTGGTAGGGTCTTCATGCTCTGGTTTATGATATTGACACGAAAGATGAGACATGGGAATGGGTCAATTTGAAGGAGGTAAGTTAATTGTTTTTATTATGTCAAAGTTACATTGCCCATGTTATGCCCAGTGACTCTTGCCAACAATATATAGTGTATTTCTTTTGACATTGCTTGGACTTATTATTTTAGCTTATTTCTACTGGTAGAAACCTGTGGAATTATTAAATCACAGTGAGTGCTCCAAAGATGTGGTTCCATGTGATGGCTTGAAATCATTATGTTATATTGAATAAGATTGAATCGCCTCCCAGTCCGCCTTAGTGCTGTCTTCCCAGTAGACATGGGTCACACAAAGGGGTACTACCCTTTTACATATGCACTATATATTTTTCTAGGAGAGGAACCATCGACTCTGGAGGCTTTGGTGTTTCATGACAAATAAAATTTGGATTTAGAAACAAGTATCAACTGATTCCAGCTCCTTAATTGGCAAGTCTCAATCTACTAAAATAGTGTCAGACTGAACTTCATAACCCTGCAGAAAAGTTGATGAAAGAGAAGGGTTTAACAGATGGCATAATGTAAAATACTGAATTGCTTCTTTAGCAAATAAAGAGGGTAAGAAAAACACTTAATTTTTACTATTAGGAGAGGGTTATGATTAAGTTTGCTAGTACCATGCCTGAGCTAGGACAGAAAAGGCCTACAATAAGGTGTTTTTTTGGTACTTTTTGTTCTGGCCTTTTGCTGTGATGGAATTATCTTTAAGGTTCCAGTAGAATTTACGAGGATCCTTGTCTTTTATTGTTTCCATAGGTCCCTTACAATGTCCATCTTATAGCTGTACCAATTTGTTTGACAATGCACTTAAAACTTTGGTCTCTCCCAGTGATAAACTTGTTATGTTGCATATGACATGTTCCATTCTCCTTCATTTCCATTTTCAATACTTTATCAATGAAAGTGAACATCAATTTGCTATAGTTAAATATTGATTCATAAAATTTAGTTAATTATTGCTGATTGGAAATCATATTTGGACCTTTATGTTATGTATGGTGACTTTCCCTTTGAATTGCTTACACCCTCAAAGCATTTTTTTGTTGTTTCTCATTTTTTATGCTCATGGTTATTTGATACTTAATTACTAGTGAGTGAACTATTAACTGCTCACTGGTAGCTGGTTATCAGGGTTTCAGAAAAGAATGTGGAACTTGCATTCCACTCTTGTATTTGCTCTATTTCACTTTGGTTGAATAAAACGTGCACAAATTTGATTCTTGTCATGCAGAATGTGGATCTATTACTGATTTATTTATGGAAGCGATCTAGATATTCTTTCCATTTAAAGAAACTGCAGTACAGCTTTGCAGGAGCATGAGATCAAAAAGTACTTTGTTACTAGTGTTATAGACTATCTAGTGGTAGCCTTCATCTTGGAGATTGTCTAATACCTAAAGTTAGAGCTGTTCCGAGAATTGTGAGAAAAAGAATAAAAGGATCTTTCAGAATATTGATGTTATCCCTGCACATTTCTTATCCCTGTTCCCCTGCTTCCCCATCATATGGTCATTGTTGGTTGTGCACTTCCATATTAACAGAAGAGGTTCTTAAAATACTTCAAACACACATTATAGCCAAGACTACCTGATATTTAAAGCTTGATATGGTAACTGACACAGGAAAATGATTTCAGATGGCATATTTGCAGACCTAATGGTATGGAGGACATAGCATAGTGCAAGTTATAAATGTTTGCACAGTTTAACTAAATGGCTTTCTGCTGGACATAGTGCCATGTAGAGGAGGATGCCAAAAAGCAAGCCAATATAGGTCTATGCACCTTTGTGCAACTTCCATTACCGTTTCTTGATGGAGTTCAAGTTAAAATACTTCACACGAGTGGACTTTGGGGTGTAGAAACTTGGAAGTCTTGATTTATGCTAACTGAGCACTTTAACTTACATGCTAAGTGCCTCATTTATTTCTCTCCTCAAATTTGTATAGTATGAGAACCTTTGAAGATGTTGGTTACCATCTTACAGTAACTTTTGGGATTATAGATTTTTAAATCAAAGTTTTTTTAAAAAAAATTAAATGTGGCTTGTGTTTTTATCTACAAGATAGTTTACAGATACAGCCACATGAAAGCATTTTGTGTGAACTGACTGTTATCATATAATCTGATAGACATGTGATCAAGGTATGCAATACCGTACCGTACCGGTGTTTCGAGGTTGGCTCGGTATGGTATGGTATCGTGTATCGAGTGGTACATCAAGGCATACCGAGCGGTACACTTAATTTTAAATATTTTTTTCTCTCTCTACTGTAGCACTGCAGCACTATAGCATGTTCCGTCCGGTAGTGAGTAGTCCGTGTACCGATATACTGTCGGACCGGTATGTACCGTCCGTATCGGACGGTACCATTCGAAATTGCATACCATGCATGTGATAACCACGTATTGTTACACTGTGAAAAGTTTCTTGTGCTCATGGCAAGTTTGTTCCTTGCAGCGCTTGTAAGTACTTTCAACTACCATCTGTCGTATGTAATATTTTGGTCTTTATGTCTAGTATCAAATTATTTGTTTATTCAGTTTTTGTGGTTAGGTAAGTTGTTTAGCATATGATTATCAGAATCTCTGTTACCATTTACTGTTTTTCAATGGAATTTTCTGATCTCTAAAATTCAGTATTTAAGTTCAGCTGTTCTGGATTTTCTTCCAGTAGGGAGATTAGTGGACTTTCATATGATTCATGTGATGTTTATTTATGGTTCTCATGTAATTGTAACCCCTACTAATTCATTCACATCAGCAACGCTGTCCTCAGAAACCAATGGATCAACTTTTATTTTTATCTGATGGCTAACCTGAATCATGTCCTAATTGTAGATTTCCCCAGATGATATACGATGGGAGGGCGGGGACCCGGGTATCAAGCATCGGCCTGGTCAGGGTGGGGTTAAAAGGTCAACAGGCCGAGGTGGTGGCATTCCAGGAGCAGGAAGGGGAAGAGGAACCATGAAGAATCAGGCTAAGAAACAGTTTCCTCCTTCCCAAAATGGCATCGGCAAGAAGCGTGCCGGTGACATCGAGATCCTTCACACCGAGACACTTATAAAGGAAGTATGTATTTTACGAATTCATGGAACATTGTCAACTGTTCTATCATTTGACAGGATATTCATGGAACATTGTCAACTGTCGTGTCATTTGACAGCATATTTTTCTCTTATCTCTTTCCTGCTTCAATCAGGTGGAGAAGGTTTTTGGTGCGAGCCATCCTGACACGCTGGAGATCGAGAAGGCCAAGAAGTTGTTGAAAGTAGGGAAAACATGCCACCTCGCTCCTTTATTCAGCATCAATGTGTTTGTCTGAAATAACATTGAGGTGCCCCATCTTTGCAGGAGCATGAACAATCACTGATTGATGCTATTGCAATGCTTGCTGATGCATCTGATGGTGAGAGTGGTAAATACATGTAGCTCGATTCTCCATTCATGTTGTGCATGAGATCCTCCGAATCTGAAAAGTCACTTCTCCATCTATAATATTCCCCATGTGTCATCAAAGCTTTGCACATGACAAAGCAGAACCCGTTGAATCTGTTATCCACTCAATATAATAGGCTGGCTGGTAATCACTGCTTGCCGCAATTACCAAATCAAAGGGAATTCCACCATGATGTCTTTCTTTCCTTTGCTGTAGAACTGGGCGACCTTTGATTTCTGTTTGTTTGTTAATGGCAACTTTTGATAAGCTCAATTAAGAAGTCAAGTTATATACACTGGATTCTTTTAGATCCTTACAACTGGGCGATGGAGGCTAACATGCCCTCTCTTTTTGTTGGCAGAAGAGGGCGAGCACCAATTCCCGCACCAGCAATCCATGGGGTGGGGAAACCGGCGGCAGTACGGTGGGAACCAGCAAGGAGATAAGTATCGTGGCGATGACGTGACTGCCGGTGGAGGTAGAGAAGGTTCTGATGGTGACCGTTTGGTTGGACATGGTGACGATGATGACACATAGATTCCATATGCCAATTTGGTGTGTGGAAATTTGCAGTCTCTTTCGCAAGATATTGATCGCTGGCAACTGTAAGCTCGTCTCGAGGAAACCATGCTGAGGAATGTAGGAATGTGCCTCTCCAGGAACATAATACGAAGCACAGAGAGCCCTTGTAAATGCTTTTAGAACGGTTGCCGATTATTAACATCCTTGAAAGGGTCGAATGTGTGTGTTCTTTCTTAGTGTAACTCTTAATCAGATTATATAACAAACTCCCTTTAGCAACAGTAGTGAAGCTCTCCGTAAATCTTCGTCAGTCACTCACAAAACAAACTTTGTTTCCTGCAGTAGTTGCTGTGGCCGTCGGAAGAATCTTAAGTAGCATTAGAACCTGCAAAATTCAACAAATGATTAAACTACGGGAGTGTTTTGTGCTCAGCTTTCTCTTTCTTTCAAATTATATGTATCAGGGATTACATGACATCCATTTTGAACCCACAGGTGACTGATCAAACGTAGATTTTGTAGCACTCAGTACATACACAAAGCATCATAATATGTTACTCGTCTTAAGATCCAAGAACATCCATGAAGTGTAAAAACCAATCAAAATAAACATACAGTAAGCACATCATCAAGTACCAGACTACAATCAAACTCTGAACTTAAAACATGGGCGGCTACAATGGATACAGTCAACACCTTCCACCTCAAAATGCATTCCTAGGTTTTAAAAGTTGGACTTTGGTTAAAGATCGGCCCTTCAGCAAAAGATCATAATCGAATTGGATGGGTTGAATCAGCAAGGATAGTTTTAGAGTCTAGACGTCGGGTTTAGCATGAATAGATTTTAGCAAGAAAAGATGCACATAAATATAGATATATGAATTTAAAGAAAACAAACAACACTATGTTACAGTACAAAGGAAAAGGGATTATGAGCAGCTAAAACAAGCACGGCCAAGAAACTTCCTGAACAAAGAGTTGACATATAGAAAACTCTCTCTCTCTCTCTCTCTCTCTCTCTCTCTCTCACAAGAGCTGGATAAACACCACAATGATAAAGAGTCTCAAGTTTAAAGATGAAATGCCTTTACAACAAAATTCTCTTAGCAGTTAATTATTCTAGTAAGGGAGAAACTAAAGCGCAAGTAGTAATCAAAGATAAAAGGAACAAGTTAAATGCCTAAACCAACCAAAGGTCACCTCGCATGACTTTTCCCTTAAATATCTTAGACAAACATGCAGTGAGATCGAAGGGCGACATTACTGACACAATAAAAAAAAATACCCCATAAATTAAAACAGACTTCTAATGAATGTCGAAGAAATACTTACCCACTCTGCTATCGTAGTAAGCGCTCCACTTCACTACTGGTGGCTAAACTTCTTTCCTAAGAATGAGACTCTACCAACAAAGGTCAGATTGCACTATATGATGAAACCTATGTTTTTCCATTGCATACATAAAATGAGGAAAATGTGGCACAATACTTCTCTTGAGGTATATGGGATATGTACATAAGAGCTAACCTTTCTATGTTGATGAGGTTCACATATACACACATATAATGATTTTACTTTGACTCTTTTATGTTAGGCCTCCTTCAATCTTCTTGTCCATCTCACAATACGATCAAATGAATTTACCACAATTTCTTTTACAGGAAACAATAGGTGGAATATCGATTTAACAGATCAATTTGTTTTTCTAATGTGAATGATTGGTAATAGATGGAAAGAAGTAGAACAAAAACAAAGAAAATATTCAAAAAGATGAAGTTAACATCATTGTGTTTCAATGCCAATAAAATCTTGAAAAGGAACATGAATTCTAAGGATTCAAATCTTTTAATAGTGAGTTTATCGGATGACAACAACATAAACAAATGTGTTTCTAACCAAGTAAAACAGTAGAAAAAAGTGGAGTCAAGTAAGCAGAAAACTAAGCATCCAATCCCCAATCCTAGAAGATGCTTTTAATTAGCCCCTTACCAATCACTACCAGCAATAACATTGCAAAGCTACTTCTCTTTGGGAAGAACATAACGCAAAGGAAGCTTTAAATTTACCTTCAGCTATTCAGGAGGATCAGATCATCTGATGCAACACTCTACTGTGGAAACCTGCTCGGATCAAATTACAAGTTAGTTCAAAGCCTAGATTGACTGGAAAAGCGAAGGTCCAGCACGAATACGCAATCCCATGAGCCTATCCCATCCCAAATTGACGAGGCCAAAGTAAAACCCTAATCCACATGTTCTCACGATCAACTAGTGGGTCTCTACCAGAAATCTAATCCCAGCAGAAGAGACGAAGAATTGTTCTGTTTTCTAACCAAGATCTAGAATGTAATTCGATGAGAGAAATTGTTTCGCGATGCAAAAAATAATCAACAGCGGCGATCGGAAAGAGGTGGACTGATTAGGCGAACCATCGCTGCACAAAAGATAAAAGGCCCTGTAAAAACGATCGCGGAGCGGAAGAGAAAGAGGGGCGCACCTGATGAGTTCATTCTCGATTGGGTTCTCCGATTCGATTGAGCAACAACAAACCCCTTCCGAAAGATTCACCGAGTGGGGGTTCCATTGGATTCCCAGAGAGAGAGAGAGAGAGAGAGAGAGAGAAGGGGGAGGATATCCTTCTTGGGTTGTGTTGGGCGTGTTGGATGGGTGGAAAGCGACGGTGGCGTGGAAGCGGGCGTTAGGACGAGGGAGACGACGGACAGTAAAGATAACGACGCAGAGGAGGGAACGGTGCGTTGCCGACGTCAGGGACGACTCGGTCCCGCAAAGTTAACCCGCAGAGCTCTCACGTTGCAGATTACCATTACAGAACAACGTCGAACAATGAGAATAAAATAAGAAATTATGAACAAAATAAAATAGATAATATAGAGACCGTCAATACTAAGAAATTGTCAATAGTAAAATAAAATAAATTTATCATTATTTTTATAAATTACTTACTACAGTCATCTTAATTATGATTATAGGAGGAATATATTCTTATTATTTTAGATATGGTCTTTCTTTTTTATTTTTTCTTCGTTATTGTTATCGAAAGAAATATCTTCGAGGTTGGTCTGATATAGTCCGCACCTGTATATGTAGAATTGTTCAAAATATCTTCGCGGTGAAAACATTGAATTCTTGATATACTACAAGACTAAGGTCAGAAGAGATTTCTCGATTCGATCTCTTCGACACTCAAGTTAGTAATTCGAGGTAGGTGAGTGTGAACGTGATAAAAAAAGTGAGCTCTCTTTTTTATTACGTTGAATATAAGTTTTTATACTTGATCGTAAAGGGATAAAATATTTCATAAAATATTTTATGGGGATGAAACCTCTGATTGCCTTTGACAACCTCCCATTAACTTTTTATAAACATGACTGACAAGGAGGGACAACCTGCAATTACTTGCATTGGACCCTTTGTCCATGTGGACAAAGGGTGGCCTTTGTCTTCTCCTTATAGTATGGACATCATACGGAGGTCATGTGTCAAATAACGATTGACAAATAATGTTCTCTCTATTATTTGTCATCTTCTTCCAACCTGGACACTAGCTTGCCTTAGACTCTTTGGCTAAGTGTAACGTCTAATTTATCCGACACATTAAGCTTATGCCTTTTCGATTGATTCTTCGACAATGCTCATTAGATGGGCATCGACGGGTTGGGAGCCCATGACTCATGCCTTAAATTGACAACCTTCATCTCTCAACGAGAGGTTGTTCCTTGCTAAGGGGCCCTCCTCGAGAGTGAAGGAGTTGGGACGCCCAACCTTCGTGCCCTGGCACTAAGGGGGGTTAGGGTGCTTGATTTTCGCATTTCAACGAGGGGTTGCTACTCCTCAACGGGCCCTCCTCAACAATATATCAATTATTACTAACGGGCCCTCCTTTAGGCATGGAGGTTAGCAACGTTGGGTGTCAATTTTCCAACCTCCATGGCTTGGTGGTAAAGAAAGCAAGGGATTGGTTCCTAACCTTCATGACTCTTAGTCATCGCTGTCTTGGTTACCTCCTTGAACTTCCAACATTGCAGAACGGGCAACAGTACTCTTGGTCATCGCCTCTTATCCGTCTTTGGAATCCGAGAATCCCCTTTAGGAGCTCTATGCACTCTCACCAATAAGGTCATGGTCGTCGATGGTAGAGACAACCTCTACCACCTTTAGAGAGTAAGTAGGGTACGATAATAATAGGAGCCACAATACTATGTGTCAAAGAGGGATACATTTGTCGACCTTCGTGCCTCGACGATAGTGAAAAGGGAGGGTCGAGTACCCGACCTCCTTACCTCATGCGAAGGAAGGGGGTTGGGTTTCCCAACCCCTATTGTCACGAACTTAGTTGGTTTTGCCTAAGTCGTGCGGCACCCTTGCGTGTCCGTCCGCAAAAGTCAGCCTCCCTGAAACCTCCCATGGTCCCTTAGGACCTGCAATAGAGAAAACGGGTTAGAGAAAACGCCTCACTCGGGATCCACAAGCAATCATCTCCAGAAACACTTCTTAGGCAATGCAAATTACAAACAAACTTTACAAGCTCTGAACAGTTGCACAACAAAGGGGTAAAATGGTCTACTATAGACCGAAACTAAAATGGGACTATTAAGCCTTCGGTCGTCCCTCTACATGCTGTTCAAAATATGAACATACCAAAAGACACGGACATACATAAGCATTACATCAAACATCCTATTTTGAAGTTTGTCCGTGACATTCTCCCCCACTTATTCCTTCGACGTCCTCGTCGAAGCCTTTGCCGACACTGCAACTCCTCGCCTTTGCCGAGTCTTCAATCTTCTATGCCAGCTGCAATGCGCCCCTTGGCTCCCAGCTGCTCTCCGCTGCTGTTTTTGAGTAGTCGAACCTTTGATCCGCCATCCTGCTTCAACTCGCCAATGACTCTGACTTTTGTGTGGAGTTGGCTGAGTTGTGTTGATCCCTGTTGGTTCCTACGGATCCTCCAGATGAAGAAAAAGACCATCCTTACTATGCGCCAGTCTCTCAAATGCCTCATGATGCTTGAACTGGGTGGATGCTTGTTGGAGCTTTAACGAGCATCGCCTCGCAAACTTTTGAAGTTTTTGGGTCCTTCCTCCACAAAATTTATTCATCGACTCTTCTTTCACTTAGTTGTCATTTCCAAGTCGATTCGCATCACTTCCGCTTTCGATTGGCATTCTGTTAGGAAATGAAGCAGATAATCTACTCTCAGTAGCACTGATCACCATTGGTGAGGATTTGACAACTATTGTCTTCTAATATCTTCGAAGGGCCTTTGAACCTGTGTAGAGCTCCTGTACTGGATAGATAAGAGAATTGAGGTACTCGGTTTCGCCCATTCTCTTAAGAGTTGAGAAGGCAATGGTTACTTGACTTCGCCCGCCTCCTCAAGGGTTGTACTCCATGCATCGAGCTGGTTACTGGTTTTCGCCTGCTCTTTGCTCACACTTCTGAAGCACTCGAAGTGTTTGCACTCCTTGCGTTGAGTTAGCTACTGTGATTCACCTTCTCAATGCCATCGAACTTCTGGAATGCAGGAAGTTTTCACCCCAACTTGGAGTAAGTCTCTAATAGTTTTGGTCGCCTTTGGGATTGTACCGTCTTCTTCATCAACCCTGCCGCCTACTCCACTGAGTAGCAAAGGTACAGCACCGCGTACTGCCTGCTTCGTTCCTTAGTCGTGCACTCTTGCATGACCCGAAGTCCTTCACTTTCGGCTATCTTGATGAGAAGCTCGTTGACACCGGTCTTATGAAGTCCCTTGGCCTCTGCCCTTCAGCCTTGTCTTGGTACTTGGAGTTTGCCTCTGCATGCTCCACCTTCTCGGCCCCATTCACGACCAAGCACTCTCCCCCCATGAGAGCAAGGGATCGATGACTCCACAGAAGTCCCACCTCTGTGGTACCATGGCGTTGCCATGCCCATGGCTCTACTATCCGTCGCCTCACATCTGCATCCCTTTCTTCACGATCGGTATATATGTCTCTGTGGCACTCCTCCGAGTCCACCTCCATTCTAACCGATGCTTGATTTTGGGTAGCTAAGCCCCTCTGGACTTGTCGTCGCTTCCTCGCCCCTTTCGACCCCCTGCTTCAACACCTCTGTGTTCTCCAAGCAGATCCCTTTGGTCGATGGAAAGACAGACTGCAACTCCCATGCATGGCCTCTGCCATAACATTGTAGGGTTTACACCGATTCTGTTCTCCTTAGCTTCATTGGTAGCAACGTTCGCTTACTCGACCTTGTCCTTTGACTTGCCGGGCTCCCTTAAGCGAATATTGGCTCTGGAGCAATCCAACTCTCCAGCTGCTTCGATCATACCTCTGCATGATCAAGTCTCTCTCATGGGACTCACTGGTACTTGCATTCGAACTTTTTCCGTTGGTAGAACACAGCCCCCATATGCTGATGACCAAGGCTTTCATCCGATGCAAAATTCGATGCACGCACGGAAGACCCGCCTCTGCGGTACCATGGCCTTCACTCCTTGAATCCATAGCCCTTCTTACCGTCGTGTTGTTCACCGAAGTGAAGCTGCCAGTAGCTCCTGATCATACCTCCGTATGATAAGTCCCTCACGGGACTTTACCCGTGTGTATCGCATTGCCACGAACTGTTCCACCACGATCCGCTGCACCATGTCGCCTCCTGGTGACATCTCTATTGCCTTCTGATTCTTGTGGAATGAACTCGAATTGTGGTCCCTCCATTTGTGGTCTCTGCCACCACATTGCAGGGCCTCTTCCACTTTCAATTGTGTTCGCTCCTTTGGCAATCGACCTTCGTCCACCCGCTCTTGGGTCACACCTAGACGAAGCACCGCTCTAGGACAGTCCATTGCCTAGTAGCTCCCGAAGTCCACCGACTTCGCTGCAATTAGTGCACCATTGTTTGGATCCTGGGCCTCTGCCCCTACCAGCACAATCTCCGCTGTGCACCGCTCCCTTTCATGGCAACTTGAATGGCAACACTGTGGCATATTCTTCAAGAGTACTCGCCTCCGCGTCCTCTTGCCCCGTGCCAAGGCCTTCTGAACCCAACTTTGCCTCCGCAAGCTGAGTCGCCTCAGTTCCTCCATCAAATGCTTCTTCGAGATAAGGTGCATGTGCCTAGAAGCTCCCTTCGTCTTTGGCACCATGCAATCCGAGTCCGCTCTATCAGAAATGAAGGACCCATGGAACAACATGATCCTGCTCTTGCCTCTACAAGAGTTCATGTCCTTGACCTCTGTCTAAGGAAAGCTATGCGCCTCCGCTCCATGTTCCCACTTCTATGCCGACTCACTTCATGCGGCTTGGGTATTTCGCTAAGTTACACCCAAGTTGCTTCGCTCCTCGTTTTTGTCATTGAGTTGATGGTGGCCCTCGCGCCCACCATTCCACGGGTCAGCCCTCCCTTGAGTCTGATCTATATATCGACTCCAAGTGTGCCTTCATTTGTTTTGCTTTGGGTCACTCCCCCACTTGATCTCGCAATGCATCCACCGATGCATTCTCTCAAGCGAGATCATACGACGACTCCTCGCCGCTCGCTCGGTCCATTGAGCTTCGTGAAGTTGTTGTTTTTGAGGTACTACTCCTCAACATGTGCAGTCTATTGCACATGATTCTCCCTCTGGAGAGTCGGGATTTATCCCTCTTGGATATCCATCCCGTTGGAGCAACATCTCTCTTCGTTTCGGAGACCACCATCCCCTTGGACTACTCCGATTTGTTGAACAAACTGCGCATTGTTCTGCCTCCTGTAAACACACTTGCTAGATTGCGATTCCACGTCAATACAGCCCCCACTGCACCACTCAAGGCCTAGCAACATGCTGAACTCGCTGCACACTTCAGCCTCCTACGGACGTATCCTTTACATGCCGAAGAGAAAGTTTCAATGCTCCATGGAGCCGAGTTTCGGTCGCCTTGGGATGGTCACGAATATTCCATCATCCGCATACAAGCCCTTGCATGAGTACCGAATTTTTCGAGTTAGAAATTCCCCTCACCTCTGTGAGCTTTGCACAACTCTTTCGGTCGCTGAGCAACTCATTCCACCTTGCATGATCTCATCCTTTACCAAGCGCCTCGCTTGCCGTGAGCACCATCAAGTATAGTTGCCAACGTTGAGCCATAGCTCAAACTCAACCATCCCAACCTTTGTGCGCTTCGTATTCTTCCCAGCTTGCTCGTCCTCGTGGTGCCTCTCACGCGAAGGGTTGGCCATTCCTCTGAATGCCAATCTCAGATGCTCGCTCCTCTTAGCGGCTCTATTTCCCTACATCGCCATGCTCGTTTTCCTCAAACGATTGCGTGTGCTGGCTGCCCTCAATGCAGCCCCGCTAGGTCCCCCACGTTTGCATGTTAAGTTTTTTTATGAGTGCTTGTCCCGCTCTGATACCATCTGTCACGAACTTAGTTGGTTTTGCCTAAGTCGTGCGGCACCCTTGCGTGTCCGTCCGCAAAAGTCAGCCTCCCTGAAACCTCCCATGGTCCCTTAGGACCTGCAACAGAGAAAACGGGTTAGAGAAAACGCCTCACTCGGGATCCACAAGCAATCATCTCCGGAAACACTTCTTAGGCAATGCAAATTACAAACAAACTTTACAAGCTCTGAACAGTTGCACAACAAAGGGGTAAAATGGTCCACTACAGACCGAAACTAAAATGGGACTATTAAGCCTTCGGTCGTCCCTCTACATGCTGTTCAAAGCATGAACATACCAAAAGACACGGACATACATAAGCATTACATTAAACATCCTATTTTGAAGTTTGTCCGTGACACTATGGCTCAATGTTAATGAAAAGGGAGGGTCGGGTGCTCGACCTCCCTATCTTAGTTGTATGTGTGGTCAGGTTTCTTGACCTTCATGGTTTAGTAGCAACAAAAAGGGAGGGTCAGGTGCCTGACCTCCCTACCTCATGCAAAGGAAGAGAGTCAAATTTCCCAATGTTCTTACCTTAGTGGTGATATGGGTTGTGATGAGGATCATAAGTAAGGGATACAAATATTACTGGTAGCGATGTGGTAGGCTACAAAGACTCTCATCATCGAGGGACCCATCTTGGGTGGAGGAGTGTTCTTTCTACTAGATCCCTTCTTATTCTTTATTTTTTGTATGAGCCACCAAGTTACTGAACTACATTAGGCAATGGCCTACCCATCTCGGGTAACGAAGAGGTCACCACTTGACCTCCCTACTTTGGGCACTCTTTCTTGTGTCTTTTCACATAGTGAATTTACTCTTATATAAGTCTAGTTTTTTCGACTCATGCACCTTAGATACATTTTACTTTATGCTTCCGCTATGGTAGGTTTCTTGTCATGGGGTTAGATTTTTTTTCGATTCACGGGCCTTAGCACATTCGATCTTAGGCTTGTCACTGTAGTAGGTTTCTTTCTATTCAAGTCATATTTTATTAACTCACGTGTCTCGAATATATTTTTCTTTATGCTTCTCGTTGTAGTAGATTTTTTCTTACATGAGCTAGGTTTCTTCGACTCACGCACCTCAGGCATATTTTATTTTGTGCCATCGATCGTGATAAATTTCTTCTTATGCGGGTTAGGTTTTCCCAACTCATATGCCTTGGGCACATTTTGCCCTATGCCTCATATTGTTATGAGTTTTCTCTTACATAGGTCGGATTTTCTTGACTCACATGCCTCAAACATCTTTTGTCTTTATTTTTTTTTAATATAGATCAAGTTTTCTCAACTTACACATCTCAGGCATATTCTAGCTTACGCTTCTTACCTTAGACTTTTATTCACATGGGTAAACATGAGGATAGTAACTATTATCTTCTCTCTTTTGATCCTATACAAAGATCAAATGTATCACTGATTAACAAGATTCTCCCTATCAATTGTTCTATTATCTTTCATTCGTGCATACTCACCTCTCACTCTCTACCTTTCAGTTGCCTTTTAATCACTATCTCATCTCCATTTGACCTCCCTTCTTATGGCCTCTCATCGTAATATTCACTTTTCACCATCTCTCCCTCACTATCAATCTACCTATTATCTCCTTCTTCCTCTACTACCGTTTCTATCTTTCCTCATGCTCACTTCTCTCTCTTTCATCGATGCCTCCGTCTCCATCTCCCTTTTTTTCTTTCTTCTCTCATCATTATTTCTTTGCTACCCCTCTATCAATAATTTTGATTCCTCTTTTTGCAACAATTGCCTCATTTTCATTGCAATCATATGTAAACTTCATTAGCTCTGGAGTATATAATATTAAAAACATGTCAAATTTAAATATAATTATTCATCAATTCACACAAAAATAACAAAAAACTATAAATTCATCGTTCTTTTGGGATTGCTACTTCATCGTAAAAGCCTGAGATAAAATGAATAACATAAATTGGGATCGAATATAGCTGATCCGAAGTCCCTACGCATATGTTTATATGTCTATATGTAATATATTATAAACCTACATAAAGATGGCCCATTAGTATGTTGGACTATAATGGGCCGGAGGCCTATCAGGCTCCCGTGACTGAGCCCATCAAAGACATATGACCCACCACGGGCACGTGGACTCACGTGATGCCATATCGTTTAGGCCTCGCCATTTGCGGCGCGGACTTCAAACCCAGTGCCATCAGAAATTGAATTCGTTTAACATCCGACGGTTCGAGTCCTCCGTTTCGCCATTTGCTATAAATAAGTGTTTGCTACTCCGTTATGCGCCCTTTCGAGACTCGGCCGTCCCCGCTCCTCTCGCTTGGCGGTCTCAAACCCTAGCTAGGGTTTCGGTCGATATATATTTCTCCACTCTTATCTTCCTCTCTCGATCTGTCCTTCGTCTGCTAGTCACCACCCGCTCGGTGATCCGGATCGTCTGGTGGTCGCAATGGAAGCCGCTCGCAAGAGAGGGAGGCCGGAGGCTGCCAATGGGGGCGGCGCTGGCTCGAAGCGGCTGAGAGGTTGGATTAAAATCTATTACCTGCTATTCTCCGTTTCTCTTCTCCTTTTCCTTTTTCGGATTGCCGAGGTTCTTATGTGCACTATGCCATGCTTTAGTGTAGGCTCTAGATTTCGGAGAGGGAAACCGTGGGTTCACTGTCGCCTTTGATTTTTTGAGATTTCTCTTGTTCATGCAAAGATTATTGTTTATTTATTCTTGTGTTTATTTTGAGCTAAATGGTATTTACGGTTATAATTTTTTTTCGATTCACGGGCCTTAGCACATTCGATCTTAGGCTTGTCACTGTAGTAGGTTTCTTTCTATTCAAGTCATATTTTATTAACTCACGTGTCTCGAATATATTTTTCTTTATGCTTCTCGTTGTAGTAGATTTTTTTTCGATTCACGGGCCTTAGCACATTCGATCTTAGGCTTGTCACTGTAGTAGGTTTCTTCGACTCACGCACCTCAGGCATATTTTATTTTGTGCCATCGATCGTGATAAATTTCTTCTTATGCGGGTTAGGTTTTCCCAACTCATATGCCTTGGGCACATTTTGCCCTATGCCTCATATTGTTATGAGTTTAAAATGGATCGAATAATGGTCGAAGTCCCTACGCATATTTTATATGTGCTATATGTAATATATTATAAAGCCTACATAAAGATGGCCCATTAGTATGTTGGACTATAATGGGCCGGAGGCCTATCAGGCTCCCGTGACTGAGCCCATCAAAGACATATGACCCACCACGGGCACGTGGACTCACGTGATGCCATATCGTTTAGGCCTCGCCATTTGCGGCGCGGACTTCAAACCCAGTGCCATCAGAAATTGAATTCGTTTAACATCCGACGGTTCGAGTCCTCCGTTTCGCCATTTGCTATAAATAAGTGTTTGCTACTCCGTTTATGCGCCCTTTCGAGACGCGGCCGTCCCCGCTCCTCTCGCTTGGCGGTCTCAAACCCTAGCTAGGGTTCGGTCGATATATATTCTCCACTCTTAGCTTCCTCTCTCGATCTGTCCTTCGTCTGCTAGTCACCACCCGCTCGGTGATCCGGATCGTCTGGTGGTCGCAAATGGAAGCCGCTCGCAGAGAGGGAGGCCGGAGGCTGCCAATGGGGGCGGCGCTGGCTCGAAGCGGCTGAGAGGTGGATTAAAATCTATTACCTGCTATTCTCCGTTTCTCTTCTCCTTTTCCTTTTCGGATTGCGAGTTCTTATGTGCACTATGCCATGCTTTAGTGTAGGCTCTAGATTTCGGAGAGGGAAACCGTGGGTCACTGTCGCCTTTGATTGGTTATAATTTTTTTTCAAGAAGTGTAGTTTTCACCTTTTTTTCGCTGTCATAAAATTATTATATTACTTGATAGTTATGTTCTTCACTGATTCAGAAGGGCTTCGGTGGTTTTAAGGTGTATGGTTCTGTTTGATTTGTTTAGTGTCTGATTAAGACTTCAGATGCATTTTATTGGATAATTTCAATGAGAGAAAGTTATTGATGTTGTTCTGGTGTTGTAGCAGAGGGCTCTTTTAGCTTCGAAAAGCTACATGTTGCTTAATTTTATTTGTGAGCCAATATATCCTTTATCACGACGCAGTTACCTTCCCAAGTGTCCTACACACACAAAAAAAAACATGTACAGATGTTTTGCTCTTCTTAATTTTAATTTTCCTCAATATGCAATATGTATTGTTGAAAAGTTTGATAGAGAGACATGTAGCTTATTATCATAACTGCCAGTTTTATTATCAAAGTTTCTTCTGTCTCAAAAGTAGATGTCCTTGTTTTTTGTTTCAGCCTCTAAATGACAGTATGACACACAAAGATTTTAACTAGCTTAAATAGCTTTAGTTGAGTATCTTTTGCAGTGATTTGGAAAGCGCTAGGTGCCAAAAGGCGCCAGTCTCAAAATGCCCGAGCCCAAACGAAACGATGCACTTTAAAATATTAAAATATAAAAAATTAATATAATTAATAAATATGATTATATAAATTAAAATATTATTAACGGTAGTTAGAGAGAGAGAAAAGAGTCATTGACAGTGAAAAGTGAGGAAAGAGAGGGTTGCGGTGATGGAAGAATTTTTAGACGACAGTGCAGTGGAGGAAGCTGTGGACGGTAGCAGCATCGACAGAGGAAGTGATGGATGATAGCAATAGTGGCAAAGGAAGTTGCGGATGACAGTAGCGACAACTGTGGAAGCTGCGATTGGCGACGTTGTGGGCGGAGAAAGCTTCAAAGGTGTCTATCGGTGGCGGAGGAAGTTGTGATCCTCTCCCTCAACGGTCGAAGGAGCTGCACACGGAAGCAATGATGACAGAAGAGAATTGCGCATGAAGGCTAGGTTGTCGGACTCTTTCATATGCGACAGAGGAAGCCTTGGTCTTGTGCGTCAGCGGCGAAGGCAAGGGCAAAGGAAGCATTGGCGGTGGAGGCAGAAGCTACACTAGGGTTGATTGCTCGGGGTCGCACAGGGGTGCGGAGGGTGGGTTTTATGGGTGCTGTAAAAGAAAATTGCTAGTTGGTTCAATCGTACTGTTCAACCGAACCAGACTTCAAAATTTTGGTCAGGTTGCTTCATTTGAATCGAGCGTTCACCCAAGGTGTTCGACGCCTAGGTTTAGGTAAGCGCTCATGCGGCGCTCCACTGAAGCATGTTGCCTGGTTGACACTTGAGGTGCTCGGGCCTCGCCTCGCCTCACTCGAGCGCCTAGGCGAGTGCCCGGGCACCTATTTAAATAAACCACTGATCTTTTGTAGCTTCCTTTATATTTTGATCAACCTAAATGAAAGTGCTGGATCTAAGAGCTTGGATGTCATGCAGAAATTCCAATGATTATAAAGCTCATGAATGTTTTAAGTTTTTAATTCACTGCCATCTTGTTGCATCAGTATTTAAAGATAATTCCACTGTGCTGCTATACCTCAATTAAATTGCAGTTAGTCTCAACACAACAGGTTGCGTCAAATTATTGCTTAATGAATGAATATGTCTTGTTATGATTTTCTACACATGATAAATCTTTGGTAATAGTCATCATGGATCTCCAGTTTCTCATAATATAAACAAGTTTGAGATATCTACTTATTAATTGAAATTATAGTGTTGATCTGACTTTCTATTGTAAATGAAAATTTTATTGCTAAAATTTTATCAAAGGTAGTAGGTTGTTTAATGTGTACTTGAACTATTAATAGTAAATGATCAGAACTTAACTGAGAACACGTAATTAATGTTATACAGAAACGGACTCTTTCCAATCTGGTATAGGAAGCAAATCGAAGCCATGCACCAAGTTTTTCAGGTTCTAATCCTAACTCATCTAAAATCAACATCCTATAGCAACTTTTTTTTCTGCAACTGTATATGAAAATTGAATTAAAATTTTTATACTTTATGGACCAGTGTTTTTGTTGCTAATCTATCAGTCATTTAAGATTGTGATACAGGTTTATGTGCTCTAATCAAGTTAACATCACTGAACAGCGTAAATTGGAGTTCACAAGAGCCCTTTGGTTATCAAATTCCTCAACATCATAGCAACCATAAAGCAAGATAAATATGATTGATTATTTATACAGCTGGTTACTTCCAGTTACTTGGTTACTTATATGCAATTGTTTGCTATTTGTCTTGGCAAGTTGAGTTTTGTTTGTAATTGATGTTTTTATTGGATTAATCCTGAGTTTTTTCAAAACAGTGTTATCTTGTCAAAAGATAATATTTGTGCACATTGTTTGTCATTGATGTTGTAGGGATCTTGTTGTTTTTCTTATTTGCATTATAAAAAGTAAGTTTAGATGGACCATTAAGTACACAAATTGTTAAGAAATATGTTTTTGATGTTTATCGAGCATGTAGATGACAATAGTGTGACATCATTTACAAATCTTCTAAGAAGGCAAGATTGCACTGTAATGCCAGACCACTCCTTCCAGTTGTTCGAGGGAAATGACATGGAACATTTTTATATGCATGACATTGTGTTTCCATTAAAGATGGCATCATTTATGGAACCATCTTGACTCATTTTACAATCTAAATCCCAGTTGTGAATAGCACACTTTAATATTATCATATATGAACAAGTAGTTTTTATCTAACAAGCAGATATAGTAAAAGGATGAAAATGAACTTGTTAGTCACATTTGTTAAACTGTGAATTTGTTTGACTACTTATGTACAATAAATTGGCATATGGTTGACTGGGTGGACTTTGATGAAATTTTTCATGAGGATCATTTCTTTGGCTAGTTTGTGGAATTGACACTTGGCATGGTATTATGTGAAGAAAACTTTAAACCACGTAAACTGGTGGTAGTGGGTGTTTCTTGGTATACTTGGTAATGTCTTGTTTGTTGTCCTCTGTCACATGCTTGTACTCTATAGATAGTGCTTTTTTGGTGGTCATAAATGACTCTAATTTGTTCCACATAGCATCCTTCAAAATCATATAATTTTGCATTTTTTGAGACTAAAATGGTATGTTTTCCTTGGTTTTTGTTATTATTCACATGCTGAAGAGCTTTCTTTAAATAGTCATTTTGTTGACAGTATTATTTCAGTATACGATGCCTGATGTTTTTTATCTGTTTAGTTATTTCATCTTAGCTTTCTGGCTACTGTTTTAGGGGATGCTTGTTGCAGTAAATTTGATGTGGTGTAAAATGGGAAATGATCTCAAGTGACTTATCATCGAACTTTAATATGTAACTTAATTATTTTAAATATTACCATTGGCTATGTTTCATAAATTTGGAGACTTTTTTTTTTTGTGTGGTTACCAAGGAAACAACCTTTGTACTTGCGGAGGTAAGATTGCTTGCAATGATCCTAACCCTAACTACATATTGGTTGGAGCCTCTGTCCATTGGACGGTCTCATTCCCTTTTTTGTCATGTTGGATGTTGATTTTGTATAAAAATAATTGTCCTATTAAAACATGCATTTTATTTATTTATTTTCATTGTTTATGGCTTTCAGTTATTTATATATGCAACCCTGATGTACGAGTTGCTACCCTGCAGCACTGCTGGTTGCCCATTTGGAGAGGGTTGCCATTTTCTCCATTATGTTCCTGGTGGCCTTCAGGCTGTTGCACAGATGACCAACTTAGGGAATCCAGCACTTGGACCTCCATCGAGGAATCCAGTGGCTCATCCTGCCATTCATGATGGTGCTCCTGTACCTCCTGTGAAGACCCGTATATGCAACAAGTACAACACAGCTGAAGGCTGCAAATTTGGAGAGAAATGTCATTTTGCTCATGGCGAGCGGGAGCTCGGCAAGCCCATCTTATCTTCTTTGGATGGTCCAATGGCACCGTCAATGGGGGGACGACTGGGAGGCCGATTTGAACTGCCTCCCCCTGCGGGTGTGGATGCAGCTGCTGCTAGCTTTGGAGCCTCTGCCACTGCAAAGATTAGTGTGGATGCATCCCTTGCAGGCGCTATAATTGGTAAAGGTGGGGTTAACACCAAGCAGATTTGCCGAATGACTGGTGCAAAGCTGTCCATCCGCGATCACGAGGCAGACCCTAATCTGAGGAACATTGAACTGGAGGGATCTTTTGACCAGATCAAGCAGGCTAGCGCAATGGTTAGAGAACTAATTGTTAATATTAGTGCCAGCACTGGAATAGCAGCCAGGAATGCAGCTCCTGCAGCATCGGCTGGCCCTGGAAGCAACTATAAAACCAAGTTGTGTGAGAACTTTGCCAAAGGAGCATGCACTTTTGGTGATCGTTGCCACTTCGCTCATGGGGCAAGTGAGCTTCGCAAGTCTGCTGCATGAAGAAATGTACCTTCTTTCCTTGCCTTCATGCCTTCTTTTTATCTTATCATCCATCTTATGGAGTCTCTCATGAATTTAGAGACATTTCTTATATTTTGAGTTGTATTTATGCAGTTAATGGCACTTTCTTTTTCTTACCTCCCCTTTGATTATGTGTTGAAAAGTGGTGCTCTGTTGCTGGCAGATTTGGATGACTCGAGTTAAATAATGCTATTTTTCTGGATACTCGCGGATCAATTCCGATGAATCGTACATGTGAAGTCGCTGCCATTTGATTTTAAAGAGAATCTATTGTACCAAGTTCTTGCGACATGCGGTGATCCCTGTGACCATATTTAGATGAATCGATCCCATTGCTTCTGTGACGTGACCACTCCACGCGGCCAACTTCTTGTTTGGGAAGCGGCAACAGTAGTAGCTTGTGCAGAAGCCATCTAATTTATGACTTCTGTAGAGCTACAGACACAGAAAAAAATGCTAACAAAAAATGCTAGCAAAAAAAGCGGCAACAGAAGATTTCCCTGCAATTCTCTCTCTGTAGAGCTACAGACAGACACAGAAAAAAATGCTAGCAAACGCTACAGAAACATTCCCAGATAAAAAAAAAGCCAATTTATGACCTTTGGTATCGTTTATTTACAAGGTGGCTATATATAAAGGTTAGGAAACAAGAAAAAATCCCACCTCCATTATCAAGCTAAGAGATCCACGTTGACTCAAACCCAGCTGCAATTCCGATCCATCCTCCGAGAACTCAAAAAATCAAACCAAAAATAAGAAGATGAAGAAAGAAAGACGACGACAAGGACTCAGCAGTCTTCCTCGTAAGCAAAACATGAACCCCTCCTCATACATCGGTCATTCATGTGAAAGCAACGGGAAATCGATCAAGTCCTGGAAGATCAAACCCGTGTCTCCCAAGGGTCCTCCGGAGACGCCCTCCTTCCACCAATCGCCGCCGTCTTCCTCCTCCAGGAGTTCTTCCTTGACATCCTCCGGTGCACCGATCGCGGCCACCGGTGGCGCCTGCTTCTTGCTGCCTGTTCCCGTGGCGGGCTTCCCCGTGAGTCGTTGCACCAGCTCCCGGAAGTTGTCGACGTCGGTCTTTATGATCTCCGGCGTGACTATGTGCACGATTCTGATCTTGCGTTTCAGCTTCGATATCACATGCGAATCCTTGCTCGATGTCAACGAAGCTGGCCGATCTTTAGCTGCTTGGCTCATGTTGCCTACGGATAGAAGAATATAGCTGACAGAGATATAGATAGGTAGATCTAACTTATATCCAGAGAGGGAGAGAGAAAGAGCTAATGAGCACTATGAGGGGGAAATGAGAAGATAAGGGACAAGTCTTGGAGGCAAAATAATAATAATAATAGAAGAAGAAGGAGAAGAAGAAGAAGAAGAAGAAGAAGAAGAAGAAGAAGAAGAAGAAGTATCAGCGTCAAAAGAATGGGAGAAAGAGACTTCCCCCACATAAAAAAATAAGTGCTTAGTTTCTATCCACTTTTTTCTTCATGCGTGTGCATAAGGTTGTACTTCTCTTCACCTAATTAGGATGTGCTATTGGTGAATCTTTACTATCTATTACCTTTATGAGCTGATAAAAGTATCTATACAGCAGAAGTCTAACCAAATCCCTTTCTCATCATAAAATCTCTCTCTCTCTCTCTCCTCTCTCTCTCTCTCTCTCTCTCTCTCTCTTTCTCTCTCTATGCAGAAAAGGAGATGGTGAGCAGTTCCTGTTGTGATGATGGATCATGGTTCATTATTTCTGACAGATTAGTGGTCATGACTTCAATACCATGAATCATGTGCCTTAGCTTCTCTCAGCACTCTTTAATTTTGTTCTTATCCTCCTCACCCATGTCTGATCCGAGTAACGAGGAGTCCAACATATAAACTAAGCAACAAAAATGAAATGTTTCATGATCAATCATCAATCTCTACTTTATTCAAGTAAAACCAAGCTGCCTTTGGATGCCTTCCTGTGATGCTCACAAGTGTTGGCCAACCAACAGCTAACAAGAACTAAATATGTACATATGTTGGATCAATTAGACATTCTAGTCTTAGTTTATGTGCCAAGATCAAAGGCTTTCCTTCATGAAAGGGAGGGAAGGGCTTTTTAAGAGCTTCGTTTGTGTTTTGAGGTAGCAGATTCTTGTTTTTTACTGGTCAAACATGCAAATAATTCCTAGTAATTATATTGCTCTCTTTTCTTCTGTAAACACAAGAAGAAAAGAACAGCAGTAACTTGTTTTGATTGCAAGGATTCATAGTGCTTTCATCTCTTTTTTCTGCTATGAAGCTGCATACTTGCAACCCGCTATTTCTTCTTCTCAAGAAATGTTACCAAATTCCTCCCAAGAGATCTAAACTTAAGATATGAACATAAATTTAATGGAGTAGCTACTGATGTTCCAACTGCTACAGCATGTCCTTTCTGTACTGACCATTAGAAAAGTCTTTGAAGGCTGTGATGAGACTTCACAAGATGGCTTTAAGATCATCTAAGGTCTTGCATTATATGAGTCTGCAACTTTTCTTCGGTGCAAGCAACCAACCATCAACTTTTCCACTCTCCTAGCAATGTGTTCAGCTGGTTTATGGTATGATATCAGTTTGATGTCAATGACAATAGAAAAATTAATTCTATGCACAAATTCATCAACAGGCCATTAATCAAAGCTATAATTGGTACTATACGCCCTATTGGTTACACTTAATCCTCTTGACTTGAGCTATGTCAATGCCCCTTCCTAACTCCATGGGTTACAGGCACAAGTTGTGATTAACATAATGGTCACTGTGACATTTAGACGGGTTAGAGAAAATATTTACGTTTATTAGGACTCAATGCTGCAATCAACACATTAATATGCTAACCGCTAAAGATTAACATAATGTTCCATCTTTTAATGCTTCTATCTGTATAACAATAATATTATACGATGGGGTACAAAAGGGGGACTTCTCACCTTCCTGAATCCGAGATGCTGGTTGGAGAAAAATTAAAAGCTGGGCCAACTATAGAAGATATGATTATTTAGTTTGAGATAAGGTGACTGACAAGTCTGGCATTGTTCCTATGAGAAATGGATTCAATTACTTAATACAAATGTCTCCATCATGCATCCTAGATTTTGTTTAGGGGTGCCATGTTGGGTGTAGTGGTTTGATTTGAATAGTACATGCAACCTATGTCTTGGATTACTTTCTGCGCCTCACATCTATAATGTTGATGACCCCAATAGAATACACTCTCTTGTTTGTGTTTGGTCCAAACAATTTGGGGGCTCGTGATTGGCATAGAATTGGAGAGAGAGAGAGAGAGAGAGAGAGAGAGAGAGAGAGATGCTGAAACATTTAATTGCTTCCTCAGAGAACCATAGAATCGTTAGGTCGATTCCAAAGGAGAGGAAACCTCAAGATCAGGGGAAGGCACAAGGAACTCCATAGGTCTTATGCATTGCATGGCAACCTTCCCACGTAAAGGACTCTCAGTGCAAATCTCCAAAGGGAAGAATACAGAAACAGGGCGACTCCCACCGATCGACTTACCTCTATTTATGGAGGAGGATTTTGTTTTTGTTTTTGTTCATCCCCAGCAGCAGGCAGATACTGAGTCAAAGGTTGTGTCTTGCTTCGATAGAGATCACAATGGTACGTAATCAATCCACAATGACAAAAGAAAAGATTGCTATTTTTCTTTTGATGTTTGAGAGTTTTATTGTTTGTTGGTGGGGGGGGGGGAGAAAACAGAGCAATATTGTGAACGAGGAGATCGTCGTGAAGGTCGGACCGCGCGGGGACGTGGTGAGCCGAAGCGTCGAGTGGGATGAGTCGAGCTACGGGAACGTAAAGCAGATCCTCGTCACCCATGGCAACGCCATCAACTCCATCCAAATCATATACGACATCAATGGCACCGTAGCACTCGCACACAGGCACGGTGGCGATGGCGACTACTTCGACTGCGTCAGTGATCTCCTTCCCCCCGCTCATTTCTCTCCTTCCTTGTTTCTGTACCCGTTGTGTGGTTTACAGATTAGCTTCGAACCCTGGGAGTACCTGACGTCCATCGGCGGCCACTACGGACCGGTGGAGCAGCGAGGTGCGGTGGTGATGAGGTCGCTGAAGTTTGGCACCAACCGGACGAACTACGGCCCATTCGGGCGGGAAGAAGGCACTCCCTTTTGCTTCAACTTCCACTCCGGCCTTGACTTCGGTGGGTTTCACGGTCGCTCCACCGGCAGCCACCTCTCCGCCCTAGGCATCTACGTCAAAAGCATCAGCCTGAAGCACCATTTCAAGCCTGATCCACCTCAGCGCCACGCCGAGCAGCCGCGCCTGTGCTCCGCTTCCGTAGATCCTTGTGCCAGTGTTCCCTGTGCTCGGGTCGATCCTTATGCCTGTGTGCATTCGATACCAAGATGAGATTTCCTCGTATGAGAAAAATCCTCTATGCTAAATATGTATAAATGACTATCAAAGTTCACTATCTAACTAATTACATGATATGATATCGTAATAAGATACGAAGGATGTTTCAAAAGTGTATGACTTTTATTACAAATATCGCAATGAGTGATAGTGTTATTAATTTTAAAGGTAGAAAGAGAATAACGAGAAAGTAATTTTTACTAAATAAAAGATAAGGGATGACCAAGACGACTATGCCGTACATTAGGAGCTGCGACTTGAACTATAGGCAGGGTAATTTGCAAAGCGGATGATCACTCATAAATATTATCTTTGTTCTGGCCCTTAACTAAAGATGCCCCATACTCAAATTCTTACAAGAAAAAAGTTAAGAAAGAATTCAATGAATATATTATTTTATTTATAGAATTGAGAAATGAAAATAAGGTTTCGTTTACTATTAGGTACACACGAACTAGATTGAGAAAGTTGTGGTAAGTGAACTAAACGTTGAGAAACTAGAATGAGTAATGAGAATTTTTTTATCATCACCGATGATGATATCTTCATTTCCGCCATAGTTGTTGTAGATGGACAAGTTTTGAAAATCAGAAATGATATGATAAGAGGCGCCAGAGTCCATAATCCTCTTTGCTAAATGTGTATAAATAACTATCAAAATTTACTATGTAACTATACTCTGTAATTACATCTTATATTTTATCAGCCTTAACACACAGCTCACGTCTCGCCATACGTCATTTGTCAACGAGCTTACCCTTACTCAAATATATGTTATTCAGCGATGACATTACGATTCCCATCGCATAACCTTTTCTTTAATTAGAAATATATTAATTTATAGTAAATACGAAAATAATATTTTCGTTATTATATATCTAAAGAGGCATTAAAGATGTCTTATGAATTATTGAAACACCAAAAATAATAACAATGTTTATTTTCCTCAATTGTGTTATATAGTCGCATAATGTCATCCATGAAATCGATAAGTTATTTGTTTTGCTAATTAGTCTTTTAAATAGGATGATTCTTTAAACAAAAAAACATAAAACAGAACTCCAATTAGTCTTCCTACTCGACAAATTTGGCTAACGCCTGATTCGAATTCATATCCCCGTCTCTCGCCTATTCTCTCTTCGCTTCTATCTCTCGAACGCCAAAAGGGTTTTGGGGGCGCAGCGAACAGCTAAACGCCATCGGAGCTGCTTCGTCGATTCTCTTGATCGGAGGCCGCCGCAGATTTCGCCGACGGCGTCGGAAGGTGTGGCGTCTCGTGATTACGAGGATCTTATGTTCCGGCTTTTAACCCGTTGTCTTCACGCTCGTTCGAATGATCAGTTTGTTCTTATCGCAATTTCTCGTTGGTGTTGGGTCATTTGATCCTAGAAACGCACGATTCTTTTGATCTATTAGCGAGAAATCGTTGCTTCGTACTTTCTGTTTATGTTGATAGTGGATAGGTTCTTGGAAGAGGGGAACGATTGGAATCTTGTGATAATTTCGGATTGTCGCTTTGTTATTGCCTCGATGTGGATCATAAAGAAGACAGGGAGCGTCAGGGTCTTTCTGCAATTCTTGTTCGATCCACACTTGCTGGGTCAAGATATCATTCTTTCTTTAGACTGCAAATTGGGATGCAAAAGAGAGAGAGAGTTTCTGACAGGAGCATGCTTCTTGGATCAAGATATCAATCTTTCTTTAGACTGCCAGTAGGGATGCAAAAGAGCTCTTGGTATATCAGAGTTTTTTCTGACAGGAAATATAGCGAGGTTCTTTGCTGATTGTTTTCTTTTTGTTTATTTGAATTGATCTTGGCATATTGAGTCCTTGGGCCAATGATGAATGAGCCAATGACACACATTGGTCCGGAGCAAGAAATGCCAGTGCTTCCTGAAAATGAAGGGAATGAATCAGAAATGTCAGGCATGGTTTGCCTGAGAACAATGCACACAAGCAGGGTTCTCAATTGCCTGCAGAGCCTCATTCGACCAAGAACTCTGGACCTGTTCAGGCTTTTGCGATACACAATCTTGCTGAGAAATCAGATAAGGCTGATGGCATGCCCTCGGAGAAGTGAAAAGACAACGCCCCCTTGGTGAAGCAAACAGGTGGCGCACCCTTGCATCTGCTTTTGGAGAATCAAACAGATGACATCTCCTTGGGGAATCGAACAAATGATCAAATCATTTTTGTCGATGATCCAAGATGGATATCGATTCCGATCAAAGTGGTTCTCTCGTTGTCAAGAATGGAGAAAAGAATGATTAGAAAATAGGACTGGATCAGCAGCGACAGATGCGAAGGAGCCTCATGCTGAAGATAATGACACCAAAACACCTTTGAAGGAGGAAAAGACAGGAGGAGATAATTCAATCCCTGTAGAGGGCCTAAATCAGTCGTGTACTTTTGAACCTGCTTGGATGGTGATGACTCCGGTACGTACGTATGAGTACTTTTGAAGCATTCGATTGTCTCAAGTAAGTCGGGGCTCATCTCCTTTAGTGTTTCTTGCTTTAAAATTATAAGTGCAAACAAGTGACTTTGGGCTTCTCATAGACAGGTTGTGGAGAACAGCAACTAGATCGTGTGGATATGAGCAGGTATTTATATTGTTTTCTTATTGCATTTGAAATTTAAACTACAACAGTTGCTTGTTCCTTCCTAAAATTTTCATTTCTCTTCAGACATATTGTTGTTAACCTTGTGCTGTCCATTGTTTAGTTATTTATTACCTCTGTTCTCCATTCATATCTGCTTGTAGACACAAGGTAACATGTTAATTTGAACTATGCTAAGGAGGTTGGTTTCCATATGAATATTTTGAAAGTCATATTAATGAGAAACAAGTCCCTTAAGCATTATGTGATTGATAAGTGAAATTCTTAGATTAGCATCCTAATGTGCGGCATTTGTTTAATTGGCATGTTTGTTTTAGATATTTGATTCTGGTACCGCATAGGCTGCAATAGCTTTCCAGAGTGGTTATATGACCATATACGTTGATGATTTGGTTGGATAGACTACATTTGGAACACTACTGTGACACCTCTATTTTGAAATACTAGTGTTCTCCAACAATCATATACAAAGACATGTCAAAAATGCAGCCGAAAGTAGTGTGGGAGGTTCTCCAGCATCACATTTTCAGCCAAAATTGTAATTTGTTGCTCTTAAAGATCAAAGTTCCACCAGCTGGGATCTTTCATAGGTTATCCTGGGCATCACAAATTTTCTAGCAACATTTTTTGGCATCAAGAATGAGAAGACTTTATTACATGCGATAAAAAGAGATGTGATGGCTCTTGGTTTGAATAATGACATTGCCTGAATGGTTGGGAAGACTTTACTGCACCGTATCATTTCAGAAAATACTAACAACATTAAGAGAATCCCTCAGATTGCTTGCAGCTTTAACAACTTTAGCAATAGGGTTTGCTGTTCATGATGTGTTCGATCAACCTACCGGTCTACATGAAGTCTAGGTGGTGAATGTATGAGACACGTACATCATTTTTTATTAGTTGCTCCGTGATCTTGCTAGTCACACGACTGTACATACACTAACGGATGATCACCCACATGGACTCATGTTCTTTTAATGGTGTTTGGTGATCTTGCTAATCACAGTACTAGATGTATACTCACTGATGATCCTCTACATGGATCATCAACGCACTGCAAGGAAAGAACAAAGTCATCATTTAGTGAATCCTTGTAACTGAGAAAATGTGACGTGAATGCTAGTAACTAGAAATTCATGAATGCTACTTGCCACTGTACAAAGAACCTCTTTGATCTCTAAGCACAGAGCAAGCAGTCTATGGGAGGGTAGCATGTTTTATTAATTATCTAGGTATTCTTTTTCTATATGTGTACATGCATTTCGCAGTTTTGTATTATTTCTATGTTGGCGCTGAAATAATTTACCTGCAACTGTTAGGTGACAGCATCCAAACCTTGGTGTCGCGTTAGAGAATTGAGACTTATAAATCTTTCTCTGATATTTTGTACAATTATTTTAGCCGGACATTGGTCTTAGAGGAGAATTAGAGGACTTGTATACTTATTTTAGCCAGACATTGGTATTAAGAGGAGAATTAGAGGACAAATTATTATGCACAGCTGAAACCCAATCTGATCGACTGATCTTTTTTTTTATTTATAAATATAGTATATTTATACTTGTTTACCTTTTATGGAATAGATCGGACCAAATATAGCATAATTATAGAGTCTACAACCAACAAACGTAATACAATTATTTTTAGCTAGACATTGGTCTCGGAGGAGAATTAGAGGATAAAATTTTAAGCATAGTTGAAATCCTCTTATCGATGTTGAATATCAGATTTTGATGATAAAATCAATTGATCAGTTTACGATCTAATTTGCGTTTTGAGTGACGTGGGACTAACTTCGATCAAGGAAAGACAAATTGATTAAAGCAGGAGGAATCAGACGTTAGGCTGGAGTGAACATGTTAGAAGATTGGACATTGATCGGAGGATTGATCGACGTGTTAACAAAAGGAATTCATGCCATGAGTTTGGGCATCGGGCCGAAGGATCGGACATTGCGCCAAGGAGATCGAAAGTTGTGGGAGTCAACATGTCGATCGAACAATATGCCAAATGAGAGGACGATGCGACGAAGGATCGGACGAAGCGTCGGATGAACTAATGACATACCGGACAATATAGGATTCATGCTTATAATCGATTATGTTTAGATTAAGTTAATTTAGAGTCTAATTGAGTCGGCTTTGAGGTGTAACCATGTCAACTCAATTAGGGGCCCATTAGGAGATTGTTTTGGGCCAAGTGAGCCCCATGCAGTAACCCTTAACAGGCCCAAGCGGTGATTCGTCCTCCCAGGTTGTCAGCTCAAGCGGTGGTACCGCCCAATGTCAGACTAAGCGATGGTATCGTCCAATATCATTTTGATAGATGGTTGTATTACCAGTATCCCGAAACCCCAGGATGAGAACTTTTTTGGCTTCATTTTTTAAGCCATTTAGGGTCTATAAATACCCCAACTATTCCTGTATGGACAAGCAAAAATTGAGCAGAAAAGGAAAAGAATTCTAAGTTAAAAAAGTGTTATAATCTCTCTAAAGTTAATGAGTTACTTCTTCTTAGAATTAGAAGGTTTCTAAGGGAATAGTGAGGTCTAAAAGAAATAAAGGAGTAAAGGTTCTCTGAGCCTGTGAAAAGGAGAAAGAGTTGTAAGGGTAGTTAATCTTCGCCTGTTGAAAGAAGATCGATAGTGAAAGTCGATGGTCTCGAGTGAAGAGGAATCGGGAGTGAATATAGGTCATGACGACCAAACCATTATAAAATTGGTGTGCTTCCTTTTCTCTGCTTGTTTATTTATTTTGTAACTACTTTACCTACTTATTACTACTCTTGTAAAGTTTTAAGTTTAAATATCATTTCGATACGGTCTTATTGAACGAAGATTTTCAAACCGACTTGAGTTTATGAAAGCACTAATTTACCCTCCTCTTAGTGTCAATTTCAGTCCTAACAATCTGACAGATCATTTTTTTTATAAATATAGTATATTTTTATTTTTTTACCTTTTATGTAATACATCAGACCAAATATAATGCAATTATAGAGTCTACGACCAGCAAATATAACATAATTATTTTTTGCTAGACATTGATCTTAGAAGAGAATTAGAGGACAAATTATTATGCACAGCTGAACCCAATCTGATCTGACTGATCATTTTTTTTAAAATATGGTACATTTAAATTTATTTATCTTTTATGCAATTTTAGATCAGAGCAAATATAACATAATTTATTTACCAAGCATATCTAGGCATGGGAGTACAGGTTCCTGTTGCTTCCAAGGGAATTTAACAAGCTAAAAAATATTTATTCCCCCTTTTCTTCTATTTTCTTCCACATTGCACCGAGCTTGTCCTTTCTTTTTTTTCTTACTTTTGACTGCATGCTTCGATCTTCAAACGGGGAGTTATTTTAAGTATTATATTGTAAATTGAAGACTTGGAGCAGACATAGATTAGGTTGTAACGGACAAAGGACCCATCAGATCTGATGGATATTAATGTTCGTTGGAGTTTTCAATGTCATTATTCAACAATCAACTTATCTGTAGGGAATATATATATATATATATATATATATATATATATATATATATATATATATATATATTCTTCCGTGTATATTGTTTCAAATCAAACAATCTTTTCTGGCAGCATTTTTGGTCACCATCTTGTCGTTTCACAGTCAAACAATCCTGTTTGTTTCACTTGGATGTGGCCAGCGATAAAGGCCAAGAGACAAGGTTTCACTGTGTGCGAGATTTAATTAACAAACTTGTTGCAGATGACCAGTGCTGATAATGTAGTTCACGTAGAAATATAGAAGCCACAAAATATTGCAGAAAATGTTTAGGTGGCGGACACCACCAGGAGGAGATAAAAGATTTTACGAGGACTGGCTTTTTTTCTGGAGTTCATTAGAATGCATTCCATGTCCATTAGAATGCATTACACTTCCGGGATGTTTTTTGTTGCCTATGGTTCTATCTATGCCCAGCAAATGATGATACATGATTGTTACATGATTGTTCATTTTCAGGAGTTCATTAGAATGCATTCCATTTCCTATGGTTCTATCTATGCCCAGTAAATGATGATATAATACTGGGGCTCTTTGTGAGCAGCGGGGCTATTAGGATGGTTGATGTTATGACTAATTGTTGTTTCTGCAGGATTTCTTTTAAGTCCCATGCCCTGGTTCCTGGACTCCTGCGTTCATTATGGATTGTGTAAACCCCATTTCTGGATGTACTTCGAGCATTGGGATCTAAATTGTGCAGTTAGACCTGATCATCTACGAAATCACTTTTTCTTTTCCAGATAATGCTGACTTGTTGACCGAGCCTAGAAAACAATTTTTAGCTCTCATGTCCGGTTCGCAGAAGCAAAGCAATTTATGGCTTAAGTGATTAGATTGCTCATCAAAAAGGGCATTAGCATTGACATGAGAGACGCAGCTGATGTCATATTGTCTTTGTGTTGTCAAAAGCCACTTTGGTCAATTTTATGATTCAAGGTTGTGAGGCGAAATCGTAAAACGAACTGCGGTAGGCCTGCAGAGCACATTCTCTCTCAATTTTATTTCTTTTCTCGATTACAGTGGGCATGCAAACTCGAAACTTAGTTTGCCTCTTCTCTTCTACAGCACCTGAAAACCAAAAATAAAAAAAGGAAATATGATCAATCCATATATCGTGCTATATCAAAAGCATACTGATTCTGGTTCAAATCAATTAATGAAATACATACATATAGATGCTGTTGCAATAAACCCGATCTGAATTCTACTTTATTTTAAAACCAAAGTTTTAACCAAAGTCCGAAAATCAATTTTGCACTTAGAAATTAAGCACGATTCAGAGGGCACCAAAATTCCAAGCATCAGAAAGACTTTACACTGTTCTGCGTTTGTAGCCCTGTAGGATCTGCTCTACCGGTGCCTGCATATACTGATTAATGGCATAAAAGTAGTAACTTAATTTCTTTCTACACAGAGCAATTGGCATAAAAGCAAATACACAACAATTAAATATTTTCAGGAGTTCTGGTCATCCACAATTGTTGCAGCCAATCAATCATATGATTCCATGAATCAAAGAGATAAACGTTTCAGCATTCCTATTTCACGCCTCCTATATGATCAAGCAGCATAATATGTGTTCAACTCTTATTCTTTAAGAATGAAATCAAAAATAGAACCAGATAAGTTATTTATCATTCACCGTCAGCGGGCGGGCAGACACTATGTCCCTGAAAGTGGAACTATACAACTCTCATAAGATTGGTATCCCAGCAAAGAATTACTTAAGCAAAGTTTATTCTAATTTCGTAACAATAAAATCATTTTTCTCTCATGATCAACTTGACTCCAGATTTCACCATCACCAACACATGCGATCATGTGGTGAGCACCTACAATGAATGGGAACTAAAGTTCTTTCTCTGAGAACTTGTTTGCTTTCCCAGCGATAAAGCGGTAGTTTCAGCTACTTGTATGAAGTAAAAACAGAAAACATTGTCCTACCAGTTCTCTGATTCAGAGACTTCATTTATGTGCTTAATATGCCAGAACGCTCCACAAAATCCTTAACAAGCGAAGCATCAGGAAATCATCGAGCTACGATAAGATATGTTTGTCAATATGCTACTGCTGCAAATTTTTTTCATTCACTAGTATTACCAACAACTAAAAAAGAAAAAGGAAAAGAATTAAAGAAGATGCTTCACTATTGTGCCAAGAATATACACTTCCGAGTAAAACCTGCACTTACTCGAACAAGATCACTTAACATGAGAAGAATGATTACATACCTCTGTATCATGTTCATCGAGTGGATACAGAGCTGCATCAGCTTCACAAAGAAGGTTCATCTGGAAACATGACATTGCAAACAAATAGAGGAGCTGAGGCGTGTTAGCCCCTTCTCGCATATGAAAGAGAAAAATAAGAATGCAATTAACCTCAATCCACAAAGTAAGCAGCCGTAAAAAAAACCAAGATTCAAAAAGAAACGAAGAAAAGGACAGAAATAATCTGCTAAAAGCAGCGACGGCGACCTGCCCGTTCGGTAAACGCCTACAGACCTGAAGCATTCATGAGCATCGCAAAGCAAGAAAGCGCATACAGCCAAAGAACGTGTGGGGCAAAGATCCACGCCGTTCCATGCCAGCTGAGAAAGCAAAAGGTCCGGATTCCCTGATCCTAAAAGCTCTCGCCCTTCTGGTTCAAGAAACGGTGCATCGTCCCAAGAACTCGGTTCCATCGGTCGATCTAGTTCAAGAAAAGATGCGTCCGATTCCGTCATACCAAACAAGAACGCTCTCCTCAAGGTACACCACTCGGATCATGATCACCGCAAAGCAAGAAAGCGCATACAGACCAAAAACAGAACATCAATCAGAAAATAGCGAAAGGTCCGGTTTCCCCGTGCCCAGAAGATGTCGCCCTTGTTGACGAGGACCAAATCTAGTTGAAGAAACGGTGCGCATCGTCCCAGGAACTCGATTCTATCGGTCAACCCAGTTCAAGAAAAGATGCGCCATCACAAAGAAAGATTCCATCAGACGAGCTAGCAGAAAGACAACAAGTTAATGGCGTCTCAAAGAGAGAAGAAGAAAAGAAGGCGAACCGAGGCGGAGGCTTCACCGGGCGCGATCCACCGTTAGAGCTTTGCATCGCCTCCATCCCTTGTCCTCTTCTCCCTTCTTGGTGACGTCGGCGTGGGTGCGAGCGAGAAAGGAAGCCAGGAAGAGAGAAGGCGAAGAATGGACGGAGCGATCACGAAGGCGAGGATGCATTTGGGGGAGAGAGAGAGAGAGCAGTTTTATGGCATTAAAAAGAGAAGAATCGGCTCGTTGGCTTCTCTGCGTTGCTGCGAGTTTTCTAGGAGAGTTACGAAACGGCATTTAAATAACTTCTCTGGAAGGCGTCTGATGGAGGAGGCGGAGGAGGATCAAGTCCCATGATGCGAGCGCGACGACCGTACGATACGGAGCGACGCTTCTTACAAATGACCCCGGCTTCTTGTTGATTCGTGCGTTGCATCTTGACTGTATGTATTGACTATTATTATTATGCACAAATATCATCTAAAAATAATTTTTGAAACAGAAATCTTAGCAAACGGGACATTTTTCTTATCATATTAGTCCAGCATAAATATCAAAATCATAGATGATTCAGTTTACCATCCATAAGTAAACACGAAGGGAATCGTCACTAGATGTTCTTACCACCGCTGTTGGACAGCAGCGAAGCTGCAGCGGCTGCAGCGGTAGGAACGATACCGGTCGAAACGCCGGGTTTTGAGAGATGCAAAAGCCTGTAGTGCAACACATCTCAGTTAATAAGCATCTCCAGACAGACAGAGACAGACAGACGCGTAGCAGATTTACTTACGGAGCCAAATATTCGCAGAAGGAAGAAACAGCAGCACCCACTTCATTGTAATTGTCCCCAGCAGTAGGCGCTGTAATTTCAACCATTTGGATTCCAGGAGTGACGGGCACAGCCTCGTCTGTCGCGTGAAGCTTCGGCATTTTGTTGGCAGAGGTCACGGTGACGGTGATCGGCGCACCTCGCTGGAAACGGAAGGCGAAGCCTATCTTGAGGAGCTCGTGGTCCAGCTTGTAGCCAAGCGAATAGAAGAAGCGCAGCGCGTTGTTGCTCACTTTGCTTTCCACCATGGTTCGAACTAAAACTGAGATTTGCTCGGCGCCAGCACCTCTCATGGCGCCCCCAACATGGCGTACGGTCCTACATCGAGGCCAAATTTGAGTCATCATAAGAAGACAGTGTGCGGTGGCAAAAAGTTTAGGGCAGAGGCATACCAAGACGGAGTGGGCTGAGCTAAATCACACAAGAGGCGGATCTCAGAGGGCACGGCTGCAACAAATGAGGCAGAAAGGCAGGTTCTTTTGAGTGGTCAATCATGACGATGCAGACAGAGTTCAGTGCCACGATTTACTCACCAAGGCTCGGTCCACTTTTTAGACACAGCTCATGAACTCTAATGCGTTCCTTTGGAACTCCACAAAGGCCCTGAAGAAGAATCTCGAGGGCCTCGACATGCTGAAAACGAACACATTTGTCATAAGCTTCCGAGAAGAGGAATATAGATGGGCACACAAGAAAGAAGAGGAACATAGACGTGTAAATCTTCATAAACGGACCACGAATCAGCCATGCATTTCAAGTAAAACATACCTGTGTCTCGATTATTCCTTGCACAACGCACTCCATCCGCAATCTACCTGTTTCCACACCGTTCCCTTCGCTCCTGAGAACTTGTGAGTGCCGCAGAAAACAGATCCAAAAGGAGAACCAGAGAGTGCCACAGAAAACAAATCCAAAAGGAGGATTATTGGTTTAGGCAATTCGTCAAACACACGGCGCTCGGCTTGATTTGGTATATATTGACATCGCCAGGATATCCAAAACCCTAATTTAGCACATGATCACGATCCCCATAAGCGAGCGCGCAAAGTGGGAATCGTAGTCCGTAGTTCCTTCCATTGAGAGGGAAAGAAAGAAAAAGAAGGGATAAGGGCTTTTATGTTGTCACCTTCAAGCAGCGGCGTTCTTCCGATGCTTCCGTCTCGAGGACGACCAACTCGAAACAGTATATTGCTTGTGTGCTCGGGAATAAAAAGAGGTCGCTTCGATCACGCGGTACACGATAACTAATGTGGTCCAGTGTCATACGATGACTCAAATGCGCTCATCTTCTGTGTGTAGCTTTCACCTGCAGGGAGGTTGGAATTCTGTTGGCGAGGCCCGAGGAGGGAGAAAGGGGACGACTTCTTCCATGTCTTTGTCCTCTTCTTCTTTTTTATTGTGATCTTTTGCCAAGGGAGAAGGAAAAAAGTATTTGCTATTTCATTTAATTATACCATTTTATCTCTTTTCTTTAAGTTGGGAGAAATTATTCACCCAATAAAACCAAAGGAAGCAGCTTCAAGTCCTCACCATAGCAAAAATATTATCCTGCTAGCATAGCAAAAAACAGATTTGATCCTTTGTGGTCGACATTTCATCCGTCGAGTCACTGCAAAGTTCAAATATAATTTTACATGAATAAAAAACAGCAAAATTGTTGATGGCGGATAATCTTCCAGATTAATCTATTAGATATTCTTGATGTCCAACAATATCTATTAGATATTGCTAGCAAAAAGGATCTATGTAATCTTTGTGAAAATGATGCTCAAATAATTTACTCAAACCATTCTTAGGAGGGGCACTAACGAAATAGACCTTGCCAAATACAGTCCAGTATAGTTTCTTCATGAGCAACTACCAAAACATGGAACTGAGAAAGGATCATGTGAAAAATCTGAGAACCCTGAGCATGAACAAGAACAAATGATGGGTAAAGAAACTCTCTCTCTCTCTCTCTCCCTCTCTATCTCTCTCTAGTTCAGGCAAAGTTCCCGACATGATGTTAAAAGCTACAGGATACTTGATCTAGTTAACAGTTTCATATCGACAACAATAAAGACATTAGTAACCTAACACAACTTTGAAGAAAATGTAAACAATATGCAAAGAATTAGAACCAACAGCAGCCTCTGTGCCAATAAGATCATCCGATTCAATATTTAAAAGCAGAAAGCTCTTCGAAGAGTACTGCCAACAGGCTGAGTCGACTAGATCAGACAAACTTCATCTATAAGGGAAAAAAAGTCACCAATGAAATTATACAACAAAAACACAACCAAACTGAAAAATAAACAAGTTTTATTCAGGTTCCGGATTTGCCTCATGTTCAAATTTGAATCTCAAATGCCAAGCGATTCTAATCCAAAACTCATACACCCAATCCAGTGAGATCTTAGGTCTCAGTTGAGATGATCCGGACCCAGCAACATCACCAACGTGCAATGCTTTCTTACATGTATTTGAACTTTTGCACCAAACTAGTTCCAAAGCAGATCTTTCAATCTCCAAATGGTTACAGACAACCACTCGCATAATTAGGATGATAACTAACAAATTCACTTCAACCATTCTGACCAAATAAATCTTTGGAGCTTTCTCTCAGCTTTCTTGGAGTAGGCAAAATACACAAGTAATCGAACACTTTCAGTTCACTATGTGCCAGATAAATGTCTCCTCGCCTCTCCCTTGGAGAAAAGAGAAGAAAGAACAAGGGAAATGCTACCTAAATTAACTCTGAAACCAGAATATATCTTAAATATTTTTGTACATATATGTGTCCGGTATAATATGGCTGTCATGCACACAACTTGAAACCATATGGTTCAGTGCATTGGTCGGCGATTTGAACGTGGGCGCACAGGGGTCTTGGAGGGGCTCACCCTGAAAAATCAGGACACTTACCAACTAATTCAAGACAATAGTTTCAAATGACACTATGGAAAGCTATGTGAGGATTCAAAAAACCAAGAGTAAATTGGGAAAAAACTTTGCACCTTATTGGTAAAGATCCCAAGACAACCCCACTACAGTTCAGTGCAGCAGTGGCACTCTCAGCCTGCAAAAATAAATTTCAGGTAACAACTATAGTGTTGTGACTCTTAAATTCCAGCCAAAATGAACAAGATGTTGGTGATTAAAAATAAGAAAAAACATATTTACGGCAAACAAGAAAACAACAAACATCATTGAGAGACAAAAGGTGAAACATTTGCAGTCAGCCATTTGATATTTTTGTTACTAATAAACATTCCAATGGTTGATCAGCAGGACAATGATCCTACCAAGCTAGCTCAGACAAATCTATTAAGATCAATGAAATTGATTTTTGCTTAGAGGTGACTCTAGCATATTCAAACACTAGGAAAGAACGAAAGAGCATAGCGACCATGACAAAGAGATTACATATAAAAGAGACCACCTAAGGTATTTAGGTGATCAAATCAGTGAATCTACAAAGTAAATGAATTCCAAATTTGAATACTTTGTGAATGACAGGAACTAAGTAGCAACAGCAACAATGATCAAACAGCATAATGAAAATCAATGTACTTTAGAGTGCATTGCAATATATAAGTTAATCTTGACTCAATGTTTATAATTTAATTATCTATCCTGTAATGTAAAAGAATGCTGTCAAGGCTTTGATGCCTACACACTGATGCAATTAACCAAAGAAGTATATGAATGGAAAAGACTGGCAAAACAACAATGATTGTCACCGACCAACAAGCCAAAAGTTATGTCTAGCAAATTTTAGCAAACAATTAACAGCATTGGGTAGCTATCTAATATCAAGCAGAAAGCCCAGGCAAGGAATTGGATGCACATATGAAGTTAAAGAGTGGTCAATAGGCATTCTTGGTCACTCTACAACTTGCCCTGGCTTAAATCTCTTGGTATATATCAGAACCACTAGTAGTCTGGCTTGGTAAAATTATGACAGTTTGTACCTTAAGGCAGAGCAAATAATGGTATATGTTCACAGGAAGACCTGCTTTTTTATTTTAAATTCTATGCAAGTTGCTATAACAACAGGACCAGTGGATTGTCCATGAACTAAGCTACCCAAACACAAGGAGAATACGAGCAACTGTCGAAAACCAACAAGCATTCCTAGAACATCAAGTGGCCATTCACTGAAAACACCCAGCCCATTTGAGCCAATAATCAAGAGTTATAAATGGAAGCATTGATCTAAAACTCAAAAATGATAATCATATTGGATTAATCATGAACTTATCCCCAAAGCTATTATTAGTTAAACCAGTAGCTAATAGTCTTCCACTGTCCTCCCATCTGCAAGTGAACAAGTGTAACCATGGTCCATGGATGACCATATATATTAAAATATTATCATTTATATGGATGTATCTAAGACCTGTAGATATACCACATATAATACAGTGTTTGCTTGATATACTCCTGTTGCATATCTGTCCCACATACATGCCACTAGTGCTTGTGTAAATACAATAGCAAATCACCATGTATCACAATTGTCATGGCTATCTTGTTTTTTTTTATATACCAAATGACACACGCACGGAAACACAGATATATATATATATATATATATATATATATATATATAAAACTCCACTGACTAGTTATTTTATAGTACCATTAGCACATGGTAAAAATATAGATTTGTATCCATCAAAAAGTAAACCAACCAAGCAACTACAAAGCATATGCATATCATGATGCAGTAACATAATTATGGTAGCTTTTCAAAAGAACATGCCCACTTTTAAAGGAAATCATTTGCATTTTCTCATTATTTCTAACTTTCATTCAATCTAAAATCATATTCATTTTTCAAACATTCATATTTATAAACTTGTCCCTTTTCTCAGAAAAAAGTAAGAACATTGGATTAAATGGTTCGGTATAAAAATATCAAGTCAAAGATACCAACCATTACAAACTCAACAAAAGCAATTCGAGTGGAATGATGATAGTCTCCAAGAAGTCTTAATCGGTAAACCTATAACAGAAGAGAGCCATATCATGATATTTGCACTATAAGTCATGTCAAGATGAAAATTACCAACATAGAACAGAAGAGAGGACACCAACCTCTCCACATATAGACTCAAAGAAGAGTCTAACATCAGCTTGAGATACCTGTACCAAAGGAATACCATTATAAAAAAACATACTGAGACAAGATCTACTTAGCTGGAGGTGAATATTAGAGAGTGAAACTTGACTCATGAACTGCAAATTTTGGAAGTGCCAAGAACAATAATTTGAGGAATGTTTGCCTCAACAGACATGCTACAGGGAGGAAAAAATAAGACATGTTTAGGCAAGATGCAAATGTGAATAAAATCAGTTAATTGAACCATAATGAAATAACCTGCTTTTGGTTTTAAGCCAGGTAAGAATAAGGCACTTTATATGAAATAGAGGAGGTTTTCCCAAGTATAATTTACACCAATTTAAAATAGACTGACCCAAAAAGCTGTGGGAAACTTCAAAAATCCTATTAAGTACTATCTTTGAACTTGACATTGGTTCTGTCAAGGCTGAATTCCTGACTGCATTAATGGGTGAAGCTGGAAAATAGTTGTATTAAGCTGACATGGAAGATGGAATAGATAATGTGAGAATTATCACTGACCTTCTTGTCAATATTTGTGCAGTAGATAGTCCTTGAACACATCTCGCGTTCATCATCGGACTGAAAGACAGAAGTACTTAAATAGTTAGACATCGAGAATAAAGTCATGAGACAAATGCAATTTATCAAAGGGATATCATCGAAACAAAGGAATCCAACAATCAATTTCCTCATACCCTTGGCAAAAATGTAGGATTGACAGGTGCAATTGCAGTTTTTGAAGGAAGCACTTTAACTGGGTAAAACCCAAGCATGGTCCCTGACAGATTTAAAGCAGCTCTTGCACCCTCTGAATTTGCATAAGCCCAGACGATCATTGGTGATTTCATATCTCAAAATTGAGACACTAAATAGCATGTAAGTACACTGCACTGAAGCTTACCCTCATCAGTGAACTCTATGAAAGCAAAACGAAGAACAGTCTTTGGGTCCCCACACATGCGACAGTCAACAACCTGTAAAATTCAAAGAATTATACATTTTGGAAGAGTATGTATCGTTGAAGAGGCCTGAAAGACATTAAGGTAATTCACCTGTCCACAGTTGATGAAAAGTGCTGCAAGATCTTCTTCAGTAACCTACATATTATAGTTGCACATAAAGGTTTCATCCGGAAAATGAAAGGTAAAATGCAACAGGAAGAAAAATTGTCTATGGTAGATTCAAAACAACATGTATCGAAAACAAGAGTCAGCTAATAAGCTCCTTAGCCATGCAAGCATTACATTTAGAAACAACACTAGGTTAAGTTACATTCTAAAACATGTTTCTGAGTAACATTCTGCGGAAACATCTAAATATGAACAGAAACAACAAAATACACCACATATGGTCAAACCCAAGGATGGTCCCCAAGGATTTTATTTCCTTTTGCTTTATCACATTGAGCAAAGATGTTCACCAGTAGAAATTGCTTATTATGTAATGCATTAAGAGATCTGAAGAGACATATAAGATGAACAATATGCAGAGAAGTACCAATGAAGATAAAAGTACAAGAATGATAATCAAGGATATAAATTACAGTTTTGGCTTTCTCATAGCAAAGCATCCAATCTCATCAGCTAAGTTGCCCACGCACATTGCCTAATGAACCAGATGTCGATCCATGGGATGCCCCCTAAAATACTTCTATTGAAGTATTATCGAAAGGCAAGGATAATATGTTCACTAAATTGAATATAATTACTTTTCTACAGCAGAAGAACTTAATATCTTATATTAATCTTTAAGAAATTTTCAATCAAAATATACTAGTTGGCTGATCAAAACTCTACAGACCAATATCTGGATATCAGGCAATTGCCTGGACACATGATAGTGTACAGTCTGGACAAAAAAGAAAAAGCAAGATCATATCGGGCTGTAGGACACTTATAACTACTATACGACCATGCTTACATAGCTCAACATGAACATGCTCCACATATGCACCTCTCTACCAGAATGTTCGCTATTGACAGATACATACAAATCAACATATATCAAAGCATATCAATCCCATTGACCCAATCCAGTATTTTTTATGCGATTCAAGAGACTCAAATACCTGATAACCTGTATCTGCAATACAAGTACATGAATCAAATTATCAACCTACATAACCCCATTTCAATCCAATTCATCAGTTGTGTGTGCTTAAAGAGAAGCTAGATGCAATCTGCAATCAATAAAGGACCAAAACGAAAGCACGTAGCAGGAAAAAGAATAATAGGAGGATATGTAAACGTTTTATCGGGAAGCAGATACTTTTGACGAGTACAGGGTCGTGAAAGTAGCCAGAAATGCCTTAAAAAGTCTCATTACCTGATGATCTATATCTGCAACGTATACAGTTCTTCTAATCACCTCTTCTCGCTGTGCCAAACTCGTACGATTATTCATCCGGCGCTTCGCCTGACCGAATCCGTTCTTCATCTGACCAAGAACCAGACTCTTTTATGGGATCACACCATAAAAGAAGGAAAAGAAACGATAGGCCAAGAACACAGCAAAAACCCTTACCCGGCTTCCATCGTCCCCGTTAGCGCCGCCAGCTTCGAAACCCTGGCTCGCTCCAAATCCGTTCGCGTATAGGCCACCACCAAAGGCGACGCCGCCGGCTCCGTCTGATGCGGCCTGTATATTGCCAGCGATGGACGGCGGAACGAATTCCTCCGCCATCGGGTTCAGCTTCGACAGAAGATCCTCCAGATCCCTCAGCTCCCGCTTGGACCCCTCCGCGCCGCCGCCAGCGACTCCATCGGGCAGTTGCTCCAGCACAGCCGACCCCCGATCGGAGGCGCGGTGGAACTTCTGATCCTTCACGACAAAGCCCGAGGCGGCGGAAGCGTCGTGGTGGGGACGGAGGGTGGGGAGACCGTCGATGGCGGCGGCCTGGTCGTCGTCCGCGAGATCCCTGGTGTTGTGGGAGGCAGGTTCTTCGGCGCGGACGAGATCGCCGGCGGATGGCGCCGAGCACGCCGCCAGATCGACACCGTTGGCGGTTTCGGTAACGGCCATCATGGGATGCACAGGCAAATTCGTCGTTCCCCTCTCGGTCGTCGGCCTCCATCCCTCAACTCGCTATTATAACGACTACGGACGTCATCGGGCAGTCCATTTCATTTTGTTTTTTGTTTTTTGTTTTTTTTTAATCTTGATCTTTTTTGGAAAAAGAGCTTTGGCGATTTAATGAAAAAGTTCCTTTTTTTTTGTTTTTTAAAGATGATTATTTCCTATTTTCGTTTTGTTTTCCAAAGAGTACCTTTATTTATTTTTATATAACTATTATGTAAATATCTTTCCTTCCACTACCCTTTCTCGTCGCTGCCTCTGTCCCGCCGCTAGGCGATGCCGCCCACCCGCCCGTGACCCATCATCGGCGTCTCGACTCCTTGCTCCCGCCGCGAGGCCTCACCGCCTTTGTGGGGCGTCGCTCGTCCGTCACCTCTACCCCTGCTCCCGCTGTGAAGCCCCATCACCTCTGAGGAGGAAGGGAAGGAAGGAGGCGATCGAAGGGGGGAGAAGGGAGGAGGATGAGGGGGAAAGGAGGGGAAGAGGCGGCGAGGAAAAGCAGATGGAGAGGAGGAAAAAGGCGACAGGGAAGATCGGGTCGAAGAGGGAGGAGGAGAAGGACAGACAGTGGTGCCTCGTAGTGGGGCGGAGGGCGACGGGCGATGAGCGGGGAAGGGCAGGCAGTGCCGCGTCGCGGTGCGGCAGAGGTGATGGCGAGGAAGGAAGGGCATTGATTGGATAACGAAAAATACGAGACTATCTGGGAAAAATAAAATTCAGAATATTTGCTCTTAAATTATTTAAAATATCGGCATAAATATCATCATCTTAAGAGATTTGTTTAATGCACATAATAAATGAAGTCTCTATATTTAACTCGGCAAATATTTTGGTCATCTTTATTAGTGCAGACTTGACGTCGATTCACACCGCACTGCCAGCGAGAAATCCAAGATTATAATTGAGGAAAATATTTAAAGAGCTTTAAACGTGTAGGAAATATTTATCGAATAAAAAATATTTTTATCTTTGCATATTTTTCTTAAAATAATGTATTTAAAGAAACAGCATCTATTATTCTTGAATTGTTCTTATCGTGATATATATATATATATATATATATATATATATTATATTTTTGAACCCGATACATGCAATATTCACGACTTCACGGCCAATCTCTTGCTCTTTATTTCTCCTTTTTTTTTGTTTAATGGACATATATGTGATGAAGCAGTCCAGTTACAATGTTTTTATATCGTGTTAGAATGCTTTCAGCAATATTAGATAAGCACTATAACATTATAAAAAAATATTATTGAGAAATTTTTTGCTAATTTTTAATATCCTTCAGCAATAATTATGAATTATATGATTGTAAAAAATTCCAAGATTCAACTTCAAAAAACTCAATATATTTGTTTTTACGCTATGGTATAGTTGTTTTAGCAATACTAAAAAAAATATTATAATGGAAGAATTTTGTAATCAATTTTTAATATTTTTCAACAACTATGAACTATATGTTTGTAAATATACCACATATAAGATTTAACTTTAAAAAAAACTTAGTCATAGTATTTTCAATGATATTATCGTTACAAAAAGCATTATGATATGAAAAATATTATCGATCAATCACCATCTCAAACGTGTCCTCCGAGATTGAAAGAATAAGACAAAAATTATCCCTCACCAGTTTACTCGGGTGGACATGGATTTAAAACAAATAGCTATAGGTTGCCTCCACCCTCGTAAGCTTGTTCTTGACTATCGATGAGCAATTAGTGAGGAGGTAGATAAGTTGTTAAGAGCTTGTTCATTATCGAAGTGTAATATCACCAATGGCTTGTTAATGTTGTAATCGTTAAAAAATCTAATGAAAATTGAAAGATATGTGTTAACTAGACCGATCTCAATAAAGTATGCCCAAAGAATAACTACCCCCTTCCTCATATTCACTAGTTGATTGATGCTCTCTTGAGTCATAAACTTCTTACCTTGATAGATGAATTCTCAGGGTATAACCAAATTAGAATAATGTTGGAGGATCGGGAACATATATACTTTATCATGGATCAGGACATATATTACTACTAAGTCATACACTTCGAGTTAAAAAACGTGAGAGCAACATACCAAAGGATTGTGAATAAAATATTCAAGTATTATATTGGGAGAAATGTTAAAGTTTATATGGATGACATGATAGTAAAGAGCAAAACGACTGACTCACATCTAACGGATTTGGTTGAGACTTTCAAGTTTTGAAAAAATTCAACATGCATCTCAACCTAATACGTCAGAATTAACTTAGGAAAGTTCCTCGATTCATCATGCATCGGAAAGAAATAAGTACAAACTCCAAGAAGGTATGAGCCATATTAAGGATTTTTGTCAATCCTACGGAGCTGAACTAAAGTTTAATTTAATAGCTCATCCTCAAACTAATGGTTTTGTCGAGGTCACCAACCAAGTCATTTTCAAAGGATTAAAGAAGTGGGCCACTAGATCAAAAGGTACTTGTGTAAACAAACTATCGTGTACCTTATGGGCTTCTCGAATGACACCTAAACACAGGCTAGGAGAGTTGTCATTCAGCATAACCTTCGGCACTAAGGCTATCATGCCACCTGAGATAGTCTTTTCAATACCTTGGGTTAAGAATTTTGATGACAAAACTTTTAAAGATGAACTTTGTCGAACTTGACTTAATTAACGAGGTTAAAATAGAAGTATACCTAAGGGCATTGAAATACAAGAAAGCTAGCTAAGCTTTATAATTAAGGTATTCGCCTTTAGAGAGTTGGATTAAGGGACTTGATGCTTCAACCAACGTCAATGACCTAATTGGATCCCGAGGTAAGCTAACTCTAAAGTGGGAAGGGCCCTATCAGGTCAACGAGGTCATTCAACATAGAACCTATTACCTCGTAACAATAGAGGGAGTGTTATAGCCAGGGATATGACACATTATAAACTTAAAAAAGTTATACACTTGAGACATCTCTTAAGGTCTAGTTAAGGTGACTATGTCTCGAACATCAAGCCTTATTCTACCATACCTTTGATGCCAATTGTAAAAAGGAGAGAGAATATTTTCAAGGAGCAAGTGTTATAAGCTAAGGGAAAAAAAAATTCATTACTTTAAAATACAACACCAACTTGCTCGAGTAAATGAATGGTTGGGTGGACAAGTCCGACGATGTAATAAATTTAAAATACAAAGACTAAGTCAAGTAGATAGACCCGACAACTCAAAGAAGACTAGCATAACATAATAGGACAATGGACTAAGCATTAGGGCGAGATGACAAGTTGGGGCATTATTAAAGGGAACCTGGTTAACTGTCAGAATATTTTGATCTTTGAGGTACTTGATGAATAGATCTTTCTCAATCTCCACTCGGGATACCTTGCCTTAAAACGAGCTAAGGCAACATAGTATCCGTACTAATATAAGGTGACTTCCAACCTCTCCAGACATTTTCTTGAACACGATAGAGGCCTTATAGTCAATAATTGTCTCCACCCAATACCTCAATATCATAGTCCTCGCAGCCTCCAACATCTCCCTCGAAGCCCCCAGTTTATTCTCTAGATTTTGAATTTACTCATTTAATGTGGCTAACTACTCGGTCACACTCGTAACCCATTCATTGATTATGATAACTTGTCCAATAAGCTCAGAGTTGTAAGTCCTTATTGAGTTCAACTCTCAAGCAAGTCGCAGCAGCTTGTCCTCCATGTTGTGGTTGTTGCTCCAAACTATTTTTAACTGTTCAACCTGATTAGCGAGGCATCGCTTGACCTCTTTCAACTTCCTTGTTAGTTCGACTCTCCAAGCCTCTTCTTTAATAATGAGTGTTGGGTCTCCTCTTTTTCTCTTCAACTCGAGATGTATGAGTCGACAAAACTTGACCCATATAAGAAAAAACCCATCATGGGAGTCACAAGCAAATGTGCCTAAGGTATATACATCGACAAAACCCAACTCATATAATAAGAAACTCACGAGGATGAGAGGTAAAAGGAAAAATGTGTTTGAGTTATATGAGTCGGCAAAACTTGACTCATATAAGAAGAAACCCGTCATGGTAGGAGATATAAGGTAAAATATACCAAAGGCACGTGAGTTAAAAAACATGTCTCACTTGAAGAAAGCCCTTAAAGGCATAAGTCAAATTTGGTTAGGAAAGTCCGACCCACCTAAAACGAGACTTGCCCAAGACATGGAGATCGAGAAAACCCGACCACCTCAAGGCTAGCCCAAGGTGGAGAGATCGGGTGCTAACCCTCTCTTCGGCCGAAGTGGGCTAATCAATACTCAACCTCCCTCTCCGCTAAGATGGAGGGGTCGAGTGCCAACCCCCTCTCCACCTGAGGTGAGGTAGGTGCTAACCTTCCCCTTTGCTCGAGGTGGAGGGGTCGGGAACCAATCCCCTCTCTGCTTTAGGCGAGTAGGTCAGGCATCGACTTTCTCTTTTACTCAAGGCAAAGAGGTCAAACGCTAACCTCCTCTAACCAAAGTAGAGAGGTCGGGCACTGACTCCCTTTTGATATGAGGTGGATAGGTCGGGCACCGACCTACCCTTTTACTCGAGGTGGAGGGGTCGGGCACCGTCCCCCTCTTTGCCCGAGGCTAATAGATTGGACATCAACATCCCCTTTTGCTCAAGGCAGTAAGGGTCCAGTGGCAACCCCCTTTCCGTTCGAGGTGGGCCGGTCAGGTGCTAACTCCCTCACCGACTAAGGTGGGCAAGTCGAGCATCGACCCCTCTCTGCCTGAGGCAAGTAGGTTGGTGGCGAACTCCTCCTTTGCTCAAGGTGGAGAGGTCAAGCGTCGACCCCCTCTTTACTCGAAGTGGGCTAGTCAAGCACCGACCCTCTCTCCGCCCGAGGTGGGCTAATCAGAATGCATCGATTGCCTTGCTACTCGAGGGGAGAAGGATAAGCTCCCAACACCCTTTTTTTGGCGTGCCCAAAGTACATTGGTTTAGCACCTGTACTCCCTCCCAAAGATGCAATCAAATGAGCGTAAGGCCTCACTTGTTGCTTACATGGGTCTAATGCAAACGGTTATAGGTTATCTCCATCCTTTTTAGGCAAGAGGCCAAATTGATATTATTAAATGTGCTTTAAAAGCTATCCCCTTGAATAATATTTTGTAGAATATTATGTCCCTTTATTACCAAGTATAAAAGCCCGTAGTTAACATTTTACAATTGGAGATTGCACTCATCTACCTCATGTTACTAACTTGAACATCAAAATAATCTAATTGAAAAATCTTTCTCAACCTTGGTCTTTATGCACATGGTATGTTAAGAGCTCGATGTCTACCTTAGAGGCACCTTAGATAACCCTATGCATATAAGTCTAAACCACATCGAGTTAACTCAAACATTAATAATATATACTCATAACATATTATAAACAAAAATCAATATGTAACAATCACGATAATACAAAATATTATTCTCTCATATCGATTCATTCGTGGATCGATCCACTTTATGAACTAGTTCATAAAAAATCAAAATATTAGTCAATAATATTTAATGTATTATAAAAAAAGTTATTAGGAAATTATGAAAATGATGCTATTAGAAAATTCTAAAAATGAGTTTATTCTTCCAAAAATATATAGACATATATAAATTAAAAATTCAAATGAGATCGAGAGAAACTCGAAATTGTATCTATTATACTGCTGGCTTCTAGCAGGCTGCCGACCAATAGGAGCGCTACAATTGCTGACGTGTGTGTTGGTAAGCATACCGGCGAACCGCACGTCGACTTCCAAGTGGCGTGCCCATGAAAACCCTAGTTCTTCACTCCTATAACTCTCTTCCCCTGTCACACACCGCCGCTGACCTTTGCCCTCTGCTTGACGCCCCAAATCTCCGAAGGTAATCTCTCTATCTACATCTCCTCGCTGTCGATCCCTTCGTTTCCCCGAGTTCTTTATCCCGTTGTTCATCTTTTTCGTTGTCGTTCAGCGACAGAGCTCTTCCTCTCCCGATGGCCGCTTCTTCAATCGGAGAACTTGCCTGCACCTACGCCGCTCTCATCCTCCACGATGACGGCATCCCCATCACGGTTCTTCCCTTCTTTCCCTCCCTCTTTATTTACGGTTCTTCTTTCGTCCGCAGCGGTCGTCATGACTTTAGTGACTTGGGGTGATCTTTTTGATTCCTTTCTTTTGCCGCCTTCCCGAAACGATCAGTCGGAGAAGATCTTAACCGTGGTACAGGCCGCCAACTTGACGATCGAATCCTACTGGGCGCCCCTCTTCGCCAAGCTCCTCGAGAAGAGGAGCGTCGATGATCTCATCTTGAGCGTCGGCTCCGGTGGTTCGATTTCTTGCTTTCTTTTTCTTTGGCTTATAAAAAAAAATCGATTCGGGGACTAACTTTGCATAATGCTTGGATGTTCTTGCAGGGGGTGGTGGTGCTGCTGTGGCGGTCTCCGCCGGCCCGGCCGCCGGTGCTGCTGCCCCTGCTGCTGCTCCTGCAGTGGAGGAGAAAAAGGTGAGAATTTTGGTCTTGGATTATTTATAGGTTGTCGTTACACGAGATTCCAATCATTTGGATTGGATTGGTACGGGCGAAGGGTTTGACGTGTTTCCCACCGACGTTGTCGTTGTTGCTGCAGGAGGAGCCCAAGGAAGAGAGTGACGACGACATGGGATTCAGTTTGTTTGATTAGAGATCGCTAAATCGTTCTCTTTGTTAGGTTTTGTTTTTGATATAAGTTTGCTTACTGCCATCGCTAAGTCTGGTCATCCATTATGAGTCATGAGATTTCAGATTCTTCTCCATACTTGTGGTTACTTTCCACATTAGTGAATTAAGTTATTAAGCTCATTTTGATATTGATGGCATATTTTAATATTTTGAGCCATTATAAACGTAATGTGGGAATCGGTGGTTATCAGCTTAACATACTCGGGTCTAATCTATCCATATATTTTTAACAATTATATTAAAATCTTTATACTTATCAAAATAAAATATTTAAAATTAAAAAAATAATTTCATAATATTATTCTCATGGATATTAATTTTTTACTTCTGAAATTTTTATGAATACGTTGTTCTTCTTTGACATCATCTCTTGTCTTCTAAGGATGAGATATAAAATTATATCTCTCACTTTATATTTTAATAAAAAAATTCAAGGACAAAAAGAATGAAATAACGTCATCTCACTTAGTTTCCTGAAAAATTATTTTTCATAGCAAAATTATCGTTATAATTTTATTTTAAAATTATTTTTTAATATAATAATATGTGCGATATTTTCATCAACAGTCAACAGAATCGATAATATGAAAAATAAAATGAAATTAAATATAAATATAAAGATTGAAATACGAATCTATAATTAACTCCTATTTTTACATGGCATATTGCTAAGCCAAATTTTCTATTATGATAAAAGTAATGGCCACCATAATTAGAAATGTCAGTCACAATGCAATATGAAAATTGCAGCTGTCGACCTGAGAGGATAGAACCAAATGGGCTTAACTTAGAACTGCGGCAACAGATCATCAGCTTGGAAAATTGTTCTAACGACAGTTGGATTTTATATCTCCCTTGGAATATAATGTCACAAAAATAAACTATTGGATTACTCAACGAAGACAAACTTACGATTCTGCAATTGTCACTTCGACCTCCACCCCACCCCAGGTTCGATGGTGATCGAGGTAATCTGCTTCACAACCTCGGAAGAGCTGACCAGATCGATCCCATGTGTTGGTTCCTGCAAACAACAAAGAAAACAAAAAACAAACAAAGGTGATCATCGAGTTTCACAAAAATAGCTGACCACAACATAAATAGAGTGAAAAGCATTTCTTGGGTCAATTTGTCATGAACGTGGTTGGCGTGGGCAACCACCTCTAACTTGACCTTTCTACATGCATGCCTACAACAAAAAAACTCTACAATCATAAAGGAGCCTGAAGAGCAAGCACACCAGCAGGCCATCCTTACGGTGAAGCGGGAAATTGAAGACTCCAAAACAACTAAAAGCGGTTAAACACAAATCATGTTATCAGAAGGAATACAAAGCTCTGCTGTTTGATCATGTGATCAGAAGCTTATTTTGAAAAAAAAAAAAAAAAAGTGATTCAATGAACTAAAGTAGCACCAGACCTGATCGGATGGACGTAAATCGAGTCTACAACCCGTTTTCATTTGTAAACATGAAGTATATAGTGTGCTTATCACAGTCTACATATCATGAGGGTAATAAATTCTGTTCAACTTCTCCAAGGAGAAGTTCTTTCAAAGTAGTACTCCATGCCAAGACCAAATGAAGTTGAAAGAAATGACAAAATCCTAACTTGTAATTAGTATTGAAGAACTTAATGGTAAGACCATAGGCAAATAGACTGTGCATCAGTATTAAAAAACTTGATGTGTTGAAACTTCATAGAGAATATCTCAGCGTCAACTAAATTATCTTCTCATCATTTGCACTGTAGAAATCATCTGCCAGCAACCACATACAACTATGCATTTAAAGCCAACTAATTCCCAGAACCATCACTTTACATTTTGATACAAGCAATGAATGCGAGAGACACTCGCAAAGGCATTCAAAAATGGTGTTTAACAAACACAAAATACTCTCCTTTTGTTAAGTCTGAAACTTTGCAGATTTCCAATATGTGAAATGATGATCGAGCTTTTACTACACCGGGAATGTGTTCCTAATTATTAATAGGATTTTGGTTCACAGGACCGACTGCAGCAAGTGCTGACAAAAACTTTTGTAACTAATCTTTACAGAAACACTTAGCTATACATTTTCTTGCCAAAATCTAAACAATAAACCATAACCCCTTAAACATGTATAAAGTGACTTAAAGACAGAGTGAATCATTTTTTTATCTTCCAAATTGCCTAGTCGGATACACTCTCCAATGCTTTTGTAGCTTGTCGACTACAGTGTATGGAGCTCATGATTTTCTTTAAGAAAACAAAGCATGTATAGTTGGCAGTTGCTTGTAGAATAGATATAAATGCGAATTTGTACATGTATATCTACATACATGTGTATACATGCACATATATCTACATACATATGTATGTATACATGGACTTCACCAAACGCTGCCATTTGACTAAGAATCAGCTTTAAAAAGCTCAATGTCCAGTACTTCAGGGGCAGAAGCTCATTCTTCCGTTTCTTAATATGAATGTATGCCAAGTCGACTGAAGAAACCACTAAGCTTCGTATTGCAGGTAGCTATAACTTTGGTTTCACTTATCATATACAGCATCATTGATCAGAACTATCATCTGTGCTCGATAAGTAATTTGCTGGAAAGAAATACAATATTCAAGGGGATGCTATGAAAGGACACGAACATTTACTAAGCTACTATGAAAAATGTGACTTGTATGACAATGCAGCAGTTATTATACCAGAGAGCGACGAACTGGCAGATATATTGTGAACTAGCGTATTATTTTTAGCATTACCAAAATGTAACATTTATCTCTTGGTGTGGTGATTCAATTGTCGTTTATTCAAATCCACAACCATAAATATCACGACTTATATCCAAAATGAGACCATATGGACGTTTTGGCTATCACTGCAAGACAATCAAACAACACAATTGTAACTTTAACCCCACCAAAGTGTCCTATACCAAAGAACCCTAACATACACCGATAGCATCAACATCCAATGCAATTGAAGCTTTTAAATGGCAACATTAAGTTTATCATGGGCATCAATTCTTGAGGCTATCAAACTAGTGCGAGAGACGGAAAACTTCAAAGATTGGCATGATGAGCAAAGAAAAGGAAATGATAAGAACAGGGAGGATTTTAATACCCTCGCCACAAGGAGATTTCCTGGTGGTGATGTGGAGGACCTTGGTGGGCATTCTCACGGGCCCCTTCACGGTCAGCCGCTTGTCCTTCGCTCCCCTCACCAGATCCGCACAAACTATACAACAAAAAACCGATCAGAAAGGGAAAAGACGGAGGAAAAAACGAAGGAACCGAATCGAAGTGAGGCACGCACCCTTCTCGAGATTCTTGACGTTCTTGGAGGATAGGGTGATCCGGATACGGTGGCGCTGCTCCTGGGGCTCTTCAAGCCCCAACTTGGTTGGTTTCATTGGTCCGTACGCCGCCGCCATGAACAAAAAAGGCCCAAATCTAGCACGCAGAAGGCGAGACCTAACACCTCGGAGCGGAGATGGAACTTCCAAAGGATAGACGATCCACGAAACAAGAAGAAGAACTGTTTCCTTACCTTGCTTCTCTTGGGCGCCTCGTACAGCGTAGAAGAACAATAATAACACTCGGCAGGATAGGGGTCGCCGGGGGTCGAAGTTATATTGGACGAGGAGGATAATTTTGCACGTGCATCCATCACTTATTCTAAATTTCACATATTGCCAAAAAGGACCGTTTGTCAAATCCTAACCGGCATATGTCTACGGCTCTCAGAGGACGGCAGCGACTGCGGTGGAGACAGGACGCGACGACGGAGACGACAAGAGAGGAGGGAAAGAAGGCGGGAAGGTCGACGGGTCACCTCGAGAAGGTCCACTTAACTTTTCTTGCAGAGAAGTAGAACGAAGAAGGGGGTGCGGCGTTCACCTTCCCCCCGCGCACCTGTCGACGCCCGCCTCCGGTTGCTTCGCAGCTCCTCCTCCTACCCCTCTCTCTCTCTCTCACTCTCACATCCTGCAGATAGGATGTTAGAACTGACTCGTCGGAGCAGAGCTGGGCTTGGAGCTTCCACTTGGAAGAATCAACTGGGTCGTGGTCGGCACACTTGCAAGAACAAACACATCACGTTCCTTATCAGCAATAACATTCGAAGAATTAATTTCCCGGAAAAGTAGCGAGAACGACTGGAATTAATTGTCATCGGTTTAAAACCCCGTGTTACAACGTCGAACATCAATCCAACTCGAGTTATGAAACCTAATATCAAACCATTTAAAGTCTATTTTTGATGAAAGTAAATGCATGATTAGCAGCGATACAAATGAGAACTTGGTGCGACTTCATCCTCCAGGCAAACTCATGTTTATGTCTGCAGGCACTGACCGTAAGGAAGCAGCCCAGCTTTCCTCCCGGAAAGGGGATGTAGTTGAAGGATCCAGTTTCCCGGTTGCCGCCCGATCCTGCTGCCCTTGGCCACTTCCGAAAGCTTCCTCCGCGTCTGCGGTGGAACTGGGAGCGGCGGACGGTGGTGTCGATGCTGATCCAGCTTCCAGTCTGGGCTTCTTAATTTTCTGCTCCATCTGGTAACTTGGCAAGAAACTTCCCACTACAACCTACCACAGAAGAGCAGGGAAGCTAAGAATGATGTTTGAATATGCATAGGTTTTGCAACCGTTAGTTCACCTGAGCAAAATATTCCCCGTATTTTGCACATATAAAGTTCAAACATCAGTACTTAAGAAACATAAAACGGGACGCAGTGAAAGATCAGATGCCGAAAAGGCAGTATATTTCATCCACCTCACTCGATTAAAACATCAGTGGGAAACCAAAGGTAGATACTTAGAAGTGTGATTACTTGGTTTAAGCTCAAAGAAACTTGATTGAAAGCAAAAAAAGGTTTCCAGCGAAAAGAATTATTCAGGCAGGCAAATGACACAATTTTAGATCATGAGAATGTGCAGACTTGAGCGCTATTACCTGCACTGGACTTGCAGCCACCAGCAAACCAGCAACTCCTCCGCCGACGACTCGACCATCTGGACTTGCCAAAGAAACACTTAGACCACCCGATCGGCTTCTCGTTCCTCCATTTTCGGTTGGCATGAAAGATCCAGATAAGGAGAGCAGTTCGAAACGGCCCTGATAAACAGCAGGTTAGACAATTATAAACAACAGCAGCACCCGCACTCACCAAAAAGGTTGCAAGTCTCTACCTATAGCTGATGAGCAACAACAGAAAGTATTTAGACACACTTTACTGCTAAAAGTGTTCGCAGTAGTAAACGCCATCAAGATTAGCTCATTTATTTAGTTTGGCAATTCAAAAGAACCCACTCTGAAGGGTAAAATCTGATATTTCGGAAAGGCATAACAGTAGTCTACAACTTTATAGAAATTTTAAATATTAATTTAATTTTAAAAGCACCAATAAAGGATCAAATTAATCTTCAGAAATTTTAAATACAAGTAAAACCGTCTTTAGTATAAAAAAGAAAGAATAAGAGAGCTCAAAGAAGTGTTAGGGTGACAATATATTCAGCACCTCTGTACATTAAAAAGTTCAGTCGAAAGAGCAAATGAGCACTAAAAACATTTTGCATAGAGTGAGAAATGAATAAGAATATGAAAACAAGGAATCTAAAGTATTACTGAACCAAAATATAAAAAATAGATATTTCGTAGTAAATGCAAACAGTGTCAAGCATCACTTTCAAAGACGCACGATCATTCTTATCATAAACAATTACATCTTTTTTTGGGAAAAAAAGATCTAGCACATACGATAAGAGAAGCATGATAATAACACTAAAAATAAGAAAAATTCCACAAGGCAAATGAGCAGATGTGATATTTTGGAGAAGAAAATTGGTCTAAACATACAGAAGGCTCAATGTTCCGGCACAGTTTTACAGCCAAAAGAAAACATAGTGCCTAGTTCCAAAATGTGGCAAAGTCACATAAAAGATGGACCGCTAAAAAATTTAGAAAGTTCTACTTTGTCTGAGGTCATGCAATGCCAGGGCAAAGATCCAAAATTTCCCCAAAAATAGGAGTCAAGAAGAAGTGACAAACTTCACATAAGGAGCAATTTCATCTCAAGGGCACAAACAAACCAATGGATCAAGATATGTTTATTAGCAATAACTTACTTGCAGGCAATAATATAACATTATTTCATCTTCAATGTTTGCTGCTCAAGATTTTTGCATGAATATGTGCTTCTTAATATTCTAAACTTTTTTATTTTCATAATACGATTCAACACTAGATGATCTGTTTATAAAAAGCTGGCACACTTGAATCGCATACTTCATTCTCTACGAAGACATAAACTGCCACACTTGAATCCTATATTTTATATGAAGATATATACAAACCTCATAAGTTAATGTACCACCACTTGAATATGGTTGACGAAGTGCGACATTTGAGATAATACCATTAGCAGATAAAATACAAATTGCTCGAGGCCCTTGCTGTGAAAATGATATGATCTTCATGGTAACATCCTGCAAACAATAACAGACGTAAATTAGAAATATGTTCAATAGAGGTTTTGGTATCTTGACAAGATAAAACAAGAAACATATAAGAGGAGGCTTTGCAACTTTATCAAACTCCATTGAAAGGAGACTCCTAACTTCTTTTCCTGATTCATTTCACAAAAAAAATAAGATTACAACCTGATTTTGTTTTTTCAATTTGTTTTTTGATATTCAGAGTCCAGGTAAGTAGAACTTGAATGGAAAATAAACCTGGAAAATAAACCAGACAAAGCAACTAACAAATAGTTTTATGCCCTCTCCAGAAACAATTGTTCTAATAGAAGATCAGAAGTTTCTATATACATAATAGAAAAGATAATTGGATATTAAAATATGTATGTATGAGACTTACATATATCACATACAGACACAAAATTTTGATCTGATTATTAACTACATCAGGATTTTATCCACTTATAGATACATTTCCCAGATATTATCCGATCCATTTTCACCAATTATGCCAAACCAATATTATTCTGCATTTTGTCTGATCAGGCCATCATTTATCGAATACATTACTTTTGTCAGTTACATGCCATTAGAGAGGTCAAAACTACAAAAGTCACCAACCTACAGATCAAAACAAACCAAGCGAACACAGAGGTCAAAACTACAAAAGAAGGATGAGAGACTTAAATGTTGCAGCATATTGCATTTATCTTATGCAAAATTTGAATTTTGTTGTTCTATCAGTATTTAAATCCAAACAACCATTATTTTCTTATCATATTATGTTGCAGTACCTGCGACATTAGTATTATCCGAAGTTCCGAACAAATGATTCCCTGAAGTCTAATGTCTTGTGTTTTTGGAAGATACACATTACATAATAGTACTTTGTAAAATGAATAGTTTTCTGGAGGCATCCAAGTTTTGGTGAAAGATGAATCCAATGAAACATATTATTCACAGAGTTCTCAAGTGGAAGTTCAGCAGAAGTTTAGCAAGAGAGGAAGATGATGACAAAAGTGTAAACTGAAATTAAAAAAATGTGACAAAAAGGCCTTTTTCTCACTGCTTCTAGTTGATTTACACTGAAAAGATGACCTGGATTTCAGCTGAAATTTTAACTATCTTGAACGATTGCACTTGGAGAAAGATTTTAGCACCACCTACAATGATAACAGACTAAGAAGAGCTTGCTCTAAGATATTATTGGCATGCTCCTTTTGTTACTCGTCGAACCTGTTTACAATTTGAGTCTAGCCATTGCCACTGGAACTCCAAAGCGGCATACTTGTATTGGCATATTTAAAAAAGGAAAAGAAGTATTTGATAAGAACTTCAGGCATATGGTAGACAGCCTAAAATTAGCATGGCATACAGCATATGACAGATTTTTTACAATAAAGGGTTACAGCTGTTGAAATTAATTTTAGGTTCGAGGAAGTAATACCTCGCCAGAAGCAACGGTGATGACATGAGGTGTGAAATTTGCGCCGGCAGAGCAGGCTCCCATCTCTCCTGCATCAATACAATTCAGAAAAGGGAATAAAAGTCTTTGAAGTACTGGGTATTCTTGAAGCAAATCAAGCAAAATGCAACACTGTATATGGTAAATACATTTCAGCTACTAGTCATGGAACTCCATAGCTAACTAGTCTTTTGATTCATCAGGTATGACTTAAGAAGAAGAGATGAGAGATCCAGGTACACAGATCTAGCAGTTACTGAGTTTGACCACAAGAATTAATGCCTAAGACATCATGTTTCCCTGAGGATGGACACTGAGAGGTTCTGTTGTTTGTCAAAAGCAGCAGCGAACACCATGTCGTCCATCCCTTTGAACAATCCGAACCAAGACAAAAAGTTCTTATCCAATGACTGTTCCCCATATGTCTTCAGCCGGAGAATGATCCTATACCACATCAGCTCTAGTTCTCCACCTTCTCAGAACTGGCACCAGAGCAAGCAGCCACGTCCGCGGTTCCCCAAGCCAACCCCACAAACATTGCTTTCTCCACCAGATCCGAAACACCCCTACCTCAACGGATCTGCAGATAGAGATCATCGGTCTCTGGTCCCCCTGGCAGATCCCAGTGACTTGTTTCTGCTACTCCAAGCCGACAGCTACCACCAAAAATGGACTCAGATGAAAAGCAACAGAGACGACGCCAAGAAAAGGACCGTTTTGGGATCCACAGACCCCCTCATCATCAGTAAAACCAAACCTCCATGAAAAATATTTTTTGGATTAGAAAAAATAGTCAATTAAGAAGAAAATAATTATTCAGTAAATCTGAATAGTCATTTTAGCATCAATATTTTTTGGATTAAAGAAATTTATAAGACACGAAAATGAAAATTAAAAGAAAAGAAAAAATAACGCAAAACTGACGCCTTAATTTTAGGTCAAGAGTTGGTGAAGATATAAGACGGAGACCGGCGATAAAAAGGAATACCTAAATGCTCCAAATCGAATCCCAACTGTGGCGTCTTGCTCATCGAACCCACTGGCCGCCCTCTACCGCGCTTCAACGCCGCCCCCACCGCGGCCGCCGACGTGTACTTGATGCCTGCCGGCACTGACGCCGAGATCGGCATCGGGTTCAGCGGCCGAAGCAGGCTCCCGTCCGGCCCGTACTTCCTCGGTCTCCCCGTCTTCTTCTTCATCGGCTCCGCGGCCATCCCACTGATCTCGCTGGCGGGCTTCTCCTCCCCGACCACCGCTGCCGCCACAGCGACCGAAGGAGAAGGGGCCCCTCCTTGTTCGCTGCCCTCCATACCGAGACGAACTACTCCAAGAATCTCCAAAATCAAGCGCTTGACACCGCCGGATTCCGATCGCTAGGGTTCTCCCCAGCTCTGGCCATCAGAGTACACCACCAAGAGCTCCGCATCAACAACAACAACAGCAACAACAAAAATCATAAAAAATAACAAAAAATCTCAAAATATTTTTCTCTTGCCTAACTTCTCTCGTCTTCTATCTCATCGAGTGGAATACTACCGATCTCACAAAACCAAAAGGAAACATGAAGATGAAGAGAGAACAGTGCATGTAAAGGCAAAGAGAAAGAGGAATTTTAATTATTATTATTGTTGTTGTTATAATATTATTAGTAATGTAAGAAGAGAGAAAAATATATATACTACAAACATCGAAATAACCTTTTCGGGAATGCAAAAGATACGTATATATATGTGTATGTATATATATATATATATATATATATATATATATATATATATATATATATATATATAATTATTTATTTTATTTTTGACGTCAGATTTATTGTTATTTAGAAGAGAGGCGACCAGTGGAAGACTCCACCTGTGCTCGACTCTCACTTCTTTTGTCCTTTTACGCTTTATTTTGATCATTGGGACTTAAATGCCATTGGACTGGATAATAATCACAGTACTGCCACTGGAGACCTCTGAACTGAGAGAGAGAGAGAGAGAGAGAGAGAGCGAGAGAGAGAGAGATTTTACATCTGCTACGATACTGTATAAAAAATAGGGTGCGTGCGAGCGTAGTTTGAAAAATTATATTAATATTATTTAATTATAAAAAAAATAAAATATTTAAATTTATTTATCCTAATATCATTGATTTTACCGATGAAGATATATAAATAAATATATAATTTTAATATTATAATAATAAATAATGTCGATGATTACAAACAACGATATTATTGATGACTGTTATAGTTGAAAAGAATAATTAAAGATAAAAATATATCAATAATTATGTCGTTTTTCTCTTGACTCACGATCTCCAATAATAATCGTTCATCATTAAAACATTAAATTTATTTTTTTATCTTTTATTTTCATAGATAAAATCGATGATATTAAAATAAATAAATATAAATATTTTACTTTCGTAATTATAAATATATCAATATAATTTTTTAAAAATAAAGACTAAAATACATTTTTATTCTGTATCAACCCATTTTAAAAAATATAATTTGGTTCCTCCTTTGCCAACCCATTTTTATTCTGTATCAGAGACAAATGTGAAGAAGAGAGAGTTGGCAGCAGCCAGAAGCAAAACCTTCATCTCATAAGCTATCTCCACTGGAGTTGCTTTTGTAGGCAAGTTGGAATCTGAGATATCTCATGAGCTCTCTTAAGTCAAAGAAATAATGCATACAGAATCTAGGTGACTTGATACTCTTTATCTAAATAAATCTAAACTATTCATTATGTACAAATAATAAGATTTAAAATATAAAAAAATAATTCAAACTTAAACGATACACACTCGGAAAACCTACTTAATTAGCATTCGACACGAGAGAGTTGAAGCTCAAGGACAGCAAAATGTGGAACCAATCCTTTACATGTCCCAACATGACACCAGCTTTTCATTTGTCTACGGTGGACTTGTATATGTTTCAATATTGGAATTCATATAGTAAAATAAAAATGGAGGCAAACTGTTGTCAAAATCCCAAGAACCAGTTAATTTATCCAATCAATACAGGTGCCTGGCGGATCGATACTTTCAGTGGGCCACTGAGGTTCAATCTTTCACTTACTCAAAACCACCTCAGTTATTCTTCACACCCTATTTACCTTGCCTGACAAACACATGTACAGTGTAGGCAGATTGGGTTTTACTATCACAATGATGAACAAACAATGATCAATGGCAAGAAATCTTGAATTCTCTCGTCCAACGATGGAAGCTTCGTGAACCACTGGTTTGATCTGATCCCCACTCTACTGATGTAGTAAGCTGAAGCTAGGCGACACTTTTTGTTACTTTGTTTCCATGACTCTTAGTGAAATATGAAGCTCATGATCGACCAGCTGCACTGCACCCGTCACACCATCCAGGAGGCAGGCCATCTTTTACATCTTAAAATTCAATGCGTAATCGCCTTAGTTCTGCTTGGAAAGTAGGACTTGAAATCAGAGTTCTGTGGGCCAGCATCCGGATATCCTCTCTTGAACAATCACGTGAGATGCGAACTAGTTCCCACAAGGCTCCTTCCCTGATCATATCCTTTGCATTGACTTCTGCAAAGAATAGTTAACATTATCAAGAGAAAAAAGAGATGCTGAGATTTCAGTACCATAAAGCAAAATTACCATGTTGCGCCAAGTGGCATAATGCAAGCTCAATGTGGCGTCTTATTGGTGAAGCTTCATGGTTGGCATTTTTTACAATCCAAGGAAGAGCTCCATCTTCAATTAAGAGGGATACACCTGCCTTGTTTCCTGCAGCAAGGAACGAATTATCACAGATATGCGAGTAATTGTTCTACACCGAACAACCAGTAGCACGGCAGTCCAAGCTTACCTAAGCAAAAGGCATTCGTTTAAAAGTTTTAACGTGAATCAGCGACCATATCAAAAGTGGTATATATACGCATGACCATATCTTACATCCTAAGTTTGCCTTCTCATATGATGAGACTAGTTGATTCATGTCTTTAAAAGGCGAGAAATGGAAGTTGATATTTGCCACAACCAATTCATATAAGAATGGTTTTTGATCATTGGACTAATGAATAAATTTTGTTGAATAGAATTACATTGTTGGAGATCTATTACCGATTTGAACACTATATATTAACATGAGCATACAATACCTAATAGAAACCTTTAAAATTAAACAACGAACATCATTTAAACAACAATGACAGCAAGATATCTTTACCTTGAGTAGAAGCTCGAGACTCGCACTTCGCAAAGTTTGCAATGCCACGTGCAACTTGTGCAAGAACATCAGGGTGTCCACACCTAACCATACCTAGCAAGGCTTTAATCCCACCTTCTCCACTAAGCCTCATCTGCAACTTATCTGCAGAAAACAGTAAAAGTCAATGCTAAACATGCTTTGCAGAAAAAGTACATAAGATATTGCATTGCTCTGCGGCCCATGATAACATGTTGGTTAAAGATCAGTGCCTAGCAGGGATAAGATCCTATATGCAGTTCATTTTACAGGACAGATTGAGTGCAAGTTACATTTGTGGTGATGTAAATACTCCATAAATGAATAATTACTCAGTGAAAATCAACCATATCTGTACAAGCAAAGCCTATGTCACAAAGACTCATGTATGCTAAATTGGTGATATTCTTTTAATATTCAGTTGCAGATGAATTCATTTTGTTGAACATGAGTGCCATGTAACAAGTTAGAGCTACATCAGGAAAAAAAATCATATAAATGTAAGAGAAAACTTCAACCAGAAGTGAAAATTTTACCATATTCCTAGGATATTGGTCATTCTTATGCAATAATATTGGCACTTAATATGAGATTGACCTTTTGACCTAGTTATGCATATTTCTTGTTATTTAGAATTTGGAAAACTTAAGAATACAGATACTTTCAGTAGGAACCCAGAGACAAGTGAATAAGATAGTATTCCAAATGGCAACAACAGAATTTCCATGTGAAGAAGATTTCAAAATGGCATTAATAAGTTTGGGGAATTATATATAAACCTTTGGAACATATGCAATATTTCATATATACCCTTATAAAGTTGTAAATATCACAAATACCCTTATAAATGATATAATAAGCTTCTTATTGAAGATAGATTTACGCATGTATTTGCTATACCTTATTGATCACAATGCTCACAATAAATACTATAGCATAGCTGCATCAGTCCCCTTCAATTAGTGGGTTACTCATGATGTGGAAGAACAACCCCAGGAATTTGAAATGGCAAACATATAACAAAACATCTCAATGGAATTCTTGAATGAACATATGCCAAAAGAAAGACCAAGAGTCATCTCTTTTCCTACTATTATGCAGTTACAGTAACAACAAATCTTTGATTCCAACTATTATGTGGTCAAGAACACTTATATAAGTAGCATTAGCAGCTTGAACCAAGATAGTTAAAGGAGTTACCATTTCCACATAGATTAGCAATGGCACCAGCAACCATTCTTAGTGTTTGAGGGTCCTCAGCATCAGCAGCAGTAATAGATAACAAGGTAATGCCACCTTGAGCCATTATAAGCTCCTGGTTGGTTTCTGCAAAGACAAAAGCAATATCGAATCAAGAAAGTATGTTAGAGAATACAAAAATGACTGAATAGATCTAAATTCAAGATTTAAGTACATACAGAAAACATGGTCAGCATAGGAATCATCATATACTTACCATTCATTGCAAGGTTGGCAATTGCACCAGCTGCTACTCTACGTATAGTTTCATCCTCCGAACTTCTTAGAAGCATTAGCAGTGATGTAAGACCACCAGCTTCTACAATCTTTTCCTGGTTTGCTTCTGGTCAGATGTAATTTAACATTATTTACAATAGAAAAAAATGTAAGAATACCAATTTTTCAAGGTCATAAAAAAAGGTCCCCATAGCTAATAAAATTTTCAGTCCCAGAAAAAGCTAGAGATACTAATTACTTAGAGAAACAAACAAACAATAAACAATACTAAAGCATTTAAGTCATTGAAAAAGAAGATGCATTTCATTCATCTTTTGAGCAGTACAATTATGTAAGTAGCCAATCCTGACCCAATCCAGCAAATCCAGATCAGGATTGTCTGGTTATAAATCTTGGTTTCCTCCGATACTTAATGGCATGTGAGTATTTAATAGCGTGGTAATACACAGTGGGCGTGTGATACCAAATTTCTTGTCTCGATGTCTGCACATAGGTTTCCTTATTCAATTCACATGGTATGCAAAATTTCTTTAGTCCATGACCAAGCACAATTCAACTTCTACCAGTCATTTCAATTTGGCTGGTTTTCCAAAAGAAACCAAGTTGGACAATCACCTGAATCTCTAGTGGTATAAATTGAGACGATATTGACAGTGGTGGCAAGATAAGAAGGATATATAAGTTCCGAAATATTCCTCAGGCAGCGACAAAGAAGACATCTATCTAAGAGTAAAGAAATAATGGAGGCAAAAGAAACATAAAAAGAAGATAAAGCCTGGAAATGGATGGGACTAGGTATTAAGTCTACCTAAGAGTTAGCTTCGAAGGCTCCAAGTTTTCAACCGTGCAAAATAGGAAGCAAGCGAAATGGGAAGGGCCCAAGAGGAAGCAAAAGAGAGCTTTCTAAGGGAAGTTATATGACCTTTTTTATTTCTTCTTCTTTCATTTTTAAAATTGTTTATTTTTTTACTGATTCCAATCTGCCCTGCTGACCTGCATCTTAGGACCATGAAGCAATCTTTATTTTGGTCTTTGATCCTATGCTACTCCATGTGTCCTCCATCTCGATGGCATAGTGATACACAAAATGCATACAATATCATGTCTTATTTTACTAACCTGGTTCAATGGCATGCTTATGCAATAAAATGGTATCAAGGATCACTGGCTCCATGACCAAGCACAACCACATCTTGATGCTAAGGCTAAAAAAATCAAGTTATTTGCCATCCCAATGCCTTGCCACATCTTGGGCATATCAATTACATGATCATGAACTAAGCTTTGCATTCACCATGTAAGATACAAGTATGTACAAGCAACGATCATGCAAGTATCCTATCAGCAAGGCATGTGGCAGCCAGCATTGGACTAGCACAACGCTTGCTGTCAGGACTGAACTAAGTTCAGGAGACAATCATATACTATATACACCATACAACTTTAATATTTCAACATAAAACAGTACCCTAACCAAGGTATCCAATCTCAATCATACTGTCAGTATGGACCGCTATATTCCAGTCTGACCAAGTACCAGCCTCAAAACATATAACTCGATATTATTACAATACCATTCTTCTTCTTTTTTTCATTGATATGAGTATGTACATATCAGTATACCAATCAATATACAGGTACTATACCAGTCAAATAGGATAAGGAAAACCAAAACTGGACAAAGCTTAAAATCCTTGATCCTAACTAACTAGTTGTTAACCTTAATATTTGATTTCAGTTCCACATTGTTATGTTTTGTGTTGTCAACATTTCAGTAGAAACTTTCAAACTCTAGTTTCAGATGGATACAACAACTATGATGTTACAAACTATCATCTTAGAGACATATTAGGCCCACCACACAAATAATTTAACAAGAACATATTCCTACAATACTTGATATACTTCAGTATAAAACCTAACTTATATAAACTGAAATGAAATAGTAATAGAAGCATATCCAACAAGACTTATTTCTACCAAATAGGACCTTTTTTGTTTTGGAAAAATGAGTTTTGATTATGTAAAGTCCAAGTGTATACAAGTTATATTATAAGAAAGCAATTTAAAGGTGGTGCAGGAAAAAGAAAGTGAAAGAGCAGAATTAACATAACTACAGAATAAATATTAAGAGACATCTAAATTAAAGTTCACCTTCAGCTGCCAGGTTTGCTACAACTTTCACTGCATGAACTCGAACATCAGGATCTTCTGATTCAAGCAATGACAATATTTTTTGCAAACCCACTGCCGTGTGGAAAACCAATCCAGAATATCAACAAAACAAACCCATAACAAAATTCATTAGCCAACAGAACATGGTCATCTAGCACAATTTGTTAACAATTCTGAAGGAATATCAGCAAAGTTTTAAATTTTACCTTGTTCAAAAAGTTTAGCTATTGAGGCCTTAGGTCCATTTGCTGAGTCTCTAAGCTGTGAATGTCTAGCTTGTGATACAAGGGAATCAAATCCAGTTAAGACTTTCCCAGACCCACCTCTGTCAAGACTTCTCCTCGTCTGATTTAAGGAAATGAAGTAACTATCAATGAGAACATGGCTTAATGCTAGCTGGATATATAACCAGATGCACCCAAAAAGACAAAATATTTATCATAGGTCAAATAAAAATTCAAGGCATGCAAGTATGAAAAATCCAAAACAATTGAATATGCATGTACCCATGAGTTTTACATTGCTGTTTCAGTAAACAGAAAAAAAGATGGTCAACATGTTGGCATCCAGTGAATAAATGTGTTTCAGTAACAAAAGGACCCAATTGTTTCAGAACACCAAAAAAGGCGATAAAGTGATAAATCTCATGATGCATCAGAACACAAAAAAATATATAGTAGTGTAATCATCAAAGGACAACTGAATTAGATGTGGTTTCCCAAATTGAATGATTGAGCACAAGCAATAGTACAACTATATCCCTCATCAGCTTGAAGACTTAGCTGCAACAATTGACTTTTTAGTATTGCTATTTCTTCTTCGAGCTTCTGTTTTCTGATTGGCTTCGCTGTCCAGCATCTTGCGGAAGTTTCATAATTTCAGCATTGCCAGCAGCCTAAGACAAATAAAGTGCAAATTATACAAAAATCTGCTGTTCAGGTTGATTCTAGAAACTGATAGGTCGGGCAAATCATATCAAGAGGTTACGGTACCTCCAAATTTTCAGTGTGATACTTCACGTGTGAAAAAAAGGCGATAAAGTGATAAATCTCATGATGCATCAGAACACAAAAAAATATATAGTAGTGTAATCATCAAAGGACAACTGAATTAGATGTGGTTTCCCAAATTGAATGATTGAGCACAAGCAATAGTACAACTATATACCTCATCAGCTTGAAGACTTAGCTGCAACAATTGACTTTTTAGTATTGCTATTTCTTCTTCGAGCTTCTGTTTCTGATTGGCTTCGCTGTCCAGCATCTTGCGAAGTTTCATAATTTCAGCATTGCCAGCAGCCTAAGACAAATAAAGTGCAAATTATACAGAAAATCTGCTGTTCAGGTTGATTCTAGAAACTGATAGGTCTGGCAAATCATATCAAGAGGTACGGTACCTCCAAATTTTTCCAGTGTGATACTTCACTTTTAAGGTTGCTGACCTCATCTTCAGAAGATTGTCGCATAAGCTTTTCACTCTCGAGTAACTGTCTGACTTCAGCAATTTCATCTGAGCTAGATGTTGGAGCCTATGCACCAAAAATTAATTATCGTTAGACATTCATAAATAATTCATAAAAAAAGAAAAGGCAAAGGTTATGTGTCTCGCCAAATTAAAAACCACATTATTGAATTACAAAACTAAATTAAAACATTTGCAGAATGTTTAAACTTTCTAGTGTATGTTACGTGATCTTCAAATATCAAGGATCAAGATTGTGTGCCACACCCACATTGGATATCAGCGTGTTGCTGTGCACTGTGTCATGTTATATTGTGACATACCAGCGATGTCTTGTGGATAAGGGCCGGTGGATGCTGTTACAGGCTAAGTACTGGCACAGTGAGGTACATTCAGCATGCACTATAGTCATATTGGCATGGTAATCACCTCTTTCTGTGCCAGAAATTCATTGCCACTTGTTGATGTACCTTGATAAGCACCGATAGTTTATTCTTGTCAATTATCACTAAGGCCAAAAGGCATGTTTTACATGACAACTACAAGACCACATGTGCCAATTGGAGTGTTAAACTAGAGTAGTATATCTGAAAATTCCATACAAAGTTAGGACAATTGAGATTAATTACTATTAAAGGAAAGGGATAACCAGTAATAACTGTTTTTAAGTTCGTTCAAACAATACAAACTTGAAAAAGCTGAGACAGAATGAGTAGTGTCCAAAAACACTGTTAAAAGCACCAGCAAATAGTTGCAAGTTAATTCAAATCATTGGAGTCAAAAACGGAGAGGAAGATGGAAAAGGACTGGTTATGGATGGTAACAAATATATACAGTATTCAGCATTATAAAAGAAAACTAAAACAAGAATCAAGCGACCATAAAAATAAAGCACCAATCACTATTGCTTTTTGGTGTGTCCATAATCTGTTAGTCCAGAAAAATACGTAATTTGACCAATAAATAAGCATATACAATAAGTTAATGTGGTAACTAGATGCAGCTCTATTCTAAAGCATGCCTATGATATATCAAACCTGTCACTTTTTTAATCTTGAACACCAAAAAATTTGTCCAATAAAGAGTTGACTTCCTTCTTAAACTTATTAAACCACCCAGGCTTTTATTACAAAATAAAAGATCTCGTAGATGCATTCACAAGTAATCTGAGATCATGTAAAGAGGACCATAAGCAAGACGACAGTATCTGAAATTTTTGAATGGAAATTAGTATATAGAATATACCTCCTTGTTACATTCCTTTTCTAGACATGCATCCTGGTGCTCTGCTCTGGCTTTCTCCACATCAGACATCCACTTCTCCTCAAGCTTCTTTATTGAGTCCATATAATCTTGTTGGCACTTCAGTCTCTCATTCTATATAAGAAGAAAAAAACAAAAGGGAGAATATATCACAAGTCAATAACATAGTTAAGGCCAAACAACGTTCAAGAATGAGGTTAAAAATAAAAGTTGAGGCATCAGTAAGGGAAAATATGCAAAAGGGCAAAAGAAAGTTGAGGTACCTGATGGAGGAAATATGTAAGTACATGCACCATGCAAGAAACAGAGTGAGGAAAGTTTTTGATAGGTGTCAGAAGGTGGGTGAGTAAATGTTTCTGATTAAACATGGGGCTCGAGAAAGTGAGGATAAGATGTTATGGGTTTAAAAAAGTAACATAAATATTCTGAACCAGTAGGTCATGATATCCAACAAGTATAGGGGACAAACATTGAATTCAAGGCTATCAGAAGTAAGCATGAAAACATTTTATCAAAAGGAATTCATCTGGGGACAACCACATTTGAAGCCCTTCAACATGGATGATGAGAGCCTCACAGTTATAGTAAAAACTAAAAAGTAAGGAAATCTTGAATTTAAGGCTGTAAATCAGTAGTCAGTATGAGAAACATTTTATTAAAAAGAAGACGGACCATGTAGCATATCCTGCACAAAAGATCAGAACAACAAAACAGCTACTTGAGAAAAGACCAACAAAGCAGTCATATTCTAGTAATTGATGATTAAATCAGAAACAACAAACTACACAGCAATTCCAATAGCAAACTTGTGACTGTCACAGGCTGAGAAATGAGGCATAACTTCTGCTTAATAGAATAAACTGAAACTAAAAAGCTTCAAGTACTGATGAAATTTTGAATGGCCTAAGAGTTAGGTCCAAATTCATACTTAGAATCCACGAGCATCCAGAAACTACTATTTAACTACTAATTGTTTTTCATTTTTATTATTCCCTGGACTGGAGGATAAAAGAAAATAATATTAAGATTCTAGTATACAACAGGAAAACATCAATTAAAAAGCAACCAGAATTTCTTATGATCAAACATCAAAATACTTTTAAGTGACTGATGTAAAGGACTTGCCAATCAATGGACTGAAAAGATAAATCTGAAAATATACCTCAAGAGCATTAGTATAGCTTCTTTCGGCTTCAGCAATACGGCTATCTGCTTCTGTTCTTATCCTCTCAATCTCATCTTCAAAATCTTTTCTTTGCCTTTCATTTTCTGCAATTAACTTATCAAGTTCAATATCAAGCCTCCTGCACAGGCTTTTATAATCAAATTCCTCCTTTAGTTTCACCATGTTCTCCACCTTCATTGCCTACATAGACATATCCAATAAAAACAGCTTCTTAAGGAATATATAATAACTTATACAGCATTCACTGGTGCACTGTGTAAGTAAGATATGTTGCTTAGGTTTCTAGGTGGAACATTGATTGCATAAAGGATTACAAATAATTTAAGGCAAGGCAACATCAACGTGAAATGAGAAACTTACTCTTTGTCCAAACATTATGGTGCTTGAAGTCTCTCCTCTGTGCCGAGGAGAAGGTCCAATCGTCACCACTAATGAAGTCCTTGCACTGCCTGTGAAGCATAAACATGTTACAAAAAACAAGGACCAGGACCAAGTAACCTCAATATCAATATACAAATTTCAGTTGATTGTCATACAAAAACTTTTACAGATCAAGATACGAATTTGATAAAAGTTCAACATTTTCAGCCTTCTATAATCAGGCCTCAACTAAATTCATACTCTCGATGAACAAATGTAAATGAGAGGGAAACTCACTGAGCATAAAGGATAGACCATTGAATTAAGATTCCAGTGATGCATGTGATCAGAATAAGCAATAAATGGAAAAACAAATCTTCAATATGTGGCTCATGATTTTTCATAATCAACCATTGGTATCATTTGCACAAGAAAGGAAAATATGCAACAAAAATTGTGATCAAATAAGACATGGAAAAAGGCAACATTTCAGATAAACTAGCAAGCAGGCTGCTAGATCTAACCTCCAAATGAATCTCGAAGCAGCCTAGTCAACTTGGAATCACGAACTGGAACGTGAGGACTATTTTCAGCAAGTGCATTAATGCATTTGCCTAAAGCACTTAGTGAAAGATTAATTGACTTTGCTTCTTCTAGTGTATGCCCCTCGCTTCCTGTGAACAAAGATGGCATCACAAAGCATCAAACATAATTCAGAATATCTATGACCAAATGGAAGAGAATATTTTCTTTAGGTCAGAAACGTTAAGCACATCAAACATAATTTAGAATATCTATGACCAATGGAAGAGCATATTTTCTTTAGGTCAGAAATGTTAAGCATTTCAGTTAGTTTTAGTTAGAGATTATAAAAGCAGGCCAATTATGTAAGATTTATGTAGAAATTATATCCAGTACAAGTAACAACCAGAATATGAATGGATACAGTGCCCATCATGATTTCAAAAAGCTCAGGAGAACTAATGCAGGATAGTAATTGTTTAGCCTTTGGGGAGAGCACCTATGGGGCATAAATGCATTTTTTTAACAAAAACATTAACAAGTAAAACATATCATCATACATGGAATAATATATATGTCCTAAAAGAGTTTAAGATCACAAAGAACCTTTAAGGAGCATGTAAAAAATATTAACTACCAGCAGTTTAGTGGAACGAAAATGGTAAATTTCTTTGCAACATGTGTCAGGTTTAATCAATTGTCAAGCACTATCATGTCACATTATTCTGCATTAATAGTTTGGCAAATATCCAAATACTTCAAATTTGTTCTATAGCATCCTAATGAGACAGCTGAATCGATAACACATTTTTGTCTTACATTTTCACCTTTATCTTGACATACTATACCTATTCCACCTAATTCGTTACTTTTCAGCAACAAATTTTGTGTTATAAAAGAAAGAGTTATATCATCACTTATAATTTAATCAAAGAGTCACCCTATCTTTCTCCTCAGTTACCTTCTCTTTCTCCCACATAACTGAAGGCCACAAGGGTCTTCTCCAACCAGCAAATTCTCCTGACTACCACAACTGGAAGATCAATGGCTACTGAAAGTAAGTCTCTTTTTCTCATTTTTTTTCCTCCCTCACTTCCCTTTATTTACTTAAGAAGTATGTCACAACAAACAAATTTAGTTTTTTTTCTTTTTTTTCTTTGTTCCTTATTGTATAATGAACCTAACATGATTAACATTTGAAACTCGTTTTAAATCCCACTTAATATTTTCTTTTCTTGTTTTCCTGCCTTCCAGCTTCTTTTTGGTAACATCACAATCCTGGCCATGCCAAGTGTTGAGATTGCTTGCATACTGGCACATGCCCTTGTGGTGGCTGCTTGACACAGGTGTTGCTGGCAAAACTTAAAACTTCATGATACATGCCAAGAAACACAAGAAATTTTCAGATTTTATATGTATCATATATACCTGACTTGTCAATCCTCTCAGAACCGGCAAGATCCACGACAACAAGCTTGCTTTTTCTAACTATGGGTGGTCTAAAAGATGTCACCATGGTGGAAGAAGTACCATTCTCTCCATGAAAACTTTGATCGGCATCATGCCTTCCCTTGACTGACCTCTTGACATGAACCTGGTATGATGCAGCAATAGTTATACCTGAACTTTGAGTTACCACAGACAAAAGCTATCATATAGAAAAATTGTTTGCTCACGATTAGAATAGCATGGCTCCGAGATGATTCTGTGTTCAACTTTGTATTAGCAGCAAACCTGTGAGCTTCTCCTAATCTTAAAAGCTCCATAAAGCTTTTCTGATCTCTGAGCTCTACAGTGGTCACCCCTGGTAGTGAAACATCCCCAGTCTTTGGATCTTCTACGATGGCAATGTTGTCATTTGCAGGAACAAGAAGGTCCTGTATGCTTTCCATATATAGCTATATTAAACAATAAAGATAGATTATCAGTTCTCTGCGGAAAAGGTTATTCTCATGAATGGATTTCAAGATCTGAGCAAGCTACACATGAAGCTTTACGATTTCATTTAACAAACAAAATTCCAACAGCAAAGGAACCTGTAAATATGACACAGAGACAGAATCAGTCTCCAGAGATGTATCTCCAAGAATGTCTTCCATTGCACGGACCATAATGCCTCGTGCAGCAGTGTCTTCCTCCCCAAGCCTTCCAAGAGTAAAAGTCTTCCCGGTACCTGTCTGTCCATAGGCCATAACTGTACCATTATACCCCTCCAGAACACTCTACAGAAGAAAAAAAAAGGCTTCTCATCACAAGCTGAAGTATCAGAATACAACTGAAAAGTAATGACAAAAAGCATTTTTATAATGATAAAGTTGCAGCCTAACATAGATTTTAATGAATCCATCAAGCAACAACAAGTATCTAATGTGTAACAGCCTTTGATGTTGAACAAAGGAAGTAATATGAAATTCTGAGTCTCTGCTCATGAGCCTGAGCAGACAAAACAGGCAATAGTATATATTAGAATTACATTATCAGTTAAGCAGTTCAGCAAATCACAAACTGGAAACTTTAAGCATTTATGTTTATCATCTTCAAAAGTTGATAAATAATATACACACTAAACAGGATAATTATGATGTTAAATATATTTCAACATGGGGTAAGAATGACATACAAGGTCTCAGAACAAAGTATTTTGCAGAAGCAACCAACCAAACCTTCCGTAGAACCATATCTCGACATCAAAGGAAAAGGTGTGTGGTACAAGGAACCATATTGAAATAGTCAAAATAAAACTAGAACGTGATCTCAACTCTTCTATATGTCCAACCCAAATCAGTGCAAAGAAAAATAAAGCTTCATGCTATGAATTCACTTAAGAACTTGGGCATCATACTTAAAGACATGCCATGAGTATAAAAGCATGTGCTTCGTGTAAACTACAAACCAGACAAGATTCCAAACTACTGCCAAAAAATTATGCAACACAGAGTGTGATGCCAGAATATTGAAGTTAACAAATGATAAATGTCTTCAAGAAACAAAATCATGGCTTTTTAGAAGCTTTTCGTGATGCCAACCTGGAGATAAGGTGTCTATGTAGTTAGGGACATTTACTTGGAGATTGGTACTTTGGAAAAATTTTATCTCATTGAAGTCTGAAATTTTACTTTGTGCATGTTTACTGGGAAGCGATATCAGCAAAACATCATTAAAAAATGGGGGATCGGAATTCAAGACTTTTCTCCTCTGTGTAGGAGATGAAACCATTCCTCTTGGTTTTTTAGTAGTGCAATGTACAGATAAACGGATAAACTAAGTCCAATCAGAAACTTCAAAAATAAAGGATGCATTGAAAGAAAGCAAAATACAGTTGTTTTCATAAAATGACCATCCATGAAGGTAAAATCAATGCAGTACTCACCTTCAAATCTAGCTTACGTAAGAAAGGGTGACCTTATGAGTATATCAACAAATTTGATCACTTCTAATCATATGCAACACCGAGTCCTAAAAGCATTATACTAACAAGAATGATGGTTCCAATGACATCACAATTTATCATTGCGACTAGCAAGAATTGCATGTGCAGGCCATGGCAACTGTGCTGTCATATACAAAGTCAAACTATGCCAACAAGGTAATGACGCTAGCATGAAGGCACGCATTGTATCATCATGGGGACTAGCACAATACCCATGCTGACGGGCACATCCCTGATGATGATCTGTGTCAACCGACCTGCACATTACCAGAAAGGGATTGTGCCACAAAGTGGAAAGGTTTAGTGCATGAGGAAGAACTTGATGCAGCATCTAAAAGATAGACAGCAAACTTCAATAAAATAGTCCATAGATAGGGTCAAACAAGGATACGAACTTATCATTAATGATTCATCACAAAAAAACGTATCCAAGTTTACGATAGATCTGATGTAGTAAACATGAAACAAAATGGTAAATATCAGGTATTAGGCATGTGTAATACCTCCACAACCGGTTTTGCAACAACTTCATACACACGTTTTTGTGAGGCAAATTCTGTCAGCACCTCATCAAACTCATAGGTTTCTGAGTCCCAATTGTTCTTGCGGAGCTTTAACCTTTTAAGCTGCAGCCCAGCATAAAAAAGAATAATTGGCAACACTATTAGTAAGATCCAAAATTCCACACAAAAGCAGTCACAGTAACATGAAATCATAAGCATTCTTAGATATGATAGATTTCCAACATAAAACAAAATGAATATATCAAGAACCTCAGGCTGCAACTCGACACAGTCAGCAAAATCAGCATCTGCTATCATCTCCTCCGCATTTCGAGGCCGGAGTCTTACAGCCACTCGAACCCTTCCAGGAACTGGTTAAGGACATGAAAAACTGTGAATACCTTTAGCAAATTGAAGGTAATCCAGAAATGACTGAGGGATAATTATGTAGACTTAACAATATCACAGTCACAATAGTAACGAAATCTTTCCTCATTTGGGTCATTCTTCTAGTTGGAAATATAATAGATGTTTTATCAACAAAAGTATAACATGTTAATTTAACTTCTAGTACTTAATGAAGGCAAAGATTGATCATAAACCTTAATCAATATAAATTTATTCACTGTCTCTCAAGTTATTTATTCTTCCATCAGATATTCCTTCTTTCCCCTCGGACAAATCACATAAGCAGAATGCCAATTAGGACTTATCCTGCAGATGACATTGCTCAAGCCAGATATCTGAGTCTATGTAAATAATCTAAAACCCAAATGAGCAAGATTCAACAAGTTCCGGTGATAGTGCCAATTGCACCATACTGCACAGAAAGTAGGACATGTTGCAGTGGGCAAAGACTGTTTTATAGAAAGAACAGAAAAGAAGTGCACCATATCAGTCCATTTTAGGATAATGGAGATATATGTAGAGAAAAGGACCACAAAAGAACACAACAAGAGAAGAAGATCAAGAAATAAAGAAAGAAAATGAAAATAAATGAGACATGGTTCCAGACTCAGTTTATTGAGGACTTTTAGAAGTCGTTTGCAATATTTTTACCTTCTTCAACCCAAATCCAAGACTGTTTTTAGTTTCAGTTACCACTTGCTGATTGTCTATACATAGTTTCCAGGAAACATCAAGCTTCTTTCCAACAATGTGATCCAGAAAACAGCCAAAAGTGATCATTCCTTTCCTTCATCTCTTTCAAATTCACCGTGCACAATCCCATTAGCGACACCCTGACACCTTCTCAATGCATCTTCACACAATTAGCTTTGATCTGATGTAACTCCAGAAACTTCCTCGAACTTGACATCAAAGGAGGAGAGTTGGATTAACTTGTTATGCATTCTACAAGGAGAAAGACAGATAGTGATAGACCATTTTCCCATCAATTACTGGCTGCCAGGATCTAACTGTTTTCTTGCCACCGGTAAAAAGCTTCCAAGATTGTCCAGAACCATATAGTTCTGAATTCTACATGTTGAATGGTAAGCTATATCAACAATTTTTTTAAAATCATAAAAAGCTTAGCGCCAATTTCCCCTGTCCAATCTGCAGTGCCTCAAGGAGCAAGCAATTTTAGTGAATCACATAGGCATGAAAGCTCACCACCCATGATTGCCACCTTTATCCATTCAACCGTACATCAGACGCGATCATAAGATCTTGGGGTCAGTAGTCCCAACAGCATTTCCTCCCCGGTGGACGCATTCCGGCACTACAACCCATTTGTCAGCTTAAGTAATCGATACAAATCCCATTGCATATCTCAATACACACTTGAAAAATATCGAGACTGCACTCCTCAATATGTTAATACTCTAACGATCAAAATCTAGTGCTGCCTTCCACTCATTGCTTAGGCGGCCGCCAAAAGAAAATTCGGGAAACCCGCCCAGCGAGCAACAGACGAAATACCTTAGAATGTGAAGCTTTTAAATGTCAAACACCAAACCCCAAAGAACGACACTGTGCTATTTTAGGGTAAAATTGCTATTTTAGGGTAAAAACAATGCGACTCAAAATGAAATCATGCACTTGACAGGGAAAAGGAGGCACGGGTTTCCGAGACTCATTTTCCGCTCCGAGAGATCCAACAAAATCACAGATCAAGCGCGGGATGCATGCGATCTAAGCAGATCTCGGTGTTCGGGGGGAGTAAAACACAAACCTCCGGCATCGCCGCCGGCCTTGCTAGCGGAGTGGGCAGCGGCAGGAGCCACGGAGCCACCACGGCGAGAGGCGGGGGCGGCGGAGGGCCTGGACTTGGAGGAGGGCTTGGGCGTGGAGTAGGCGGCGGAGGACGGCTGGCGGTCGAGCTTGGAGGTAAGCTTGGGGCCTCCGTTCCTGAAGCTCCCGGAAGCCATCCCCCTCCCTCGAACGAAGAAAAGGATGAAGCAGCGAAGATGAAGACGACGAAGACCTCGCCTCTTCTCCCACGATATAATGCGATGCTCCCTCCTCGATCCCGACGCCGGAGGAGATTGGAGACGAAACGGAATGGAAGAGAGGAGTCGTCACGGGAAGACGGTGGGTAATAGAAGGGGAAGCGAGCGAGAGAGAAGGGAGAGAGCGAAGGGACACGAGTTCAAATCAAATCGGGAAAGGAGAAAAAGAGGAACTATGCGTTGCTTTTCGTGGTCTCGTCGTCGTCGTCGTCCGCTGCCCTGGCGAGGAATTGGGGGAACGCCGAGGGCCCCACGAAGGCGAGAGAGAGCGACACAGAGAGTCAGTAGTAGAAGTGGTAGTGGTATCTAACTGCGAAGCTGGGGAAAAGAAGGGGAGAGAGACACGGGGCCGGTGCTCGCAAAGGAAGCAGCTGCTGTCTCGTTCCTGATTGATCGCGGCTTTTTAGGTCTCGCTTGCGCTCGCCCTCCGTTTAAATCTACAAATCTATTTTTCGATGCTTTTGAGGTAAAATCAACAGTAATTTTTCTTCTTTTTTTTAATTTTAAACGAGAAATATGAAAAAAGAAAAATCCATAATAATATTTTTTTTCTCATAAATTTATTTTTTTATATATTAATTTAATATATTTTTAAAATCATAATAACTCATGAATGAAACGCTGTGTCGGTTCGTTCACGTAGAAACATCACATTTTTGGGCATTTCAATGGTTGATTCACGCAACACTCGATGCACTTAAGTCAAGTCACTTAAGTCAGTGGAGTAACATTCATCTCCTCATTGCTACGATCGAAGCTAGCAATCAGGCAGCGAAATCATAATTAATATTCTCACCCTCGGCATAAGGATAAATGAATCTTTGAGAATACTGTGACCATTCTATTGGCTGACAGTAAGCTGAATGGTTTATTATGAGACAAAGGTGACATGAGAAGATGCTTGTTCGTGTCCATGCCTCAGACAGAAGCCGATACTTGTCCTGTTCATCCCGGCTTTGCAAGTTTCGATTCCTGCATAGCCAATCAACCTCACAGTGAATCTGAGAATATTGCTTTAGGGTAAAAATTTATTTTGTTTTCCCCTTCGTTTGAAAGGTTTTTGTTTTTTTATTCCCGATATTATTAGAACGGTATCGATTTATAGGATAAATCAGCCTAATTTTTCGTATATAAGATTTATTTATCAGTTATATGTCTTTGGATAGGCTTACATCAAAAATATTATAATTGAGATAAATAGAGTCAAAACCTAATAGAAATAAAATATTTTTATATCGATTATAATATATTTTTAAAAAAAATATTGTATTTCTCTCAAAATATTTTTAAATATTATATCAATTATAATATTTCTATCGAAATACTGTCTTCTCAAAGATGCTATAACTAAATAATTTCACCAATTCACCCTACGAATTGGTAGTTGTTTTATAAAGAAGAATTTTAGAACAAATAGGGGTATTTTGAGAAATTAAATTAAAAAATAAATATCTATTGGAAAAAGCTAAAAATAATAATCTTTTGTGAAAAATTCATCCTATAACTTTATATATTCGTGTATTCAATAAAAATATAAATTTATAAGTTTCGTATTGATATAGAATATACAGTAAATCAATTATTATCCAACACATAATTTAACATCATGTTTAAGATAAAAAAAAATAAAAAATGATCAAAACCTTCCATTTGTCTACCCATATGAATAAGGGTTAAAGACATCTACTTATGGACAATCCTCTATTGTCGCTCATGTGAATAAGAGACTAAGAAATAATTGTTAAAAGTAATTAAAGATTATCTTTTTATAAAATATTCCATAGAATATTTTACGTCTCTTAGAACCAAGTACAAAAGAAAGAAGATTTATTATTATTTTTTACTACTAATATTTGCACCTATATGGTTGTTAACCGGGATGTTAGAGAAATCGGATAAAGAAACTTATTTCAATCTTGATTTTCGTGTAAGTAACACGTTGTAAGTTTTACGTCATCTCGAATCCTATACATATAGATTCAAAACATATCAAATTGATTAAGATGTTAAAAATATTTTTTTTCTTAATATAATAAATAAAATTATTTTAAAATTTTATCAATATGACTAATCTTAATCGTCTCTTCGGTCTTTACGTAAAATAATTAAACATAATATATAGCATAACACAATCTAATTTGACGGTGTTTACGGGGTGGGTGAGTTCAGGATGGCGAGAGAGAGAGAGAGAGGTGGAAGACATGGGATGATAAGGTGAAGTAGCGTTGTCATGGCGATGATGGTCACATCGCGAGAGCAGGCTTTCGTAAGGAAAAAGCCATCTAAGCTTTAGAGCGCATGTTCTGCGGCTGGTCAACCCACAACTGTGCATCCATTGCTCCCACCTTTGTTTTCTGACGTGCTTCCTCACCATCTAATTCGTATCCCCGTTGTCTTAATAACACGCTATTTTTGGTCAGTTAATTCGGTTTTGTTTCTTCTTATGGTGGCCAACGTGCATTGCACGTGCCTATAACCATCGATTTCCAAGCTTGAATGAGAATTGTACGTACTTCCTATAAGTTAATTATACATTATGCTTGTTAACGATATATATAATATATAATATGTTGGTCACGTGATTCGCATATGTTTGGTGACAGAGGTGGGTTTGGGGCCGAAAACTTCACAACCCAGTTAAGTGGCACCCGGCATATACACCTTCTCGGAATTGGATAGAAATCAGCGGTTCCCACCATGCGCTCTGATTCGTGGGGCGAGGAGAGGCGGACGAGAGAGACGAGAGGTGACATGCGTATGAAAGCATCATCGCTGGTACGATTACCCTTTTCCTCCGCCACCTTTTGGGGTGGGCGACGAAGGTCTCAAAGATGCCGGGCCGCCATGCAGTCGTTACATGGCCTGTCGGCAACGAGCCCCCACCTCCGCTGACATGCCGGCGATAACTGCATGGCTGTGCGTCTCAGCGACCTTTTCTTCCAGCTTCTCTGTGCCAACTCGTGATGCCCGATCAATCAACGATCTCATAATGTCCAGGGGAACTAGGAAAAGGGGGGAAAGGAAGAACAACCCCACTGTCCCCATCAATCACCACCGGCATCCCCTCCCCTCCCCTCCCCTCCCCTCCCCTTCCTCCCTCATGCAAGCAGCAGCAGCAGCAGCCTTCCGCGACCAAACGCGGGAGGCGGTGAAGAAGAGGACTCAAAAGGGTTCGCATGAGGCTGACGGAAGAGAGCGATAGAGAGACAGAGCATCTCACAAGCCATCACAGATCTTCACACTCCATCATCTTCCAACAAAGACGACTTGCAGCTCAGATGCAACTTTTCCCAAAGTAATAGTTGTCTCCAAACCATTGATGGCAACTTGCTGCCTACAACCTGATGGCGACCCATCACGCTTTCCTCTCTTGTTACCTTCCTTTTCGATGCTAGTTCCTCTGGAGATGCTCAATAGATATCAGCCGGGATCACATCAGGGAATAAGAACACAGCAACTCGAGACATATTTCTTCAGGAGACCGGTCGGGGATGCATTTGACGCCACGTTAAATCGGAATTTTTCGGATGTCAATTTCAGTTCAGGTGACACTAACTTGGCCGTGAGTTTACTGTTCTTCAGCATGTGACCGGAGTAACTTAGAGGAGTCGACATACTCTGCAATCCAAATGAGGTTTCAAACATCTTCCAGAAGTCCAACAAAATCCTGACCCTTTCTTGTCATATTTTGGTGACTCCCATGTGAGTGTGAGGACCGACAGAGGGGAGGTGAAAGCATTAAAGAGCAAGAGATCTGTCCAACACCATAGATACATAAATCTATTATTATTATATAAGAAACAAAAATGTAAACTGCATATTTGGGAAATTAAAGAAGAGATGTTACTGCATGACAGAGTTGGCAACTGAGGGAGGAAGACAATTCTGTGGAGGAGCACATTCAAGATCAGTAACTTAAGGCTGTTTATTCAGTGATGGTGATCAAGAATTATATGTTTGTGTTCATCAACATAATGAGATCTTGCAACTTTGAAGCAGAGGGTAAGCCATTCTGCTACAGTTGTTACTGGCAGAATTCAGTAGGATGAGAATAAAAATCTTTTCTTTTTGTCGAGGTATTGCTTCACATTAGCCATGGATGCTGCTTGGGCACTACCTCCACAAGGACAGGGACTCGTCCAAGGCCCAGTTCATCAGTTGCAGCATGTTCACCTTTATCAGCAGAAGAAGCCCAGCAGCAAACACAGAGAAGCTCATGTGCCAGTTCTGACCCAGTCATTTTTGATCTGACAATTACATTAAATATAATGTAGAATGCTCATGTGGTGAGGAATTATAGCATTTATTTATTCATTCATTCATTCCAAGAAGGATAAATCATGTGTATTGGGAGTGCCATCTCATCTATGGCACAGTGGTGATGTCTCTTCCAAGATCTGATAGACCATTTTATTGAGCCTTTTTTGTGATGCAGACAACTCAATTTGATTCTCATCCTTTTGTTAACCATGATGGATGGATTCAGATCCCAGTCTTACTTCACATGATCATGCGGCAGTCTTCTCTGATCTTTCTCAGGTATCATAATTCCAAAGAAACTTCAGCCTCCTATCTCATCTTGGATTGGACCTTGAGAGGTTTCACTGTTGAGAGTTCAAGAAGAGGAAGCAGATGGTTTGCTATGATCTGTATGGGGCCAAAACTTGTCCCCATGCAGGAAAGTGAGGGCCAAGAGTAACATGGCATTCATGTGCAATACAGAGCTGTGTAGTCTGCCATCACAATTACCTGATGCATTTCCAATTTATTGCCTCCACTGGCAACTGCACTCCATTGGTGATTCAGCATCTTCATCTTTGTTCCTCACTGGTCCTTTTCTTTTGCTCAACAACTCCATCAACATGAATACAAGAGATTGAATTGAATCCATCACTGGTTGCTAGTAGCTCTTCAGTTAAAACTGAGCACAAAATAACATGAAATAGTTATTCTTTAATCGGTATATTTTTATTTATTTTTCAAATGATATTTTTAATTTTAAAAATTATTATTATTTGTCTATTATAGTATTTTTGACTGTTATTGTGCTTTTGGTATATTATAGTGTTTGTAAAACCTATTTGAAACATTGTAAATGGGTGTAATACAATCAAAACATAATAGAAATTTTTTGATATATCATAATTAAAATATATATTTATATTTGTTTAAGAATAATATCACTAAAATAAATAAAAAAATTATTATATTATTTTAGTCATTATAATAAAAACACCTGTATAAATGATCCAAATAAACTCATAACATCAATCAAACCAATTATAAACTTAAAAATATAACATTACAATAATCTACAAGTAATGATAATAAAAAAATATATAATATAACGTTTATAATATTTTTAGTACCTTAATAAATAATTATAAATGTTATTAAAAATACTATAAATGAGGTAAATAAAAATACAATTTAAAATTGATAGAAAAGCAAGATAAAAAAAATTGACGAAAAAATTATAAGGGATATCGCACAAAGAAGATTGAGAAAAAGCAAAAAGAGTACAGACTGAAACTATCAAAATATATATTTTTTTTCGAGAAAAATCGCACAAAATATTTCTTTATGTAGCTTTTTGTGTGAGCCTCTGAGATTGAAAGTGTTGTGAAGAGCGGGGAAAGGGGTCTGCGAGCGCTATAAGAGTACAAAGTACGGGTGGCAGCGTTCCTCGTCTGCGACGAAGCACGGTGGACGAAGGTAGATGAAGCTGACCTCTAATATGGCATTGAAAGGTGAGATGGATTGAAGCAGGCAGTGGGCGGGGAGGCACCACATGGTTTCTGCCACAACCATAGCCACGATGACACGAACCTCAGCGAAGGAGTCGTACCCTCGAGTACGGCGCACTACGCCTTCATCTCATGCATGAAACTGGAAAGGACAGTGGTGACTGTCTCTCTGACGGCATCGGCGGGTTCTCGAAGAGCTCGGCAATAAGCTTTCCTGATGTTTAGATGTTCTGTATCGAAGTCTAATGCATAGGATTAGTTCTGATATATAGCTGAAGCTGAAGTAAGAATCATTAGGAACGCTGATCGACACTGTGTTCCTCGCGTGGATCTTTCTTTGCCTGTGCTATGGAGAAGAGCCGAGGGAACGGGAGCAAGGAGATGGTTCTTCCTGAGGAACCATTGGAGATCAAGTTGGCAGTGATCGATTAGCCACGGGGCGTGTCCGCCTTGCATGTCCTTTTGCACGGCCGCACCACCCGACACCACCCCGCCCCTATCCCGTCCTCTGCGTCCTTTTCCCTGCTCATCCCACCTCACCACATGCCCCTGTCCGTCCCTCTCACCTCTCCCACTTTGCCTCGCTTGCTAGCATTCATAACCCCGCCAACCTTCCTCTCTTTTTCATGCTCTCGATCTCTCGGCCGCTCGTCGTGGCGTGAGCGAGCACAGCATAACAAGCATGGTGATTAAGAAGCAGAACAAGCCGCCTCAGACCGCGGTGCTGAGGCAGATACTGAGGCGGTGCTCGGGCTCGGGGAGGGAGAAGGAGGAGGAGGAAGGGCTGCCGGTGGACGTGCCCAAGGGCCACTTCGTCGTCTACGTCGGCAAGAACCGGAGCCGCTTCATCGTACCCATCTCCTACCTAGACCACCCCGAGTTCCAGGGCCTCCTCCGCCAGGCCGAGGAGGAGTTCGGCTTCGAGCACCATATGGGCCTCACCATCCCATGCGACGAGGTGGTCTTCCGCTCCCTCACCTCTGCCCTCAGGTGAAGTGGAAGTCAAGACCAAGAGCACCAGAGGAGGGACTCTGCTTCTACTGACCTTTACGAGCATCTCTCTCTCTCTCTCTCTCTCTCTCTCTCTCTCTCTCTCTCTCTCTCTCGTGTGTGTCTAGTCTACATCCAATCCAAACGTGGCCATTGTTCATGGTGTTCTTTTCGTGATACGTCATCATACCATAAAAACACATATGCACTTTTCTTCTGCTCGAGGAGATGAACGATGCTCAGAAGCCCATGTTGAAGCCTCCATCACACCATGAGCTTTTGTACCCAAACAGTCACTTCCCTCGTGCTGATCAACCATGCTCTCCAGCGTCTATGAGACAAACTCTATATCTGGTTTTGAGAGAGGAGGAGACGTGCAGCCAATCATGCACACAAGGATCCACCGGACACGTGAGCATGTAATCACGCAAAGCATTACGATGAGCTCGTAATCACAAGGGCAACGTAGCGGTGGGAAGGGAACGAGACGAGAGGAGGAGGGTCCATGTACTTACTACAGCACATCGATCGATGCTGCAGCACTCCTTACTTCGTGACGCCATGAGAGATGCTCAGTGCTCGACTGCCACGCCACTATAACGTTGTCCCGGACATGCACATGACATGCTCCTCGCAATCGCCTTTCCTGCGATCACCATTACCAGGATCAAAAAAGGGTCCCCCGATCTTTGTCGATCATCATCTCTCACGAGCTGTGTCACGGTGGATGAAGAGTTCAGGTAGCTAAGCGCATGCACTCCTTCCTCTTCCCTGCCATGGCTCAGTGCATATATAAGCCTTTAACCTTCCTGGGTTCTAATTTTCCTTAGCACCCATCCACGCCTTCTACGTCAAAGACTTAGTTGGCAAGGCCGATCGATGAGCCAGACGAGCGACCGATCGAGCAGCCAATTAAAGAAGCTCCAAAGTCCCACGGCATCCGGATATTAAGTGCTTGATTGGATCCTCGAACATGGGCAGGACATGCTTTTCACTGTTCGAGTCGGTGTACCAACAAGGTGTTCGGCAAAATGACATTACGGTGGATACCAGACTTCGTTTACGCAATTGTCTAAGATATGAGAGATTTATGTGCAAATAGAAAGGGATGTTGGATCAACATAAACCTCAAGAAAGAGAGAGAGAGAGAGAGAGAGAGAGAGAGAGAGAGAGAGAGAGAGAGAGAGAGAGAGAGAGAGATGAGCAAGTTATTATATATGCCTTGGTTAATCGTTAAGGCTTGACAGTACAATAAGGAAACATCTATTTTTTTGGATGGAGCTGATGCCTGCAGTGGAACGTACTATTGTGTCCTCCATCACCATTCCGAGGGTCGGCGGGCATCAGGTGGGCTCTACAGCTCTGAGCAAGAGACCAGTGCGCTCCCTTTGACCCTTGACGTGATCGCTTCAACCCTCCTCCGATATTAAGTATGCAGCACGCAAGAGTGAAGAGCATGTGATTGCTTCGTTTTGTTTTCTCAGTAGTAATAACATTAGAAAGCCAACTTTTGGATCGACCTCCGGCAATTTGCATTGAGGTTCAGCAGATGGGCTTCTAGGAGAGACGGTGGCGGTGCAGAAGCGGCAGTGAGTCAGCGGCGTGTAGCCACTGGCCGACGGCGCAGCAACAGGAAGAAGCACGGGAGAGCTTCTCCGAGTCATCAAGATAATAGTCTGGGAACCTCGAAGAAGAAGAAGAAGAAGAAGAGGAGGAGATGAGGTGGAGGAGGTCCTCGAAGAGGGACTCGTCGCAGGGGAGGGAGAGTGGGCCGGGGCGGGAGGCGAAGCCGTACTCCTCCTCGGCCTGGCGTAGCAGATCCCGGAAAGCGGGGTGGTTGAGATGCGACGCCCGCACCACGAACCGCCTCGAGCTGCTCCCCACGCACACCGCCACGTGCCCCGCCGGCACGTCCGACGGCGCCGCAGCCCTCCGCCTCCATTGCCGCAGCGTCTGCCGCAGCCGAACTATGTGCCGGATCTTGCTGCACTTCTCACTACCTCCTCCTCCTGCATCCATCCCTCTTCCTTCCTCCTCTCCCGAAGACGAGGCAGAGGGCTTTATAAGAGACTGTCTGCTTGGAGTAAATCATTCCCTTTCATTATCTCATCGTATTATAACGACAAGAAGTGTACAGTCTTCTTTGTTGGGTGTCCGAAGCGCTGCTGACCCGACAAGTGTGATGGGATCAGTCGAAGGTGAAGAAGAGACGTCACAAAGAGAGAGGACTACTTAGTCGTCATCTTCTCTCTGATCGAACAACAGTCAACCTTACCTCGAGAGTCGAGTAAAGAGCTTGCTGTTTACGAACAAAACATGGGAGTGTGGGAGATCGAGCATCCAATGTTAGATATCTAAAACAAGTCAAGTACACAATATGGTTTTGGATAACGTCGCTCTCCAATTTACATCTCCGCACTGTGCAGTGGAAAAGCCGGTAGCTTTCAGATCAATCTGCTCAACGTAGTATCAGTCACGTCATACGGTCATACAGTCGATGTTGGTGGAGAAGATTTGCTCTATTCATACAGCTACAGGTTCTTCGTCATCGTCAACCATCGTCGTACAGGTCATTAAGAATTAATCTGCTAAATGTCGACCGGAGCAAAAGCATCCACATACTTAGACCCGATGATCTAATCCTATGCGTATGAAGACGTCGATAGATGTGTCGTGTGTTTGGAGTGGAGGAATTCGGCATCGGTTGACTCATTCCAAGCATAAAGCAGAGAACACTTGAGAGGAGCAAGGCATGAAATCTTGGAATCGGTAGGGCCCGAGTGGACGTTGCACGTCGAGTCGTCCAGCTGATCTTGGTTTTGGCGTCAGGACGAGCATATGAGATAGGGATGCATGCATGCATGCATGTAGGTGTAGTAGCATTTGCATCGATGGCACTGACGGTGGGCTGTCGGCAGTGAGTACAGGGAGACGTCTTTTTGGCTGCTGGAAAACATGCTCGTCGTCTTCTGCTACGACGTCTCGCCATCCCCCACCGTGCATGTGCTGCACGGGAGACCGATCCCACGCACCCTCGGCTCGCTATCGTGATGTCTTGCTCTTTTGTCTGGATTCCCAGAAAACATGGCGTCGACCGTGCATTCTTGGAGCCGCATCAGTTGGCATGTGGACTACGACTTGATCGGTGGAAGCTGCTCATAATGCCTTGTTTTCCTGTTCCTTCCCATACCCAACGCTGGACAAGGAAGGAGATTGGGCGAGGCAAGATGGCGGTGCTGTACAGGACCCACCAACTTTGCTTCGTGTGCGAGGATACTCCGAGAGTTATGGCTTGGTTCCGTATTCCTTAATTAATTTGGGACTAAATGATACAGAGAACTTGGTCTACGGTCCTTTGCTGAGCTGGTAGTTGGCTACTTGAGAGCACGCACGTTGAAGGATTGGGACGAGGGCGAGGAGATAGAATGGATGGGATACCGGACCCGAGAGCCATGTGCTTGCCCTGAATTATTGTCATGTCTACGTCTAGCAGGGAACAGGCAGAATCCCGGGCTTGCAGGCATCCTTCTAATTACATGTGGTAGGTGTAGAGTGAACTCACTCCACAGGTGCGGCGGCCATGATTTGGTGCTCTCTCTCTCTCTCTCTCTCTCTCTCTCTCTAGCTGAACGTAATTGGCATTAGATTCTGTGGTACAGGAAAGCAAAGTGTAGTTTCAACATGGACGTAGGGGTGGGTGACCATTGCTTCTGGTTTCATAATCGTAATTTCTTTTTATTTGGCAACGGTCAGTTCCTCTTCCATCAAATTTGAAATCAGAATCAAATCGATTTCAAAGGTTTAGTTTTGGTTTTGATTCGGTCCACTGATTTTCATCGATAAAAAAATAAAATAATTTACTAAAATTCAATGAAAAAAAGAAAAAAAATTAAATTACTTTGCTAAAATTTAAACTCGGGTAAATAGACTTTTCAGTCTAAGATATTAACCATTATACTATGAAATATATTTTTATTTTTTTTGTATTTAATTAGTTTGAATTGTTGGCTCCTAAAATTGAAACCGTATGATCTCGATTCCGAATCCAAGCTGTTGACGAGATTCGATTCTGATTCCTAGCTGATTCGATTATAATTTTAATTTAAATTGAACCATCATCACGACCTAAATGGAGGGTCCTAGCTATTCAATTATGAAGCGAATTGATGCATTCGATATAGGACAGGGAATGAGTGGGTTCAAATAGAAAGCCAGAAGTGCTTTGAAATGAACCGTGGAAGCACCCACCCTCTCCCATCTTCTCCATCATGATGTACCCTTTTGGCGGTTGGTGGGTGCAACCAGTAATCACCAATGAGGATCACGAGTTCTTCGGATAAAGCACACCGGCCTTTTGTGGTTCACACATCACCCATCCAACAACCCTCGTGCAATTAATTGCAAAGACGAAGTCAGTGACCAAACTCAAATCAGATTCTCCATCTAATATAATTCAGATACTGTTTGACTTTGCAATATTCTTGAACAATATCCAATACACGCACCCCACACGGGAATTATATATATATATATATATATATATATATATATATATATATATATATATATATATATATATATATATATATATATATATATATATATATATATATATATATATATATATATATATATAACCACGCAGAGTTCAACTATCCATCATGGAATGAACAAACCACTGTTCATTGATCAATTCCATACACTCGACAGCTACCTTCCATCCCAATTTGCAATGGAGAGATCCACGGACTAAAATCGATAAACTCAGAAGGTACCTTTCATCCCGATTTGCAATCGTGAGATCCACTGACCTAAAAGAAGGCGCCTTCGGGAGGCTGAACCAATTTCCGGTTCTGTGACGCTGCCATTTCTTTCTTAAGCTGTGTCAAGATGTACTCCATCTTGTAATCACGTTGCCAGTTGCCCAGAACCGGAAATTTCCTTGGATCTACCTGCATTTATCGGGTCAAACATCAGTTTACAAACAAAGTAGTTCCACAAGGAACATGTATCTTTGAACCATATAGAATTACCAATCCTGTGTCAGGATTGACACAAGTCATGTTAACACGTGAATGGAACCGAACGCTAGGTGGTTTATCGGGATAGTCCTTGTCGCAGAACAGCTTCAACTGATAGATCCGACCCTCATGGACAGTCTGTAAGAGACTAGCAGCACAAGTGATGAAACTAGTTCAAATGGATCAAGCTATTAATGTTGAAACTGGAGTCTCTCACATTATGAGGACCGATTATTGTTCCAGTCCAGGAGCGCATGTAAATGTCATCTCCGTCATCCATGCCATAGCTTACGGTCCCATCTCCTATGCCCTTTTCTCCTCGTTCAAGCTCTTCGAGCAATCTGAAGTTCCGAGGAACTGCAAGCAAAGTGAATGAAGATAGAGCTAACATATTGACTCAAAATGAAAAAAAGTTTATGATGAAATGCAATATTGTAAAGTTATTAACACTGCCATGAATCTCCAATCACATATCCTAATACTGTTGAATTTACAACGAATGACATAAACACCAAAAAAGAATAACTGAGAGACTGATAGATTGACATAAATAACAAAAATAAATTGTGTAAGAAGAGAAAACAAAACTTCCAAGCAAAACTACTAGAAATTCATTCTGAATGTGCAAGGATTCAATAAATCAATAAAACCAATCTGATCCTAGTTTTCTTCCTATACATAATTCTGCTATACCAACCGCATTGGCAATATGTTGGGTAGATTTGGTCAAACTCTTCAGTCATCACTATGGCCCAACGAGGCTTAATCGACGTTCGTCTTCGCCCAAACCCAACTTATGGTCATACAGCTGAGACAGACCCTAACTGACGTAACAGGAAGAACATAAGAGAGACAAAAGAAGAAACCAAGGTGAAAGGACTGAAAAATTCTATCAGTGCCAATGAACCACACAGCAAGTTGAAGAGTCTAGTGAGTGTTGAAATTTGTTCCGCTTGATGACGTTTGGTAGCTGGCATGGTAAGAGATCAATATGTCACACTGGAGCTGTCCAGATGGGAGAGTAAGGTGAAAAAGAGGAGAGAAAAAGTAGAAAAGAATAAAGGAAACAAGAAGAAAAAAGAGGGATAGAGGGAAGTAGAGATAAAGCATCAAAATTTAAGAGCCTAAACCTACATCATAGTTCATGAGGTAGTATTTCAGGTTGAACAATTCAACCGTTACTCCTTGATGCTAATGCCCCAATAACACATTTAAAAATATGTTCAACTCCAGTACTTTCTGTCATCAGGCCTGGTCTTCAAGGAATTGATACTAAAAGAAAAGGTGATATAGTACATCACTATACGGATTTGAATTGCTATAAATGGTCATGATTATGATAAAGTATTTTTTGCAAAACTATAAATAAGACATGAAACTCTAAGAGGTCTCTACAGCATTAGGATCTTCCATGAGAACATGTAGTAAACATAAAATATTTGAATTTTGAATCTTCCATGAGATTAAACAAACACTGATGAAACTGATTAGCACCTTCTCAATTCCACTAGCTTTAGATAAAATTGAATAACTACTGCTGAAAAACATCGATTTAACATAAAAACCTTATTATGGACGTGTTTTAAACTTTCACAAGTTTGGTCATAGATGAATACCAATCAGAGAAAAAGGTTTCCTGTCTGTAACATTATTCTGAAATTTAACTAGTGTGTATCATATGCAAGAGAGGTAATCTGCACAATAACTATGGGAAGCATAAGCTTCTTAACTAATCTTCGAAACTTTTAAAGTCAAGACATGAACATTCTAGGCAATTTTATCGAGTAGTAAGATAACTTGTGGCATCTACAAATGACAATTAATTTTATGCAATAAACAAAGTAACTGGTAATTTAACATAGATCTCTCTTTTCTTGGGATGACACATGACATATCCATTAAAAAAATGCTTTTAGAAAAAAATGACTACATTCTCCAAAGTTTTAGTCAAAACAAATAATTACCCTTCCTAACACATTAATGCTGACAACAATTTTACCATGGTACAAAAACCTTAGATATAACATGAAAAAGTAGATTTGTTCAGTTTCTTATTTCATTCTATGAAAAAGAGAATCAGATAGCTCACAGAGACAGTTGGTCTTACACCAAATTACACAAGCCCAAACGAATGGATCATGGGAAATAAGTTTGGAACCTTTACTTTAACAATCCTCTCTGGAATTCATAACCACTCTATGGTAAGAAAAGACGGATACAAACATGGAAGAAGAATATGACAGGATTGAGACCTTCCATCACTGTTATTGATCTCATATCTAAGCTAAATCCATTCGTGGCAATGTTATTACCACTAATCCTATTTTTCCTTGTGCTTTCAACTTGTCGTCATGATATTCAATAGATGTCAAAGTATGGCCTGATAGAAAGTATTATAATTAATCCTCGATACCTCTCAGTAACAACAAAAAATAAAAGCCTTCTGCTCCATAACTCTTTTTCTACTTTCCAATTTTCCATTAGCTAAGGGACGATCCAAAACTACTTTTTATATTCTTCTAGAGAAGGCAATGATATTAAGGCCACCAAGGAAAAATGTTTGATAAGAATCATGAAGGAACTCTGACATCTATAGTTGCACATACAAAAGCTATGATCCTCTCTAACGGTGACCAAGACCATAGGATACAATAAATTATTTGTTCTTCTTTAACAATTCTTAGCGATCTTAGAGTTGCTTTTACAAATCTAAAAAAGTTAGGTAAAGAAAGACAAGAACGTCTCTCGGTGGAACGAGTATCTACAGATCATCAGAGAAGTTGCAGCCTATTGCATATCCACGTCGCAGGGCCAAAATCCCAGAAAGTCTATCAAAAGACACACATGATAGATGGGTTATGCCCTAGAAGATTGAAATGAGGTACATCCACCGGTTCCTCGTTCCTGACATACAAAGTGTCAATTTGGGATCTTTTCAACACCATCAACAGAAGGAACGATCATGACGTTTCTTTCATCTAAGACAAACTCTTATGATCTGATTGAAGAAACCCCCTCATGAGAAAGGAGCCACGAAGCACTCGCGCATGGATCCATAAGAAACCCTAATCATCCAGGTTAGAAGAAAAGACAGGAAAACATGACGAGAAAAGGATTCTCACCGACGACGCTGGATCCACCGGAACCACCGAGCGTCATTGATGAGAACTTCTACGCTGGATGATTCCCCTCGAGCTTCGTTGTCTCCCCGCGACCACGGGTGACGGCAGGCGAAGAAGATATATGGCCACGAATGGAATGGGGCGTTCCGTGTGGATTCTGTGCGTATAGCAACATCGTAAGAGTATATTATTTCTATACATATACCCATTAAATTATGTTAGATGGCATTATTTTAGCGTACCCCCTCAAATATTTTTATTTATATCAAATGCTTAAAAAAAAAAAAAAAAAGCTAAGGGAGGGTAGGAGACAACAACAGAAACACGTGCACGGAGATATAGACGATCAAGAGAGGATGATCGATTAGACGAAAGGGGATGATAGACGAGATGAAAGACGATGACGATAAAGGTAAGATGATTATTTTAAAAAAAATATTATTTTAAACTTTCTCAATATTATACGAGAAATTTCTAAACTTAGGAATTTATTCTCGAAATTTATCTAATTTAAATTTAAGATTATGTGAGAAAATACTTTTTAATTTCACTTATTATGAAAAAAATCAAAACCTTCTTAATTTTCATAGGAAACTACTTAAAATCGTATATAAATTATTTTATAGAATATTAAAATATATAATAGGATTGATAATCAAGTTTGATGATGACTTAAAATAATTAAGATTTGATTATGTTACAACATTTTGGTATAATAAAAAATATTATAGTAGGATAATATTCATCTTTAATTATTATTATCTTTTTATGATGAATATAAAAATATTATAAGGTTTCTCGAAATAGATATGTCTGAATTTAAGTATTTGTGATGAAATGATGACACATTATACTTTGTTATAATATGTATCAAAATAATTTATATTTTGACTCATAATTATTCAAAAATAAAAAAAATATTTTATAAAAAAATATCAAAACTTATGATAAGTTTAATAATAAATGTCAATTCAAATTTAAAATTAATTAGACTTTAATTATAGAAAAAAATATTCATCTCAATAAGTGTTTGATGCATGATAGCCCAAAGAATATGAGACAAATGCTAAAGAAATTTTTGTATATACTTTTGAATTTTTTTTAGGATGAATTTACTAAAAAGACCCATCAGATCGTAATAATTGAGGTAAGTGATTGTTTACTTAAAAACATTCATATTTCGTGGCTAATTAGAGCGTTGAATAGACCATATCGAGAACCTCACTCAATCTTAATTGTTATGTAGATAGAACAACAAATAAGCATCCAAGCCTCTTTTTTAATCATATTAGATTTATTATACACATGAGCTTTAATCGAGTTATGTTGATTTAGTCATCACTGATATTTCTCACATCATCACCTATAAATTACCCCATTTCGATTGAAGAGACTCACCTACCAAGGGATCCAACAAGTTGGATATCCTCAACATAGTGAAGGGCACCATCCTACTTTTGTATAGGTCATAGATAAACTAGTGTCATGACCTGACCATCGATCGAAGAAGAGACAATGGTTGTGACAACTACGGAGCTCACAATCAAGAAGGAGGTCGTGCCCCTCTTCATCATTGTAAAAAGATTTATTTATGCAAAAGACCAAAAGCATAAATTATAGATCAAAAAGTCAAAACTTAAAAAAGGAAATGAGTTTGTATCATGTCCCAAGAGCCCGAACTTAGACCAGTATTGATCAACTAATTTTTGTCTATCCTTTTTATGCCCAAAGAAGGGGTAGGAAAAGAGGGAGTTATTGATAGCATGTGTCGATCAATCAAGATTAAAACCATATTTCCAACTAGTCCTAACGAAAAAGAACTACCCCTTCTAACCTTTGTTGGAACTTGGGTTGGGGGTGGGGGTAGGGCTTTCGAGTGGTATGATATTAGTCATTGGCCTTCTCGGATACTCGGAAGTAGGACTAAAATCAATCACGAGTTGAGATAACATCAATATGATAACATTCCCTTATGAAGGCAACCAAATAGAATCATGAGTTGGGTGACATTTGAGAAGACGAGATCCTCTACCATTGAAGACATATCATGATGAGCAGATAGAGGGAAAATTTATGTCATACTTCAAGTCCCAACCATGGACTATTTGAGGATAAGACTTTAGTTCCCTCAGCCATTAATCAGCTAAGAGATTAAGATTTAGAGGAGAAAAAGATGGATATTTTCTTAATTAGAGGTTTAAGGTAAAGAGAAAGGTGCTTCGATGGTCCGAGAGGCTAGAAGATAATTACAAGATAAAAAATCATTCGTGGGGCTCAAGATGCAAAGCGAGTCTCACCATCGTAGAGGCAAGACTTATAACTTGAGCCATTACTTCGACTTTCAAATATTCCATCAATGGTTTTCCACTCATGAGCCACATGAGTTAGCAACGATAGACTTTGATCGCCCAACATGGGCACTTTGACGATCTTATGGCAGGTAGGCTGAAGCTTTTCTCTTAGCATCTCTACTATAGGTTGAGCGAGGATGATTTTCCACCACCCAATGGTTGATCTACTCCACTTGATGTGAGTCTCTCAATAGTACTACCAAACTAGTTTGAGTGGCATTACCTCTATTTCAATCTTGAGTTAAGCGTCAAAGGTCACCCGACATATTGATGACTAATGTATTGAGCCAACGCATTGTCACGGACTTAGCTGGTTTTGCTTAAGTCGTGCGGCACCCTTGCGTGTCCGTCCGCAAAGGTCAGCCTCCCCGAAACCTCCCCATGGTCCCTTAGGACCTACAAAAGAGAAAACGGGTTAGAGAAAGCGCCTTACTCGGGATTCACAAGCAAACAATCCAGGAAACACTTCGTTTATAATACAAATTACAGACAGACTTAACAAGCTCCGAACAGTTGCACAACAAAGGGGAATATGGTCCATTACAGACCGAGAATCTCTCACAAGTGTCCACATGACACAACCTTTATTTACAAGCCTAAAATGACCATCAAACCCACACAAATGGGACTCTTAGCCTTCGACCGTCCCTCAACCTGCTGTGCAGAGCATGAACAAACCCACAAGACACGGACATACACGAGCATTGCATCAAACATCCTGTTTCAAAGTTTGTCCGTGACATTCTCCCCCACTTATTCCTTCGACGTCCTCGTCGAAGCCTTTGTCGACACTGCAACTGCTTGCCTTTGCTGAGTCTTCAATCTTCTGCTCCAGCTGCAACGCGCCTCTTGGCTCCCAGCTGCTCTTCGCTGCTGTTTTTGAGTAGTCGAATCTTTGATCCGCCATCCTGCTTCAACTCGCCAATGACTCTAAATATGGTGTGGGGTTGGCTGAGTTGTGTTGATCCTTGTTGGTTCCTGCGGATCCTCCAATGAAGGAAAAGACCATCCTTTCTGCGCCAGTCTCTCAAAATTCCACATGCTACTTGAACTGGGTGGATGCTTGTTGGAGCTTTAACGAGCATCCTCTCGCAAACTTCTGAAGTTTTGGGTCCTTCCTCCACAAAATTTGTCCATTGACTCTTCTTTCACTTAGTTGCCTCATCTAAGTAGGTTCGCATCACTTCTGCTTTTGATTGGCATTTCGTTGGGAAATGAAGCGGACAATCTACTCTCAGTAGCACTGATCACCGTTGGTGAGGATTTGACAACTATTGTCTTCCATTATCTTCGAAGGGTCTTTGAACTTGTGCAGAGCTCCTCTGTTGGATAGATAAGAGAATTGGGGTACTCGGTTTCACCCATTCTCTTAGTAGTTGAGAAGGCAAAGGTTACTTGACTTCGCCCGCCTCCTCGAGGTTGTACTCCATGCATCGAGCTGGTTACTGGCCTTCGCCTGCTCTTTGCTCACACTTCTGAAGCACTTGAAGTGTTTGCACTCCTTGCATTGAGTTAGTTACTGTGATTCACCTCCTCAATGCCATCGAACTTCTGGAATGCCGGAAGTTTTCACCCCAACTTGGAGTAATTCTCTGATAGATTTGGTCACCTCTGGGATTGTACCGCCTTCTCCATCAGTCCTGCCGCCTACTCCACTGAGTAGCAAAGGTACAACACCGCGTACTGCCTGCTTCATTCCTTGATCGTGCACTCTTGCATGACCCGAAGTCCTTCACTTTCGGCTATCTTGATGAGAAGCTCGTTGACACCGGTCTTACGAAGTTCTTTGGCCTCCGCCCTTCAGCCTTGTCTTGGTACTTGGAGATTGCCTCTGCATACTCCACCTCCTCGGCCCCTTTCACGACCAAGCGCTCTCCCTCCACGAGAGCAAGGGATCAATGACTTTCACGGAAGTCCCGCCTTTGCAGTACCATGGCGCTGCCATGCCCATGGCACTACTATTCGTCGCTTCGCCTCTGCATCCCTTTTCTTCCCGATCAGTAGATATGTCTCTGTGGCACTCCTCCGAGTCCACCTCCATACTAACTGATGCTTGAGTTTGGGTAGCTAAGTCCCTCTGGACTCGTCGTCGCTTCCTCGCCCCTTTCGACCGCCTGCTTCAACACCTCTGTGTTCTTCAAGCAGCTCCCTTTGGTCGATGGAAAGACAGACTGCAACTCCCATGCATGGCCTCTGCCATCATGTTGTAGAGTTTACACCAATTCTGTTCTCCTTAGCTTCCTTGGTCGCAACGTTCACTTACTCGACCTTGTCCTCTGACTTGTCGGGCTCCCTTAAGCGAATATAGTTCTGGAGCAGTCAAACTCTCTAGCTGCTTCGATCATACCTCTGCATGATCACATCCCTCCCAGGGGACTCACTGGTCCTTGCATTCGAACTTCACCCTTGGTGGAACACAGCCCCCATATGCTGATGACCAAGGCTTTCATCCGATGCAAAATTCGATGCACGCACGGAAGACCCGCCTCTGCAGTACCATGGCCTTCACTCCTTGAATCCATAGCCCTTCTTGCCGTCGTGTTGTTCACCGAAGTGGAGCTTCCAGTAGCTCCCGATCATACCTCTGTATGATCTTGTCCCTCACGGGGCAAGATTCGTGTGTATCGCATTGCCACGAACTGTTCCACCACGATCCGCTGCACCATGTCGCCTCCTGGTGACATCTCCGTTGCATTCTGATCATTGTGGGATGAACTCGAATTGTGAACCCTCCATGTGTGGCCTCTACCAATACATCGCAGGGTCTCTTCCACCTTCGGTTTTGTTCGCTCCTTTGGCAATCGACCTTCATCCACCCACTCTTGGGTCACACCTAGATGAAGCACCGCTCTAGGACAGTCCGTCGCCTAGTAGCTCCCGAAGTCCACCGACTTCGCTGCAATTAGTGCACCATTGTCTGGATCCTGGGCCTCTGCCCCTACCAGCACAATCTCTGCTGCGCACCGCTTCCTTCAAGCAACTTCATAGCAACACTGTGGCATATTCTTCAAGAGTACTCGCCTTCGCGTCCTCTTGCCCCGTGCCAAGGCCTTCTGAACCCAACTTTGCCTCCGCAAGTTAAGTCGCCTTGGTTCCTTCGTCAAATGCTTCTCCGAGATAAGGTGCATGTGCCCAGAAGCTCCCTTCGTCTTTGGCACCATGCAGGATGAGTCCGCTCCATCAGAAAGGACCCATGGAACAACATGATCCTGCTCTTGCCTCTGCAAGAGTTCATGTCCTTGACCTCTGTCCACGGAAAGCTCTGCGCCTCCGCTCCATGTTCCATCTTCTATGCCGGCTCACTTCATACGGCTTGGGTACTTCGCCAAGTTACACCCAAGTTGCTCCGCTCCTCGTTTCTGCATTGAGTTGATGGTGGTCCTCGCGCCCACCATTCCACGGGTCAGCCCTCCCTTGAGTCCGATCTCCATATCGACTCCTAGTGTGCCTTCATTTCTGTTGCTTTTGGTCGCTCCCCCACTTGATCTCGCAATGCATCCACCAATGCGTTCTCTCAAGCGAGATCATGCGACGACTCCTCGCCGCTCGCTCGATCCATTGAGCTTCGTGGAGGTGTTATTTGTTGAGGTACTCCTCCTCAACATGTGCGGTCCGTTGCACAAGATTCTCCCTCTGGAGAGTCGGGACTTATCCCTCCTGGATATCTATCCCGTTGGAGCAAACATCTCTCTTCGATTCGGAGACCACCATCCCCTTGGACTACTCCGATTTGCTGAACAAACTGCGCATTGTTCTGCCTCCTGCAAACGCACTTGCTAGATTGCGACTCCATGTCAATACAGCCCTCACTGCGCCCCTCAAGGCCTAGCAACATGCTGAACTTGCTGCACACTTCAACCTCCTACGGATGTATCCTTCGCATGCCGAAGAGAAAGTTTCAATGCTCCATGGCGCCGAGTTCCGATCGCTTTGGGATGGCCACGAACAGTCCGTCGTCCGCATATAAGCCCTTGCATGAGTACCAAATTCTTTGAGTTAGCAATTCCCCTCACCTCTGTGAGCTTTGCGCAACTCTTTCGGTTGCCGAACAACTCATTCCACCTTACATGGTCTCAAACTTTTGCCAAGCGCTTTGCTTGCTTTGAGCACCATCAAGTGTTGTTGTTAACGTTGAGCCGTGACTCAAACTTAGCCATCCCAACCTTTGTGTGCTCCGCATTCTTCTCAGCTTGTTTGTCCTCGTGGTGCCTCTTGCGCGAAGGGTTGGCCATTCCTCTGAATGCCACTCTCAGATGCCCGCTCCTCTGAGCAACTTCTTACCCTACATCTCCATGTTCGTTTTCCCCAAAACAGTCGCGCATGCTAGCTGTCCTCAACGCAGCCCCGCTAGGCCCCCCACGTTTGCATGTCAAGTGTTTCTATGAGTGCTTGTCCTGCTCTGATACCATCTGTCACGGACTTAGCTGGTTTTGCTTAAGTCGTGCGGCACCCTTGCGTGTCCGTCCGCAAAGGTCAGCCTCCCCGAAACCTCCCCATGGTCCCTTAGGACCTACAAAAGAGAAAACGGGTTAGAGAAAGCGCCTTACTCGGGATTCACAAGCAAACAATCCAGGAAACACTTCGTTTACAATACAAATTACAGACAGACTTAACAAGCTCCGAACAGTTGCACAACAAAGGGGAAAATGGTCCATTACAGACCGAGAATCTCTCACAAGTGTCCACATGACACAACCTTTATTTACAAGCCTAAAATGACCATCAAACCCACACAAATGGGACTCTTAGCCTTCGACCGTCCCTCAACCTGCTGTGCAGAGCATGAACAAACCCACAAGACACGGACATATATGAGCATTGCATCAAACATCCTGTTTCAAAGTTTGTCCGTGACAGCATGGGGGTGCACTTTCGGATCCCTTCGAGAGAGCTCATAAAGTACGCCTTCAAGAGTTGATAATTAATAAGGAAAATATTCACCCCCATCAAAACTAGAGGCAAGACTTGGTCAATAATTAGTTCATGTGGACACTAGTCTAAAATTACAATTAAGAAAATATTTCATCTGTACCAAAAAATGATAAGATAAAAAACATCCCACCTATATAATAGAATATTCCCCTAGTTAATTTACTATAAAAAGCTACATATGACAAGATAATCAAGGTTAATTATTATTTACTAAAATTATTCTCTTAGTTATTTGATCACAAACTTGAGTGTCAGAAGGAGCATATCAGAAAACCTACTCAACCTCGAGCATTTAAGCATTGTCTTTAATAACATCAAATTTTTTGGATACGTCACCTAAATTAAGTTAAGCTCGGTATCACCTACATCACCACTATCAATAGTGTTTTTAGTTATTGAGCCAAAATATTAAAACTTCATTTAAATATTTGATTTATCATTTAAATCAATAATTTTTAATTTATTTTTAAATTTAAATTAAAAATAAGAAAACAAATAATTTGTCAAAGTAATAAGGGGGACTTTGAAGTATATAAAAATTTTAATATATTCTTGAAATTTATCGATAATATTTAGAAGGATATTTACGTTATATGAAGATTTGGTGGGGTGGGGGGCAAATGTGCTATTTCAAAAATTCAAATGAACCGTCAGAAGTTAAGTTCTGCGGTTAGAACGCGGTGAGCAACAATAATCAGAACCGTTCGTTGTGACATCGCAATCCATCCAACGATCCAAAAATCGTCACCACCCTCCCCATTGTACAGTAAATTTACCCTGCTCTCCCATGACACACTGAGTCGGTTGCCCCCTTCTCGTCCGCCGCCACCACCAGTAATGGCCGTCACCAAATCATCGTCGTCCTTGGCCTCCCTTCCGGGGGACGAAAGAACCCCAATCTCACCGTCCTGCGCATGGCGAACCAGCCGTGGTGAAGATATGCCGAGACAGAGCTGTCCGAGATGCTTCTCACCGTCCTACAGTGTACCATCCTCCCTTAGGCCTCCCTCGGCGCCGACCGCTACGTCACCTCCCTCACCACCATTAGTGAGGTTGAAGTCTACAGCGACCTCCGGGTGATTCAACATCCATCATCTCGATTAATTCGGTACCCTTTACGGTGGGTTTTTCTAATCTATCCTAGGTTTGCTAGCTAACAACAATCCACGCTATCAATTCCTTTTGTTGTTCGGTAGATGATGGCACATCGAGGACAAGATGCGAACCCTGTGAAGTTTGTCCAAGCATCCGGCATAGCAAATCAGTTCAGGTATTTCACCGATGCATCTCTCTTAATCTCATCCACATATGGGAGCACTTCTAATTGGTTGGCTTAGGGCACATTCTTGGTTGCTCGAGGTAACTTTGGGGCTGATTCTCACGTTTGCAGTGCAGGAAAACTACTATGTTTTGCAATATCAGATAATAACCTAATTGGGATTCAGCCTCCCATAAATTTTAGTGTTTGACTCTATTGATCTGAGAGCAGTCTTATGAGTCATTATAGCAAGGGAACAGGTTGAGCACTTCCATTTTACTTCATTATCTTCTCTTTCATAGTTAATCAAGTCACTTGGTCTCATAATCATATTCTTGCCTGGCTATATCACCACAAGAGATGTGTTCCATTGTTTTTCAAAATTCTTAGGCTCAGAAAACACATGACCTATGATTACATTCTCGTTCATTCATGCTTGGCTTCAAAATGGTTTTAAGGGCATTGATTTGATTCAGTTAGTGATTGGATGTGATATTTTAGGTTTCAGCTAAACTGAAACCTACGAAATCATTGTTTAAGAAGCAGCATTAGTGAATTATAATGATCCCTGAGGTCATAGCCCAAAAAGGGATTTGCATTTTGGAATCCCTAGTCCCATGCAATGAAGCCTCAACAAGAAGAGATGTGATTTGAAATAGGAGAAGAGGAATGCATGTTTAAACCAATTTGCTGGTAGACTTTAGATGAGAAAGAAGAATGTATTCAGAGGTGATGTATGGCCAACTGGTTTGAGCTGTTAATTCATGAAATGTTTGGCTTGAATCTAGAGAATAGACAAGATGTACAAAGGTATTAGAGAACAAATTTGTCCCTACATGCTATGCATTGGCAATAATAATTTGTAAATGTCCTGTGGTTTTTACTGCAAACCATCGAGGTTTCTAGATCTGTTTTCTGATAAAAAAAGACTTGTGGTGTTCTAGTTGTTTATTCATAGCTTTACTTCCTAATGTCAGGTCTCAAGTATAAGTCCCTCAAAAATTAGTTTATTTCAACTGAGCCTTGTTTAGTGTATCTTTAAGAATATGGTAGGATTATATAAAGTTCCCTAATCAACTGTTAGACCATTAAAAAGTGGGCTTCAGGTAGTTTTTTTTCTTTTTCTTCCAGAACAGGTTGAGATTATTATTGCTGGACAAAAGTCAAAGCCCAAGTATGTATTTAGTGAACCGGTGAGACGTATGAAGTTGTGCCTAACTCCTAGAACGTGTTTCATAAACAACTTGATCTAGGAGTATCAATCAATGTCTTGACTGAACCCTCATTGTTATGCATTGAGATATGAAACCTAGTGTTGGACTTGTACATTTGGAATCTTATGGTGTTAATTCTCTAGCATAGATGAATTCGTTGGAATTCAATAAGTATGCCTAATTTGAATGGATTTGAGTTCTATAAGGAGCTTTCTTAGAAGGAAAAGAAATTGAGTTTAATGCCTTTGTGAATAAGCACCCATCCAAAAAAAAAGGTGCACCCATCCTTATGGTAGGCATTTTATTGGCTCCCAAGATCAATTGAATTTGCATCCTGCTCATTCTTAGGTAATCTTGAGTGACTGTGTATGGTGTGAGTTGAACTTTATATTATCTTTTTTATTCTTGTTAATTAGCAAGAAATGCTTATTACACCTTATTCTCAAAATCTTCTGCTGTACGTGTTAGCTATACTTGACAGGTTAAAGGAAGAGAAGAAAGGTTTAGAGGGTCAACATGTCGACCAGCTTGAACCATTGAATTCATCTGAAGAAGATGGAGACAGCCAAAAGGATGGCTAAGATGAAGGCATCATTTATATAAAGTAGGGATGCCTGTAGCACAGGACTTGATGGAGCTTTGGTTTGAAATCCACATGGTAAGATTTTAACCTCCCAAATGTTTAAGAAATATAAAGCTGTGATTTCGCGGGAGTTGGTATCCACAATGAAAAGCAGAGCTGCTTGCCACACAAAAAGGAAATCTTCTGGAGCTATGGTTTCAAATCCACATTGGTAAGGATTTGACCTCCCAAAGAAATTATGAGACTGTGATTTGAGGTGGTTGATATGCATAATTAGTTGGTAAAATCTGTTCATTAATCTTTAAACTTCAGGTTGAGTTCAGATCAGATTCCAAGATTGAAGAGAAGATCATTGCCTACGTTTTTTAGGTATAGCTCCGGTTAAATGATTAATTCCTGCGTCTTTAGCTTTAGTAACCCTGAATTGAGAATATGCATCATCAGGATGATGCTGCCTAACCTTGAGATGAATCTCTGATGACAGGAGGAACAGGTTTATGCTTCTCCATATACTTGATTTACCCTTGTAAGATCAGTTAATGCAATCATAGGAGCATCATAGCTCAGAGGTATCTGCTACAATCCGAGAAGATCTTGGAAGTGGGTTTCTTTCATAGTTTTGTTTGCTCAAAAAGAAATCGCGTGATCATTGTCTTTAAATTTGTTGCAGGTGATGCTAATCAGATTGTGAAAATGAAAGGCGATATTGGTTGACAGTGAAGTATAATGATCGAGCATGGTTTAGCGTGGTGTTGATGTTGCCTTCCTTATCGGTGGCAGCGGCTTGACCTTGGCGCTGTGGTACCCGTTCTACCGGCCAATGGAAGACGGGTTTGATGTCTTGGCTGGCACACCATGACGCTGGCGAGCCGCATTCTATCCAAAGGGAACTACTAGTACAGTGGAAAGCTTCATCCTAGTGCATACAAAAACAGACAAGCAAGAGCTTGATAGAGAAGAAGGGGGAAAAAAGAAAGGCAAAGAACAAGTTAGCATGTTCCCCATCTGGACCTTTTTCCAAAGCTAAAGATATAGGCACGTAAAGTCACCGCTAGTTCACATCTTTTGCTCCGAATGGTTGGAAGGTCATCAGTATTAAGTCGTGACTGCAGCCTTGCTCTTCCACCCCGGAAGCAATCGCCGATCTCCTGCCCACCATGCACAGAATTCAGCAGTCTGCAAATAAGAAGCAAGCATAAGCACACGTAAGACTATGATGGTGTGGCTGTGGTCGAGCCACTGGCCTGTGTTGGCTCATGCAGATGGGCCCCATCAGTAATCATGTGACTTGGGAAGCGTCATGGGACTTTTTCTTTTTCTATCACAAGCAACGTGGAGCATAGGCTGTCACTGCCCCCCACCCCACCCGATATGACAAACAACACAGGACTATCCATCATTAACGTCTCACCATATTTCTAATATTAGTCATCATCATCATCCGCTGGAATCGGCGACAGCCCAGCTGCTCTCGTGCCCTTCGTCGAGACTGAAAACTCACCGGCCACCTAATCAACAGTAATCTTGCGCTCTCCCTTCGCCATCGGACGGTCAGATTCTTTCGACGGACCACCGGGTCCACCAACCACCGCCGGCCGCACGCTCACTCGAGCAAATGGCCGGCTTAGGTTCCATGTGCGTCTGTTTACTCCCCTCCCCCCTCGCATGTGGTACACGGTATGCTATCACCATCATGCTTGATAGAACAACATTACCATATAATAGTTGGTGACCCACAAAGAACAGGAATCGACGAACCTACTTCTTTTTTCTTTTGCTGAAGAAATGATGGCCTTGGTTGACCATATGTGCAGCTGGGAATGCAGATGCATCCAATTTCGATAAAATTGAGTTCAACATGACATTGCTTCAAGGTGATCAGTAATCAATCAACCATAGGATAGGGAAGGATGTGGTTACGTGGAAATTGTTCCATTCATTGATCTCGTGCATTGCACGTGTCTAATATCAGCTGTTGTTGTGACAAATCACGGGCAATTGCCACATCCTTATCATCATGACGGAACGGGTGTTCCGCCAACGGTAGTTAATTGCCTCATCATCGGTCATGACCAAAACGGACCGTTTCGAAAACCCCGTTACAACGGGGTCCCGGTTGTAATTTGCGAGCTTTCTTAACTGAAGCCGTCGCCCGACCCGGTTGTCACACCTATCTCGAGGTAAGCTTACCGGTCGGCTAGCTTTAAATCAGGGCTTCTGACGGACCACCCTACTTCCCTACCCTCCTCATTCGCCACGCACAGTTTGGGCCCCGGAGCCGGTATAGGCGCCACGACTGCGAGATGGGTAAGCCGAACGGCGACTCGAAATGAAGAGATGAGGGGCGGACGCCAAGGAGCGGGATTTAATCGGATTTGATGAGCCAGTTTTAAATTCCGAGCCGCTCCGTTAAAACCCGATCGACGGACACGAAAGAGAGTGGCTTCTCTCAGTCGCTCTTGCTCTCGGTAGCTCTAGAAAGGACGAAACCAGTCCATTACCGAACCCGAAGCCGGAGGGATCCGCGAAGAAGAAGAGGAAGAAGAGAAGGAGCAATGGGGAAACCCTCGAGCTCATGCTTCAAGATCATCGGCTGCGGCGGCGGGGATGCCATCGACGACGACGACGATCTCGGACCGGAAGAGGTAATTTCGTTTGGCGTCTTTGTTAGTTTGGGACCTTTTGGCTTTCCGATCCGATTTAATTGGTTGTTGTTCGAGCTGGCATTGGAGGGACTATTGTGGATCCTTGTCGAAAGTAGTTAGTATGTGAGCTTACTTGGATCAAACTTCGCCTTGCTTCCGATCCGTGTCCTGGATCGCTCGAGTGCCATTTTCGTGACCCAGATGAAGGAAAGAATCTGTTTAGCTAAAGTGATGTTGACCAAATTATCAGATTCTTTCCCAGATGGTTAAATCAGTGGCTTTGACCCAGTTAACTCCATAATTTAGCTGCACTTTAGTAAGCTTGGTTCATCTGCATGATCACCTGTGCATATTAGCACGAGGATCGTGGTGGGGATTGACGGATCATGGTGGATGTTCTCCATCATACGGATCTGTAAGATTCAGGGAGGTCGTAGGGATTGCTTGGAAGCATATCGGAGATGGAAATCATTTCGAATTGATCTCAGAAGTATCTGCCTGACTGCAATCTTGCATTCCGTTTACTGTACGCCTGAACTGAGTTAAATCATTCCAACTGTTGAAATGGAGAGATTGTTCTGCTATCACTAGTACAAATCTTGCGTTGACCACACCTGATCATGCACTTTCAGCTTGTGGATGGAAGAGGAAAAGGAATATCATAAATTTTATTTGAAATTTCTGGGCCCACACAGAGAGTAATGTTTCATTAATGTAAGTCTTGGGGGTGCTAGCCCAAATTGTTAGTAGATATCTTGTAGGAACTCAGTTTTCACTTGAATGACTAGTGCTGCTAATAACACTTCTGTGTGTGCACCAAAAGAAAACCAAAGAACAAAACAGTACATGCACATGAGGCTTTCACAGTATGCCATGAATTTTGCTTTTCTAGATATCTAATATGAGCATTTAGTTTTTAGTTAAACAAGCTTTATCAACTATTGATACTAAATAACGCATCTGCATGTGGACAAAAGAAAACCAAAAACTAGAAATTCAATAACATAAGTTTTCTGTAGCTAATGGTACAAGTTGACAAAGCATTTTGGCACATATACCAGTTGGATCTTTAATAACTTTCTTGACGGCATGTGACCTGCACACAAAAGAAATTGAAAAAACAAAACATGTGCACATGCAATTAAACATAGTTCAATAAACTAAGTTTTTATATTTAATGGTACAGTTGACAAAGCATTTTGACACATATACCTGTTGTTTCTTTGGCAACTAAAAACATCGATGTTCACATATTATTTTTTCATCGTCTTAATACTTATTAAGTGTCATTGCTGTACAGATGTTAGTGAATATTTTCTATATTTTTCAGGCCAAAGCTTCATCAGATAAGCACAGGTGGAGTTTCTATAAGAGATCGTCTAAGCATCGAGTGCTAAGCAACACTGTGATCTCAGAACCTGTATCCATTTGCTCTAGCAAGCAAAGCCAAGAGGTCACGATTACTAATTTCCATTCACCGAAATATGCTTACCCAGAGAAAGTCCAAATACAAGAAAGGCCAATTGAAACCTCTCCATTACCATCGGAGATAGTAAGTACAGAAGCTCCTCCATCGAGTTCTAACAGAAGTACAGATACAGTTGGTCCTGCCATCAATGAATCTGATGCTGTAATTGTTCAGTCTGCTATAAGGGGATATTTGGTATATTCTTTACCTGATTCTGACTGTTAATCATGTTGTATTGCTTGTATTTACTTTCTCACCTTTAGAAATATCTTTAGGCCAGGAAAAAACTCCTTAAACTTAAGAGCATTGTCAAGTTACAAGCTGCTGTACGTGGACATCTGGTGAGAAGGCAGGCCATTGAAACTTTCCGGTGTATTCAAGCCATCATAAGAATGCAAGCACTTGTAAGGGCTCATCATGCTCGTCAATTAGTTGAAAAATCTTCTCCAGAAGATAAGAACTTCCAGGTAGATAAATCAGAGATCCTCAAATTTTTTTTGGTGTTTCATCTGATGACGTCTTATTGCAAGGGCACCATAATACCAGCACTTTCAAGTACATGTTACTAACTTGATCATCACTATGTAAGAAACAATATTAAAGTGCTTCTAGAATTTTGAACATGTTGATTTTGTTTTGGCCTTGGATAAGTGTCTGAAACTATGCAATTCTTATAGATGGGTCTTAGCTCCACAGATTTCTCTTTGTCAGTAAACTTATTAGTCAACAAACGATAGTGGGAAGCTAAATTCTTGTCTGACTGTGAATTGTGATATTCAGAGTTCTTTTATTCCAATTGCTTCAAACCAATGCATTTATGCACATGACTTTGTGTTAAAGAAGTGCCTAATCCTGATTATCTTGGTAGTGTTTATGCTATCTGATAAGATAATAGCTATCATATATCCTTTCCCAAATTGTCACTAGTTTTATTGCGTTATATAACTCCAATGGTGGGCTAGGATTTTGTTTTTGAACTGTGTTGATTTTGATGATAATACTTATGTTGAAAGATCTGGATTCTACTTGTAAGAAAATACATGCTAGTGTTATGTTTGTGTCTCAGTATGGGTCTCTCTACCAAGCATGTCTAACCCATGATGAATTGTATTTGAGCCTACTGATTAATGTGGTTGATGCTTGTTAAAATTTAATTTAATTTTCTTAATTTTTTTTACATTTTTTTGATTAGGGAAAGGGAGACTATTTTGAGAAATCAAAAACATCAATCAAGAAATTACTCTCCAATAAGCTTGCTCGTCAGGTATGGTTACTCAACCTCAATTTTTGACGTATTGGATTTATCTATTAATCTAATTTGCTATTTTGTGAACTTGCATCTTATGATTCTTCCAAGCTTCTGGAGACTACACCGAGGTCAAAAACTATATATATAAAATGTGAACCGTTGAAGTCTGATTCAGCATGGAAGTGGTTGGAGAGATGGATGGCTGTAACTTCACCGGGACTAAGCCAGCAACATGAGCAAAATCTCAACCAAGATAGTTGTGCTCTAGATGGGAATGCTAAAATGGCAGATGATGACTCGGCAACAGAGATCACACATTCAGATTCCTCAGCATTATCTGATTCTAAGTTGGCTCCAACGGAATTAGTCATGACAGCTGATGACAAAAATAGTTTAACTACAGAAAGTATTGGTAGCTTTGGCTTTCAAAATTCAGGAATTGCTCCAGATAAGTCCTCCAAATCTTTAGGGGAGAGCGATTTTGAAAACAAAGAGCTCAAAAATGAGGTCTTGAATATCACAGTTCGAGATTGTACAGAAACTGAAATGGTGAATGAGGAAAGTTTGGATTCTATATCAGACAATAAACAATTGCAACCAAAGATGAGTTCAGAAATCTTAGTTGATTCTGTACCTGATAAGCTTGAATGTAAAGTCAACTCCAACCATACCAATGAAAGTGCATCGTCTGAAACACTGGAGAATGAAGGAAAGAAATCTATAATTGGTCCAAGAAAACCATGCAATCCAGCATTTGCTGCAGCTCAGTCAAAGTTTGAAGAGCTGAGTTCAGTGTCAACTGTTGGTCGGTCTGTTAGTCCTGTTTATCAAACTGCTGTGTCAAAATCAGAAACAGAAAGCAAAAATATTCAAGTGGATTCTTTTACAGACAACAACGAAGCAATTTCAGCAGAGAAGTCAATGTGGCAGGATTCAGGGGTGGAAGCTGAGATTTCAGAGTTTGGCACTGAAATATCTGTCTCCTCCATGCTTGACTCACTGGACAGATCTGAAATGGAAAGTGGGGAAGTTGTTGAAACTGGAGCCCTGGAGAAACATAATAATTCATTTAGTGCTGATGCCGAGAATCCTATTGACATTTCTGATTTTTGTGGCAATGAGAATGACTCTCGCTTGACTTCAGATATAATGGTGCCAAAAAGACCTCATGGAGGTGACCAGACTATGGCCAACATGAATGCCTCTACCGACTTGGTGCAGGTTGATCAACATCCAGCCGAGTCAACTACTTCAGATGTGCAGTCTCATTTGGAAGGTATGACAGAGCAAGCTAGATCGCCTGAAGGAACTCCTAGGGGTCATGTGACAATGCCTGATCTACATGGAACTCCATCTAGTGATGTCTCTGTAAATGCCAAAAAGAGTAAGAAGGATAATAACCTGCCTACTCATAGGCAAAGGTCTAATTTGGTAGGTAAAAGATTGCCGTGTAATCCAAATAATGAGTCAGGTGGAAGAAGTAGCTCTGAGAACTCAACAAAGGATTCGAAAGTTCCAAAGAGACGTAACTCACTTGGGATGGCAAAAACCGAGCATGTCGATCAGGAACCCAGGCTCAGCAGCAGCAATTCTCTTCCAGGTTATATGCAAGCCACTGCATCTGCCAGAGCTAAAGCCCATGTTAGTACACCCCCGAAGTCCAGCCCTGATATGCATGATAACCAGCCTAAGAAGAGACATTCTTTACCTATCGAAAATGGAAAGCAGAGTTCATCCCCACGCATGCAAAGGTCAGCATCACAAGCCCAGAAGACTGGAAACAGCAATGGAGTTCATTCTCCTCATAATTCTGCTGGTAATCACTGGTCTTGTGAACACTCGGGTACTGCAGACTCTATTGCACTGCTGTCTGCAGTGTGTTAGGATGTGATTTTCTCATGTCACTAACGATGTCTGCTTTTTAGGTGTAAAGTAACACAATTTCATATTAAGAATGCTTATTTTCTGGTAGGATAAAAACTATCTTCCTCTCTAGGTAGGCATGTGTGCCATTGCATGTGACTATCATACATGGATACATCTATATTCTATAGAATGATTGGGTAATCACCCAATTCATGTGGCATTTCTAGAGTAAAATTTCTTGATTTTGTTTCTAGATGACCAACAAATTAAAATACGTTTTTTTTTCTTTTATTCTTCTCATCTATCGATATCTTTCACTGACATGTTTGAGTTGTTCCATCAACTTTTCAGAGAGAAGATGGCAAAGATGATGAAGCCTCGGGAGCAACAAACAATCTGAACCCTACAAGTTTGTAGTAATGCCAGTGTCATGTTTGTGCCAGTGTTAGTTTATTCAGTCAGTTATTGTCTTGATGTACTCTGTTAGCATTGGGCTAGGAGGAGGAGGAGCTCATGATGACAAATGAAAATATACCTCATTGATTCTTGGAAGCTCCTACCATCAGGTTATCCACGGCCCTAGAGTTTCTGTGAGTTATACAAGGTTGGATGCTGGTGAGAGTTTGATTTTTGACATGCTATGCTTTGTGTATTTGTTTGCATGTGTTTTGCAAGTTTGTAATTTACTTCTGGTAAGACTATGACTGTCACTTATCTCTTACAGGCGTGTCATAAACATAGGGTTGGATTGATTCCCATTTATAGACAACATCATGCTCGTTTACAGTCTCATTCTACTTTGTTGTGCATGCCTTGCATTGCGGATTTGACTGCTAAGGTTGCATAAAGATGTAGTGTGTCCTGCATTCCAGATGCTCACATTGGAAAATCATGCACACCTACCCTATATTTCGTTAAGTTGCATGTTCATGAAAGTTCAATTTGAAGTCACAAAACTATGTTCCTAGGGCACATCCACCTTCCACTCACACAGGTAAGGTGTAAGCCTGGTTTTTCAAGTAGCACATCGACCTTTTTTGACTTAATATTTGCTAAGCTAATGGTTTTGTCAGTTGTTTTGTTATCTCGAGGATCGATTAAAATTGATGTCATAGTGGAAGCTTTCAGAATCGACAGTATTAACTCAGGTCTCTCTCTCTCTCTCTCTCTCTCTCTCTCTCACACACACACACACACACACACACACACACACACACAGGAAGACAGAGTCTTTCAAGATATGGTTAAGTTAGAAGCCTTCTCTCACCGTTGTGTGGGTCTTCTGTTTGTTGAGCAATCTTAAGTAGAAATCGTTGGCAAATGTGATTGTGAATGTGTTTTTTTGCCTTGGAGGAATTTTAATGTGGTTACTATACTTTGCTGTGTGTTCTTCCCGATAATAGAATACAATGTTGTGTGCTGGTGTGAAGGATAGATGAATGCTTTTGGATATTCTAATTAGGAACTCAGTGAAACTATCTTACGGTCGATAAAATGTCTGAAAAATTAGTTCATCCAATACTTCATTGCTACATCTCCATATGCATGGAAATTTTGAATAGCAGAGCATATTTCTCTAGAACTTTTTCATTAATTAATCTTAGATGTGCATGAAATGAAGTGGCTCAGCTTTTCACGAGCTTTATTCGATCTGTCATCCGAGTTCTTCTAGATCAGCAATTGCATATAACCAGAGCGTCCTAGTTTAGTGAGCCTACTGGATATTCATTGATGAATTAAAACACTCGACCCATCACTTTTCGTGCAATATTGTCAGTCATATTGGGATATGAAAACCGAGTCTTTCGAGATCTTTGCGATGTGTATTTTGTTGTGTTTAGCTTGTTAATTTATGAGGTTTGATTCACAGGGACAGAGACCAACAATGCAGACAGGTTTGACACTTCTTCTTTTATTTCCATTTATCTTATTTCCAATAGATTTCTATTTGTATATATGCTCATAGGCCACCAATGCAGACAGGTTTGACATTTCTTCTTTTATTTCCATTTATCTTATTTCCAATATATTTCTACTTGTATATATGCTCATGTGATGTAGGGATAAGAGCTCGGTGAGATCGGTGGGGGAGGAAGGTGGGTGGTTCTAAGAGGTAGGCCGGGAGGCCCTGGTGACGTTGAGCATTCTGACGGCGATGAGCGAGATCATTGTGACGGTGGGCACGAAGACGAAGTTGGGGACGAGGTCCATCCGGAGCTTCTTCACCTGCGGCACCTTCTCCCCTGACTTCTTAAGCAGGACGGCGGCCCCGGGGGCGGTTGCTCCAACCCATATCATCGCAGAGGAGCTTGTCTTGTACTCCTCCACGTGCTTCTTCATGAACTCCACAAGCAAATCCTTCCTCCTCTTCTGCTGCTGTTCTGTCTCCTTAACTTTCAACCACTCGTTGTCGAAGAATACCTGCACGCAGAACAACATCAGGAAGAGAGAAAGAAAACCCCAGCAAGAAGTTTCCATAGCTCCACAATCTCTCTCTCTCTCTCTCACACACACACACACACTTGCCAACGAGGGGGGCATATCCACGAGGACCACCTCGGAGCTTCCGTACTCGCATCTCCTTGATTTTATATACTAACAATCTTGACATCCTTGTGTTTAGCTGGCAATCAGCAAGTCTCGGTAGCCATCCATACAAATCAAAGACTTTGGAAATTAATGGGGACGAGGAGTCGGTAGGCAGGCAAGCTCACCTTTACTTCCTCCCGTGTTGCTTTGATCTTATAATGTTTACCAGGCATGATTGCATTAAAATCGCTGCACCACCACAGAAAAAAAAAAAAAGTGATCATACGAATGATATCGATACGGAACAGAAAGAAAAGAAGAAGAAGAAGAAGAAGAAGAAAACAGGCACAGAGAATTTTTACTTGCAAAGCGAAAGGAAAGCCACGAGAAAGTCCTCGTAGGTCTCGATCTTTTTGTCTTTGAAGTATTTGATATACACCTGATCCGTAGATAAGGAATCCACCCCGGGCAAGCCTGTAGGAGATAATGAATCAATCGATGTGGGAAGACAAATTACAAGGGACAGATGCTTTCATGGAGCGAGGAGGGCACTTGCCGAGCTTCCCAAGAACGCTGATGGGAATGCCCATTCTGAAACACGCCAAAAGCACTCGTTTATCGCAGGGCAGGTGAGGTGGGGGGTGGTGCGGTGGGGATGATGGAGGTGGGAGGGAGCTGCTTTATTTATGGCCGCAGAGGAAGAGGAGGAGAATTCGATGACAGAGGAGGAGCGGAAGCTTGGAATGTGTACCTTTCCCCCTAAGGGGTCATGTTTTGTGCTTGTCCTCTTTGATTCCTCACCTGGCCAGCAAGCCATTACACGATGCCAATCCATCCACCATCCTCAAGAGGCTGGAGAAGGCTCTTTCCTCGCAAATAAATTGGCTCACACCTACCCACTGTAATTTGATCCCCATTTTGAGTGACCAATAAATTCCTGTACAGATCCTATGGATACAAACCCATCCATCAACTTGGATCCATATCCCCTATGGTATCTCCATCACTAATAGAAAAAACATCATTGGTACTGATCAGAAAAGAAAACTATTTGAAAAATAAAAATAAAAACACATCTCTTGCAATAAAAAATAAAAAAACCCTTTCAAAAAAATCACCCATATTTACTTGCAAATTCTGCTCATGAAGAAGGAGAAGCATGTGGCCCACACTAACCCACTATAATTCTCGTATTACTACTACTACTACTACGTAGCTACAAAACCTTGAGATAGCAAAGACGCAAATCATACATAATGTTCTCACATCCCCCATACACCACGAGACGTACTAACTTTGCTGTTGGGTCTTGATGTAAGCTCATACAGTATTCGTGCAAAGGTATCGGAGTGCCTCCCATCTGACATAAGGATCTCCGCAAAGCTGCTCTCGTGTGCCAGAAGCAGATGCCGGTTTTGCGGCTCGGACACTAAGCTTTCCAGTATCATCGCAGCTTTTCTACAAACGTCAGGCACAGGATGCGGAGTCTTCACCACTTTGAAGAGTCTGTCGATGGCCCTGAATTTGATCATGACACACGCATTAGAAGAACTACAGCAGAGGGAGGGGCACGATTGAAGGTTTCAGGCTGCTCACCATCTCTCGCTTGCGAGCCTCACTTTGCAATCTGCATTCACCTCTGCAAGATTGTATAGTGCCCCGACGGCAGCTGCTTGCGCATCGACGGTTGGCAGGCTAAGAAGATCGACTAGTCTCTTGTACATCTGAACAGCAAAAACAAGATCCACCTCACAATGTAGCTACTAACCATACTGCTTTCGGGTGAAATGGCGGAAGCATAAAACTATAGCAGTTTGGCATGCACTCGAGAAACAAATATACACCTCTGCTAAAACAAATATACACCTTCAAGAGTCCAACGTGAAGTGGACCAATGAGAGGAGTTCACTAAATCCCAACCGCTGTTGAAAACTGATGTATTATGCGATGTGGAATACTGGGAATCAAGACCACAGTAGGTTATCCATAACCAAATCAGTAATGGGTAACTGACCTCTGGAGCTGAAGGAAGAAGAAACGGCTCGTTATCAGGATTTATTATGAGGCGTCCAAGCAATTCAGCAGCTGCACAATGCCAAGCCTTGACTGAAGATCCAAGCATCCCCATGATGGCTTCAACTGCACGTTTCTCACTGCTTTCATGGGGACAGTATTAAGATTTGCAGACATAAGGAAATAGCTATAAGAGGGATTTTTCCGTTCGAAGACTCACGTCATTGCGATAAATGATGGCTTAGACGAGCTAAATATACGAAGGTCCAAAAGCAGAGCTAAATTGACAACCGTCTCTAGTGCATTGGTCACAAGCTCCTCATCTTCTGTACAAACAAATTAAACAGAATAACTTTAAAGCCTGGCATTTGTAAAATAAGTAACTGAGAAATATTTGTGCAGATTATCAATAAGAACCACATGGTCGTGCCTAACTATATGTGAGCCATGTGATTAGTCTCGGTTTTCCACTTGACAACAGCAGTTGCATCATCTGCATCGTTCATTCCTGAACCAGTAATCAGCAGGCTTTGCTATTTGCCATACTGCTTTGTGTCAATCCTTTTATGTAAATTAACAACTGCTACTTGCTTATGGATCATGGGTTCAAGCTATTGAAAAGAATCTTCTCTGCTGTCTGGTAAGGTTGTGTACGCTTGACAGTCCACAGTGGCAAAAGCCTACTGTCTTTCAGATACTCTTGAATTAACTAAGAGAATCACATAATGATAAAGACAACACTTTCAACCGTCTGGATCCAACCACAACAAAATATTAGTCTCAAAACATGCGAAAAGTCAAGGTAGGTATCAATAGCAAAATTGACAAATCAGAAACCATACAAGACTAAAGCAACTATATTCCCTTTGGAATAACAAATGAACATTGGTTACCAAAAGAATTTACCAAAAGCGACTAAAACTTAAAGCTTATAATAAAAGTTATGTACCTGTGTTCTGATCCTCTATGCATTGGAACATAGTCTCCAAGCAATGCCTGTGCTGTGCCATGATTGTTTCATTATCAGGCATGAAAGAGAAGTTCCTAATGATGTTAGAAGCAGCAACGGCACACTGTTGCTTTTCTGCACGACCTTCTTCATCCAGGTTAAACAAGCCATCATCTTCTAACCACCAGTCTATTAACCGATGTTTTTTCCCACTAGATGCCTCAATATTAGATGAACTTTTATGACTGCAATAGAAACTATCAAATTCAATCCAAACATCATAGTAAAGAGATATATAAGGGTGCCTGAAATGAGAAGTTGGCTATGTGAATGTCATTCTAACACACCCAGGATGGGAAGTGGTATCAAGACTGCTCGTCGCTTCAAACTCGTTTCCAAAACCTGTAACCACTGAATTTACACCCAATGTTCTCACTCGTGCAAGCTTTGTATAGTCTCGAGGAAAAGCAATGTCACGCCAATCATCAACCTTACATGCATGGATGACATGACAACCTTAATGTGAGTATAACACTTAAAACATAAGGTTTCAAAACAAAATGAAAAAAACTTAAAATACAAATGATCTTCACGATTTGTAGAAAAACAAGTGTTCTCATCCATATGCTTAAACGAGTTCTTAACCATGATAAAAATTAAAGGCCGCAAGCAGCTTAAAGCTGGCATCACTTTTGGTGATTAAAACAACAAAGAAAATAGTTAGAAATTAGAACCACATAGCACCAATCTAGGAAGGACAGCTGCTATTCTATCAGATCTCCAAATACATGGCATGCAACAAACTAACCTCCATAGAAATTAAATGTCTTAAAATATTAAAAAAAATAAATACCACAAACAAAAAAATAAGAGCACCTACAACTTGAAGGAGAGCATCCAGCAGTCCAGGTATCTTAGCAAGCGCTGTTGAGTCTCTTCGTAGATCATCCTTTTCTTTAAAAGAAAGCAGGGTAAGTGTGTTCAATGCCCATGTCAGCTCACTCTTCAAGCCACTTTGCAATGCCAAGACAATTCTTTTATTGTTTTGATCTGTAAAAATATATTCAGTACAACAACCAAGTAAAGGAAACATAACACCTTTACTATCAAGTTAACATCAAATAAGCTCCCTATCTATGCAAACACCATTTCATGCTTACTCAATGGACATCACACTGAAACATCATAAAAGAAAAAGGGAAAGAAGGTTTCAGTTGACTCATTGGTTGTTTATAGCTCTTAGATGCACATCATTCTCATGGTGAATCTTGTTACTCCCTTTTTCTCTTAGACTCATAGGTCCAAAAGGCCCCAGAAACATTTTGAGATTGGCTACCTCCCACCATCATGCTCTGTTCAGGGCAATCTGTCAGATTAAAAACCATCAAATCTCTGTTTATTATTTCTAGTAAAGTTCTTTTTATGCCTTGCTCCACCTCTCCTAAATCACTATCCTGATACATTGTTTCCAGTGCCCAACATTCTGATCCAAAAAGCGCATGATTGACCTTTGGTTTGGGCTCACTTTATGTGATGAACCAAATGTAACATTGTTAAATGAAACTAATGATTTAAGTAAATTATGCAGAATACATGTCAGCCGGTGGCTACCACAATCTATCACAAGTTTATTGTTTTCTGTTAGAACCAACTAAACATGGTTGATTCAACTTCCTCCTGTCCAGTTTATCACATTAATTTAACTTCCTATGTTGAATAGGTTTTCAAAAGGCCCTATCCAGTAGCTCGTCTCCAGAGGACTCACGTGGAAGAATAGGAGTGCCATAGTTACCTAAACCAACGAGAATTTTTTGGTCGATTAAAAGTTCTGCTGGAACACAATCTTGTAGCTCACGATTTGTAGAGTTAATATTATCAACAATTCAAAAAACGATATTTTCAACGAAAGCGAAAAGAACAGAAGAAAAAGAAACTTCTTTAAGCAAAAATATGCTACTCAATACCATAAAAGTGATTCAAACTTCTATATAAAGCGGGGGAGAGGAAAGGGAAATCATTCTCCGTTATCAAATATGTAGACTTGATACCATCAGAGATTCAAAGAACGATACATTCGGCAAAAAATCAGAAAAAGGAACATCTTTGAGCCAACATTCTGAGTCCAGAGGGACGGCGAGAGCAGGGAGATGAAGAGGAAGGGGAATCTGCAGGCTAACCGGCGAAGGACGTCGGGACGTGGAGAGAAGGACCAAGGAGTGACGCCGGAGAATTGGCATCGCCTGCGCCAGCGAAGGAAGCGGAGCTGGCGGCAGCGGCGGCGGCAGCAGCAGCGGCGGCGGCGGCAGCAGCGGCCGCCGTGCTTCCGAACGGGCGTCCGCGCTTGGCGGGCGTGGTGGAGGAGCCGGGCGACTTGCCGGCTTCCCTCTTCTGCATCTCAACTCGCCGTCCCTCCCTGCCCTGTTCGCCTAAGAAGAGACCGGGCGGTTTGTGGGCTAACGAGGGCGAAGTTAATGCTACCCTCGTGGGCTTTCCACGGCCCGTATCGGCCGAAATCGGATCTGTCCTGTGCTGTCCGAAGCTGATCCGACACATTAGCAGGTCTAAATTTCTTGACCCGATCCGATCCGTTAATTGCTTCTATTTCTCGTGGTCCTTTTCCTTCCTCCTGCTTTTGAAAGTTCCAAGTCGATCAGACGGTCCTCACTCGAGTTGATCGACGATCTTATTCTTCGATTTGGGAATCTGTAAGTGGAAGCACTGACGAGCATCGAACCGAAAGAGTGGAGGGGATGGAATAGTACATATTCCTCTCCTAATGCTACGAAATATTTTTATTGGTCTCCCGCATTATATGGTCCATAAAAGGTGATCAGATAGATGCGAAATTAACGATCTCTTGTTCACTAAAAGAAGAATGGAGCTGATAATTAATGATTGAGGAATCATAACAATTAATTTCTTTTTTTTTTTTTGGTATTTGGATAAATCCGAGAAGGAAAATAAGTATACGAGTGTGATTGGAATTTCTTTTCTTTTCTTTTTCTGGGACTGAACATATATAATTCTCCATATATACAAAATGATGCTTTGACGTTAGTTAATTTACTACTCTTCTTTTCTACATTCCCCTACACAGTCGATGCGATCCGCAGACTGCATCAAAGAAGTTCTCGTCGCAGTATTGGGAATATATTTTTATTATATTGTTTTATATCGCGATCGTACTTCTTTTCTTTTGTTTATAAACGACAAACGATAAAGACGAATCGTGTCTCAAAATATTACGATCTTTATCGACTAAATTAATTGAAATATTCAAAAATATATCGAATGAGATTTCGGTCTTTTGCAGTCAGAACATCGTCTCCTAGCTAGCGTCCGAGCTCTCTGACATCGACCCATGGCGGCGTCTGAGGTCGTCGGCAAGCGCCAAGCTTACTACAAGGGAAGAATCACGGCCTTTGTCATCCTCTCGTGCACTGTCGCGGCCACCGGCGGAATCCTCTTCGGCTACGACCTTGGCATCTCAGGTTCTGCTCTCGCGCTGGCTCTCGGTGATCGATCGTCGTATGTTTCACGTCTTGTATGTGAGGTTTTCCCAGGTGGGGTGACTTCCATGGAGCCGTTCCTGAAGAAGTTCTTCCCGGACGTGTACGCCGAGATGCATGAGAAGAACTCTCACGCCACCAGCAACTACTGCAAGTTCGACAGCCAGCTCCTTAGCACCTTCACGTCCTCCTTGTACGTCGCTGGTCTCTTCGCTTCCCTGTGCGCGTCGTGGGTGACGCAGGCTTTCGGTCGCCGGACGTCGATGCTGCTCGGCGGCGCCTTCTTCATGGCGGGAGCTGTTCTTGGCGCCCTGGCCATCAACGTGTACATGCTCATCTTAGGCCGCGTCTTGCTCGGCATCGGCGTCGGTTTCACCAATCAGGTATACGACCCATCTATCGCTATGTATTCTCTTCTACGACTGCTGCTCCTTTGTTTACCACTGCTTGCAGTCTGTCCCTCTATACCTATCGGAAATGGCTCCACCAGAACACCGAGGTGCAATAAACAACGGGTTTTTCTTCTTCGTCGGATTGGGAACACTTTCTGCCAACCTGATCAACTATGGAACTCAGAAGATCCATTCTGGTTGGGGATGGAGAATCTCCATTGGGTTGGCTGTACTTCCGGCCACAATCTTGGCACTCGGCACGCTCTTCCTTCCTGAAACGCCAACCAGTCTGATTCAACACACCGATTCCGTCCACAAGGCGACGGCGACGCTCCGGAAGATACGAGGCACGGATGACGTGCAAGCCGAGCTAGACCACCTAATCGCCGCAGGGGAAATCTCCAAAGCAGCACAGCACCCTCTTCGCACCATCATGCGGCGCAAGTACCGACCTCAGCTTGTGATGGCCATCTTGATTCCGTTCTTCAAGCATATGACAGGGATCGCCGCCATAACCTTCTACTCTCCGGTCATCTTTCGATCCATGGGTCTCGAGGAGAGCTCCTCTCTACTGTCGGCTGTCATCACAGGGGTCATCGACGTGGGATTCATCCTCATAGCCATGACGGTGGTCGACAGAGTGGGCCGGCGCACTCTGTTCATCGTGGGAGGAGTTCAGATGTTGGCGACTCACGTGACGGTGGGAGGGATACTGGCAAAGCAGCTCGGGGATCACGGAGGAGTCGGCAAAGGATCCGCGTACATGGTCTTGGTCTTGGTGTGTGTATATGTTGCGGGTTTTGGGTTGTCTTGGGGGCCATTGGCGTGGCTAGTGCCGACCGAGATATTTCCGCTGGAGATCAGATCTGTAGGGCAAAGTATCGTGGTGGCGGTGGTGCTCCTGTTGGCCTCCGTCGTCGGGCAGACCTTGCTGCCCATGCTTTGCCATCTCAGGTCCGGCGTATTCTTCTTCTTTGGAGGGTGGACTTCGATCATGACCGTGTTCGTCATATTATTCGTTCCGGAGACGAAGAACTTGCCTATGGAGAAAATGGATCAGATATGGAGGGAGCACTGGTTTTGGAAGAAGGTCGTGGGGGAAGAAGAAGGAGAAGAAGAGGAGGAATGAATAGATAGAGGTAAATGAGCTTAGTCAGAGGTAAAGACGTAACCAGTCATAATATTTTCAGCAATAAAAAAACACTATACCGATAATTTTTCTTTTCTGTGTTACAGAATTTTATACATAATAGTATTTTTTTAATAAAAAATACTATTATAAAAAATATAAATGCAATATTTTTTTATAAAATTTATATAAAGTATAATATATTATACTATTTTTCTGGTAGTATTAAAAATACTATAACATAGTATAAAAGTTTACCTTTTGAATCGGTCTATGAGAAAATAATAGAAAAAAAGGGTATTTCAGGTATTAAAAAATGGTTTGAAAATTCTAAAAATGGACACACTTTGCGAGAAAAACGAAAAATGATTTTTTTTCGTGAATTCGCTCAATTACTATACGTCTTTCCAGAATTAATAATATTATTAATGGTAGTAATTATTATTAATTAATTAATTAATTAACAAATTGATTGTTTATTTCGTTCATTAATATTATTATTAATGGTAGTAATATAATTAGAATGGTATTATTATTAATGGTACCATTATTGCTATTATTAATGGGACAACAGAGAGCGTGGTCTTCTCCCGATCTCTCGTCGCCTTCCGTAACCCGGGAGGGGAGGGGAGGAAGGAAGAGAAGGGAAGGGATCAGTGTTCGCGCGATTAACCTCGTTCTTCCTTCAACCAGCCATGAATCCCGAGTAGTGAGTCAATCTCCCCGTCTGTTTTTGCCTTTCTTCGGTATTCTGTTTGATGGGGGGATCTGCCGTTTTAGGCCCATTTCATTCTTTGCACATTGGGCGCTATGTTGTTCGCTTGGGATCTTGATGCTTTTCTTTGTTTTGGATCGAGAAGGAACGTGAGCCCTGCTCCAGATCTGATGATCTGAACGAAGATTCTGCTTGTGCAGCGTAATGGAGCGGAGCTGATTAGTCTTTTTCTTTCTTTTGCGTTGATTTGCTTGCGAATGAACGTACCCAATCGGTACCCGTTGAATGAATCAAACTTATTTTACAAAACGATCAACTTTAATTAAAAAGGTGATGTCTTGAACATTAAGAAGCAGGAAAATAGAGGTACGAGTGGTTCTACCGAGTAGATGTTGAGGGGTCGTTCTCTTTCAGGGCAGCTTTACGGCAGTTATTGCTGTCTAACTTTAGTACCTCACTACGTTGGAAAGGAATGATGCAATTACAGGTTGTCTTGGTTTGAAATATTCATAAATGTGGTCCATCCCCAGCATATCCTTCTTTCTGCCCTTCGGCTTGTGTTGGGTTCTTTTGCACGAACATGTTTCATCTTTCATCATCTTTGTTATTTTCTTTTCAAAATTGGATGCAAAAAGTATGAATGGATCCTTATGATCATGCATTATCTTTTTGAGAGCATTCAGAAACTTTAATCTTGGTTCCTGTTGTCAAATATTGTGTCCCATCGGTATCTTAGAGTTTCTTGTAAATTTAGAAAGAAAGGATTCTCATAGTCGTTCATATTTTGTACGAGTTGGCTTGGGGATCATTTCAATGGCCTGTGCAGGATTTCAGCTGAGATAGCAAACTAGTTAGATATACACACGCTAGGCAAATTACAAAGTCGTGGTTAAACGGTTTGTTCTTCATGAGTTGTACATCATCTCGCTTGATATAACATATTGATTTTGTAATTATTTTGAATAAAAATGAAAACTTAAATCAGTCCTCTTCAAGGAAATGAAATGGTGTTTCAGAATGCTTAGAGCTGCTTTAGTAAGTGTTCCTATGGCCTTACAAGCTGGGGAAAAAGAAGTCCCTTGTAGTGAGATGCAATTACCTGAAGAGCTTAACTTTGTGCCTTCTTCTTCTTGCAGTGACTACTTGTTCAAACTTCTGCTTATTGGTGACTCTGGTGTTGGGAAATCATGTCTCCTTTTAAGATTTGCGGTGAGTGCTTGACTTGTGTTTATATAATTCTATATTTATCTGGAATTTGTTATAAGAAGTGAAAAATGTGGTGATTGTCCTTATTCATTAAGGATAACATTTGTGCATAAGATAGCAGAGAATCTTAGGGAGCCTTGCTCTTGTTTGCATTATGTTGCAAAATGTGCAAGGTTTTGCTTGCCTGCTTTCTCTGGCTTTACATATCAACATGAATGCTAGACACTCTATAGATGGAATTGATCTTTCTGTGGGAAGGTTTTGTAGTTTCAACAGCATCTTCCTAGGGGTTTGCTGCTACTGACATATCTTCTTAAATTAAAAAATATTTGATTTTTGATCTTTTACTTGGTGGTCTACAGCTAACGGCAAAGGAAACTTTGTGTTGATTGCACGACAGTTTATATTCCATTATGTTTGTTTCTTGATTCTAATATTATTCTTAATTAGTATAACCTGAGATTTCTGTTTTGAGTTAACAGCTTGTAATGTTTGCTTTTGTTGATCAGGATGATTCATATCTGGACAGTTACATCAGCACCATCGGAGTAGATTTTGTGAGTGTGCTTATCTTTAGACATGACTTTGTTAGCATGAAGAATTTAGTCTCATCTGCTCTTGGTATTTGTAGAAAATACGCACTGTGGAGCTGGATGGGAAGACTGTTAAGCTTCAGATTGTGAGTTTTCTCAAACTCAGTGTATCAATGCTGGTTACATGAAGTATACTTTTTTTTGCTACTAATAGTTGTTGTTGGAGAAGATTGGCAGTCCGTATTTTTAATGTATGATCAGTATTATGGAAAAAAAACTTTTTACAATGACTTATTAATGTTTGCCTTTTTAAGTTAAACAGAGGATTATGTTGGTCCTACAAACATGTTAGCCTGCTGTAGGAACCTAATTTTGTTCATTGAGGATGATTAAAAATAGAACATAAATTAGGAAAAGAAAATAAACCACAGGTTAATGAACTTTTAGTTATGATCACTTGAAACTAAATGCTATTTGTAATTCCTAAATATCATAAAGGAGTAAACTCCATTAGCAATGACATAATATCCTGTGAAAGCAGCATATGAGGACTTGTCATTACATCAAAAGATAGCTTCCTGTTATGACTCAGGGCTGAAACTCTACTTTGACTGCAAGAGTCATGTAGTTAGTACTTTATGTTCTATTAGTGCAAATTGGTTTTGATAGCTTTTTATGTGTATAAATGTTGGTCCCTATAAATTATTTCATGAATACTATTGGAAGTTCTAATTTTATCTATCAAAAACCATCTAATTTTTTTGTTATAGTGGGACACTGCTGGTCAAGAACGCTTCAGAACAATTACTAGCAGCTATTATCGAGGAGCTCATGGAATTATTGTAAGTTGTATTGCCATACATCCGTGTAACTTGTCTTGTATATGCTGAGGAAACAAGAGTCTATGTTTAGGGTGGAGGCACTTCCAATTGGAAGTACCTATCAACACTTAGTTCTTTTCCTGTGGTATTTCATACACCTTACCAATTGATGCACAGGAGACATGATCCACAGCCTCCTATCAACCACTCAAAGGTCCTTGATATCACAGGAAGATTGATATTAATCACAATCAGAAAGAAAAGGATTTTTTTTTGTATAACAATCGCTGATCTTCGTTATCTTGTAGGTTGTTTATGATGTGACAGACCAGGAGAGCTTCAACAATGTCAAGCAGTGGTTGAATGAAATTGATCGTTATGCAAGTGAAAACGTCAACAAGCTTCTAGTTGGAAACAAGTGTGATCTTACTGCAAACAAAGTTGTGTCATATGAGACAGCCAAGGTGATTCTCTTGCTTATTATATGTTCATCATTCTTGGAACATATTAAAAGCACCATATATGTGAATTTTTCATATAGTTTAGTGAATTAGAAAACTATACATAAGGCAGGCTTTAGCATATAGTATGGACTTGTGAACCAGGATGACCATGGTTTCTTTGTTGAAATTTCATTGTGATTCATGCATTATCTTTGTTCAATGGATGGTTTGTTAGGTGAATGAAACTCATTACCATCTAAAGTCTGCTCGGTCTCTTTTACTTTTCTCTAGTTGATTGTTGATGAGAACAATGTACATTTCTGTTAGCATTTCTGTTAGCATCTGTCGCTCTTATCATGACAATTCTTAAATCTTCCATGTCTGATTTTATGAACTGAAATAATATTATTACTTTCGTAGAACCTTCAACTATTCTTTCACCAGGAACTCCTCTGGTTTTTTATGACGATCTGAGAGACCATTTTAATGGTTTTGTTTTCAATAATATAACTCTACAGTGTCTCAAATCTGATGCATATGCTGATCTTACTATTTTAGTTTAGACATCCATTTTCATCAGTCTTTTTGCTGCAGTCTCTCACATTCTGTGCCATGAAACATTGAGTGATATCTCACCCAGTGTCAAGTTAATGTTAAGGCTCTTAAGATCAGAATCAATATATGTGAGAATGTGGTACAAAGGTTGGCTTGATTGGCCAGGTTGGATCAGCAAGTGAGCTATTTGTGAGAAAAATAAATCCAAAAAGAAAAAAAAGAACAAAATGTGAAATGAAAATAGTCACATATTCGGAAAATAATAGCTTGTATGTCTGATTCATTCTAGAGGGCTGAACTTGTAACATCAGTAGCCATCTGGGTTTGCCCATATACTCAAAGCTGAAATCCTGTAAGGGTGGCCGCATACCGGTTAGCGGACAGTCTGTTCAGGTTTGGTAGGCCCCAAACTCTTTCCACTTGATATTTCTGGGCCACATCAGGTTAAAGAAATAGCCTCACCTGAATCTTATCTTCCCATATCTTGCATGTCAAAACTTGATATTTAACTGCTTAAGCAAAGGTTGAATTGTGAAATTTTTAGGCCTCAATCTTGGATTAAGAGAACATTTTATTACTACAGATGCATAATTCAGTAGCTAGGTGTTTGATCAAATTTCCTGTGCTGCTTACCATGCTTGTATATATTGCACTAGGCATTTGCTGATGAAATTGGAATCCCATTCTTGGAGACTAGCGCTAAAAATGCGGCCAATGTGGAGCAGGCGTTCATGGCTATGACTGCTGCTATCAAGAACAAGTGGGTGGCTTGTCGAAGTCAGATCTCTCTAACCATATGGTAGTGTAAGTTGTTGATGAATGTGTTATGCATGCATGGATGCAGGATGGCAAGTCAGCCCGGCATGAACGGCGTGAGGCCTCCTACTGTGCAAATCCGTGGACAACCTGTCAACCAGAAGACTACATGCTGCTCTTCGTAGGCTGGCCTCCTATGTCATCTTGCATCACTACCCTTACTGCTAACTGTATTACCCAATTCTTTGATCATTCTTTCGTCTCCCTCCCAATGCGTGTCTGTATAAATGGTGATCGATATGAAATGAAAGCTTTTGGGTTCCTTTTGCGCGGGTGCCGCTATCAAATACCTGCTATGTGGTTTGAGAAATGTATCACCAGCATGTTAAAGAGATAAAAAATTATATTACATGAGAGTTATTATTTGATTGATGGAATAATTGACTCATTTGCAACTTACTTTTGTGCTTAAACCATCCATCAAGAATGCTTAGAGAATCCTTTGCAAAAGAAATTGCTGAAGCCATCTCTCAGCACTGTTAAGGCGATTTCTATTTTTTTCTAATTTCATTACATTAAATAACGTTCGAAGACACTCATACTTGAACTCAAACCCGAAAATTGTTACTTGCTCGACAAGGCCTATATCAACCAATGTATATCTCAATGGACTGTATAGATTGATTGCTGTTGTCTCTACCTAAAAGAAGAGTAACAGGGATTCAAAAGCTACAAAACAGAGTGAGATGAAAAATAAAGACAATTACAAGTTCTCTTTACAATTTTACATGTTTTGGTCGACTCTCTATCCTAGTCTCTGTTGATTGCATATTGCATACATATCAAGTTGTCTTAAGCTGTCACAGTCTCGCAAGCACACCAGTTGCTAGCTGGGTGGAAAAAGAGTGCATGGCAAAGAGGAGAAAGAAGGCGAAGCATATGATCTCTCAAGCAACTCTCTTTGCTGCTTGTCTGCAACACAAAGAATGGACTCCACGCAGACCTCTTGAGCCAATGACGGAGGAGCTGGCTTGAAATCCTGCAATTTAGAGTACTCCACAATGAGGTGGTACATGTAATCGTATACCTGATCCATGTCCATCTCCTGCGTAAATGCCTGCCCCCTCTTCCCTATGGCTTCTGCCTGTTCATGGTCGATCCAATCAACGTCAGAAAATTTGCAGAAAAGCAAAAGAAAAGAACAGCAAAATCTTTGTTCTAAATCAAGATACTGTAGTAAGCTATCAGCAACTTATTCCTGTGGCTTGTTCTGCGTAAAGCCATCATGTCCTAAAGCATGATGATGTTGTGCGTAGAGCCATCAATAAATTGAGCAAGATGATGAAAAGTAGAGGAGAAGATATTAACAACCACCTTAGATGGATCCTGATTTCCCTATTCAACTGCAAGCTTTATAGATTGGCACAAGTCAGTAGGACTGATGGGCCAGTAATTTTCTTTCGGAACAAGACCACGACTGAAGAAGTCCTCGTACTGTGGTTTGATGATCAATGCCAGGGATCCACATGCCATGATGTACTTCAAGCTCACCGACCATGCATAACCCTCAGCATATATATTATAGCTGCAACAAGACATCAAGAAAGAAGCATCACCATCGAATTCTGCTGTATTAGGAGTTAAAATGTGACCAGATACTAAAAGAATACAGAAATTGCTCACCGGTGGATGCATTGGTTTGAGAGGCTAGATTTTTGAAAACCAGATCTTGATTCTTCTACCCAGTCCTGCATTTCAGGCCAAAATTGCATTCATGCCGTAAGGCCACTACTGCTGTAATCCTTCATGAACATTGGAACTGTGAACAGCAAGTCCAAGTCCCATACTTGGCGCATTATTTGTGCTCTCCACTTCTTAGAGTCATTGCAACTCAACAATGCCTCCCTTATGGGTGATTGAACATCAGGGTTGCCTTTCCAGTATGCAGTTCTTGCCCTTTTCCTCCACTTCATAGTTTGAGAACCGAGCTTGATGTTTTGAAACTCTTCATCCCAGGGTTTAATGTTTATTTCAGGCCTGCATACACACTGGATTTGTAACTATGAGGAGCATCAAATAATGTCTAACCATGATCCAGAAAAAACATCAGGTGGATGACGACAATCACACGCTTACATATCGGAAGAAGCGGTGAGAGCCAATTCCAGATGGCTAAAGCATGGATGAAGTGGTGAGAATAAGATGGTGATTTCCAAGAATGACACAGTGAAAGTTGGTGGACTACTTTTCATTACATTTCTGGAGGAGAATATTACAAAAAGGACGATATAAAAGCATATTCAGAGTATGAAAACATGGGGAAAAAACTTACATCCTTTATAAAATAAATTCTGTGGTAAGAAAAGCTTCCCCTCATTCTTCTTTTCATGTAGAAATACACATTTTGGCCTTGGAAGCCTTTTAAGGAGACGAATATAAACAAAAGTGTAGATTTCCAATTTCTCTAATAGAGGAAGAGGATTGAAAGATCAAGGGTGATACAATGACCTGCAGACTTATTTCATCTTCCTAGAACTTGAATCGATGGAAAGAGAAGCTTAATTGAAATCAAAGATTTTGGCTAGAATCTCTAGTTGCATGCAGAAGTAACTCTCTTTTGCTTTCTGATTCGAGGCTATTCTTTTGGGATCCTTTATATGAGCCCTTTAAGAACTACATGGACCAACAGCAACATTATCCGATTTCTCAAAAGAAGACCAAAAATATCTTCAGTTTTTTCTTCCATGGAAGCCTGCAAATGTCTCTTACCCAAACACGAACCTTTGGATATATCAAGTGACCGAAATGAAAGATCGAAATCTGCTTCCAATGATTCTTTCGACATGTTCTTTCATTGGTGCATGTTATTTCGATTCAGTCAAAAACTTATGATTGGACAGTAAGAAAAGTCCATTTATATCTATAGCCACATATTGTTAAAGATATGTGTCTTTAACCATTCAATTCAGTGAGTTTGAAAGTGAGTTTTGAACTATTTATCTGTTATCAAAGGGATTATTTGGCTATTTGCACAATTTTTGTGAAAAAGGAAGCAACTTTATTTTATATACAGATTAAAATTATCATCTCTAGAGTTGTATAATGAATGACCTAATGAACTCTGTTCTTAGATAATTTAGGCTGCAGCAAAATCTAACTTCAACAGTCATATCACTTCACAGTCAAAAGTCCTTTTGCAATTGAATCTGAAGATCCAAACTCACTCTGTTGTTCAAACCATAAAGAAAAGCTGAGAAATCTAATTATCAATTAATTTGTTAGAAGGAACAACAGATTTGAAGAAAATAAAAAGTCAAAGGAAGCAGGAAAACATTTTCATGTGTGAATCTACCTATAAATTAATTTGTTAGATTCATTCAAAGATTTTAATATACACCACAGCAGATAGATAGACGAAATCAGAGATCACAATGGAATCATGTAATCTAGCAGCATAATAAACGAGATGAAATTGGGAAATGGAGAATGCGAGTGTCTCACCAGCCCCAGAAGGACCAGTCTGGGAAGGGGATGTTAAGATGATCTTTGGTGGTGCAGTAGCGGAAGAGCGGCGGCGGTGGCGGCAAATGACTGCCATCGGCGCCACCGTTGCCGGGACAGTACTCGGACCGATTAACGGAGGGCCGGTCCATGCAATCAAACATGAGGTCGACGTCGGGGACCATGCCGGGGTACCTCCGCAGGAGATGCAGCAGGCCCCAGATGGTGAACATGGCCCTGCTCTGCACGCAGGCGTAGTAAAGGTCCACGAAAAGGCGCTTCCCTTCCAAGATCACCACGCGCATCGCGGCGAGTCTGCCCGCCTCGGCCACCATCGCAGGCGAGATGCGGGACCGCCGCCACGGCTGCAGGTCGCGGTGGATCCACCGGAAGAAGGACGGGCAAGGTCGCCGCGGCTTCGGCATGGTGGGGGGCGGAATGCGCCTGCGAGGGCAGGAGAGGAAGTGGCAGCGGAAGACGGCGAGGGGGCGCAGTTGCTGCTTGACGCGGGGGAAGAGGTGCCATGGCGTGGGGTCCAGGTTGTGGCCTGCGACGGTCTTGGTCCGAGACGCGATGCCTTCCGTCGCCTACAGTGGCAATGTAGTTATTATTCGAATCAGACATATGGTTTCTTATCGAGAGGAAAAGAGAGAAGAAGAAGACGAACACCATGTGGAAGCAGAGGAGGAGGGAGGAGGAGAGAGCAAGGAGGGCTAAGCGGGAGGAGCAGGGGTGAAAGGAGAAGCGGAGGCGGCCGGTGCTTCTGCGAGAAGTGGAAGGGCTACGCGGCGATGGTGTGGCCATGTCTCTCTCTCTCTCTCTCTCTCTCTCTCTCTCTCTCTCTCTCTCTATCTCTCTTGCTTTCTCCCTGTGCATGTGGGAGGGTGTGAGAGAGCCGAAAGAGGGGCCTCGTCCACCTCCTCGCTCCTTGCTTTGCCTTCCACGTGGCTGCATGCACACGGGAAGCGCCAGAGAAGGTATGGAAGCAGCGACGAACGGAGAGGTAAACGTGCCTCGCCTTCCGTTCTCTGTTTGCATTTGCGTTGCATGGAACGGAGCTCCTGTTAATGCGTTGAGGCAAAGGACAGACGAATGGGGGAACCGACCAAACGTGGCTCACCTTCCATTCTTCCTTCCTTTGCCTCTCTCCGCCGCCTCCTCGTGCGACCCGTATCATCTACTCTCTCTATCTCTCTCTATTCTGTTGGGTTCGACGAGGAAGTGGTGGTGGTGGTGGTGGTGCAGGGATCTCTCAACTCTAATCATTCAGGCTCCTATGATCCTCCAGGTTTATATTGTGACAACATCGTCTATTTCGAGAAGAGGGAATGACGACTGCTTTGGGGATTCGGTCGGTAATTTCGTCGAACGACTCTCGGGTCGTGGCCAATTGCTTAGCCGTCGATCCATCCTTCACATGCCACCAGTCAAACGGCTCTCTGGCATGCGGTGCTCTCATTAATTCCTTGATGACTTTGCCATGGCGATGACCTGATGAAGCGAAAATGATAGTCAACTCGATGGCCACCGTTATGCCAAGTGGTGGTGCCTCAATCGATCAAACGGCATGCGGATGTAAGCCTGTGCGTCACCACTAGTTTGGCTGTAGATATGAGACTTAATGTCTAAGATTCCTTTGCCATATATGTACAGAGAGATCAAGACAATCACCGATCCGTCTGACCATGGAATTGTGGCTACTCATCTTCCTCTCCGTCACCTTGGCCACGCTGCTCCTCCTCCTCCTCGACCGTGAAGTCAAGATTAGGAGGCTCCCTCCCGGCCCGCCGTCCGTGCCGATCCTCGGCAACCTCCTGTGGCTCCGCCGGTCCCTCCGAGAGATCGAGGACATCCTGCGGGAGCTCCACACTCGGTACGGCCCCGTCGTCACGCTTCACATCGGCTCCCGCGCCACCATCTTCATCGCGGACCGAACCATCGCCCACAAGGCTCTCGTCGAGCACGGCGCTGCCTTCTCCGACCGACCCGCCCCGCTGCCGGCAGTCCGCTTCCTCAGCGTGAGCCAGCACAACATCTCCACCGCCACCTATGGCCCCATCTGGCGCCTCCTCCGCCGCAACCTCTCCTCGGAGATCCTCCATCACTCTCGCGTCAAGCTCTACGCTGGCGGCCGCGCGTGGGTCCTCGGTGTTCTCATCCAACACCTCCGATCCCAGGCCGATGCCCACCATGGCGTGGTCGTCGCCATGGAGAGCTTCCAGTTCGCCATGTTCTGCTTGCTCGTCCTAATGTGCTTCGGCGAGAAATTAGACGAGAAGGCCATCAAGAATGTTGAGGAGGCGCAGCGGAGCCTCCTCCTCTACAACAGAAAACTAAGCGTGCTGGTCTTTGTTCCACGCATCTCCAGGCACATCTTCCGCAATCGATTGAAGACGGCCTTGGAGATGAGGGAAAGACAGGGACAGCTATATCTTCCCCTGATCGAAACCCGAAAGGAGTACAAGCAGCAGCAGCAGCCAAACGAAAAAGAAAGGTTCGTGTACTCCTACGTGGATTCCCTACTCGAGATCGAGCTCCCGGAGGAAGGGGGAAAGAAGCTCTCGGACGACGAGATGGTGACCCTCTGCTCGGAGTTCCTGAACGCGGGCACGGACACGACGTCGACCGCGTTGCAGTGGATCATGGCGAACCTGGTGAAGCACCAAGACATACAAGAGAAGCTGCGGGACGAGATCGACGGGGCCACCGACGGCAGGGACGAGGAGGAGATCAAGGAGGAGGACCTGCAGAGGATGCCATACCTGAAGGCGGTGATACTGGAAGGGCTGCGGCGGCACCCGCCGGGCCACTTCGTCCTGAGCCACGCGGTGACGGAGGATGTGGACCTGTGCGGGTACCTGATACCCAAGGGAACGGCGGTCAACTTCTGCGTGGCGGAGATGAACTGGGACGGGAAGGTGTGGGAGGAGCCGATGGAGTTCAAGCCGGAGAGGTTCCTGAGCGGCGGCGGGGGAGCGGCGGTGGACATCACGGGGAGCAGGGAGATCAAGATGATGCCTTTCGGGGTGGGGAGGCGCATATGCCCGGGGCTGGGGCTGGCCATGCTCCACCTCGAGTACTTTGTGGCCAACCTGGTGAGGGAGTTCGAGTGGAAGAGAGTGGAGGGCGAGGAGGTTGACATGACCGAGAAGCTGGAGTTCACAGTCGTCATGAAGAATCCTCTGAGAGCTCGTATCATCCCTAGAAGAAGGAAGATTTGAGATGATAGACTTCTAATAATAGAAAAGGGTATAGAAACGCATGCTTCATTCACCATCGATCTCATCTCATGTACCACACAAATTACCAAATAGTAATTGAACCGCCAACTTTGTGGCTTTCAATCGGCGCGTTGACCTATTAATTTATTATATTATAATTATTAATTCAAAATATTCCAGATAAATTAATGGTAATGAAGCAAATTGGCACAGATGGTAGGGCCCATCGCCATGATCGCAGATATCCCAAGGCAACCTCCAACATTGGGACACATGTACATTCGTCTCTGTCTATATCTATATCATGTAATGAAGCAAATTGGGAATTGTCGATGCAATTCTTCCTCCCCCACCCCCTTCTCTCTCTCTCTCTTCTCTCTCTCTCTCTCTCTCTCTCTCTCTACGATTCGTGGTGTTAGGAACCAAGAAACAAGAGACGATACACGGCATCTCAAGGTAGAAAGAATCTTTTTCTTGTTCTCTTTCCCATTCCTTTTCCCCTTGATAGTAGTGTTACTTCGGTTCTTCCGCGATCTTGATTTCGTTTTGCTCGATTTCTTCTTTCTTTTTTTTTATTTGGAAACGGGAGACGCAGATGCCCGCGCTTGCTTTGGTCTGTTGTTGTGAGCTTGCCTTGCACCATTTCTGGACCAGTTATTGTTCTTGTTCTGACGGGGAAGATCATTGCGGTTCTGATTTGTTGTTGATTTTAAGATCTTTGTATGGCAGAATGATTGTGGTATGGGGTTGTGCTTGATTTCAGCCAGACCTCGGTGGAGGTCCTCTCTTGAACCATCTGTTCTTGATGGTGCAGGGTTGGATTCCAGTTGACGGCGAGTTCTAAAGAGTCCAGTCCTTGGTCCCTTCCTAATCTTGAGATGGTTACAAACCCATTTCCTTGGTTACTACCCTAGCGATGTTCGCTTGAGTGGCGATGGTTACAAACCCAATCCTGAAGAGAAGATATGAAATGCTTAACTATGATTAATCTTGCTTTTTATTGTCATAGTTTCTCTTTTATCTTCGCTTTGTCTTAATAGTTTTTGCATTAGTTAATGATACAGATCGATGAACACCGTCGATCAATTATCATTCGATATGTGATCTCGGTGCGGTGACCAAGCTGGCACGGGAGAGACAAGACCTTGATTTGTCTGTGTGGACATAAGTTCAAAACATACATTTACAAATTGTCTCTGTTTCTCTTTAGTGTGTAAATGGACAATAGCTCGAAAGAAATTTTTAGAAACTAGTAGCTAAGGGAATATTCTTTAAAATATTTTCTTCTCTGTTTACCTAAGTATGAAGGCCTATCTTTAGAATATTCTTTAAAAACTATTCTTTAGAATAGTTTCTACATTAGTTAATGATACACGATCAGTGGTATCTGTAAGATGACCAAGCTGACACGGGAGAGACAGAAAGAAACAAAGAGTCCGAGAGAAATGTTTAGAGGCTATTAGCTAAGGGAATATTTTTTTAGAATTTTTTTTTTCTTTTTACCCGGTATAAAGTCTTATCTATAAGACAAGAATTGAGATGAGTCTATTATTTTATCATTTTCATCTCACTTCATTTTACTTTGAAATTAATTTTGATGTTAGAAGGATCGGGTTAGAAAATCATCTTAATTTTTTGTGTAAGTCATCATCGAAGCACTTGAGCGCACCCATATTGAATATCATGAGACCTCCAATGTTATCTCGACAATTCCAGTTAACCACATCGAGCTAACTTGAACGTAAATAACATGTACCCCTACCATTTAGCGTTAGAAGAAGGGTCATATTGCAGGAACGTCAACCTGTCGACCCATTCAACAAGTATTCGAATGAGGAGGCTCTACTCTTGACCCAGAGTATCTTTACTCACAAGGTAGCAAACGATGTTTTCGAACCTTGATGCATCTGTCTTGGCACATACTTCACTATGATACCAACATTTATTCAATAATCTAGGCCTCTCTCCCATAATGATAACCCCGACTCACATGCACATTCTTGTCAAAGTTTTCCTGAACCTCAATCATCATCGAAGCACTTGATCGTACCCACATTAACTTCTATGAGGCCTCCAACGTCACTTCCGTGATACCCCATTGTTTCTATGCACATGTAGTCGAATCATATTAGATTGATTTGAACATGATTTTTTTTTCCTACCAGATATGGACACTTGATTTATAATTAATAATTTTTTTAAAAAATAAAATTATTTATTAGTATCATAAAAGTATAGACAGAAGTGTCCAATCAAAATTATTTCCCCAAGATGAATATAGTACTGAAGTTCGCCCCAACTTAGCTAGTTTATGTATAAAAGCAATTTTCCACGTACCATGATTATTTTAGGAGGATGTGGTTTTTTTTATATAATTTTAGTTGCAATAATCTGGTGGGATTTAAGGAAAAAATTTGAATTCTTTATTATCCTCTATCTATAATCACTGCTTAATTAACCACCTCTCAGATTTGTAGTTTGTGCCATGTACATAATCTCTTTTTTGTGGCATTGCCAACGTTTGTTAGGCAGTGATTTTTTTGTCTAATCTGTAAATTGCTGATTTCTGTAAAATATCCAGATCGAACACTCAATTGTATTGAAATAGGATATTCTTAAATAAGGTCAAGGAACTGAAATAAAAATCTCCGGAAGCCAAAGCCAGACTCTTATATTTCAGGTCACGGAGTGTGAACGTGTGGTACGCACGGATTGGAAGAGGTCTATGACAGCTTTTGTTTTAAATGTACAGATTCATTGTGAGAATAGACACAATGTTGCCAGGATTCTCACAAACACCAACTTGAATCTTAATTGCTTAATATTGAAGTCGGTATCTGGCGGAAGACACTTGGCATGGACTTTGTACATTGAGAAGTGTGGACCTTTCTAGTTTCTATCTGTATGATCATCTTCAAAAATTTCCTATTTCCTAAATATTTATCTTACATTATGGGCTGGGCTGTCTCTCCTCCTTTTTGTCCCCTTGTCAGGTACAAAAACCTGACAAATGATCATCAATATTTTTTTTTGTAAAATATTAGATAAAGCTAAATACCTTAGATTTATATTTGATGCCTTGTTATACGTCATAAAGATAAACTGGAGACACAATGGACATACCAACATCACCAATAATCGAAATTAAGTACGAGATTTCAAGGCAAAATATATGTGAAATATAGCATATAGCTTAGAGCGTTTAGTTTCCTCTCTCTCCCTCTCTCTCTCTCTCTCCTCTCTCTCTCTCCTCTCTCTCTCTCCTCTCTCTCTCTCCTCTCTCTCTCTCCTCTCTCTCTCTCCTCTCTCTCTCTCCTCTCTCTCTCTCCTCTCTCTCTCTCCTCTCTCTCTCTCTCTCTCTCTCTCTCTCCTCTCTCTCTCTCTCTCTCTCTCCTCTCTCTCTCTCTCCTCTCTCTCTCTCTCTCTCTCTCTCTCTCTCTCCTCTCTCTCTCTCTCTCCTCTCTCTCTCTCTCTCTCTCTCTCTCTCTCTCTCCTCTCTCTCTCTCCTCTCTCTCTCTCTCCTCTCTCTCTCTCTCCTCTCTCTCTCTCTCTCTCCTCTCTCTCTCTCTCTCCTCTCTCTCTCTCCTCTCTCTCTCTCTCCTCTCTCTCTCTCCTCTCTCTCTCTCTCTCTCCTCTCTCTCTCTCCTCTCTCTCTCTCCTCTCTCTCTCTCCTCTCTCTCTCTCTCTCTCCTCTCTCTCTCTCCTCTCTCTCTCTCTCCTCTCTCTCTCTCCTCTCTCTCTCTCTCTCTCCTCTCTCTCTCTCTCTCTCTCTCCTCTCTCTCTCTCCTCTCTCTCTCTCCTCTCTCTCTCTCTCTCTCTCTCTCTCTCTCCTCTCTCTCTCTCTCCTCTCTCTCTCTCCTCTCTCTCTCTCTCCTCTCTCTCTCTCTCCTCTCTCTCTCTCTCTCTCTCCTCTCTCTCTCTCCTCTCTCTCTCTCCTCTCTCTCTCTCTCTCTCCTCTCTCTCTCTCTCCTCTCTCTCTCTCTCTCTCCTCTCTCTCTCTCTCCTCTCTCTCTCTCCTCTCTCTCTCTCCTCTCTCTCTCTCCTCTCTCTCTCTCCTCTCTCTCTCTCCTCTCTCTCTCTCTCTCCTCTCTCTCTCTCTCCTCTCTCTCTCTCTCCTCTCTCTCTCTCCTCTCTCTCTCTCTCTCCTCTCTCTCTCTCTCCTCTCTCTCTCTCTCTCCTCTCTCTCTCTCTCTCTCCTCTCTCTCTCTCCTCTCTCTCTCTCCTCTCTCTCTCTCCTCTCTCTCTCTCTCCTCTCTCTCTCTCTCCTCTCTCTCTCTCCTCTCTCTCTCTCCTCTCTCTCTCTCCTCTCTCTCTCTCTCTCCTCTCTCTCTCTCCTCTCTCTCTCTCCTCTCTCTCTCTCTCCTCTCTCTCTCTCTCCTCTCTCTCTCTCCTCTCTCTCTCTCCTCTCTCTCTCTCCTCTCTCTCTCTCCTCTCTCTCTCTCCTCTCTCTCTCTCTCTCTCCTCTCTCTCTCTCTCTCTCTCCTCTCTCTCTCTCTCTCTCTCCTCTCTCTCTCTCCTCTCTCTCTCTCCTCTCTCTCTCTCTCCTCTCTCTCTCTCTCTCTCTCCTCTCTCTCTCTCTCCTCTCTCTCTCTCTCCTCTCTCTCTCTCTCTCTCTCTCTCTCTCTCTCTCCTCTCTCTCTCTCTCTCCTCTCTCTCTCTCTCCTCTCTCTCTCTCCTCTCTCTCTCTCCTCTCTCTCTCTCCTCTCTCTCTCTCTCTCTCTCTCCTCTCTCTCTCTCTCTCTCCTCTCTCTCTCTCTCTCCTCTCTCTCTCTCTCCTCTCTCTCTCTCTCTCTCCTCTCTCTCTCTCCTCTCTCTCTCTCTCTCTCTCTCTCTCTCTCTCTCCTCTCTCTCTCTCTCCTCTCTCTCTCTCTCTCCTCTCTCTCTCTCTCCTCTCTCTCTCTCCTCTCTCTCTCTCCCGCATGATGCACCGTATCTCTGTCATCGACGGCCTTAAGGTTGGTTGCTCCCCGACGCAGGATGCGGCGATCGCCGCCATGGCTGCCGCCTCCGCCTCGTCGTACTCGCCACCCAACCTGGGATCCACCACCTCCGCCACCCCACTCCCCGCGCCCCGCAGCCGCGGCGCCATCGCCGCCGCCAGCGTCATTCCGCCCTCCGATCCGATGGCTGGGCGTCCCGTGAGGAGTTCCAGGAGGAGGACCCCGAAGCTGTACACGTCCGATTTCTTGGAGGCGATCCCGGTCCGGAGGTAATGCGGGTCGGCGTAACCCGGTGACCCCACCACTGGCGCCGCCGGCCGGACCGCCGCCGAGAATCCGACCCGGGCCGACCCGAAGTCGCAGAGCTTGGGGCCGAGATCGACATGGAGGAGCACGTTCGCCGTCGTCAGGTCGCCGTGGACGATCGGGAGGCTGGCTAGGTAGACGGTGCTGAAGCCTCCCTCTCCAATCACAGCGGCGGCCGCGCGGTCGCCGAGGAGAGCCTCGACCTCCTGCCACCTGTGCCGACGAACGTCCGCCTCTTTCTGGGGAGAGATCGTCAGTTTGGAGACGTCGGCCGTTTGGCCCTCGTCTGTCCCAAGCTCGACGTCGCTGGTGGGGCTGGAGGACAGGACCCCGGCGCGAAAGAACTTAAGGTAGGCGATGAAGATGAGGGAGCCGCAAAGTATAAGAGCTGCGGTGGCCGCCGCAAAGCCGAGAATTAAAGCGAGACCCATGTCTCTCTCTAATTCGTTGTTCCGGCCGCGGCGGGGACAGTCGGTTCGTAGCAGGGATGGAGGGAGGGGAAGACTTGACGCTTAAAGGGTCGTGGACGTGGTAACGATTACAGAAGAGGAGTTGACTTAGAAATAGTGGTGGTATAGCGTCCGAGAATTGATGGACATTCTCTCACGACAGAGAGAGGGGAGGGAGGAGGAGACGGTGCAGGAATGGAATCAGTGGGGATTGCGCATATGCATGGGTATGTATGGATGGTGCTCTCTCCACCTACTGTTTTGATCAGAAAGAGAGAAAAGAAAGAATGGGAGGAATTGTGCAATTCTCTGGAGGGGTTCAGTGCATAATCTGCAACGTGCCTATGGAAGCCAAGTAAAAAAGAAATAGCCTTCAAGGATTAGGAAGGAGTCCAGTTTCAATTGTGGACGGCAAGTTGATAGAGGACATGACAACTGAAACCATAGGCATTTTAAATGACTGCTTGTATGGCTTTTATTGTGGAGTGAGAGGTCAAATAGAAGCAGTTGTTCAGTCGATGTCATGTTTCCTAACTATTTGCCCTTCGGATCCCTCATCAAAGGTCGACATCACCGACGACCCCAGCTCCTCCCGCATGAATGCACCGTATCTCTGCATCGACGGCCTTAAGGTTGGTTGCTCCCCGACGCAGGATGCGGCGATCGCCGCCAGGGCTGCCGCCTCCGCCTCGTCGTACTCGCCACCCAACCTGGGATCCACCACCTCCGCCACCCCCTCCCCGCGCCCCGCAGCCGCGGCGCCATCGCCGCCGCCAGCGTCATTCCGCCCTCCGATCCGATGGCTGGGCGTCCCGTGAGGAGTTCCAGGAGGAGGACCCCGAAGCTGTACACGTCCGATTTCTTGGAGGCGATCCCGGTCCGGAGGTAATGCGGGTCGGCGTAACCCGGTGACCCCACCACTGGCGCCGCCGGCCGGACCGCCGCCGAGAATCCGACCCGGGCCGACCCGAAGTCGCAGAGCTTGGGGCCGAGATCGACATGGAGGAGCACGTTCGCCGTCGTCAGGTCGCCGTGGACGATCGGGAGGCTGGAGCCTCCTCCGTCGTGGAGATACTCGACGGCACCGGCGACCTCGTACGCGACACGCGTGCGCGCGGCCCATGGCAGGGTGGAGCCACCGCCATGGAGCTTCTCGTGGAGCGTCCCGTTCGGTACGTACTCCAACACCAGAACCCCTTCTTCGTCGTCGTCTTCTTCTGCAGTCCATTACAAAACCCTCTACTTACCCCATAAGACAAAAACAAAACAAAAAAGAAATATTACTTTAAGGAGTCATCTATATCCTTTAATTTAATTCCGCTTAATATAAACCAATCGCGCACACGTCAAAAAATCTCCTTATGTGACTTTGGCCAGAGACACTATCGGAAGAAAATATGACATAGAAAACACTAGGATAAGTATGATTTCTTGATTGGGGAAACGTGCAATAAAAAGTGGCAATGAATCGTTTGATTTGAGGAGCTGAGCTTACCGCGGTCGTCAGAGTAGGCGAGGAGGCGGACGATGCGCGGGTGGCGGAGCCGGAGGAGGACGTCGAGCTCCTGGCGGAAGGCGCGGCGCGGGAGCTCACCGCCGCCCCCGGCGTAGACCTTGAGGGCCGCGAGGGTGGAGTCGGGGAGGCTGGCTAGGTAGACGGTGCTGAAGCCTCCCTCTCCAATCACAGCGGCGGCCGCGCGGTCGCCGAGGAGAGCCTCGACCTCCTGCCACCTGTGCCGACGAACGTCCGCCTCTTTCTGGGGAGAGATCGTCAGTTTGGAGACGTCGGCCGTTTGGCCCTCGTCTGTCCCAAGCTCGACGTCGCTGGTGGGGCTGGAGGACAGGACCCCGGCGCGAAAGAACTTAAGGTAGGCGATGAAGATGAGGGAGCCGCAAAGTATAAGAGCTGCGGTGGCCGCCGCAAAGCCGAGAATTAAAGCGAGACCCATGTCTCTCTCTAATTCGTTGTTCCGGCCGCGGCGGGGACAGTCGGTTCGTAGCAGGGATGGAGGGAGGGGAAGACTTGACGCTTAAAGGGTCGTGGACGTGGTAACGATTACAGAAGAGGAGTTGACTTAGAAATAGTGGTGGTATAGCGTCCGAGAATTGATGGACATTCTCTCACGACAGAGAGAGGGGAGGGAGGAGGAGACGGTGCAGGAATGGAATCAGTGGGGATTGCGCATATGCATGGGTATGTATGGATGGTGCTCTCTCCACCTACTGTTTTGATCAGAAAGAGAGAAAAGAAAGAATGGGAGGAATTGTGCAATTCTCTGGAGGGGTTCAGTGCATAATCTGCAACGTGCCTATGGAAGCCAAGTAAAAAAGAAATAGCCTTCAAGGATTAGGAAGGAGTCCAGTTTCAATTGTGGACGGCAAGTTGATAGAGGACATGACAACTGAAACCATAGGCATTTTAAATGACTGCTTGTATGGCTTTTTATTGTGGAGTGAGAGGTCAAATAGAAGCAGTTGTTCAGTCGATGTCATGTTTCCTAACATCACCTCAATATACTAGTAAGTAGGACAGAGAGAACAGGAAGAAGCAGTCTCCTTTAGATTGTCCTGAGCTAGCAGTTGCAGTCTTAATGATGTGGACATTCCAACCTCTGATGCGTATGTATTTCTTGTATTAGCTTAGAATTAACAGAACAATCATCCAACATGAGGACCACTCTAGTGTCCCAACCCACCTTTACGCGTGTGGTATGTATGTGGATTCAATATGATATTTGAGATATGAAAAGGATCACAACTACGAGAACACAAACCATATATGACAACTTGTTTTTCTTTCTGGCCCAAGCATATGACCCTATGTATATTCCAATAGGTACTGTTCACCCAACCATAAATCAATACTACCAAGTTGATGACATCTTTGCTCTTTCCGATGGGCAGTTTCCAAGCTGAAGTTATAGTTTTCATTTTATGTATCCTAGCTGGTATGCAACTCTTTACATGACAGATTCATATCCAGATGAAGATGCCAACAAAATATCTGGGAGTTAGGTTAGTCTGGATGCTGCTAATGAAACATAATTTGTGGATATTTAACCCATGTTTTATTCTGTGATCATCCTTACTAATTGTTGCATGAAGTATGATAATTCAGAGCCACAGAGAACATCAGTCATGTGAGCCTTAAAGTTGTGCTGTATTCAGCACTTTTAACTCTTTTACATGACAGCTTGTTATCCAGATAAAGCTGCCAAACAAAAATGTTGAGGTGCTACATAGAAAAAGAGTTCGATCAGCCTTCATGATGCTAGTGATTCAAATTCTTTTTGCTGCAAAACCTAGAAAAACAAAGGCATGCTTGGAGACTGTAACATGGTTTTATTGGGACCATGGAGGCTGCTATGGGCGCTCACCATGACACACTTGGTTCTGGAAACAAATAATCGAATGTCATTTACCTATTGCCTGTCACTAATCTTTTGCTTATGCCCAGTGCATGTGTAATCAAATCACTGGATTTGAGGGCCACAAGGTTTACATGTATGAAGGTAGGTAAGCTTGTGCTGTACAAGTCGATGCAAAATAGGTTGATTAAACTGAAGTAGTGTGTTAATTAAGCTTTCGATACAGGCACCAAAGAAACCCAGGTCGGATTGAATTGGATTTGCCATGGATCATAAATTAGCCAATTGGCTGAATCTTAATCCGATCAGACTTCTCAGGCATCGGACCACAAGCAAGCCATGAGTCGATTTGGATCCGACACGAAGGGGTTTGCTGTCCTCTCACATTGCTAAGCCATAAACCCTTTGTTAGTTGTTTCTGTTATCTCTTCTATTAACTGTTTGTCTTCACATCTTTCATGACTCACTCCTTGGCAGTTGATCTAGATATGACGAAGCTATTATGATAGAATTACGCCAATGCATCTGATATTACATGTCATTATGGATTCTTTTTTTTTTTTCATGTGTACGGTTGTCCTTTATGAATACAGGGATGTATGACTTTTTCGTCCATATATTTCATGTGAAATTGGCCTATAATTTGCACATATAAACTTAGATTCAGTATTTAAACTAGCCATTAAGGGTAAATAGCTAAATGGTTGCCTATTTTGTCATTAAGGGTAATTATCATATTATAATTTTGCTTATTAATCTTTATTTGTGATTTGGTTGTTATATCTTGGTATCATAAGCTTCTGACCGACTGCCAAATTTACCCATCATTTCATATCTGTGCATTTATTTTCTGTAGAAGCTTCCTGGTTCTACATTTTTGTCTTTCAAGTTGCTTTTTTTTTTTTAGTTTTAACAGGCCAAGGAAGATAAATGAAGGAATATCAGACTGCAGCAGAATGTCTTGATAATGCTCGCCTTGTGAGTCTGGTTTGGCAGTAGTTATGCTACATTATCATTTAATGTCATCATAAGCTTCTGACCGACTGCCAAATTTACCCATCATTTCATATCTGTGCATTTATTTTCTGTAGAAGCTTCCTGGTTCTACATTTTTGTCTTTCAAGTTGCTTTTTTTTTTTTAGTTTTAACAGGCCAAGGAAGATAAAATGAAGGAATATCAGACTGCAGCAGAATGTCTTGATAATGCTCGCCTTGTGAGTCTGGTTTGGCAGTAGTTATGCTACATATATCATTTAATGTCATTTTTGTAGCATTGTATAAATTCATATGTTTTCTGGGACAAATTTATATCAGTGTGTTTTTGCTATTGCTAGCACCAATCATGTTGTTCTTTGTTTAGCAACTAGCATGTCATTGGGATGTTGTTATGTGCTAATGATAATACACACCTATCTCTAATGTTTTTAGAAAATCGCATGAGATCACATTTAGTGTCTTCCTTCCTGTAATACATAACACACACCTACCTTTCTCTAATGTCATTGGGATGTTGTTATGTGCTACTGATAATACACACCTTATCTCTAATGTCATTGGCATGTTGTGATCACACCATCTCTTATAAGTAGGGCCACAGGATGCACGGATGTCTCGAGGTCTCAAGAATGTTTTATGTTAGCACTAATTACGGTACGATGCTTTTGAGGGCCCGAAGTCTCAAATGTTTTATTAAGGTGCATGTGTCTGAAAGCTTACTTTAACTAACTTTGACATTATACAAGTTGAGTCCATTTCATCAAAATGAGGGATTTATGGAACAGCTATTATCTTTGCAAGAGTTTGTCTTTGACCTTTATCCAAGGAAAATTTTAAGCCTCCTCTCTATTCTGTCTTCAATGTCAACTCCCTTTATGTAGTTTGAGCATTTTATCAAGTTTCACCTTCCTCGATTTGTATTAAGTTGATGATGATTTTTGCATCCACTATTTCATAAGTTAACCCTTCATTAAATTTGATCTCCACATCGACTCTAAGTGTACATTCGTTTAGTGCTACATTGGGTCACTCTCCCATTTAATCTCGCAATATGTTTAACAACACATTATCTCATGCATTCTTTTGTAAGTTTTGAAGATCATCATCCCCTTAAATTACTTCACGTTACTAATCGTAACTATGTATTGTTCCACTCTTGCGAACATACTTACTAAATTACGACTCTTCATAAATACATCTCTCATTACGTCCCTTAAAGCCTAGCAACATACTAAATTTGTTCGAAAAGAAAATTTCAATGTTCTATGACATCAAATTTTGATTGTGTTAGGATAGTCACAAACAATTCATCATTTGTTTTGGGATAGTCACAACAGTCCGACATCTTGAAGATAGGCACGGATGCGAATACCATTCCACTCGAAGGCATCCAGACGTCCACAGGTATCCGTAATCTTCGCATGTCCTCGAATCAAGTTATAAAAAGGACACACCAAGAATATCGATCACCTTTTGTAAACAAGCTGAAAAGTTGAAGTTGGTCAGCCAATAAGAATGAGACAGACTCTTCTTAATCAAAAGGATTTTCATCACTGTTCTGCGAGGGTCTACGGACAAATTATTCCGAAGGCCTTGAATGCAGCACAATGGGACGGATCTCGATTGGCCTGCAAATTCTGAAACACAATGCAAAATGGAAGAATAAATATTATAGATGAAATTTACAGGTAAACATATGTTCACCTTGTCCTCCGATTTCAAACGCACAAGCGAACAGCAGGGCCTGCGCAATAGAAATGCTGCATATGACCCAACCTAGTAAAAGAGCTCGTTGCTGGGATATGGTAGTCTCAACTTATCTTTTTTGACTCTTTAGACGCACTGCTCCGGTGAAACAAACCAACTTCATGGTGCATACAATAATATCAATTACATGTATTAAGTGAATGACTAAGATTATAATAAGATGCTTGCTAATTTCTTGAATCTCTGAGCAATGTTTTGATGATTGCCGCATTCGTAGACACCAAGGACAGACTTCAATGCCCTTGATAACATTGTTTTATCAGGTACAAATAAAATCAAAACATCTTCCTGATTCTGATTGGACATGCACTCCGTTGCTGAAGGCTGATCACTAGCCTCTGCTAAAGTTGAAGTTAGCAATTTGAACCACTCTTCCAGTACATGTGCTTTCTGCATCATTCACAATAATATGGTATTAATATAACAATCACAAAGAAAATGAGGCAATCTAATTTTCCGAATGCGATAAAAGCATAAACTACAAATAGATATAGCAACAAGTAAGATATATCCAAAGAGGTAGAAAACAAGGGTATCGGTTTCACAGTTCCAGACACCTGATTCCTGGTAAAGATCTTTCCATCAGTTTGCTAACTTTGATTTCTCATGATACATGGCTATCAATAGTATGTGGACTATCTATATCCAGCCACAATGAGGCACTACTGCACATTTTATAAATGGTCAAGTACTCACTTTGAAATATTGTTGAATTGCATATCAAGTTAGACACTGCTTGGATCAAGCTATATAGAGAGTAGACATTTTCTTGCTACTATCTTAAGGGCTTCAACATTTTCTTCATTGCACCATATATATATATTTGTGGGTGTGTATGTGTATATATATATATGTGTGTGTGTGTGTGTACATGTGTATATATATATGTCTGTATATATGTATATATCTCTGTCTACATATATATATATATGTATATATGTATGTATATATATGTGTACATACATACGTACATATATATAATTATATATATAAAGCTTTTTCCTTAGAAACTAAAACCTAAAAGTCAATCAAAGGAATTCATGTCTGACAGTAGTGGGAACGAAGTGATACTCAATTTTCAGATTAAGAAGGTTCATATGATTCAATCTTCTATTCTTTCTGTAGCTCATTTGGAAATGATTTTTCTTCTGTTGTCTAAGACATTCATTACCAAAGGGAAATGAAAATGAACAGCTGTCATATGTAGCATGTATGACAAGATAAAATAGTTACTCTTACACTCTTTGGACAGAGTTAGAAATTTATGCCATCTAAGAAAAACACTAACAGCAAACCTTCTTCTAACAGATTTAAGGTGCATTTTCAAATAAACATCCAATATATATGAAGTAAGAGAAGATCAACAACAATACTAAGAACAAATTGTACTGACCTTAACAAGGAAATCTTTCAGAGCTCGGTCATCATTGGGTGAAACAAAGCCAAGCACATGCAACATTGTCAAAGTCATCTGGACAAAGAAGGTTGTTAAGGCATAATGTCTGCTTGTGAAGGGATGCTTTGGTCTTCATTTAGATATTATTAAACTAACCTGCTTTGCAAGATTGTCTTTGTATTTGAAACTAGATGGTGTTGAAGATTGATCTGAAACTAATGATTCACGTACATGTTCTAGACTTTGAACAACATCGGAAAATGAGCTCCCATAGTCTGCATGGTAAAACAATCAACGTGCACTAGTATAGTAAAATTCTTGTGGTAGAGTTTGTTACTAAAATAGCTCAAGAGCTACTCAATAAAGGAAAGCTGAATGGTAAGGCTTTGAAAGATGATTAAAATTATAGCATCCCTTCAAGAGGGATATCCATGGCACCAGCACAAAGTTGCTCCTTCATGATCTGAGTCAAGGGTTTGAATCATGAAATGACATCCCTGCTAGTAGGAATATCTCTAGTACAGTCACTCTACCCAAACCTTACATTGGCAATAGCTTCGTCACAGGATACTCCTTTTATACCAGCCATTGCACATTTGGAGTCTTCCAACCATATGACTGGTTTATTCATAAAGCATTTTATTGTGACACAACCCTTGACATAACAATAACAAAAATGGAACTGATTCTAGTTGATAAATGAGATTGATAAGAAACAAATTAAAAGTAAGATGAAGTGAATTAGAAAGAAACTGCATTGAGGGACACTTATCAGCATGCAGCTAAGTTTCCAAAACTTGGGAGGGTAGATGAACATAAATTAAAGAAAATTGAAAGGAGAATTCATAAATCCTACCTTGTACTGATAGCATCACAAATTTACTAGCAATATAATGTAAACAGAAAAAAAGTACCAGTTACAAAAATGCTTGAAATCAAGAAGAAGAGAACATTTAGAAACATTCAGTACTAAGGAAAGCAAGTTTCTAATTGTTTTTTATGAGTTCCAGGCTTCCAGCCCTCAAGCATTCAATTAATTTTATCTTTTACAGTTCTTTTTGTAGAATGAGTCATCCCCATGCATTAATTGTTCTGTGTTTTATTTGTTTAATCTCAATGACCTAGTGGATTCAAATTATATTCGGCAAATCAGAGGATAGTTATTACTAACCAAGCCTCGAAGTTGGAACAGCTAAAGCGACTGCAGCATGTATCCTAATCTTAAAGTTGGTAGAATCACGAAGGAGCAATAGAAGAATACTGTAAACAGTAGGTGCCCTGCAGCAGAAATTAAGAGTGCCTATAATCAGAACAAATTGACAACCGCATCCAAGGTATTCGAGGAAGAAAAACAAACTGAATAGTAAAAACATCTACCCTGCAATGAATTATACACATTAATGTATATAATGGAAATTTAAATGACAACATGAGAAACTATTGCTACAATTCAATGCAATTGAAAATGATAAGTTCACGGTCATTGAGTACTGCAAAATCAAAACTTTCAATAAACCAATAAAGTCCAAGAGTCCTGTGCCATATAAATGTAACTGGTCATTATGGAACAAAGGTCACTGATAAGCGTTATTTGATGGTTAAGGAGAGAGAAGGGCTCTCAGTGGGTTCCTCCCATAAAACAAAGGAGCCACTCTTCTTGGTGACTTCTCTTTCTCCCACATATGTCAGGTAAAAAAGTATTGAACTCTATGCTTGCAGTGTCAGTCAATTGAAGAAATTTGGATTTCAGACCTTGAACACTGCACTGATCATAAGTTTTTTGTGAATCTAGTTTGAACTTTATGATGTAAATTTTGAGGAAAGTATATAAAATGTAAATGTATATGTGGCTCCAACTTGTCAGTATGTACATCGAAAATTTGCATACCATGGCTGCTTCATGGAATATTCAATTCTTATATTGTTTCAGTCTAACAAAATGCAATTGCTTATTTTTTCCTTTTTAATTTCAGAAACTTTTGCATGTAATTCATCATTAAATTGTCATTGCATTTCTTCCACAAATAAGCTCACCATGCAGCCATATGGAAAAAATACTACTATAATTGTTGTTGTACATCATACAAGTGAAATTGATAGAGAATTCAAACCCTAGAAGTCATTCCAGTAGTCAAAAGTAAAGCGAATCTGAAATTTTAGTCAAACAAGATGCACTGAAGTAACATCAATTAGGCTTACTGCAGTCCTGTAACCTAGAAAATTAAAGAACAAAAGCCCATGATTTGTGAAAATGCAAAACAAAATTTTTTTTTAGGCATATACTATTTTATTAGCTAAATCATATGCAAAAAAAGCATATAAAATAAATATCACGAGAGAAAACTGATCACCCAACACTATTCAAGGAATAACAAATTAATTTAGTAGGTTCCTGAAGCTACTAAATTAATTCCATAATACAAAGATATTTAAACATTATTGTAGAAGGTTAAATTAGTAAATTCATAAAAAGATCAACTCAGTGAACTTCTAAATTCAAAATATTTACTACATGTAGCTGCTAACCCAAAACATCTGTACAAAATTGTTTTTCATATTGATACAGCCAATATTTTGAGCCAATTGAGTTCTACAACGAATATTTTTCAGAATATTTTTGGATTAAGGATGAGAATATGTTTCAGAATAATCCTTACTTTGGGGACATTTCTTCACCACTCCATAAATAGGGGCTCTCATGTATACTTGAGGATCTGAACTTTAATTTCGGCCATCATGTAAGACCTCGAAACTTGGGTGTCGAGGTGATCATGTTGGGCACACCGCTCAAAGGAGTTGTCCTGAAAGGGCATCCAACTCTTCGAATATCGAGTTCTCCAAGTGCAACGACCATGAGGAAGTAGGTCAAGTAGGCATGACCCCATGATGTGGATCGATTACATAAATATATGTGTGTGTATACATACATACATATATATATATACACACACACACACATATATATACATACATTATATACATATACATATATACATACAATATATATACATATACATATATACATACATATATATATATATGTATTCATTTTTTGCATAAGCATAAAAGGATGACTCAATATAGGGTTTGGGGCAGGAGATCAAAATGTGTAGACTTTCATATGCAAATGCAAATGTATTGCACATAACCACATTTACAAAGGAGTTGCAGATAACTCACAAATTTTATTTTGGAATGTTTAATCATATAATGTAATTTATTAACCCATAATACAAAAAAACTTGGTTATTAATAATATATCTAATGGTTATTAATAGGTGAAACTAGGAATATTATATATAAATATATAAAAATCTTTTAAAAGATATAGGATCCAAATACAGCATTTATGATTTGAAATAACAGAAATACATCAATCAAGAAATTATTAGAGAAGAAAAAAAACGAACACACTGGTGCTTGGAAAACAAGAAAAATATTGTAAAAAAAACTATTGCAATGATAAACTGTTAGGGAAGAGAAACCAGAAAATTCAAAGTTCACCGTATCATAGTGTACCGCTTGTACACCGGTCCAATAGGGGATCAGTATGGGCGGTACATATTAGTCCGTCGATATATCCCCACCATACCGTATGTCTGAACATTAGTACATACCGTACCGATAGTCGATACACCGGTATAGACCGGTAAAGCAAACAATGTTAGAAATATCAAAATAGATACTAGAAAAAAAATCAATTTTAGCACCACTTCATCCCCAAAACAATAACTAATATAATTAAATATCAAGTAAACCTGATCTTCATTAAATATAGTGAGCTCAAAGATTAGTGCAACAAACAAGCCAATAGATGACTCTTTTTTTTCATCTTTGGTCTCAAAACATAATACGTGGGGATAGGACAGATCAAGGTCTTCAATTTCGAATAATACCACCCGTACCAAGCAGTACGTACCAGTCTGTCAGTAGATCGGTACATGAATTGTCCGCTACTGACGACATATCGGTACGCGAACCGCTTGATACCGCTACAATGCTACAGTATTATACTGTAGCAATGCTACAGTGCTACAGTAATAAAATATATATATATTTATTCGGTACACCCTAGTATACCGCTCGGTACGCCATGGTGTACCGCTTGGTACGCTGGTACCGTACCGTACCGAGCCAACGTCGAAACGCCGATACGGTAAGATATTGCGAACCATATATATATATATATATATATATATATATATATATATATAGAGAGAGAGAGAGAGAGAGAGAGAGGCGACGTCGCCTCGTCTTTCTACGACGTCGCCCCGCAAGGGGAGAAGAGAGGCGACATCGTCAAAAAAAAATTTTACTTTATATATATAGTACCGTATCGTACCGAATCTCGAAACTCCGGTATAGTACGATATTTCAATCCTTGGGACAGATATTACATGTAGAGAAAATTAAGTAACATTTGCATATTCTTTTAACTATTCACCATCACTTCTATACCATAAGATGTCGCATGACCATACAAATTAACAAAGTACTAAGTATAATGAGGTTGAAATCTGAAGATGTTTTAATGTAAAGCAATAAAACATTGAAAGAAAACATGCAATACACAACGTCATTAGACAAATTAAGATAACCTTACCAAGACATATCATGTAGCTTTATTGTTTCATTCATGAATAAGTTGCTTAAGGCATGACAAACATTCCATTGGACCTGAAACACCAAAGAGTTAAAAAGTTAACAAAGACCATCGAAAGATTTTAAATAAACCTACCTCCATACAATTATTTGTAAAGAATGAGGTTTTACCATTGAATTTGTTTTCTCAAGGTGTTTGGTCAACAAGATATTAGTCATGACTTATCCTACTGATACACAATGTTATCCATGAGCAAAATGTAGTGAAGCAAATGCTTGACACACCTTTACATTACCAGTAGTCACACAAGAAACAAATGCTTGGACCATTCTCTCAAGCCAGTGGGCATTTCCATGAAAAGTTGACTTTGAACCACTGCTGATGAAAAATAACCAGTCATTTCTTTTCTACACTAATATAAGAAAGACAAATGCACTGGTTAACTAATAGAATACCATTAGTACCTTGGCAAACTTTCTGCAGAATGATTAGTTAATCTGATAAATCTTGAAAGGTTTCCAAGAGCCCTCACAGCATTTGACTTAATCTATAAAAATAAGTTAAAATTTTAGGAACTGTTGGAGTGAAATTCAAATATTGACAATAAGAAATACTGAGTGAATCTCCTAGACATGAGCAAAATGACACACCTATCTTCATTTTGAAATTTTCTGAAAGGAACCACGATGCTGATTTAGAGATTTGTTAAAGCAATTAACGGAAAAGTATAAAAAGAAGAACAAAGAATTACATATGATTTTTAATGACCAAGAAAAGCCTGTAATAGTGTCCCCAGAGGTTTATTTTGTTAGATTTGCAAAAGAAAATGTATCTCCTAATTATATTGATGGCAATATAAGAAGAGGAACAAGGCTTACAGGAGGAGCTAGTGATCATGGGAAGGGAAAGGGACAAGCTTGATGGTCTTGGGATCCCATGGACACATTGATGAGCAACAGGTTCAGTCTGGTGATGAGACACTATCTCCCTTGTTGTCCACGTTTCATGAATTCCATGGAGATAGCAGCATCGTCAACAACCATCGTCTAATGTTGGCAACAACATCATGGTACCACTACTTAAAAGTCAGGGTACGATGGTCGAGGAGTAGTATTTACTAATGGCTAGTAACTTAAAAAGCGCTAGGCGCTCGCCCGAGCAAAATGAGACGCTCTGAAATATTAAAATATTAAAAAATATAATATAATTGATAAATATGATTATATAAATAAAAAATTAATATTAAATTAAAAAGATCTAAAGTACCATCCCAATATATCCCATTGCAGACTTATTTTACTGTTAAGAGCAAAGGGATATATTTGCTTTGTACAATAGATAATAATCTACTATTAACGGTATATTATTTATTGTTTACAGTAGTTAAAGGGAGAGAAAAGAATTTTTAACAGTAGCAAAAGGGGAGAAAAGTGTCATCGATAATAGAAAGTGAGGAAGGAGAAGGCAGCGATGACGGAAGAAGCTGCAAACGACAGCAAGCAGTAGAGGAGGAAGAAGCTACAGATGACAACCGTGGTAACGAAGGAAGCTACAAACAACATCAACGGTAGCGGAGGAAGCTACGAACGACAGTAGCGATAGCGATGGAAGCTGCGGACGACAACATTGTGGGCAGAGGAAGCTTCAGAGATGTCCATCAGTAGTGGAGGAAGCTACGGTCCTCTCCCTCGATGATGGAAGGAACTGCACACGGACAGCAGCAACGGCAGAAAGAAGCTACGGACGAAGGCTAGGCCGTCGAACTCGTCCATTGGCGCTAGAGGAAGCTTCAGAGATGTCCATCAGTAGTGGAGGAAGCTACGGTCCTCTCCCTCGATGATGGAAGGAACTGCACACGGAAGCAGCAACGGCAGAAAGAAGCTACGGACGAAGGCTAGGCCGTCGAACTCGTCCATTGGCGCTAGAGGAAGCTTCAGAGATGTCCATCAGTAGTGGAGGAAGCTACGGTCCTCTCCCTCGATGATGGAAGGAACTGCACACGGAAGCAGCAACGGCAGAAAGAAGCTACGGACGAAGGCTAGGCCGTCGAACTCGTCCATTGGCGCTAGAGGAAGCTTCAGAGATGTCCATCAGTAGTGGAGGAAGCTACGGTCCTCTCCCTCGATGATGGAAGGAACTGCACACGGAAGCAGCAACGGCAGAAAGAAGCTACGGACGAAGGCTAGGCCGTCGAACTCGTCCATTGGCGCTAGAGGAAGCTTCAGAGATGTCCATCAGTAGTGGAGGAAGCTACGGGGAAGGAAGAGCTTCAGCCCGTTGCGTCTGCAGTGGAGGTAGTAGCAAAAGCGTTGGCGCCGAATGTAGAAGCAGCACTAGGGTTGATGGCTCGGGGTCGTGCAGGTGTGTGCGATGGCTTTTGCGGGTAAGAAACTAGGCACTGTTGAACCGAACCAAACTTAAAAGTCTAGTTCGGTTGCTTCATTTGAATCAGGCACTCGCCCAAGGTGCTCGGCGCCTGGGTTCAAGTGAGCACCCAGGTGGCACCTCATTGAAGCATGTCGCCTGGTTCGCTCATAAGGCGCTCGGGCCTCACCTTGCCTCACCTCGCACGAGCACCTATGTAAATCACTGCTCATGGCACATAGGTTTCGGATCACAAAGCACAAGGATCCGTGCAGCTCATTTATCACCACAAGGATAAGGGGAAGGGGAAGGAATGGATGATCCATCTCAGATGCCATAAAGCCTAACCAATAGTGACACTGATGGGAATTCAATATATTCACAACCTTCCTACCATTATGATGGAATAACCAACATATACATGGTGGAAGTTGATCATTCTTCTCTAGGTAAGATATGCAACAATGGTATGATGACAAATCCTATCATACCTATTGCGATCCTATTTGTCATATGAACCTCCTACCATAAAGCCATCAATGATGATGCGGCATCAACATACTTCTCATAAGAGCCTCCTATCACAGAGTCGTCACTGATGATGCAACAACGACTATGACCACATTATTACATCAATGGGTCCTACAGATGATATTCTGTCCATCATATCGAGGATCCTAGACGACACTCGATATTGGACCCATATCGATCCTAGACGTATTGGTTCGGGTTCGAGTAGGTATTTATCTTTGTTTTACATTTCATTTAGTATTTTATAAACATATATATTATTTATAACCTATTTTGATTCACTAGGAAGGTCCCTTGTGAGCTAAACACGAAGATTTTTATAATATCGAGTTAAATATGCTAACAAAGCAAGAGCAAGACTCAATTTTGTATCAGAATATGTCTCAATTTGTGTTGCCTCTCTAGATGAGACATTTTCATTAATCCATATCTTATTTTTCAAAAACAAACTATCTAATTTGATTACATGTAAACAGAAAAGGGGATATATTAGGTTAAAATAGATTATTTGGGAATATCTTATGTATGCACCAAAATCTGGTGCATACCAGTATACTGACACTCAGTAGACTTGTATGGACCAATATTTTTAACTGGTCCACCCAGTGACTGATATAGCATCAGTACCCGAAATGGCAGACCTTGAGTACTCCATATTAACAAGAAGACAATAGATGTTGTCACATGGTCAAACAACCACAACTGCCATAAAGAAATAATTACACATCTTAAATCTTAATGTCTGTTAAGCTTCATAAATTCTGGTTCATACCTTGCCGGTGATTTCTCTCGTCCCTAAAAGAATCAACAGTATTTTTAAAATTCTTAAGATATTAGAAATTAAAATCTTTACTTAGAAAATTTTAGTATTCTTAAAGAAGGATTCAAGTGCTTAATGTTTTGCTAATAACAGTTGCAACATCTTGTGGCATCCTTATACCAAGACACCAGGATCTCAACCAAAATGGATATAGTAGAATTCGATATTTGACTTTGATCTGTCGCCTAACTATGCTGGAATAATCACAAAAACAGTCTATTTTAACTTAAAACCAGTGATGTATTAATCGAGTGCTTCAACCAAGAGAGAGGTCACCATTAGGACTCCATAGCATCATGTTGCATCAGATGATGAAGGGGACTGGATAAAAGAGCACATGTTTCTTATTTTAATGCATAATTTTCCATATATTGAAGTTTTAATGATCTCTAACTCCCATGAAACCTAAATCCAGGTTCCTGATTACAACTCATGAATCTTTTCCATCTCAACAACACGATTCAGAACTTGGGATCATAGACAAAAAGCTAAGACAATAAAAGCACTAAACCAAAAATAATAATAATAATAATGAATCTCTGAGTTTTCTGCTTCCATTACTAGCAACCCAATTCGATGATCAGTTAATTACTTGGCAAAATAAATATATCTTACCTAATAATAGCAAATTGAGAAATCAGCATGTAGCATGATTCGAGATCAACATGAACCAACTGATCATCTCCACAAACCAAGAGAAGCATCTAGTATGTCTCTATCTACCACAGAAATAAATATTATGGTATACCGATGGTGTCATACCAGTCCAACCAGATAACAGTACGCTGGCAAAGAACTGTGCCACCTATATACCAAACATAAACCACAATTTTAGAACTTTTAGGTATGTACTGATCATATTAATACCATAATGATTAGCTTCTATCAGTTGATGAGTTCCTGTTCTTGTAATAGACCAAAAAATTTTGAACTTTGGCACCTACACCAGTACATTAACTTAGATGGTTTACATTCTAGATAACAAAGTCATATGATGTACAACCTTTTTGAGAAAATCTGGTTCCTCATAGAGAAAAAAACAAGGTGAATAGGACGGTTCATCATTTCGGGTACCGGACCCGTTTCGGAGATTTGTCTGGTCAGTGCGTACCAGTCTGCACTAGTGTACCAACATAGTACACTGAGGCATGCCGATAGGGACTCAGGTGATCTGCATCTCAGTCGCTGGTCATACCAGTTCTTACCACCCATACCGTGCCACCCTGAGTGGTACAACATGATGAGTTTATTAAAATTGTTAAGTTATTTTCTTGTGTCTTCCTTGGCCCCAGTTCCTTTAACTGCCACATCCTATTCCCCCAAACCTATGCCACAATCAAGCGCTTCTTCCTGATGCCTCTCCTTGGCCACCACACCCACATTTGAGTTCGTTCTGATGCCCCTCTTGATTCCAGTCTAAAAGAATCAGAAGAAAATAAGGAAGGAGAAATAGGACAATCAGAAAAGATGTAACAGCCTGGAGAAGAAAAACTGTAGGGGAGAAAGAGAGGAGAGGAGAAGGAAGAATTGCTCATCACTTATACCCTGCTATGGGTTGCTGCTCATGGCTGTGTCATGGAAGAGAATCGAGGGATGTAATCAGCAGAGAAGCAAAGATGGAGAAGAGAAAGAAGAAAAAGAAAGGAAGGATAAGAAAAAGACACAAAATGAAAAAAATGGAAAAGGAAGTAACAAGAAGAACAAGAAAACATATTCCTTTTGTATATTTTATATTTTTATCATATAAAATTAATTTATTATTGTACACATTTATATTTTAAAATTTTATTGAAACATCAGACCTATCAGTCTGGGCAATTATCCAAATGACCCAAGGCATCGCCAGTTCAAGTACTAGTTCAATCTTGATACCTATAATTTAGAATCCATTTTGCTAGTATTTTCACAAAATATTGTCGACCTTTTCAGGAACACAAACCAAATAACTGTCACAATCCAGCCTATCCATATATGAAAACAAATAGGCATTTGCTATATATTAGAGCATCAACAGGTTCAACACATCTTTTACATCATACCAACAGAAAAGAGAATGTAAGAAGTAAAAATGGTTGATACAAATATGATGCAACATATTTGGTTGTAAGTTGTAACCACCTCACCTTATCACCATCCTTAGTTAATCGTAGTGCACTTTCAACTAAAAGAGAGATAGAGTCAGAAAGCCTTGTTTCACCTGCATCTGAGAATTCTTGAGCTTAAAATGAAATATAGGTAAAAAGGCTGTAAAATAAGACAAATGGCAACAAATCTAACCTTCAGATCTATCCAAGTCCAGTTCATTTGCTCTGTGGCGAAGGGCGTCACATATATTTGCTAGAGCCCATGAAGCGGTAATCCGTACCTGGATGAAGAAAAACATAATTGTAATAAAACTAGCCATTTTAAAGATAAGAAAACAAAATTGTAATTCTAGTAAGAAAAGGTAGCAATATTAAAAACAGAAAAGTAGGTACCGATGCTATGGGACCATGTGAATTATAATCAACTGCATGTATAAATTTGTCAATCACTGTTGATCTGAAAAATGGCACTCCGATGAAAGTGAAATGTTACTCCAGATTCTAAATCACTGCAATTTGAGATGCAAGAACATCCAAGATAGAATTACCGAGAAACAATTTCTGAGAAACATGTTAGGACACCAATGGCTCGGCATGCAGCTGATCTGACAGAAGGAACTCCATCACCGAATGCTGCAGTAACCTATGGAATGCACATGGTAAATACTTCCATATACTACTTACCAAAAAAATCCTAAAATTTTTGTTTAATAATAGAAACTGTCAATGATCTATGTCAGTATTTGTCACAACATACAGCTGAAGAAATAACAAATTCTTGTTTGTCCTCAGTCAAAGAAGAGAAAACACCTGATGTCATCCCAGCAAAGCATGTAACTGATGCTGCCCTCACCTGAATGAGCATAGGCATGAGTTGATCAGTATCTACCAAAAGAACTACAAGAAATTGTCTACAATCCGTGTAGAAAAAAAATAACTCATTTTTACATGAAATTTCAACATCATTATGCACCATAAACCCTAGATGATTGTCCTCCAAACACATGAAATCAAGTGAACTCAATCCCATGGGTAATACTTCTGAAATATATTGATCACTGTCTCACATTTGAATTTTGAATGCCAAATAAACATAAATCCATGAAATAGATATTGTTTTGAGATTTCAAAGTCCTTTATGTGATTTTGAATACAAAAGCAATAAGAAATATGATGATGAACCCTCTTGCTGAGAAAAAAAAATATAAGAAGAACAAGAAGGCAAGACCTTGAAGAATTCCACAAACCAGGCTAAAGTTGTTATCTAATATTCATCCACTATTTGTATAGAAGGCCCAAACTGGCAGATATAAAAGAATACAAAGTAATAGCAATAAGAGTCAGAAAGCCTTGTTTCACCTGCATCTGAGAATTCTTGAGCTTAAAATGAAATATAGGTAAAAAGGCTGTAAAATAAGACAAATGGCAACAAATCTAACCTTCAGATCTATCCAAGTCCAGTTCATTTGCTCTGTGGCGAAGGGCGTCACATATATTTGCTAGAGCCCATGAAGCGGTAATCCGTACCTGGATGAAGAAAAACATAATTGTAATAAAACTAGCCATTTTAAAGATAAGAAAACAAAATTGTAATTCTAGTAAGAAAAGGTAGCAATATTAAAAACAGAAAAGTAGGTACCGATGCTATGGGACCATGTGAATTATAATCAACTGCATGTATAAATTTGTCAATCACTGTTGATCTGAAAAATGGCACTCCGATGAAAGTGAAATGTTACTCCAGATTCTAAATCACTGCAATTTGAGATGCAAGAACATCCAAGATAGAATTACCGAGAAACAATTTCTGAGAAACATGTTAGGACACCAATGGCTCGGCATGCAGCTGATCTGACAGAAGGAACTCCATCACCGAATGCTGCAGTAACCTATGGAATGCACATGGTAAATACTTCCATATACTACTTACCAAAAAAATCCTAAAATTTTTGTTTAATAATAGAAACTGTCAATGATCTATGTCAGTATTTGTCACAACATACAGCTGAAGAAATAACAAATTCTTGTTTGTCCTCAGTCAAAGAAGAGAAAACACCTGATGTCATCCCAGCAAAGCATGTAACTGATGCTGCCCTCACCTGAATGAGCATAGGCATGAGTTGATCAGTATCTACCAAAAGAACTACAAGAAATTGTCTACAATCCGTGTAGAAAAAAAATAACTCATTTTTACATGAAATTTCAACATCATTATGCACCATAAACCCTAGATGATTGTCCTCCAAACACATGAAATCAAGTGAACTCAATCCCCATGGGTAATACTTCTGAAATATATTTTGTTTTGAGATTTCAAAGTCCTTTATGTGATTTTGAATACAAAAGCAATAAGAAATATGATGATGAACCCTCTTGCTGAGAAAAAAAAATATAAGAAGAACAAGAAGGCAAGACCTTGAAGAATTCCACAAACCAGGCTAAAGTTGTTATCTAATATTCATCCACTATTTGTATAGAAGGCCCAAACTGGCAGATATAAAAGAATACAAAGTAATAGCAATAATGAGTCAGGAAGAGATCATAACTATAACTCATTCAGATATTCCTCTGCTGATCATCTAAGCTTAATAAAGATAAACAACAATAAAATAAGGAAACATGCATATGCAGATTCAGACTCATAGATACATTAGGTTCAGACCGTGAACTATTGTGGTGCAAATTGAAAGACTAGATCTTGCAATACTATAACTTACAATTGGAGAGGGCATGTGATAGTGACTCGGGTAGATGCTTTACGATAACCTCATTCCACTGCTCAAGCCCACATGAGGCACAATCTCCATTTAAGGCCACTGGACCATCAAGTTCATATGAAGGAGCAGATGATATCTTCTTACTTCTGGTACAATCAGAAATACGCTGGATATCAAGTAATCTAAAATCTTGGAGGTCATCGGCTCCTTTAAATCCAGAGACTGCACGAAGGCACTCATCAAGAACCTAATTCACAAGCTTTAAATAATCAACTCATGTGGTTAAGATAGTGAAAGATTGAATGCAGCAATGCCTAAATTAGCAATCATCAATCTCAAGAACAAGTTTGATGTGATAAATATTATATAAGAAGCTGAAATAATAGTTGCATTTAAACCTTCAATCAGAAGGACCAGGCTATGAGATAAAGGCAAGTCATCTTATTTACTCGAAACCAAGGTTTAAAATACCAAAAAGATACTGACACTGGAATCCTGCCGGACCATTATGCCAAAGTCAGTATGGTACCGTTAAACCTCAAGAAATATGAAAATAAATGTTCAATGCTGGCATTTGGTCAGTACACTGTAGAACTGGCTTATTGGTGCACATCAGAATGTTACGTTAGAAAATCACGAGATTTCAAACTATGCTTGAAACAACTAACTTGTACTTGCAAAATAAATTTATTGGGCCAGGGCTCAACCATCACATTTTGTGAGTAAACATACAAGCAAACCATCACGTATGTATGGTTGTGAATACTAATGGGAGACAATGAAGATTCCTTATTTTCCATATGGCAAGGATTCAGACCTCAGTTGATACCTTCTCTAGTAACCATTTGGACTGCAACTGTGCTGATATACCAAGTGGTATAGCAACTTATCACCAGAAGAAAATATGATAGCAAACTGAATACCAACCAGTAATGACCTATATGGTCCAATATCAATCCTTGAATGAACGGGTATATACCGGCAGAACATACTGCTCCAATTGGTATATAAAACCTTGCCATTTATAGAGAATGACAACATTTACAAAGAGTCAAGTCCACAATCTTTTTCTAAATTTGTTTCTATAAGATTTCTGTGAAAGCTAACATTAGAAATTACTGAACCTTTAAATCCAAGGAATTATAAGATTCAGTGGTGACCAACTGCAGCAGCATTACTAGAGCCTTAATGAGCCTAATAGAATATTAAGAAAATGTTCTTTTTTCTCTTTAAAGATCTGACATGGTTGTGTTAATGGATGATGGTGAGAAGGGGAAATGTTCTTTACAACAGCATTATGTACCACCCGTACCGGGGCGATATCATTTGAAACTGTATATCTTGCTTTAAAATAATGTACCTTGAATAGGAATTATCTTGCCATGCCAAGCCACATATGCTGTACTGACACATGGGCAGGCCAAATTTTGACGTATGCGGAATATGACCAAAATACATGGCAGTATGTTGTGTCAGGACAGTTTTGACACCCCACTGTACCATGAAATAGCAATTATTTCGTGAATTAACCCTAAATTCGGGCATCGACTTTTCATAATTTGAACTTTTCGCACAAAAAATAATTCAATAGATCTTCAACAACCCTACAAAACCCCTGCCGTTATTAAGGCCCATATATTTAAACAGTGACAGGCTGTAGTAAGTTTTTGGAAATCCATCTACACTGCAGTCTGCTACAGGTCTGGGACTTCAACGTAATACTCAACCCGAAACTTCAACTTTTTTTATTTCTCTTCAAAGAAGCATCATAACATAGACTTTCAAAGACATTTCACATAAATCTTGGAAATCAAAACTGATTTTTAATTTGAACCTTGGCTTCTTGAAGGAAAACACATCAAGACATCAACTGAGATACACCTTCCATTCCAAGAGATGAAAACTAAAATGCCAATTCATTTCAAATTTGGAAATTTTCCATTGAGTCTAGTCTTTTGCAAACCAGAAAATGGAACACGAGAGTTTATCGGCAATGAATCATTCAGTGAGCTCAGTAGCCGAATCTTCAACTAATAAAGAATCAATCAATTCAAACTAGATGAGACACAATGGAAAAAGGAAGACAAAGGACGAGAATGGTACATGATCCCAAATTAAGGAACAGCTGTGCCCTTCTGCACTTCTTAGAGCTGAATCATGGAGAAAATCCATATTGCTAAGCTCAAATTCATACACTAGCCTGCGAAAAGAATGGCATTTCAACACTCTGTTTATGAATGGTGCCAATGGCCAGCTGGCAAGGGCGAGGCGTACTATTCTGTTTGCAACATGGTAATATTGAAAGCAGTATTGAGGTTTTGGGTTCTTTGCTTTTTTTGCTTCATCTCAAATTATTTGGACAGTACACCTATCTGAATCAGATAGAACAAGTACATGCACGAGATTTGAGATATTGGTGTGAACCTTGATTTTTGGAAACAAATTGCAAGACCATACATTTTGTGGAAAGAAGATGATTTCTTATATAAGTGGGTTGGTATTACCAATAGTTAGAAACAGAATCTGGCTGGGTCAATCGTACCAAAGATCATATTTTATTAAATTGTAGCACAGAATATTTGTTTCTGCAATGATTTGAAATACCGTCTAAACAGGTAAACACCGGGCAGTATGTATGTATAGGACGGTGTTTATTGGTCTACAGCTGAACCAACACGTGGACCAGGGCTTTTCGCCTGGTCCAGTCTGGTTCACAGGCTGCCTAGTAACCCACATAAACTGAGCTTACCCCTCAATTTGAAAATATTCTTCTGTTAAGTTTATGTTTAGGGTTTTTAAATTTTAATAATCTTCTTCTGATCTCCAAGAGAGATTAGAAGAAGGTTGTCGTTAATAACCTTCTCCCTTGAAGATTTCAATGGTAGCAAAAGATCCATGTAACCGACTTCAAATAGTTGGGACTTATGGCTTTGTTGTTGTTGTCATTGTCGTCTTCCGATCTCTCTCGAAGACAATCAATCCTTTTGATCAATCCTTACCTAAAGCCACCTGACGCTGCCAACCCGACTGGTTATTGCTGGCATTCCCAGCCACCCATTGTTGAATAAGGAGAGGAATGAATGGCCAAAGAAATAGAAAGATTATTGAACATAATCATCAAGATTTGAAATCAACAAGCAGCATCCCATTCCATTAGGGACAACTTACCAGTAGCTATAGTTGTGAACTTCCTCATTATAGCTTATTAAAATGGCCAACCATAAAAAAATTAGTTGGAACTCATTTTTTGACATTATACTGAAAGATGAAGAGGAACTGTTGAAATTCAAAAATAGACATATGCTTTCATAATTTCATTATGACATGTAGGACCATTTATCTTAGAAGCTACGTATGTCTAAGCTGCATTGTAGATACAAGGGTGATGAGTATTCAAATAAATGGTAAATTATACGGATTGTCTGCATATAAAGATTTTCAACTGTTATTATCAAATGATATAAGAAATTTACCTTAATAGCAGCCATAATGCATTTTTCTGTGGTTACTCCAACAGCTTTGCTAAATTCTTCCTTGCAAAAACCAGCTACTGCTTCACAGCTAGATTCATGATTCTTTGCGTGCAAAAGTTCATGAACACTATCAGATACTTGTCTCCAAAATCTAGTTACCATACTTGGATAGTTGTGTGCCACTGCTCTCAAGACCTAAAAGACAATGTCAAAAATCAAGAGTGAATGCCTGTATTGAATAGTACATCAAAATATGAAGAAGAATTTATTAGATACCAATCAGCTAATCAGGAATGCACAATTTACGATTACACCTCTATCCATGAGAAATTTTTTAAATAAAAAGCCCCTATCTCAGTATATTTAAGTACCAAGCTGAGGAACAGGCTAAAGCATTCAAACAACAAAATTGATCGACAGAGCTACCAAAGCAACTAAGAGAAGAGTTATCAGAATCTACTAATTAAATAAATCATAGTTAAGTAAAACAAGCAGAAAAAAGAAAAGCTTCCTCCGGATCAAGGAATTGTGTCTTTGCTCAGCTACAATAAAGCAAGACAAAAGACCGAATAATTTGTCTAGTGAAAACAATATGTTAAGAGCCTGTCAGTTTACATTCATAACAGTTCTTAACTCTCTCTCTCTCTCTCTCTCTCTCTCTCTCTCTCTCTCTCTCTCTCTCTCTCTCTCACATTCATTATGTCTTTGCTGCAATGCATTCTGTTCATTTAAATCAGCATTCCACTGCATCATCCTGTTAACACTTTGCTTTGTAAAAGAATACTCAGCCCCCAGGTTGACAGTGGACTGACAAGGTTTGCCTAGATGATACTAGGCTGTGACCTCTTAGTACCCTAAACAGCACAATGGCAATTAAGCAGGTGCTAAAACTAAAATATAACCAAAATCGAATATAACAGTATGAATTACTATATTTTTGAACAGGATAAAACATTAGCCTAAACAGCACAATGGCAATTGAGCTGAGTGCTGGCAGATGTTCCTGCCCATACCTTATTGGCATTTGAGCATAATGGACTTGCATACAGGAAGAATAACTGTTATTTCAACAGTTGCTCTATTTCTGAAAATCTTCTACTCAATTTGTCCAAAGATTTGGTAGTAGAAAAAAATGGGTTAATCTGGTGGGAATTAAAGGCTTGCAATCAGTAATCCCCAATGCATGATATATGAAAGAACATCATAAGAAGTGACTTTCATGAACTTGGTTGCTTGCTTGCCCAGAACTATAGGGAAGATCATAAACTCTGAATTGTATAGGGTGCATTATAATTTGCATCTTTATATTGACGCCACCATCATCATACTAGCGCTTGCTTTCAAACCACTTATCCAGAAAAGCTTTAGTTTTCTTTTGTAGATGATTCACATTATAAGTTTCCATTGTTTGGAAATTTCAAGAACTGGGGCTTTTTTTCATTGTCATCATTATTGGATACCCTTTAAGCCTTTATCAACTCTTTGATCCATCAAAGGAAGCTACTACTACCATGGTGAGCCTCCTAAGATGGCCTAAAATGCTAAAAGCCATGAAGAATATACTAAGTCTTCATCAGCATTTTGTATTACATTCATCTAGGATAAAATTAATTCAGTACTGGCAAATTCAATCAAAATGCAATTTAAGAACCTTTACAATTTACATACAACTAACAACTAGAAAAAATAAGCACTAAGATATTATACCTGAAGGGCCTCAAAAACAACACTTGGATGTCTCCTCTTCTCCGATAAGTGAAATAAAGTAGAGAATATGGATGGCTCTAGTTGGTCATGAGAAAAACCTGAACAGATCAAAGTTTCAGTTTACATTGTCACTTGTTTAGAACATCTAATAATCATAAATAAATTTGCATCACTAAACCTTATGTTCTAGTCTGAAAACAAAACAACAACTACCCGAAGTTTCTAAGGCAAGCTTATTGATTATTACAAACATACTATAAGCATACAACAATTCAGCAAATGATTGACTTGCAATATCTAACCAAAAGTTAACTTCAATTCCCTCATGAACCAACTACAAAGTTTGAAAATAATTGGACATACAGCAATCGATTCAGAAAAACATTTATGATTAAAATATTACTACTTTATTTCAAACCAAGAGGGTCAGTTTTAAAGCAACTCAGTGTTACTCATGTGCAGCGAATACATTTTATATCAATGTGTCTCAAACACTAGCCTTATGACTTAAGCCTGATGTTGAAATCCCTTATTTTGATAATTTTCTGAAAATAAAAAGTCTCACACTTAATTCAAACATAGGAGCAAAACCAAAACTTGGAGATGAGAGAAAGGGAAGGCATTTCCATGGAAAAATTGCTAGATCATATTAGTGCTGTTGCCTATTTTCTTCATGTTTCTGCAAGAAGAAAAACTAAGCAATAAAGAGATTTTTGGGGAACTACAATTATCATGGCTGGGTCATCAAGAAGGATTCAGATAGACAATATAGAAAGGCCTTTGCACAATTCCATTATACAAAGAGAAATTATGTTCCTAAAGAATGATTTGGTTCACATTCCTTTTACACCTGTGACAAGTGATCGATGCTTTCCCTTGATTTTTGCAAAATCCATGGGATCAAATTAATCATCTAAATTGAACAGAAACACAAAACATGAAAGATCACTGGTTCCAAGTCTCCATGCACAATAGGAGACTTTTGTCTAATATATGAAAATACTGAAGGAAATTGTTTTCTCCAATTTTATCGTATTTCATGAAAATCAAACATGTATTTAAATTAAAGGTTAATGGCAGGTTGTTCTTTTACCTACCACTCCAATCCTGCCTTGTGCACAGTCTCAATCAGAGATGATCAGCAATCTCATTATAGGTAAACAGCAATCTTTGTGGTAATCATTTTTCATTTCTTCCCATACCATGTCACAATTCCTGATGCCTTGTTTTCTTAATAGCTTTTTGTTATTGGAAAAGCACATATATTTGTTGTTTGCTTTTTCATCCATTTGTCAAGCTATCTTGAGTTCTTATTCTCAATCTTTTTCCATTTTCTTTACTTCTCTTTTTTAATTGGTTATGATATGCTATCGAATGGTCAAGTCATTTCCACAACTTTACATTCTTCGATAACAATAACATTATCTAAAATAACAACCCTCTTGAATGCCTTAAAGAATTACACCATCACATTGACAGAGACCATATTCCATCTTTATGAGTTGATGTCCACAATTGTTCTATAGATGGCATTGATGCAAGCAAAAGATGAATATGTGAATCATGGATCAAAACGTCGATCAAGTTGGCCATACCAGTATGGTAATGGTATGCACTGCTATATCATGTGTTGGTACAAGTTGGTATTGGTCAAACCTGCATTCGTAATTTTGTACTGAACCGATGTTTCGAGGTTAGCTCAGCACGCTCTGGCGTACCGCTCGGTATATATATATATATATATATATATATATATATATATATATAATAAAGTTAAAAAAAAAAGGGCGACGTCGCCTCGCTTCTTCTCCTCGCGAAGCCTCGACAATGTCGCCGAGGCTTCTTCTCCCCGCATGGATGAGGAGAAGTTGCTGACGACGCCGAGGCATCGTCGCCTCAAACGAGGAGGAGGCGACATCTCATCTGCACGTCCGACGAGGGAGGGGTACGACGGATTGGGATCGTCGAGGGAGAGCGGCATCGGATCTCCAAGTTCTCCCTCTTCTTCCTTCTCCCTCGGCTAATACTGCTCGGTAGCGAGCGGCGACGATGAAATCGATCGTTACGATCGATTTTAGGCAGTAACAGAGTGGAAACAGCCCCAATCGACGATACCACCCGGTAGCGGGCGGACTGGAACGTACCGCCTGGTACGAGCGATATCATTCGAAATTAAGATCCTTGGGTCAAACAGCTACAAGCAAAGAGAGAGAGCAAACAAAAGAAAGATGAGGGAAGGAGAGGATGGAGGGATACACTTGAGTATTTGACAACCAAGAACGAAGATGACTTCCTTATGAACATAGGGGTAATAGAGGAGAGGCTCAATGGAGGTAGTGGCACGCTGGGATTGGTCCGCCTTGTTCTTGCTGCTCATCTTGGAGTTGGCAAAGGGGGAGAGAAGAGAGGAGAGAGAGAAGGATTACAGCTGTCTAGATTTATTATAAAAAGAAGAAGAAAATATCCCCAAATCAGTCCTGGGAGGTAGGCTTACGGTAAGCAAAGTTCAGTATCAATTAGCTTATCACCTGATAGGTCTGATATGGTAAGCTTATCAAGAAATAAGCTCAAATTTGGACCAGACCAAGTAAAATTGCCTGATCAGCATATTGGTCAACCATTGAACTAGTAAATACCGAACCATACCTCCCAGTACAATTGAGACTTAAATCCATGACGTAAATATCATCCCAATCCATGAAAGTATCTGCTTGAACAAAAATACAAGTACATATGCATGAGAATAACTCCCAAATCATCTTAGGATAGTAACAACTGTAAGTTATGACATTTAGTCAACAACTTTACAAAGTTATCAAAATATCCTTGCCTCATTCGATGTAAATGTCATCTTTGGCTGCATTGCAAATTCTGATGAACACAAATTGAATTCCTCAGAAAATTAATGCTAAAACAATTTCCCCAGAATATTTTTCTGGCTATTGCCTACCTCTTCAACATAACAACCAGCACTAAGTACAGATGATACAACAAAACAATATATCAGAAGCAAGAGAAGAAACGTTGTGTAGAGTGAGAAGAGAAACTACATTATGCATAGAACAGTTGGTGGAAAAGTGAATACTTGTATACCAAACAAGAACAATTACAGATCAAAAGTCTCTATGGAGACATTCGGATTGGTTAGTGCATTGTTACACTAGTGACATGTCTCAGTTTTAAATCCATGTATGAGCGTCATGTACATCATTTGATGTAATGGTAATTTCTTCAAATTTAAAAATAAATTGAAATATGTCATGATACACTAAACTTCTTTGCACAGAAAAAAAAAAACAACAAGCAACTATTTAGAATTGATGAAATACAACATCAAGCATTAAGACCTGACTGGCTAATATGTTCAGTCCTAAAAGGCAAAACTAGTGTGCCAAAGCAATGTAGGAAAGAAATAAAGGAAACAAATATAGGAAGAAAGACTGAAACATTTATAAGAAAACCAAACTGGATATAAACTTCATTTGTCTAAAATTGTGGTACTAAAACTGAATATTTGAACTGGAAAGCTTGTAATTATAAAAATAAACTAACCATGTAAAATATCTTCTTCAAGCAATTTTAAGACGAGCAATAAAGGTGGGGATCTGGAAAATGATGCACCTAAGCAACTAAGAGTGTTAACCTGTAAAAATAGTTGTAAATTTTAATGTTGTCAAACATCATCATTGTCAAAGGAAAAGCAAATTAAAACATACCAGAAGACCAATATTTTCAGTTTTGGAGGCAATGATTTCCTTCGTTTTTGAATGCAAGGATGTAATTGCAGTTGGTAGCAAATCCCCAGGCATGCGACCATATCTGTTAAATAGTAAATTATAAACAAACATAATGCAAAATAATATCACAAAAGAAAAGATAAATTGACTATTGTTAATGCCTTAATGGTTTATACACAATAAAAAAGAAGCAAGTCTGATATGACATCTATTAATGGATTTTACATTTTAAACATTGGCCTCGTAGTGATTTATCAAACCCACTTACCAAAGATTGAGGATTTGAAACCTTATCCAATATATTTTTATACTTTAAAGTTTAAACCAAGGATTGAAATATCATATCATACCGAAGTTTCGACGTTCGCTCGGTACGGTACAATACCGTATATCGAGCGGTATATCGTTCGGTATATATATATATAAGATTATATTTATATATATATATATATATATATATATATATATATATATATATATATATATATATATATATATATATATATATATATATTTATTTATTTATTTATTTATTTATTTATTTATTTATTTATTTATTTATAAATATTTTTATAAAAGGTGACATCGCCTTTTCCTTCTCCCACGCGAGGCGATGTCGCCTTTTATAAATAAATATATATATTAATATATATATATTCCGTCCAATAACGGGCGGTTCGTGTACCTGTCAGCTGACGGATCGGTACGTACCGCCCGGTACGGACGGTATTATTCGAAACTGTATACTTTGCTTTAAACATTGGTTTGGTGGTAGTGTACCAAACGCAATTACGAAAGGTTAAGGGTTTGAAATCTCATCTCATATATTTTACACCTTAAATATTGGCATAGTTATGGTGTACCAAATCCACTTACCAAAGGTTGATGGTTCGAGACCTCATCTAATATATAGCATCTTAAACATTGGTCTAGTGGTGGTGTAACAGACTCGCCAAAGGTTGAGGGTTTGAAACCTCATCTGACCTATTACCTAAAACATTAGTCTGGTGGTGGTGTACCAAACCCACTTACCAAAGGTTGATAGTTTGAAATCTCATCCAATATATTTTTACATCTTAAATGTTGGTTTGGTGGTAGTGTACAGACTTACTTACCAAAGGTTGAGGGTTCAAAACCTCATCTGATATATTTTTACGCTTTAAACATTGGTCTGATAGTGGCATACCAAACTCACTTACCAAAATTTGAGAGTTTGAAACCTCATCCAACATATTTTTTACACCTTAAATATTAGTCTAGTGATAGTGTACCAGACTAACTTACCAAGGGTTGAGGGTTCGAAACTTCATTCAGTATATTTTTTTCTTTCGCCACTTAGTCTTTCAAGGAAAAAAAAGAAGCTAAGTCTCAAAACTTTCAAACAACTGAAACAAAATTAAAATTCCACAATTTAAAATATTTGTCCAACCAAGTATTGGTAATGGTGCATATAGTTTTATAATGCTCTAACCACACACCACTTTTTTTTATTAATACCCAACCCAACAGAATTAGTCGACATACCAAACGGTATACCGACGTCATATTGATATGATATGATATGTTAACGAAATTAGTATTGGACCAGTACTTAAATCCACAATGAAAACTAAAAGCCTTCTGCAAATTTTGAAAGACTCCACACTATCAATAGTGGAAAGAAAGGTTCAAAACTGTTGGTCATCATGTAATATGCACTAACAATTCTAGATTTCAGAATATGATGAAAAAACAGATAGGAATAAGCATTAAGGAGAGAATCGAAATCATACGGGGAGGCAGATATCAAAACCAAGATGACTTTGAGCAGTGATGAAATAAGTCCATTATGAGTTTCATGTTGCAGAAGATACAATAAACCTGCAACACAAGATCAACTTATCATGCATAGGACACTGCAATTAAACAAGGACGTATAGCTGAAAAAGGAACAAGTTATGGACAAAATCTGCATTTGATATGGTATGTAGAATCGCTGTCACTGTCAAGTGGATCTTCAGAAAAAAGAAGTTTGTAAATGAATACAGTAATTTATTTCCACGTTCATGGGTTAATAGAACACAAATTTCTTCCAAGATGCCACATGAAAGAATAACTGACATAATAATATGAAGACGAGAACGACAATAATAAGGGACCTATCACCCAACTGTCTGGGTAAGCTACAGGATTTTTCCTATCACCGAGTTTGATCAAGAGGCGCCTGCCTACTTGGAAAGTAGTTCACACCAGGGACTCCTAATTGACTCAACTTATTATGTTAATATAAGCTCAGCTACTTGTCTTTTTTTTCTTTCGCCACTTAGTCTTTCAAGGAAAAAAAAGAAGCTAAGTCTCAAAACTTTCAAACAACTGAAACAAAATTAAAATTCCACAATTTAAAATATTTGTCCAACCAAGTATTGGTAATGGTGCATATAGTTTTATAATGCTCTAACCACACACCACTTTTTTTTATTAATACCCAACCCAACAGAATTAGTCGACATACCAAACGGTATACCGACGTCATATTGATATGATATGTTAACGAAATTAGTATTGGACCAGTACTTAAATCCACAATGAAAACTAAAAGCCTTCTGCAAATTTTGAAAGACTCCACACTATCAATAGTGGAAAGAAAGGTTCAAAACTGTTGGTCATCATGTAATATGCACTAACAATTCTAGATTTCAGAATATGATGAAAAAACAGATAGGAATAAGCATTAAGGAGAGAATCGAAATCATACGGGGAGGCAGATATCAAAACCAAGATGACTTTGAGCAGTGATGAAATAAGTCCATTATGAGTTTCATGTTGCAGAAGATACAATAAACCTGCAACACAAGATCAACTTATCATGCATAGGACACTGCAATTAAACAAGGACGTATAGCTGAAAAAGGAACAAGTTATGGACAAAATCTGCATTTGATATGGTATGTAGAATCGCTGTCACTGTCAAGTGGATCTTCAGAAAAAAGAAGTTTGTAAATGAATACAGTAATTTATTTCCACGTTCATGGGTTAATAGAACACAAATTTCTTCCAAGATGCCACATGAAAGAATAACTGACATAATAATATGAAGACGAGAACGACAATAATAAGGGACCTATCACCCAACTGTCTGGGTAAGCTACAGGATTTTTCCTATCACCGAGTTTGATCAAGAGGCGCCTGCCTACTTGGAAAGTAGTTCACACCAGGGACTCCTAATTGACTCAACTTATTATGTTAATATAAGCTCAGCTACTTGTCTTTTTTTTCTTTCCAACAAACATCTTCAGTGTATTTGGTGCATATAAAGGATATAGGTATGCAAGATGGGCAGGCTAACCTAAGCCCAAACTGACATATAGCACAGGGTTTGGCAGGATTCAGTTTGGACCATTGGGAATGAGCTAAAAAGTGTCAGTCCAAACTAGCAATTCGGTCAGGATTGGGCTGAGGGGTTAGGTAACGGTAGCCCAACTCAACCTCTCTACATAGTAACAAAAGAGAAATCCCTTGTCATAATGCCCCCTATAGGTTACCCAGCTGCTGCCCCTAACATCTAAGTTGTAACTCATCTTCTTTCTTTTTCACAATGTTTGACACCAGTTGTCCCTTCATTCCTGTCCTTCATTGTCTCATATCTCTCAAATCCTTTATTACCGTCACAACTCTATATCCATCAAACCACTCTCTCTCATGCTGCAGGAAGCATTGTCCTCCACCTCCAGCAAAGTTGGTCACTTCTCCATCAGTGGTGCAAGTGGCCACCTCACCGACCTTGCTCATGATGCATTCCCCTCCTACTGACACTATCACCATCTGAGACCAAAATTTTAAATGTTTGAGTTTTGACAATCTTTTATATTCCTATTCTAACTGAATATTTGTCATATGCATCTTTTTTCTATTTAAAATCTCTTGTGCTTGCTTTTACATTTGAATTTATTTTAGTGGATTTGTTTGCCCTTGTTATGATTTGGTGATTCTTTTAATGGTTTAAGGTTTAGTTTTATTTGGGTGGTAGAGATTGCAGATGTTGACGAGCCACTCATGTATCACCCAACTAACTCAGGCCAACCTTACCAGACCGCTGGCTAGCCTCGAGTTACAGGAACCCATTTCAGGGTTGGGACAGATTGGCTCATTAAAAAAAGTCATCAAAAGCTTGTGTTGGTTTTGGCTCTGTAGTAATCCAATCAACTGGCTAGGTTCAAACCCTATTGGGTACATCCATACCACCTTAGAAGCCATTTACTCCCATTTTATTTCTGATTGAATCTAGCAACTTTGCTATTGACCCCATACACCCATAATAACATCCTTGTCTTAATGACAATAGTTTGGGTCCATGATTCCTAACCACCCAGGATTCTGATCCATAAGAATATCTGATCTTACAACCATCTAATTTTTTTCCTGATGACCCTCTCCAGTTTAACAATCCGTCTTTAAGTTTATGTATCTTCACTAATGGTTTCTTCTTGTTAAACAATCTAAGAAACCTGAAACTCTAATTCTTGAAAATTTCTTGACTATATTCCCTCAATTTTTCTCTTTGTATTGCTAAAGTTGCATGTCATAAAACAGTATGCAAGAATTAAATATCATAAATGAGAAAATACTAACCAACAAGAAGGAAATGAAAAGGATTGTCAAACCATGGAATATTTATTCAGAGGTAGAGCACCATAAGGTACTAGCCTAGGAGATTGTGCTGTCTCAAAGGTGTCATTGCCAATTTTGCAATGTGATGAGCATGTGAGACTTAGTATGTGGCCCACGCTGTAACATGCTAGCACATAACGAACAAAGGGTTGTTACTGTAAAGGCGATCCTTGGATGAAAACAACAATTCAAAATTCGTTTTACAAGGCAAAGTATTAGTGAGAGACTATCCAACTCATCTCAAATTAAGAAAATGAGACTCATTGGGAAACAAGAAGAATAAAAGAAACATAAAGCATGGTACGCTTTGTGGTGTAGATAAATCTACAGAACATGATCAACACGAAGCGCAAAACAGAAGATATCTAGGTTAGTTCTTTTGAGTTACTTGATCTAAGTAAATTAAGCAATAAGCCACATTAAAAAATATGATTGGCATTGTCGCAACTTGCTAGGATACCCCAAACTCAGGTATTCATATGAACAACAAAAACATGAAGCTAATTCAAGTATTCAACAAAAACAAACTATAAGCCTCTGAGAATACTCGGAAGGATTTATGTTTCAAATTTCTAATCAAACATGTAGCCAAAAAAATACACCAGACAAGGAAGTAGTAATAGAAAACTAATTAAGATTATAAAAAGAATACAAACATGGTCCAAGCATTCCACCAATCAATCTAAAAGTTTGAAAATAAGGACTAATATTATGCACCTGTATGCAATTGCATTAGCTTTTGTCCCAGTGAGCTAGACAATGTAGTAAATGATCCACATTTTGAAGATTCTTTGTATTCAGCTACTTGTGATAATGTTAGAGAATGTCCGTCCAACATACTAGCCAAAACAGAAGTTGATTCGATCCGTACCTGTAGATAAAAGGGAAGAATCGATTGAAAATACAAATAGGTAATAGGAAAATAAAACGCAACCACTTGAAAGAAGAGGTTGACAGAATCCACAGATTACAAACAGTAATGCAAAACCAAGAGAAGATATAATCTGCCTTGACAAATGTGCATGTATGATACTCGGTAAGAAAGAAAACATCATATATGCAGTGGCAAAGCAGGGAATTTGACGTGTTAGAAAAGTCCTCAGGAAAAAGTAATCAACTCCATAATGGAGTTATCCTATGAAGCACAGACACGGACACGACATGAACACATCGAGGAAACAAATTATATTTAATATATATACATATATATATAATATTCCATAACCTTTTGTAGTCTCTCCATACACTTACTAATGTAGCTTATTAATAAAATAAGTTCAATTTCAATAACAATTGTTGGAGCTTATTAATGTTGTAGTCATGATGCTGCTATCTCTGTGTCACTAGTGAACATCTAACTTGCAGGTTGGCCTTAAACCAAATGGATTTTTTGCCATGAAGAAGAACACACTTCAAGATGCTCTTTGTCCCTACAATCAACTACTAGAATAATATGTTAACAATTTAACTACTAAAAAAATAAATTTACCTACTAGAATAATCAGCAGTAAAAAAAAAACCAGGTTAGCAGTAAAAAACTCAGATTAAAACCCCAGATTTTAAAAACCCAGATTCAAAAACTAAAAAACTACAATAGGTAAATTAATTTACCTTCACTAGACACCACTAAGAAAGAAGCTTTGCTGGATGCTAGTGAGGTCGCCAAGGGCCCGAGAGCATGCAACGGCTACCGGGTCACAGGTGGGTCGCTCGGGGCGATGGGTCCAACAACACAACGACAGCACGATGGCCATAGAGGGGTGCTCGGGGCAAAGGGCATGAGAGCATGACAACGTGCAACAACAGAGGGGGGCTCAGGGCAAAGGGCTCAACCATCATGACAACACATGACGACAGAGAGGCGAACTCGGGGTGAAGGGCTCGAGGGTGCGACAGCACGACAATGCGCGACGGCCATCGGGTCACAGGTGGGGCACTTGGGGCGGAGGGCTTGGCAGTGTGACTCAGTCAAAGGCTTCGCAGGGACGCAGGTTAATCGCCAAGGAGCAAGGGCAAAGGATGATGATGGGACGCAAGTGGGGAACAGGCTTCGCTAGACCAGATGCAGGCGATGGGTGGGGCAGAGTTTCCCTCTTCCACAGGTGGGGTGAAGCAAAGGCTTTTCTGGTGAGGTAGAAGGGTTCAATCGAGTCTTATCTTAAGGTATTTAGCGCCAACGATAGGTAAGAAAATCCTTCCTCAATTCGTGAGAAAAAGGATTCCGAGCCTTCGCAGTCCACTCGCAGTGAGGAATCCCAGTTTCACGACACCTTCGCAGTCCACTCGCAGTGAGGAATCCCAGTTTCACGACACCTCACCATTCGCAGTCCACTCGCAGTGAGGAATCCCAGTTTCACGACACCTTCACAGTCGTGTCGTGGAATCCCGACTTCAACATTCTAAGTCGTATCCAACACAATTTGAAAAAAACAAGGCTGGACAGACGTCCAACACGTGTCCAAATGTGTCGATGACGAATCCATGTCCGACACGTGTTAAACATGAGTATGCCACTTAATCTGGCGTGTCCATGCTTCATAGGAGTCATCTTTACTGCTGGCATTGCAGTTTGTTCTTCAACAATAAAGATGAGCTTCTAGAAAACTGGCTTTTGAAAAAGCTTAAGTATATTTCACAGGTAAAAGGTATCAAAAGGACGTCCATATGAAGACAAAAAACACACAACGGACTTTCAAAAGGCTTACCTTTGTTATGGGATCAAAGAGCAAACATGTCATCAGATTTGCCTCAAATTTTCTGCGGAACAACAATTGCACAAAGTGATGGTAAAAAGACAAAATAAAGAAAAGAAAGCTCATAGCATCAAAAGGTCAATTGAGTCGAACCTTGATTGTAGCACATCATTCTCAGGTAAAAGTAGCATCCAGAGAGAAGTAAGTGACTTTGGATCAGCATGGCAAAGATCCTTAGAATAGAAATAAAACAAGTACAAAATGCTCTCAGCACACTATTTTGAAATAGCAATAGATTTCAAAATTTTGACAACTGGATGGAACCAAAAATTACAGGACCTAGTATCAACTATCAAGCATGGTAAAAGCAAGGCCTCCAGCCTAAAAATCTAGTAGCTTTATGTTTTAACTCATCATGCATCTATACAGATTTTTAAATAGGTCTACATTAAAAGAAAGGATGACTACATCTCAAATTAAATAATCAATAACCACTTTCTATTTTATGGCCCATTAGAAAACGTTTACAATTTTTTGTTTCATAAAGTTCTACAACTACTTCAAAGAAATTTTAAAGAGCATATGAAAGATATATTCAGCTCTAATTGGCAAACAACTAAGATTTATGCACACAAACCTATCTATGGAGCCTTTTGAATTACCTGGAGCATCTACTTGTCACTCACTGCTTATTTGGATGATCTCAACTACTATCAACTTACTAACAGTCTAACAGCCAAGGCATCATTAGAAGAATAATGTTTTTACAAGCTACAGCTGACATCAAATATCTCGACCTTATGAAAAATAATTCAGCTTAAGCATCTTACTTTTTGAGCAAAACAGCAGCTTTAAGTCCTGACATGGGACTCAAAGTACCCTACTACAATACATCTTTTCTTTAATTGATAAGATTGCAGCAAACCTGAACTTGCAGAAAAGTTAACCTGAGGGATTTAATGTAAACAAGAAAGTACCTGTATGCAAGTAAGTGCAGCCAACCTAACTTTTGAGCTTCTGAAACGGTCTATATGCTTAGAAGAGCCATCGCTATCACTATGATCCGAATCTGATGATGTGAAACCATATTTTGAAGGTACATGGTCTGAAGAACACTGAGCATCCAGTGTGTCATTATTAGGACCATCCTTCTTGCGCAAGTGTGGTGGTTTATAAGGACCGGGAACACTTTTTATGGATTCCCCCAACCCAGATTTTATGCCATAAGAAATAAATGCTTTTTCCTTCAAATCACTGATCATAGGTCGTAATGAAGATCTACTGGGGAGACCATACACAAGAAATAATTGCAATGTTGCTACCAAACCTGGCACCTTAGATTTTCACAAAGAAAGTTATCGAAGGTTAACTGACAAAATTCATTCAAAATAAAGACATAGCAGAAGCTACAGACATACATGCCCTGAAAGAGAACTTTTTGGCTCCAAAAGAACCAAATGCAGACAATTAAGAAGATTCAACAAAAGCCTGCAAAAAGATAAGAGGCTATATTCAAGACTTCTGCTTGTCCAATTATGGGAAAAACACTCGAGAGAAACAAAAGAAAAAAGTACCTTGACATGACAGAGTTTTCAAGCAGCAAGTTCTTCGACACCAAGTAGTCCATTACTTTCCTCAATACCTGGTGACAAGATAAAATATGCCACAGCAACTATAGATACAGAGACCAGTTAAAACAAAGAAAACAAGCTCACCTCAATTGTTGATTGCCATAAGTTGGCCGGGATAGAAGCTCCAATTCCAGTTAAAGCATCACACATCATGGAAAGTGCATGAGTTTGTGTGTCCCATAAAATGTTGCATAGAGGATTTCTACTTACAGAATCATTGAAAGGACTGTGGGTTCCATGTGGATGATGTAGGCTAAATAACTCAGCATGTAAGCATGAAACAAGACAAACAAGAAGCCTGACTAACTCCATAATCTCAGATAATGAATTGTTTCTTCTATATGTTTTGACAGCAAGCCTGAAAATTTTGGTAAAGAATTATTTGTCATCCAAAAATGTGAAAGGTATTTGATTTTTCAAATGCAGAAACCAAAAGATGATAACTTCTAAGCACCCAAAAAATGGTTTATTTAGTAATATTATAATCATGACATTTCTACACAAATACCTCAATGACATCCTCTGATATAATGATGCCAAGGTAGCACCTGACTTTCTTATCGTGGTAAATTTGGACAGAAAACTTGTACAGAAGTAAAAACAAATCAGTGTTCTCTGACCGGTTTACTATAGTGAACTTGATCAGAAAAGGCCAGAGTCACCAGACACTTATTTGTCTCAAGATACCTAAAAAACAGAAGCAGGATTAGGTGATGAGCCAACAACTAGGTAGCAGCTCAGCTGGATGGCATGCCAGACAGCATGTTTTATGCTGACTTAGCCAACCAAAATAACCAGCCACAGCACTTGTTGGATTTATTATTTTGGCACTGGCTTAAACCAACTAATTTTCTCCCATGTGCAGAAGCCAATAATCAGCCCAACTGCATTTCTGAATTAACATGAAGTGGTCTGATCGACCCAAATGCTTATCAGCCATCCTAAGGTTTCCCCTTGGTGAACGCTGTTGACAAAGCAGCAACTGCTAGCTAAATGACGCTCACACAAATTGTGAAAACTTGGGATCATGACAAACTTGATATAAAAAAATTAATCACACACAAGTTTACTGAATTAATGGTCCAAAGAAAGGAATAAGGCACCAAGGATCCATGTGACAGACTTGTGACTACTACAATGTGCCCTGTTCAAGACATCACCTGCAGTTTCTTGATATCCAATGTGCCCTGGTTAAGACATCAAGAACTCAAGAAATCAAAACTGAGATATTGAACCCATATCATTTAAACTCTAGAGAATAGATGCCCACATTAGACGATGCAAGTTGATTAGAATTATTGGTGGGAAAAAAGCTAGAGGATACCTAAAAATCCTTTGTTGGAAATCGACCTAAATAAAGCTCAATAATAGCAGGAAAAAGGATCCATGTAGTCATCCCCAAATAGCCGAAACTAAGAATGGTGGTTGTTGCATATTCACTGTACCGATACTGATAAAGTATGTTGGTACCAGGCTACCAACATATATTGCATGGTTCGCCTTACCAGTCCGTACCAATGTACCGACCAACTGTCGGTATGGTACATATCGAGCTATACTAAGCATACCAACACATGATACCTGAGAGCATAACAATGTACCGTCAATACCGGTCCCCTATCGGATAGGTACATACCACCCATACTGAGCGGTATACCATGGTACGACGAACCTTGATATATTGTCCTCACTAATATCACTAAACAAATAAAGCATAAGTTGAAGCATCAGATAACTCAATATTATATGAAACATTATCTACAGGCCCGATACAGTCAGTACCCTAAGGTGTTTAAATCCATGAACATAAATGAGTGAATGAGTGACTAGGGCTACAAGTTTAGCTCAACAATCCCAGACAGACTGTACGTGGCTTTTTAATACAGAGATGCTTCGTAATGAGCTCAAATAAACATAACATACATGATCATCGCATGAGCCAAGCAAGAACTTGTCTGCATAATCGATGCCAATGATGCCAGCATTAAAATGAATGTGCCAAGATTGAGGCTGGCTTAATCATGATCAGACCAAACACTACCTTTGGACTGACAACCAATCTGAAATTTAGCTATGCTCAAATATCATCTAGGTTCGATTAACCAAGCTCGTACATGCATTTATTAATTCAGTTTTTTTTTTTTTTTAACGGGCCTGGCTATGATGCTCAAATAATCCTATAATGAATGTGGTTGAAACAAAATGATATATAAGTAACTACAGAATTTCAAAGAGCAACTACTGGGATTATGTTGGGTAATGCCTACATGACCTTAGATAGTGCAAACAGGAGGTCTCCTCGACAAGGCAATCTTTTCGTCACTGCCAATTTCACATATTACACAAAAAAATGGATTTAGACATCAGGTTGTTATGATGAAATCTAAAGATAAATGCAAAGTAGTACAACTTCAAGAATTCTCTCGTTTATCTTTTTGCTTCAGATGAAAACAACATATGCAGATTGTGTTGATTCATTATCAATGAACAAACACCAAGCAAGTAAACAAGCACTGAGAAAGAAGGCTAAGAACTATTAACAAAATTGTTATAGTTCACTAACCTGAGAATATCTAAAACCTCAGCTAGTGCTTTCATTCTAGAAGTGTTGTCCATACAAACACTACTATTATCAGTATTACCAAGCAAGTGCTCCACAACTCTTTTAAGAATGTTCAGAATAACCGTCCAAGAAGAAGAACTAATGCCAAGGAAGACTTTGCAACTAACAGCATGTATCTGCACTGGATATGAACAGCATCAGGGGCGGTAAATTGTAATGGCAGCATGTATAATAAAACAATCTCTGATTAAATACTAAGACACAATGTCAGACCAATAATTATTAATGTCATACCACTTGAAAACCAAATATCACAAAAGAAGAGAAAAAATAGAATTTCAAACACAAAAAAAAGGAAAAATATATAGAATCTAGAACACACCTGATGATAACATTACAAGACATGCAAAGCCTACAACTAGTATCAGCCAAAGATATCATCTTTTCCTTGTTAAAAAGGATATCAGCCTAAAATCGATAGCACATTTACATAACACAATTTTGAATAAAATTCATGGATCAAAAAGGACTAATCATTCCAGAGATTTCACCTTCACGCATTCTAGTACGAAACCATCAGTTCAAAGATCATGGTATAAAGCATGACACATGATGGCCACAGACAGATAAAGCACAGGACAGTCCACGATATAAACTTAATTTCTGAGGTCATAGAATTTTCTATACATAAGTCAGAGAAGAAGAACATCTTAAGAAACTGCTCAGATTCATTACTTACTGTCATTGATGGTACTTCCAGGAACTTAATCTCTGTAGTCAGAGGATTTTCAATCCACCAAATTTTGGTCATAGAAGAATGTATCTACAAAGAGATAATAAACAATTATTTTGCTCTTATTGTTTTTTATTCTTGTTAGAATCTTGGTCTATCTTTCCAAAGAGATTTTAAATTGTAGCTGTCTTTGGTTTCTTTGACTAGGGAGGGGTAGAGTACTTGTTTCCTCAGTGTGAGGATGCTTGTTGATCAAAGCGCCAAGCTCTACTTAGCCAAAATAAAAGTTTATGGAAGAACAAACAAACAAAATTCATCGGGTGCATCATCCTTCTGAATCCAAAAAAAAAAAAAAAAGAATCCTACCAATGGTCTAAAATTCTCAACCCGTATGCATCAGAGCATCTAATTTGATATACTGAACACTAGAATCATGGAGATATAATCAAAGAAAAATCAGCAAGTTGTGCTTTTATCCCAAGCCCCAGTGACTTGGATCACTGTTTCGAATAGCTAGATCATTGAAGGAACAACTTGATGCATCGAGAACGCAAGAAAGCACAAAGAATACCAAATGGCACGTCCACAGCAACACATCATCCACATCTTTGCACACCGAAGCCGCCGACGCCAGCTCAGCGAGCAGAACCAAATCCGAAGTCACCTGAAACCATCAAATCTCGCTCCCTCGGGAACAACTCAAAGATCAAAAAGAAGGGTTCGAGAACGGGATTCCAGCGTCACCTCGTGAGGGGGCAGATCGGTTGCGGCGGCGACCATGGCGTCGGAGGGGTGGGAGAGGATAAGATCGCGGAGGAGAGCGAGCAGGGCGGTGGGAGGGGGCGAGGCCAGGGTTTCGTCTCGGAGGGTGAGGAACGCCGTCCGCCAGCAGCGGACGCCGGATGAGGACGGCGCCATAGCGGGACCCGTTTCCAACCCGGACTTCATTTCTGGGTTTTTAAACGAGCGAGGGGGAACGCCGGATGAAGACGACGACATCGCCGGGCCCAATTCCAAGCCCGAGTTCTTTGGTGGAACGATCCACAGATCCGGCCCTTCCTCTTCGAGTCTGTTGAGGGTATCCATGTAATTTTGGGAAACGTGCAACAATGAAAGGCTGGGAGAGGGAAGTTTCGAGTCTCTTGACACGCATGATTTGAATAAGTTATATGGTGTAATAAAAATAAACCCTATTGTGATGATTATTTTGATGGTGTAATCGGGTATCATATTATGCTGTAATCATTTTAAACATAAAATTTTAGCTATATTAATTAATATCTGATGATATCCAAAATATGAATTAAATCCAAACAAATTGTTCAACAATATAAAAGAAATAGTTATTATGATCAAATGTATATGAATTTCTTATAGATCAAAATATATATTTTTATAGTTTATCCATTGTTACGAGTGAATGTATATGAATTCGATATAGATCAAAACATATATTTTTTTTATAATCGTCAAACGATATTAAGTAATTCTACTCCTTATGTTCATGTTGATGACCAAAGGGAAAAGATGTAAAGGAAGCTGAGAAAGTGAAAGGAGATACGAGATAGACGACGAGAGAGGGCGGCCCAAAGAGAGAAGCAATTACACGAGTGAGGTCACTTTCTTTCTCTTGTCACCCTATTCTCAAACCTATCATACATATTTATATTAAATAAAAAATATTTAAGCAGTTTTAGCTATATTTATAATTTATAAAATTGAATCGGTTTGATTTAATCTGATCCATTCGTATGGATTATCTAACAATCGATCAGGTTAACAAATTCATCTTGGTTTTTAAACATAAGTGACTCGGACGGGTCAATCGTTCAGTTTCCCAATTTTCCGATCCAATCACTCGGTCCGGTTCAGTTTGAATGAATAAGAATTGTGACCTGCCATTTATACGTTGGACGGGCGAGTAATCATTGGCTGGCCCAGACCGGGTTCAACCCCAGCGGCTTAATGGGCGGTCTTTTTGCTCCGATTAGAAAGTATTCGTTATGGACCGGGTTCGTGGGCCTCAGTGTCGTGCGCCAACTAATCATGACCGGGGTCCGCCTTAGAATTACCATGGTGCGCTCTGTGCTGGCTCGAAGTGGGCTCCACATATTGGGTGGGCCCGAAATTTGGGTGGTCAAAAAATCTCGAGTTACCAAATAATACGCTGCTAACTCGGATGATGCGATAAATATGCACAAGACTTGACTCTCGGTAATAGAATTTGAGGAGGTCAGAGAGAGAGAGAGAGAAAGAGAGATGGGCTGTGCACGTGTTAACCGTGGAAAAGCCGACCCAACCTGCGGTGCATGTGTTTCGGAACAGGACAAGTATATATATAGATGTATATGGCGTGCCTAATGATGGGGGCCAGTCCACGCTGGGACCCACGGGCTCCCCTATCCACATCATTGTCTCTCCTTTGTGGGGCCCGTCCCCCACTCACCCCTCCTCCTTCGGATGCCAGTCTTGAGAGAACAGGCCATTTGCTGAAGCTACTTGCTAATTAGGCAAAACTCGGACAAGGCCATGGCGGAGGACAGACAAATGGAGATGTACTTAAGTGGTCATGGCTTTGTGGGTTTCTGCAATGGCTGAAAGCTGAGCTAGGGTAGAAGCATGATGTTAGAAGGTGGAAAGGGGCGGTGGGGACGACGCCAAAAGAAATCTAAAAGGAAAAGGTGATGGATGGATGGATAGAAGGTGTGGGCGGTCCCACACACGCTGGAGTTGGCAGTGGAGGTGGCTGTTCAATTACGTCTCGGCAATGTCCTCCTCTTTAATCGGAGGTGTGCGTAGTACTTGCAAATCCGACTCCTATTTGCTTACATAACCTGATAAACCAATATCATTACCTCTGTCGAGCTTGTCATTCTAAGCTCCCACTTTGTTTGTGGCTGGAGACTGTTCCTAGCCCTCACAGACAACAACAACTCTATTTATCATGTAACGCAGAAACAAAAGCAGAAGAAACTGTTTATGTTCTTCGAGTCAGAGAAGAGGAGAGAGAGATGCGTTATTTCTGATGAGCTCATCAAGTAGGTCATCTTTTGATCCACGCGACTCATTCATAGGTTTCCGTGACACCCATAGAACGCTGTTCGACCATTATTATTATATTTACATGTAATAGATATATACATACTACCAAATATGATATATATATATATATATATATATATATATATATATATATATATATATATATATATATATATAGATGTATATGGCGTGCCTAATGATGGGGGCCAGTCCACGCTGGGACCCACGGGCTCCCCTATCCACATCATTGTCTCTCCTTTGTGGGGCCCGTCCCCCACTCACCCCTCCTCCTTCGGATGCCAGTCTTGAGAGAACAGGCCATTTGCTGAAGCTACTTGCTAATTAGGCAAAACTCGGACAAGGCCATGGCGGAGGACAGACAAATGGAGATGTACTTAAGTGGTCATGGCTTTGTGGGTTTCTGCAATGGCTGAAAGCTGAGCTAGGGTAGAAGCATGATGTTAGAAGGTGGAAAGGGGCGGTGGGGACGACGCCAAAAGAAATCTAAAAGGAAAAGGTGATGGATGGATGGATAGAAGGTGTGGGCGGTCCCACACACGCTGGAGTTGGCAGTGGAGGTGGCTGTTCAATTACGTCTCCGGCAATGTCCTCCTCTTTAATCGGAGGTGTGCGTAGTACTTGCAAATCCGACTCCTATTGCTTACATAACCTGATAAACCAATATCATTACCTCTGTCGAGCTTGTCATTCTAAGCTCCCACTTGTTTGGGCTGGAGACTGTTCCTAGCCCTCACAGACAACAACAACTCTATTTTATCATGAACGCAGAAACAAAAGCAGAAGAAACTGTTTATGTTCTTCGAGTCAGAGAAGAGGAGAGAGAGATGCGTATTTCTGATGAGCTCATCAAGTAGGTCATCTTTGATCCACGCGACTCATTCATAGGTTCTCGTGATCACCCATAGAACGCTGTTCGACCATTATTATTATATACATGTAATCTAGCATTTGCATAGTGGGAAGGTGGGTGAAAGCGGATGAGCCTCACCGAAGCTTTACTTATTATACCCGCTGTCCCCCGTTTCCGTTCTCTGCAACTCTCTCTCTCTCTCTCTCGCTCTCGCCCGTCTCCTCTACATCACCTTCTCGCTCGTCGGCACGCGAGGTGGTTGCAGAGGAGGCTTTTGATCTTTCTCCTACAATTTTTGGGTGGCAGAAGAAAGCCTGAGAGACATGTTATCCATGACCAACACTTGAAAAGTTGCCATCTCCCATTTATTTCTCCACCACTGTTCTCCAGCTGCCTCTTTCTTCCTCTCTTCTCTATCTCTGCTGCGTCTTCTTGTTGGGCTCGGATCATTTCACTTCACGTACTGGCCAATCCGAAGAAAGTTGACAGTATATATATATATATATATATATATATATATATATATATATATATATATATATATATATATATATATATATATATATATATATATATATATATATATATATATATATATATATATATATATATATATATATATATATATATATATATATATATATATATATATATATATATATATATATATATATATATATATATATATATATATATATATATATATATATATATATATATATATATATATATATATATATATATATATATATATATATATATATATATATATATATATATATATATATATATATATATATATATATATATATATATATATATATATATATATATATATATATATATATATATATATATATATATATATATATATATATATATATATATATATATATATATATATATATATATATATATATATATATATATATATATATATATATATATATATATATATATATATATATATATATATATATATATATATAGAGGTTGCAGAGGAGGCTTTTGATCTTTCTCCCTACAATTTTTTGGGTGGCAGAAGAAAGCCTGAGAGACATGTTATCCATGACCAACACTTGAAAAGTTGCCATCTCCCATTTATTTCTCCACCACTGTTCTCCAGCTGCCTCTTTTCTTCCTCTCTTCTCTATCTCTGCTGCGTCTTCTTGTTGGGCTCGGATCATTTCACTTCACGTACTGGCCAATCCGAAGAAAGTTGACGTTGTTGAGTGGTTCAGGTCCCAAGACAGGTTTGATCCTTCTTTGTGCTCCCCTCTGAGAGAAAAGTGCGGGAGAACGAAAGATCCAGATCTTACCTGCATAGATCTCAGTGCCTTCATCGCCGTCTTTCTCCAGGTAATACCTACAGGTGAGCTTTCCATACTGAGAATGTTCAATTTCGTCGATCATGGATATCTGCGTTTCTCCTGTAAGGAAACTAGGTCAGCGAGTTAAGATGCAACTAAAGATCTCCATAGTTTTCTTCCTCCTCTCGTTCTCTTGTCCACTTCGGTGGAGATCTGCATGTCAAGTTAATCATCGCTCACCGCACGCCCTAAGCATCCGCATGAAATCATTTCTTAGAAATGCACCTTGTTCATGCGATCTACAGTCCTCGATCAATGGAATGAGAGATCCATGGCATACAGAAGCGCGAACTTGATCGTTACGAGATCTGCTTCACTTCTTTTCTCGCAAGATGTTGCGACAAACGCTTCAATGGAAGGAGATATTTCATGGGTGGATTAGTGAACTACGTATGAGCTTTGTCCATATATAGGGTGACAACTCCATAGTTCTCTTGAGCTATTCTTGAGGACCTTCATGCGTGATACAAATCATTGCTATATTGCTTTGTTCAGAAACAAAGAGAAATCTCACTAGTGAACCATCGTTCTTTTGTAGGCCACATTGCTTTGTCCATATGTCAGGAGCCTTTTTTATCTTCCTCTTTGAGTGTTCGATGGACCTCAAAACTAAGTTGTGATGAATGTCTAGCGTGTAGAAGGCAACAGATGTGTTGGGAAAACAAAATGAAGAAAATAGTTGAACAAAATGAAGGTCAAAACATATTTTATCTCACTAAACATGCAACTTATCTTCAGGCTTTGATGCTTTTCAAATACTTTTATTCAGAATTGCAAGTTCATTTGATACCATAGGAAAACTAATAAGATTTGCTGTGGCAATCCTTAGCATAAAAAGAAATCTCATCTTTTGTAACAAAAATAAGGTGTTTTCTAACTGTAAGAGGGTTCAACAACTGTCATTCACATATGATGATGGAAGAAATGTTTGACATTACTGAAGCTCGAGAGTTGCATATAATCTCCCTTAAGAGTAGCGCTGATATATGATGGTTTTATGGCATGCATGTATTCCAGGGTGCAGAGAAAAGAAGAACTGACATATAATTACACTTCTGCAGAGAAATCTTTGGTGCAGTGATACTCCATCACAGCAAAGATAATAACTATGCTTATTATCATGACATGGTTTGCAGGACTTGGCGCAACATCACGGCAAGAGTATGAACACCATCTCGCACGTTCCACCGGGCTTTCGGTTCCACCCCACCGATGAAGAACTGGTAGATTACTACCTGAGGAAGAAAGTGGCTGCAAGAAAAATCGACTTAGACGTAATAAAAGATGTGGATTTGTATAAAATCGAACCTTGGGATCTTCAGGGTACATCTCACACAAAACCTCAAGTACTTCTGCTCCTTTCAGACTTGAACTGATCATGTTTACACCATCACATAGAGATCTGTAGGATAGGAGCAGAAGAGCAGAACGAGTGGTACTTCTTTAGCCACAAGGACAAGAAGTATCCAACCGGAACTCGAACTAACCGAGCAACCACAGCTGGATTCTGGAAAGCCACTGGAAGAGACAAGCCGATTTACTCCAAGCATAGATTGGTCGGAATGAGGAAGACTTTGGTCTATTACAAGGGTCGAGCACCAAACGGCCAAAAGTCAGATTGGATCATGCATGAATACCGTCTTGAAACAAGTGAAAATGGACCTCCACAGGCAAGTTTATTCTCATTCAAACTGCACCTTCTCATGTCAAGGACTGATAGAACAACGATGGCTCATGCAGAGCATGCATTCATATCTACTCTAATATTCTTCTTGAAAGTCTGCAAACTAAAACGCCACCATTGCCGTCTTAGCTGAACTCCTTTAAAATCGATAGCCACATATACATATATGTCCTGATATGAACTTTGTTCTTCTTACACAAAACATTTACATCTCATACCAGAATGATTATAATTAGAGAAACCACTTGCAACATACAATTTAATTAATTATACAAGAAATTCTAAGTGGCTTTGGTTGGTTGCATTTTTGACTTAGTTTAGCTTGAATTAAGCAGCTTCATGTTGTGATTCACTCGACTCTTTCATCTGCTACGTTTAGTCTAAAGCGTTTTACTGCAGATTGAAACAATAACCAAGTTCATATTCCCGGCAATTCCTTGATGTTTTTAGTCTTGAAGTGCCATGTCTGAATAGATTCTTGCAAAATTGATCTCTTCTTGCAAGTGATGATTATTCTGCATGACATGGTTTTCTACAATCTTATCGTGATCATATGTGTCCTGTAACTTCATGTTACAGGAAGAGGGTTGGGTTGTGTGCAGGGTGTTCAAGAAACGAGTGCCAACAGCAAGAAAGGCAAGTGATGAATTGCCATGGTACGATGAGCAAGGTTCCTTCATGCAAGACATCGACTCCCCAAAGAGGACCATGCCGCAGCCTGCCATGGAGTATCATCATCACCACCAACTCTATTCCTACAAGAGAGAGATAAAACTGCATTACCGCTCGCCGCATGAAGCTCTTGATCACGAGCTCCCACCAGTGGAGCCCCCCATGATTTTTAGCTACCTGAACCACGGAGACTCCCTACAGCGACTCATCTTCTCGGAGAATGAAGCAGTGCAACCTCGACACCAACTTCAGGCAACCACGACGGACAACAACGATGAAAACGTAAGCCAAGCATCAGACCAAGTGACGGATTGGAGGATTCTCGACAAGTTCGTTGCAGCTCAGCTCAGCCATGATGGCTCAAAGAAACCTATCTACTCGGATGAAGACGACCTTCTTCAAGTTGTCGATGAACAAGAAGTTGCCATGGAGTTCCCGTCGACATCCACGTCGAGCTGCCAAATGTATCCGTGGAAATGAAACATGAATTCTCCTATGTAGCCAGCACGATATGAATCATATATGTGCGAGTGATGATTATGGTTGTGTACATAAGGTACTAGACGATTGCGACGCGGCTGTTCTTCTAGATATTCCTACTTATGAATGAAGCAAAGACTACTAATATGAATGTGTGCCATGATGTTATTTGCTTCGTCAGAAAATTAACTACGATGCATGACATTTGCACCGCAGGAAGTCGCCTGCCGAGGCTCAAATGATCAAAGTCATTTTCTAGAATATGTATAACCAATATGAAATCAATCGCATTCTATCCATTCCATCTATTTTTCTTACGTTGTGCCATCTTTCAATATTACTTAGGAGCTTCTGCATACAGTATCTGTTACCTTAAAACCAAATGTCAGATGTGAAGAGAAAGAACCACTGACATGCAAGAAAAGAAAGAACATGAACCGGTTTTAAAGCTACTGAAAGAGCAATCCATTAATCGTTTCATGGAACAAGGAAGCTTCATGCTTCAGTTCTGCATGTCATTGCATCGAATACAAACACAAACATGAAAAGCTACACGTAAAGGAATTCTAGTCAGAATACTTTTAAGGTTTGCCTTTTTCCAGTTTAAGTACGTATCGATGACGATAAGAGCAACACAGCTTTGTCGCAGATAAAGAGTGTTACAGACAGACCATAACGCCAACACTTACAGAACAACTATCATCATCATAATTTAGAACATAAAACAGATAAATTTGTGACGGTTAAAGGACGAATTAGCAATACTAACCATGTTGTCAGGAACGTACCATGAAGCTTTTGTTCATCCAGTGAATAGTCCAGTTTATATAGATAGCATGACTTCAAGGCTAGCTGTGGATGATGCTCTATGTACTGACTCCATAAGAACTCCAGGAAAATTAGGCTTTGTCTGTAACACTAAAGTTGTAGTAATGATGGTAGGATGCCATACCTGTTCTGCATCTACTGAGGTGCAGGGTATGGATCAAAGCAAAGGTAGACACAAGCATACAACTAAAGCATTCGATGGTCTTTGAAGCAGTTCAGTTCCTACTGAATTCTAGCATGCATCATCCAAACCCTACGGGGAAGAATTAATCGTTGTCCAAAGAAAGATACAGCTGGGAGTTAATAAGCAATTGGCTATGAAGAAGATTGACCATAATGCAATATCTGATGCTCACAGGAAAATACAAGTAAAGGATATCGTCAGATGAACATCTTACTTATCTCAGCTCGACAATTTGGCAGCTTCCTTTGTCACTAAAAAGAATGCTGGTAATATCAAAGTCGAGTCCGAAGAAGCGTCAGCTGCTGGAAACCCTAAGAAACCATAAGAGTATATAGCACGTCAGATCATCTTCCTATGTTTGCTTACCCTTTCAGGGCACCTATGCAGATAACGTCCGAAAACCAAGTGAAGCTGCGTTCCTCGCGAGAGCTACAACACGAGAAGAAGGAGCAGAACACTAGATTTGATCAACGGATTAGTAGAGAGAAAGGAAGCAGCAGTACAAAAATGCCTCCCACCCACTCGGCCTTCAATTTTGTGGACTAGAAGAACCCACCAGGAATCCATGCAGGCAAGCAAAGCTATATCCCCTTCTTCCTTAAAGCAAACTATTTGTCTATATATCACACTGAGAGAGAGAGAGAGAGAGAGAGAGAGAGAGAGAGAGAGAGAGAGAGAGGTGTGAGATCCAAGGTCAAAAAAGGTGGGCTGTTGGGAACCAAGTGGACATGAGATGCATGCAATGTAAAGGCATCGGGACGTGGAAGAATTATTAAGGTGATGTTAGTAAGTGTTGTTTGTAGACGAAGATAACATGATGCCTGCGTGAAAGCTCTCATGTGACCATTCATCATGCTACCACCACCTATCCCCGTCCCTCCTTTCCTTCCACGCCAGTGGCCTGAGACCCACCTTAAGCCCTCCTGACACCCTCTCTATCTAATCTTATCTAATCATCACTTCCTTCCATCTATCCTCTATATATCTATGTAATTACAGAATCCAAACACTGCATTAATCATCCACGCCGACCTTTTCTCTACTTATTTAGTTGGCACTACTCACGGCCAAAAGGATAGGTGACAAAAGCAAAGGAGAGTTGTTCAGATTTAAAAGTAGATCGATAATCGATATAACACTATAACCTACCCATTAGAATAGATGATCGATGGTGGTTCATGCGATGGGTATGTACAGTGTCCATGTAGCTCTATACGTATAGATATCTGCATCCTCACGTTCATGTATACCTGGGATATACTTGTGGAAGCAAAACCCAATAATTATACGCTACAAAGGGAAACGGGTACGTACTTTTACGTGGTACAAACATGTCACTGATGGATGATGGAGATGAAGAGAGGATCCATGATAACTGGTTCATCCCCACACATGACAACTACTGGAAGGAGAGGCCACTAAGGAGACAATGCTTCTGACTCCAGTGATTGATGTCTACCCTCCCTGAGCCAGACAGCATGGGAAGCAAAGCTCATGATGTTGCTTTTAAGGTCCGACACCTCAAGTCCTATATGTATCCAAAGCTTTTTTTTGGACTTATTTCGCTCTGAGCTTTGTTCTTTTTGACTCTTATCCCCGCCTACATTGACTTCCCCATAGCCAATGCATTCTTCTTTTCCTCTGGAAAAAGAGAGAACAAAACATTTGTCACCTCGATGGTTCTAAAAACAGGTGTTATGTTCCTTTGAGGGAAATAATGTATGAATAATTACTGTCTCGATAAAATTGTATTCAAATAGAGGTCATATTTAAGATCAAACTTAGTTCGAGTCCTACTTCAATTCATTTCAAGTTATCGTACTTCAATTAGGAGTTATATTCTAATTAGGAGTCTTCTCCTTTACAACAATAACAACATAACAAATTGATTAGAAACAAAAAAAGAATTATAAACAAGAGTTTATTAGAAAAAAAAAGAAGAAAGGAAGAGACGATAATAAATTGATTGTCTCAAGAAATCTAAACAGTCACTAAAAAATTTTGAGCTTATTGCTTGAGTTGCATGTTTAGGTGTTTCTTTTAAAAAATAATAATATTTTTTTACTTCAAAAACATATCAATCATCTCACAAAATAATAATATTTCTTTTAATTTGCATAAATAAATTTTTATGTTAGCATAAAAACCATATCCAATTTTAAGGCAATCGATAAAAGCCTAATTGTTAAGGTTTCCTTCATCCTTCATATACTCTCACCCAACAACAATAAATCTAAACTATTTTTCGCCATAAAGATTTTGTATGTATTAACTATTATTGATCGAGAAATTAGAAATGTTGCATCTCATAATCTCTTATTTTTCCGGTTTTTATTCTTATTCTTATTCGCTACGTGCCTTTTTTTTATTTATTTTCTTCACGTTCGTGCGTGTTTCTGTTTTGTTTTTGCTTTTTATAGGGAACACTCTGTTGCAGATAGCATTTCCGTGGATAATAAATTCCCTGAAATATTATTGTTTTTGAATAAGAATTATTCCCATGCCGTTGTCCTCCTCGATCGGTGGCTTAGGAGACGGCCCGGTCGTTGGGGGGAGCTCCTCGACGAAGGGAGGAAGACGGTGGGCGAACTCGACGTCGAACTCTCCGCCTACGAACGCCAAGCTCGCTTCCGGATGCACTCACTACTCTTCTGGTCTTAGAACCCTATCTACACTTTTCTCCTTCTCCTTCTTCTTGATTCCTCATTGGACCTTCTCTGCCCTAGTTGATTCCTCTTCGAGGGACACGGACGATCCTTCCGGGTGTTTCGTTTGTTGTTCTGATCACAGAGAGCTTGACCCAGATGAAAGATGTCGGCGGCCTCCGATGTAAACTTTTCGGGCCTGGTTCCCGGGCCCTGGGCTCTAGGCCTCTCCAAGTTTCGGATCCTGTAGCATACGTACACTGCACACGACACCGACGACCATCATCACATAACTAATCGACGGAGAGGAGAGAGCACGATCGCCAGTGTCCCATTCAACCCAACAGGCCCCGCCCCTCCCCCTCCCCCCACCCCTTTCTCGGGAGACGAGACATCTCTGCCACTCCTTTGGCGTTCCTCATTTCCTAGCCTTCATCCACTGACCCAATCCCAAGAGGCGAAGGAGGAGGCGAAGGAAGGAACAGAGAAAGGGGAAAGAAATCCTGAATCCATTGGTTTTTCGTCTCATCTTCTCAGAATTAGTTGTTGATGGCCTCGATCTGAAGGCACAAGCAGAAAAGAGCGACGGAGGATTTCTCGGCATCCAGCCGACGGAGCTCAAATTCCCTTGTAAGCAACCTTTACTTCTCTGATATTGTACTTGTCCTATATTTTTCCGCCGATGGATCAATGCTTGTTTATCTTTTCCTTTCGCGGTTTTGTCCTATATTTTTCCTTTCGTGCGCGCGCGCGCGCGCACACACACACATGTAAAGTTGTCATTTTGCTAACGGGATTTGCCGGCTGGTCATGCGTCGAGAAGTTGAGTTGAAGAAGCAGAGCTCATGTTTCATGCAGCTGACCAACAAGACAGATGAATATGTTGCTTTAAAGGTAATTGTTTTCGTTTTTCTAATCAAATAATTGTCCCTTTCTCATTCTTTTCTTTGTTTTCAGCTGCCATTTCTTCTTGTTTAGTGGTAATCGGAATAATTTATCTATGTTGACATACAAATGTACATTTGCTGATGTTATTATATAGGTTAAAACTACGAACCCGAAGAAATATTGTGTCCGCTCCAATACCAGGATTGTATTGCCTAGGTCCACATGTGATGTCACTGGTAAACCCTGTTTTCTCTCGATCTAGTTGGAGATGTAGATAATTGGTCAGTTCAGAGTGCTCGGTCTTACTGCTTGTCTTTATTTCCTGTGTTTGATGCTTTAGTCACCATGCAAGCACAAAAGGAGGCTCCATCAGACATGCAACGCAATGACAAGTTCCTACTTCAGAGTGTCATAACAGAGCATGGTGCAACGACCTAAGACATAACCTCCGAAATGGTCCCTACCTGTGCTATGTTCATTGGGATGCCTTCGTATTTCTTCTGTTCAATTTTGGTTGGGTGATTATAACTTATACTACTAACCATCAGTTCAATAAACAACCTGGTAAGGTTGTTGATGAGTTCAAGTTGCGGGTCACTTATGTTCCTGCTGATCCTCCCTCACCTGTTCCTGAGGAACCATAAGAAGGATCATCCACATTGGAAAATGGGCTTCATAGTTTACAAACACAGGATTCTGTAAGTGGCTGTCAACTAATTGAGGCCCTTAATATGTCATTCACATTTCCTTGTCCTTTTTTATGTTATGTATACCTGGAGTTATCTTGCTTCGATTAGTTCAATTGACTTCAACAAACTTTCAGGTATCAAGATCTAACGAGCCGTCAAAGGAGAAGTCTTCAGAGGTTACTTCTTCCCTTTATCTGTTCTTGGTCTAACAATTTCACAAAATTCCTGTAAGTGGGTTTTGTCTTGAAAGCCTCTTTGGTTTAATATTTTGCTCCCCTTGTGTGGAAATCAATAATGCTTTCTTAAACTTAGATGTGGAGATTATTAGCACTGGAAGAACTAATTCTGAACAAGTTTGTGACAACCATCCATCTTATCATCCTTAACTTGGTTAATCATCTAATCGTATCTGCAAGTAATATTGCCAATGAAGGCCATTACCCCCGTCAGCTGTCACATTGAAATACTTGGATATGCAATATATGGTGTTTTTATTGCACCATTTTGGTTCATCGAAACTTTATTGATTAACTTATGAAATTAAGATCCCACCATCATCACTAGTATAACTTTTTTGTAACCACCATCTCATCACCACCACCACAGAAATAGTATAACCAATGCTGCTCACACTACGTTGCTACTGCCACCATGACCATCACCATCTGCACCCACACTATTAGCTTGACAACACAACAAATTGATTATTAGAAAAGAATAAAAGATAGTTTCAGGAATAAAGAAACATGTTTTTTCAATTTTTCCACAAAGATATGAAGTCAGAAACAAAGATGAAAATGAAGATGAAACTGTAAAATTCTTTTTTTGAAAAGAAATATGCCCAAATTTTTGTTGAAAATCTTGAAAACAATTTCCCAGATTTGTATAACAGCAACAACAACATCAAAGCCTAAGTCTCAACTATTTGGGGTTCACTAACCTTATACAGTATTGCTCTGGCATGGTAGTTGGACTCCGTATTTATGCAGCTCTGGTTGGCATGCCAACATTGTTGAAGCTTTCAAAGTCTCCCTGAAACTGAACTATGGGCAAATGACAAAGCTTTATTAGCACATATTGACCAATTGTGGTTTAGGAACTAGATGAATGTGGTCAGCTTTTTTGTTAACAGTCTTTTTACAGCAAATGATCTTAAGCGGTGAAACTCAACTCCAGGCAAATGCTGCCATGTCATTTTTAGACAGCTTTATTGGCACATAGTGGACAATTGTGGTTAAGGAACTGGGTGAATATTTTCAACCTGTTTGTTAATGTTCTATTTACAGAAAATGGACTTAAGGGATGAAATCATTACTGAATTTGTGGGGTGATTTGTCTATATTTGGCAATGATGGTTACTTGTGGCAGCTTGCCACTGTAAGACCTAGCTTATTACATTTTCTTCCTCCTCTTGAATTATCTACGCATTATGGAGCAAAAAAGGAATAAGCTGAATTTAGGGGCTCTGATATGTTTAGGTGAACTTTGTCCATCTATTTGTATGAACCTTGATTTGTGAATTGGACCATAGCCACAATGGGATCAGTAAGCTTGGGCTTGAGGAAGGGCTTGTTTTCTCAATACTAGACATGTTAGTTTTGCTAAAATTTACTTGACTCTTTATCTGATTGCTGCATTATGCCTAACATTGTTGCCTGACATTTAATTCTTATTATGAGGCCTCAAGAATGAGCCTTGTACACACTGCTGGTTATTCATGATATTAGTAATTTGATTACCTTTTCTAATATACAGGCATTGGCTATGATTTCAAAGTTGACTGGAGAAACATACTGCCATTCAACGAAACCAGAAAGCTTCGGCAGGAACTGGTACACATTTCAAATCACATACAAATGTATGATACAACTAAAGGCTACTATTTTTGCCATTCATAGTACTTATAAACTGGTAAATAGGTTGTAATGAAAATCTAGTAGATTATGCTGGTGATTGCAACTTTGATGTTTCAATTCTATTTATTGTCTATGTACCTTTCGTATCCAATTTTTATTCTGAACTCATTAAAATGCTGAATGCCTTCATGAATGAGTAAAACCATATACTTTCATTAAAGTATGGAAATACCCAATTCCGTCAGTCTTTTCATCCTGAGGTACAGAATTATATATAAACATATATATATATATATATATATATATATATATATATATATATATATATATAATATTGCATATGGAGAAAAAGACTGCTGTAGTTTGAAATGTACAATTCACGTGTATTTAGTTCTTCATTTTTATCTCTCTAATCTGAACACTAAATCATATCTTGTTCATCTATCATTTGCATCTGTTTCAATATAAAAGGTGTTGTAAGAAACCAGGAATACATTGCAAAAGACTCCGAAAATTCCAGCACAGGAACTATGGTGACACTTCTGTATAGCTTACAACAGTTTAGAATTTCATTTTGATTCTTTCCCTATATTATGAAACTACAATGCAAACGATTTTGATGATTCTTATACCCTTCGGTTGATCCTCTAACATTGATGTATTGGTTTATATCTCAGACCATGATATCGATGAAAGAGACCAGATATTTAGTTTTGCCAAGAGCTCCAGTTTAATTGTGAACATGTTGCAAAAGATTCCTGGTTATTATCATATGATATTGTGGCTCACTCTAATGGCAATTGCAGGATCTGCTGTGGAAAAAACTGCATCGTGGTGGTGTCGATGGTGCTCTTATAGCCTATATCATCAAGAAGTTGTAACACAGAAAGCAAAACCAAACTGGATGAAGTCATAACACGCAAGGTAAAGAACATCGAAGATGATTTTGGAATATGATCTTGAACTTATTTTTCTAGATTGCGGCCTTGTCTTTTCTTCTATATATGAAACTTTGAAGGCAACCTGTAAACGACGCGAAGTATCCGTAACTTTTAGTATATGCTTTATGGAATTTGGTAATAATTGATCTTAATCATTTAATTTCTTGTGAAATACTTGGAATTTTCTTACATCAAGAAAACAATATCTTTGAAATATGAAGAGTCTTCATGACTAGTTGAAAAACGTGCTTAAATTATCACGTTGCTCTCTATGGCTATCTGGACAGCACTATTATTGAAAATAATGTTGGACTTTCTTTTCCGGGAAGCACACGAAGTACAAATTTCTTTGTGGAAGAACAGCAGTTCTCTTAGTTGTCAGGATTGACTTTGGACACAACGTTTGACAACTCGGACGGCTGTCAACATCGATTTCGATCGTAAACTGCTTCCTCATTCACTGGTTTCGCAACGGTAGAAAACTGTCCATAAGCTCTCCCAAGTTTCACCGATACCTTATGCGATTCCTCCACCGAGCCTAAAGGAGCCAATGGACGGACGGACTCGAGAAGAGAGCACAAGGCATGAACTTATTAGTGCTTCGCTTTTACGGTGACTCGGAAAGGTCGGCCTCTGTTGGCGAGAACATAAATAATAGGATGATTTTTCAGAAAATGTGCATATTTTAGATTTTTTTTAAACGATACTTTTTTTTTATTTTTTCTCTCCTGATTTAAAAAATAGCTAAACTGTGTCTCAAAGACTTTCTTTATATCATTATTTTTACCTGTTATAGTATTTTGATCATCACAATAAAGATACTGTGATGCTTGCTTAAAAATACTGTATATAAATCAAACGAAACTAAAATACACTGACAATCATTTGAGATATAATACTATGATTCAAATAGTTATTTATAATAATTTAAGAATAACATCTCCCAAATAGAAATAAAAATTAATTTATTGTATTATTTTGATCATTATAATAAAAATATTATAAAAGATCCAAATGGACTCTTAACCATGATATGCAGTACCGAATGGTATTGTCCGGTACCGGCGATATGTACCGACCGATCCGACGACATATCAATATGTGGAGCATCTGGTACCATCACAATACTAAAGTATAATACCGTAGTAGTACTAGAAAAATATATAAAATTATTCGATATACACTGGTGTATCGTTCAGTACGTCATGGTGTACCGCTCGATACGTCTGTACCGTACCGTATCGAGCCAACGTCGAATCGTCGATACGGTACGGTATTACGAACCAATCATAAGTTTAAAAATATAATATTATATTGTTTTATGAGCGATGACAATCAAAAAGTATAGCTATTTCTTAATAGCGTTTACAGTATTTTTAGTATATTAATAAAAAAACTAGAAGAAGGGGCTTGTGACGTGAACAGCATGAATGGCATAACGAGGGCAAAACCAGGATCAGTGGCTTACGTATCCTATTCTGATACCGCCATGTAAATCTAAAAAGAGGGGTTTTCTATTCATTCTCTCAAAAGCAAATACATAGTAATGATTTCTGTCCCACGAAATCAAAACAAAGTGCGTCGGCAAACGCCGTTATTATTTAACATGTTAATTAATTAGGTGGTGACGTCCAGCGTAGATCTTAAACTCAAATCTCGAGTTGGCGTTGCAGCTCCCAAAGGGTGTCGGCGGAATGCCTGAGACGTGCAGCCTCCTCCTCGCTGAGCTGGATATTGGCGACGCTGAGGACGCCGCTGCGACCGAGCTGGGCAGGCAGGCTGAGGAAGACCTCGTGGTCTTCCGGAATGCCGTAGAATCCCTTGGCGAGCAGAGAGACGGGATGGATGCGGTGCTGATCGCGAAGAAGGGATCGGGCGAGGCTGGCCACCGAGTAACCGATAGCCCAAGATGTGTAGCCTTTGAGGCGGATCACCTCGTACGCGCTCTCCACCACGGCCTTCCTGATCCTCTCTAGCACTCCTTGCTCCATTGCAGCTTTGTCTTTCGTGAGCTGGCTCAGTATGGGCACTCCCCCCACGCTGATGCTGGACCACAGTGCCACGGAGCTGTCACCGTGCTCCCCTACCATGTACGCCTGAGAAATCATTTGCACGCACGAGATGAGTACGAGACAAGTGGGGATAGCAGCAGTGAATGCAAATCGATCGTATACCTGTACATCTTGAGCGTTAACTTCCAGATGCTCAGCCAGAAGGAACTTGAAGCGGGAGGAATCGAGGTTGGTCCCGGATCCGATGACCCGGTTGGGCGGGAATCCTGAGAGCTTCCAAGCAATGTAGGTCAACACGTCCACCGGGTTCGACACCACCAGCAGCAGCGCTCCCGGCGAGTGCTTTGCCACCGGCGGCACGATCTGCCTGAACAGCGCCAGGTTTCTCTGGAGGAGGCTGAGCCGCGTCTCCCCAGGGAGCTGGCGAGCGCCCGCGGTGATGATGCAGATGTCGGAGCCGGCGGTGACGGAGTAGTCGGGAGAGGCGAGGATCTTGGTGTGGGGGAGGAAGGCGGCGGCGTGCTGCAGGTCCAGCATCTCCCCGCGGAGCATGTCGGGCTTGGCGTCGACGAGCGCGAGCTCGTCGGCGAGGTGTTGCGTCAGGATGGTCTGAGCGATGGCCATGCCCACGTTTCCTGCGCCCACCACGGAGATCTTGGTCTGGCGCTTCGTCGGGGAGGGTGGTGCTGCTTCCTGGATCGGCCGGAATAAAGCATGGTGGACGTCGTTGGCGAAGCCGAGCTCGGAGAGGGACGACGCCTTCTTCATCTCAGATCGATAGACGCAGAACCACCACGGAGAGAGAAATCGATCCTTAGGCAAATAGCAGGAGACTATGTGGTTGTGAATGAAAGCAGTCGATCACTCAGGAACTTGTTTGTGATATCTCTCGCCTCCTTCGTGTTGCTTTTATAGAGAGAGAGAGAGAGAGAGAGAGAGAGAGAGAGAGAGAGAGAGTCACCATTCTTAGTCACCGTTGAATGTTCATTAGTGGCTACCGCAGACGCAGTGTGTCTTGGATCCCAAGCAACACCATCTAGATGTTGAAGAGACTACACCAGTGGAACCTTCCATTCCACTGCGTCCGAGAAACGCAGGGAACTTTTGTCTGGTAGAAGGTTTAGCACATGCTCGTAACACCTACGCACGGCCTTCGGTCAGCATATGGAGGCATTCCATCACGCGCAGCGTCGACTGTTTACGACAAATTGACCAGTGGGCTTGAAGGTTGACCGGCCTTACATAGTACATATATATGTACGTATGCGGAGGCCGTAACAATAAGTTAATCGATGTATCAACTAAAAACCATATTGGCATGTAACCAACCGGCAACAAACAACGGAGCCAATAGAATCCAATTTTAGCGGTTTCGTTTCACGCTTCGATTCGTGTGGCAGACGATTGCGCTCCGTTAGCTGGCGTTTCTGACCCGCCAACCAAGTTGGACGAAGGCGGCTCTCACGCCTGTCGGTGGTGCGTCGGCCGACCACCTCAAGACTTTGAGTTGAGGGCCACGTCACCTCTCTCTCCTTTCAACGCGTCATCGGCTCTCCTCAGCGTTCGCAGAAAGCATGAAACAGAACGTATCACGAGCGACCACGTGAAAACCTCGCTGGGTTTCAGCGCTGGTAGGCGTCTCATAAGTACTGCTGCGTGTGTGGGACTTGGGGAAAGTAGCATATAGGCACAGCTTGTGTCCGTTTGAGAAGCATCCGCTTAGATCTCGGATCGTCTTCCTCCTTTCCAATTTCCCGAATCATAAACCGCAGGTGCCGCCACTACAAAACCAGTGAACTCGGAAAACAGGCTATCTTAAAGAATATGGGCCACTGTTCGTCCGATGGAGATGGTGGAAAGACACTTTCTATAAGCCTTGCCAATCTGCACATCGAGTTATAATAACGCCAGGAGCGTGATTCAATTCTCTCTCTATAAAGTGCGTCTAAGAGGAGCTGCGATAGATCATAGATAAAGAAAACCCACACTGATAACCAATCCCTAGCTGTATTCTGCTACCACCCTGTTCATAGCTTCGGCCTGAGAAGATGAAGAAGGTGTCATCTCTCTCGGAGCTCGGCTTCGCCGATGACATACACAGGACCCTGTTCCGCCCCATCCAGCAGGCGGCGCCGCCGTCTCCCACTCAGCGTCGCACCAAGATATCCGTGATCGGTGCCGGGAACGTGGGCATGGCCATCGCCCAGACGATCCTGACGCAGGACCTGACTGACGAGCTGGCGCTGGTGGACGCCAAGCCCGACAAGCTGCAGGGGGAGATGCTGGACCTGCAGCACGCCGCGGCCTTTCTCCCGCGCACCCGGATCCTGGCGTCTCCGGACTACGCGGTGACGGCGAACTCGGATGTCTGCATCATCACGGCCGGCGCTCGGCAGATCCCGGGCGAGACGCGACTGAACCTGCTGCAGCGCAATCTGGCGCTGTTCAAGGAGATCGTGCCGCCGCTGGCGAGGTACTCGCCTGGGACGCTGCTACTGGTGGTGTCGAATCCGGTGGACGTGTTGACGTATATCGCCTGGAAGCTGTCGGGGTTTCCGCCCAACAGGGTGATCGGGTCGGGGACCAACCTGGACTCCTCGCGTTTCCGGTTCCTGCTCGCCGATCACCTGGAAGTCAACGCTCAAGATGTCCAGGTAGGCGAAGAACTCATCGACATTCCATCCATCCATCAGCATTAGCTACCACCGCACGAACGGCTGGATCATACATCTCTTAATGTAATCGATGCAAACGAACAGGCGTACATGGTGGGGGAGCACGGTGACAGTTCGGTGGCGCTGTGGTCAAGCATGAGCGTGGGAGGAGTGCCCATACTGAGCCAACTCACCAACGACAAGGCAGTCATGGAGCAAGGAGTACTGGAGAAGATAAGGAAGGCGGTGGTGGAGAGCGCGTACGAGGTGATCCGCCTCAAGGGCTATACATCCTGGGCCATTGGCTACTCAGCGGCCAACCTCGCCCGATCTCTGCTTCGCGATCAACACCGCATCCATCCCGTCTCTCTGCTCGCCAAGGGATTCTACGGCATCCCCGATGACCGCGAGGTCTTCCTCAGCCTCCCCGCCCAGCTCGGCCGTAGCGGCGTTCTCAGCGTCGCCAATATCCATCTCAGTGACGAGGAGGCTGCCCGCCTTCGACGATCCGCCAACACTCTTTGGGAGCTTCAACAGAAACTTGACCTGTAACTATCGATCGATGACATCTTATCTTCATCGATAATCAATTCACATAGATTGTATCTCCTTTCACCATTTGCAAGTCAACCAATTCCCTGTTATCTCGGAAGGATAAGTAAATTGGGAGATTCCCTTCCATCCCTAATATATCTCATCGAGCCACATAATCTTGTTAGAAAATGCCACAAATACAGGTCGCTGTATCTGATTGAGAACCAGATAGATCATTAAGAAGCTAGCTACTATTTTGGGAGTCAACAGTAATTCTACATTGCAAGGAACACCTCCTTTGGCAAGCATTTTCATGTACATTACAGTAACTCGGACATACTACAACTTATGCATTCTTTGAATGCATTTTACTTCAAAATACTAGCTAATGTTGTTTCGTAATGATAGAATGAACTAACACAAACTTAAATGTGTTAATTCCAGTGAACGCGTCACTTGGAATATTGCTTGAAGCGAAGGAAGTCCATGGAGGAGAGGAAAGAACATAGTCTCCGTCCCCCTTTTCCTGGCCTGCAAGACTCGTACCATGTAAAAAGGTGTCGAGGAGAGGAGACGAGACGAGGGAGGGTTCATTTGAACTCCACTTCAAAGAGAGGTTTTCGTTGTAAACGCAAGGTGATGCGTGTTGCTTTCCGGTTCCAAGTGGAAAAGAGGAAGGAGGCAGGAGAGGCTTGTGAGCCATCACATGGGGTCTGATCTAAACTAAGCATATCTTTACGTGTTGTCCACCCTTCACATCATGGTTTTCCTCTAGAAAGTAAGCACTGGCCCTGTGCATGTCTCCAGTGATTCCTCAATTCTCATGAAAACACAGTACTCGGTCCTTTCTTTTTGGCATGGACAAGGGAACACCCTCCATAGTTCTTGGCCACCACCCTTGTCCCCCTTCCTTGACCTTCTCTTATGAGAGAGAGAGAGAGCAAGTAGGAAAACTGTTTATTGTGATGGCTTGCAATATAAATCATATAATACTAACATGTCAATCACGAAACACTGATGAATCTATCGGTCACTGTTTATCCTAACATCAACACTCACTGCACAGATTGATAGGCGGATAATAAATTGTAGATACCGAGCCACTCACACTATTAAATCATTGACGCTGTTGATGTTGGAGTTCTGTAATCATAGTAAACAAAATAAACTTTCATGAGGAAGAAGAAAAGAGGGCAGAGGCAGTAACAATCGCTGGATCCGAGGGGTACTCTGGTCAGATAACAACGATCAGATAAAGCCGGCCCCGGCGCGACCCATTGCCGTCGGGGGCCATCGAAAGAACAGGCACCAGCCTGGCAGCGTTCCCCTGTCTCCTGGGCCGTCCGATAGGACGCTTCGATCGTCATCCGACGGCTCTGATGAACCGCTTCCCTCTGCTTTCTCGAACATAACTGCCCTACGTTGGCGGGCCCCGGGAATTGATCCTCCGTGATTGGCAAGCGTGCGGTGTTGTCCGGTCCCAATTTGGGGCAAACCCTCAGCGCGCGCAGGCCAAACAAAATAAATAAATAAGCCGGTCCCACCAACTAGATCAAAGATCAGGACCGTCCAATCGATGCAACTTTGTACAAAGATAATTTTCTCCTTTTCTGCATTAATATTTTTTTATTAGATAATCTATTCGAAATAATAAGGGTTAAGTTCGCTAATGAGTTTGATAATTGATCTATTAAGCTCTAATTATTTATTCATATCTAAAATAATCTTATATTTTAAAAAACGTAATATATTAACTATTTCCGTTAAATTTGAGTTAACAAATGTTGAGTAAAATTAAATGCATAGAGCCTCTCACGCGTTGACAACAAGCTCAAGAACTTTTGGATGTCACTCACCAACTCTAGGGCATATGCCACCATATCACCTACCACAATGTTACCTATCATCGCGAACGTCACGTGCTTCGATATCAACGAATGTCACAATACCTTGTAAGTTATCTCCCTTGTGAAACACGACATCATGAAGATGGAGAGCAAGTAGAATGAGTAATTGAGCTTGTAGTCCTCCCGCACCCGTTTACTCTCCATGATCAGCTTGTTGATAAAGAGGAAGTATCGAAGGTCATAATGATGAATGAAGGTGGGGAAGCAAAAGTAGAAAAGGTCGGAGGTAGGGGTGATTGAGAGTTGCACTATCACGTTGTAAGTGTGACGGGTGGGGGCGTATGGGAGGACGAAGTGAGGGGCAATAAGAACGAGGACACCCAAGAGGAGGAAGAGTGACCAAAAGACCACTGTGTGTTTGGCATTGGACTGGTCAACGCATATCCACCTGAGGCGGGACTGGAAGTTCTTGAGCTTGTGAGAGAGGTTGCGTGTGTACGACGTCCTGTTAGGTAACAACGATTCGTTACTTTTACTGGTGATCACTTACACGACGATATCTCCTTTTACTATTGATGGAAGTATTAATTTTTTTTAACTTAAGTTATATATATCATTATATTAATAGTTTATTATGAGTTAATATGTCATATAAGCATTTGTAATGTCTGTTAATTTAGACTTAAAAAGAGGAACTTATATGCTTTATTTTTTAAAATATAAGGATTATTTTAGACATGAGTAAATCATAAAGACTTAGTATGTTACGTAATCCATAACCAAAACCATACGAGTTAAAATGAACCTGAACTCTAAATTATATATGTTATTATATTAATAATTTATTATGAGTTAGTATGTTACGTAATCAAACTATAAAATATGTTAACTTAGATTTGATGGGAAAGACTTATATATTATGTTTTAAAAAATATAAGAATTATTTTACATATGAATAAATTATAAAAACTTAAGATCCATAATCAAAATTATTATTAGCGTTAAAATAGATCTTAACTCAAATAATAATCTATAATTAGCTTTCATCCGCAAGCGTTGAAAAGAATCTACCAAAAGGGCAAATATGTCCTCCTAAACGTTTAAAGATTATTATATGATTTTATAAGGTTTAAATCTCAGTTTCGATATATTAAAAGATTGAGATAAATTAGACAAGATTATTTTTTGTTCTATTAATTTTTATGGATGACCGTAAGATAGAGGGCGAGGAGACGCATTCGACGACCTTTCCCTTGATTCCGAGGTTGCACGCATTCTTCTTCGCAGGAGAGAGAGAGAGGAAGGTATAGTGGATCATTTTTCCGCGGTTCCACCTCACTCTATGTTCTCTCTTCCGTCGCCACCCCGTCGCATCTCGTTCCATGTACCGAGACAGAGAGGCGGAGAAAGCAGCAAGAGGAGAGGAGAGAAGAGAATTGATCTTGGAGGGGAAGACGAGGTAAGAAAAGAGAGATCTTGGAGAGCTTCTGCTCAGGCGGGATTAAAAATGCTGCACTAGTTTCAGCACCCGTCAGCAGAGGAGAGTAGCAGCAGGTTGCAGACAAAGTTCAGGTGGGTACGGGTGCTTGTTGGTGGAGATCGTAGCGGGATTTTTGTTGGTGTCTGTGGAAGTGGCGGATGTGTTGCTGATTGTTCGATGGGAGGAGGGATGCCCCTTTCTCTCCAAGAGAAGGGGGCTCCTCTGCAGGTCTTAGAAGGCGAAGTAGGCCTCTTTTGGTGTGCTTCTTCTTCTGCTACTGTTGCTGATAATAGCAATAGTAATACTAGGTGGAAGGAGAGCGCAGACGACCAGGAAAGGTTGGTGTTGGAGCCGCGGTCGGTTCTGGAAAGCCTGCGGAGCCCCAGCCCGCCAAGCTCCGCCTCCATCCTGTCTCCCACCCGCGGCGGTGGCGGCGGAGGGCCGGCATCCTCCGACGGCTCGGACTCCGCCACTCCACCGGCGGCGGAAGAGGCCCGGAGGGAGGAGGAACTCCTGCCCGTACCTACTGATGAGGAGTGCTCCCTCGGTGGCGTCTGGGAGGCCTTGCTTTTGGAACAGGCCGCCTCTATCGGCCAAGACCAGACCTCTCTCCGGTGGATCATCAGCGAAGCCGACAACACCTCTTCTGTTGGCCATGGTGGCACGCGATCGCATTTCGATCCAGCTCTCGTGTTAGAAGGTGCTTCGGTGTCGGCGGAAGTTATTAATCCTCTTCCGCCGACTTCCTCTGTTCTCTCTGCCATTGGTGCCACCTTTGGGTGTGGAAGTGTGAATCCCAATTCCTGCCTCCCTCCTCCCGCAGCGACTACCCTTCCCGTGCCTCTATCTCCCACACAGCCCAGAGTCCTTTTCCAAGAATCCACGGAGGGGAAGCCATTCCTCTGCCCGAGCCTGCTCTTAGCTCAGCAACAGCAGGCCCGATTCCCGCATCAATCTTCCTTCTTCCTCCCTTTACATCAGTTCGCCGGCCACCATGGGGGTCAGCCACCGCGGCACCTTGGCCCGTCTCCCCGTAGACGCCCTGCCGTCCACCCCTTCCCCATCTCCCGTGCCCCTGAACTCCGCCTCCCCAACCCGCCCCAGCAGCCGGGATTCTCTCAGCAGTTCAACGCATCTGTATGCCACCTTCAACCAGGACCGGCAAAACCCAAATTAGCAAGCGGAGATGAGGCACCCGCAGCTGCGGCAGCCGTGGCACAGGAGCAGCAGGCACTGAGCGACCAGCTCTTCAAGGCGGCCGAGTTGATCGAGGTCGGGAACACCATCAGTGCCCGAGGGATATTGGCGCGGCTCAATCACCAGCTCCCCTTTCCCGTAGGGAAGCCACTCCTGCGGTCCGCCTTCTACTTCAAGGAGGCTCTCCACCTCCTCGCCGGGCATTCCCCCCACCCACCTCCACCTCTTCCGAACCGAATCTCGACGCCGTTGGACGTTGTGCTCAAGCTTGGAACCTACAAGACTTTCTCCGACGTCTCCCCCATCGTCCAATTCGCCATATTCACCTGCATCCAACCCCTCTTGGAGGCGCTTGATGGCGCTAGATGCATCCACATCATCGACTTTGACATTGGGGTCGGCATGCAGTGGTCAGTCTTCATGCAGGAGCTTGCCCAGCGGTGGTCCTCAACAATGGCTGCCACTCCATGCCTGAAAATTTCGGCTTTTACCTCGCCCTGCACCCACCACCCCTTGGAGCTCCATCTGATCCACCAGAACCTGTGCCATTTTGCTGGCAGCCTCAACATCCCCTTCGAATTCAATTTCCTTAGTCTCGACCCCTTCGACCCATCAGTTCTCCTCGGAAGGTGTTCTGCTGTTGATGAGGCCATTGCCATAAACCTCCCCGTAGGTTGCGCAATTCGCCCACCCATCCCAACTCTCATAGATTTCGTGAAGCAGCTCTCCCCGAAGATCTTGGTCTCGGTTGATCATGGATGTGATCGCAGTGACCTGCCCTTTGCTCATCACATCCTCCATGCATTCCAGTCATGCACAGTGCTCCTTGACTCAATTGATGCAGCAGGTGCCAATCAGGATGCAGCTAACAAGTTCGAACAGTTCCTAGTGCAACCAAGGGTCGAAAGTGCTGTTCTAGGCCACCATTGTTTGCCAGAGAAACTGCTGCCTTGGAGAACTCTATTTGTGTCTGCTGGATTTGTGCCTATGCAATTCAGCAACTTCACAGAGATGCAAGCAGAGTGTCTTCTGAAGAGGGTGCTGGTTAGGGGTTTCCACGTGGAGAAGCGCCAATCTTCACTTTCCCTCTGTTGGCAGCATGGGGAACTTATATCAGTGTCGGCATGGAATTGCTGAAGGAACTCTTTTTCTCACAGGCATGTCATCTTGGAATTTTCTTTTGCATCTAACTTGAACTCTATTTAGCTTTGATTCAAAAACTATGTTAGTTCTGGTCAGCAACTTACTCTATCGTCAAATATGACATTACTTGCCAGTGCGTTGCATTGTATCCATTTGACAAAGGCATTTAACAAACTGGAATGTCTTTTATGTGGACATGGATAGTAATGTTACAGTATCTTTGTGGTACAATAGATCGAATGTTCTCTCCTTCATGTGTTATCATGATGCAAAACTAGTTTTTGACTTCAGCAACGCAAACTTTGATCAACTTGCACAGTGTAGATTCCTCAGAATTACCATGCATCGAAGTGCATGTACATTCTAACTCATCTCACATAGATAGGTTATGGAGTGAAGCCGATGTCAGGTCATTTATTTGTCTGAACTACAAATCAGTTGATAACACATGATTTTGGGATATATAACACCTCAGCTACTGAACATGTTTCTGCAACTATTATAGTTGGTGCTTCAGTATATAGCACAAGAATGAACTTGTATTTGCCAAACATAGTGCTCGTAGGTTTTGCAAGAAGCGTCATGCTTATTTTGCTAGTTTCTTCAGAGTAACATCAGACTGCAAATACCTAGCCGTGGTAAGTAAGTTTTCTGTCCAGCTTAAAGAAGTAACACATCATGTCCCTATGTGCCTGTGATGGTCAATTATGTGTGTGATACTTTGAGTGCAACCACACTTTGAGACCAGAGTTGGAAATGCACACAGTTAACACAGAGTGCCTAAATCAATGTAGCAGATGAGTTCCTTTACTCTCCAAACGTCTGTTAGTTACTTTAATCTCTCATTCCTTTGCAGAGCATTTCCGAACGAGTATTCACATGATGTAATGTTGTCTGTGGTCTCTTCCATATGCATATCTAGTATTCACAAGTCTTTTGAGAATGTATTATCAAAATCAATACTACAGAAAAAAATTTAATGTGTAGGTTGGCACTGTCAATTTCTGGGCCAAATTCTTTTCTTCATGTGGTTGTTAAGTGTCACAAATTATTCTTAAAGTTGGATGTGATGTTTAACTGGTTTTAGATACAAAAACTTACAATAAGGTTTCTCAGTATACAGTTTTAATCTTTATCTAAGAAAATTTCTTGGTTATATATAAATTGCATCTGCATCGCATTAATATTTGTTATGTCCATCTATGACTTGTATGTAAAGGGGTGCTTTTCTTGTCCTACTGGAGTGAAAACATTTTGACTACATCTTATAATTCATTAGCTCCTGATGGATGTTTTCTTCCACCAATTACACTCAGGTTTTCTTGTTAGGTTGTCAATGGAAGTACCTTCATCTTACCAAGTGAGATGAAAATTCTACTAAGAAGTAAGCGATTTTTTATCTGCCATGTGATCTGAGCTACCAAATTTTGTTGTGATTTCAGTAATGCTTTCTATCATTATCAGCATGCTTAAAAAATGGACTTTGCTTTATTATGTGTTCTTTCTAAACTTGCATGCAGCTGCATAATTGTTGTATGGTTGTATGGAATGTTAGGATGAAGAGATGAAATCCTAAATCTATGTTTGCCTGTTAATAGTGCATCATCAGCTGATTTGATCTCTTCATCCATTTACAAAGGTTCTCATCAAAAAGACCTTTGTGAATACAACTCCAAATGGTATTGGTACAATTAAAAATTGCAGTAAATTTCTTTTCAATATAGAACTTGTGAACAATCTGTGCTTTATAGAGAACCTCTACAATGCGTGGTAGCCTTTTGCTTTACAGGCGGAATTTTCTGGTCCTCGTGGCTGCGGTGTCAAGCATAAATAATCATTCTTCTTGTGCTTGTGTTGTGCTTAATCTTTAAAGAGTTGCCATGCAATTACATGTGTAGTATTTGAACCGAACTGCTGTTGTTTGTAAAGAAATCTTCATCCTATTGAAATTATCATTTTATTTTCCTCTGGATGTGTGTGTGTGTGTGTGTTTTTTTTTTTTTCATATCCAAAGTGAATTAAGATGGATAATTTCTCTAGAAAATATTCATGTATTTTTTAGAAAATTTCAATTGGTATTACTCTTTTTATTTTTATTTTCAAATAGTATCTTTAATTAAAAAAAATCAAATTATCCCTAAAAAAAAATTTCATTTGTTATAGTGTTTTGATCTGTTACATTATTTTGAACTATTATAGTGTTTTTGGTCATAACAATAAAAACGTGATAAAGCGTACTTAAAAATATTATAAATAAACAAATAAAATCAAAACATATTAGAAACCATTTAATAGACCAATACTATGATTTAAATAAAAATTTATAATAGTTTAGGAACAGTAATATCCAGATGAAAATAAAAAATAGCTTATTACAATGTTTTGATCATCATAATATAAACATTATAAAATCTACTCGAAAATACTATAAATGATTTAAGTATATTCCTAACTTCAACCAAATCTACAAGCATAAAAAGATAATATTGTAATAGTCTATGAGCAATGACAATCAAAGAGGTAAAATATAATATCCCTTATAGTGTTTTTCAATTATGTTTATAATGTTTTAAGTACATCAATAAAAATACTATAAATGAGATTGAAAAATATTGTAAATGAGCTAAATGAAAACACTATAATAGTTTTAAAGTGGTAAAAAAATAAAAAAAATAAATAGAAATTTTTAAAGAGTATTTTAGATTTTTTAAAGAAGAAATATTATTTAAGGAAAAATAAAAAACTAATTAAAAAAATATATATTTATATATTTTTTAAAATCATCCCATTAAGATTGTTTAGTATTCGCATCCTAAATATTATTATGGGTGAATTCTCGAAAAAAATTCTATCTTTAATAAATTTTTGCAAAGCATCTTAACTTAAAAAAATTATGGTAAAATGTCACTTAGGCACGTGAAAAGATCGTTTTATCGTTGTCTCTGTTGACTTTGTTACTATCGTTTTAAGCTCCTACCCATATCTTCTTGCATCACTCTTGCTCTTACGAGTCATGCTCTCTCCTTCCTTGCTCATGGATGACAACGAAGGCGTGCCCCCCAACCATTTGATGATGAGATTACATGGGCCACCCTCCTTTTCTTCCTTACATGTGATTGATGACACAAAGGAGGCCTACTGGATGAACCACCACACCCCTCTCCTTAATGATCAATGTTGAGGGTATGCAAATCGGCCCCTCCCCTTCCTCACTTGTGATCAATGCTGAGGGAGGCTTGCAAGTGACAACGAAGGCGCATGAGCTGCCGCCTCCCTTCCTTGCCCATGGTTGACGACAAGGGGCATGCGAGCGATGACGAGGGCACATAAATCGATGTCGAGGGTGAACTGCCCCCTCTTCTTGTTTGCCCGTGATCGACGAAACCAGTGTTTATCGTCTTTGCACATCATCATGCTTATGTTGCGGGTGACTGGTGATTGTCGGAGGACAGTGGCCAACATGATAGAATGATTTTTTTTAATAAAATATTTCTATAAGATTTTTTTAATTGTGTAAATTTTAAATTTTTTTAAAAAGGAATTCGTCCTATTATCGAACAAAAACAACACGTAAACGACAGCTGGCAGCGGACCCGCCGACCGGATTTTGGCACCTTCTTATTCTACGCTTTTCATTTCCTTCCCTAACCGGAAAATGTCCCGGTTGGACGATCGGTGTGGGGCCCACCGGGACCCGCGCTTCGCTTGGATTGAAATAAAAGGGTAGACAAGGCGGTCGCTTCTCTCTCCTCCTCGTCGCTTCTCTCCAATCATATACCAAGCACAGTCTTCCCTCTCACCTTTCTCATCCTCCGAGAAACCCAAGTGGGGGTTCCCAGCTCGGTCGTCCGCGAATTTTAGGGTTCTCGATCTTACCCTTGAGAAGAAGATAACCAATAGGGAGAGAGATGCGTCCCAGCTTTTGCCGGAGCTGCCTGGCGTTCGCCCTCAAGTTCTTGAACTTCCTACAGACCTTCGTCGGCGTCTCCGTGTTGATCTACTCCATATGGGTGCTCAATTGTTGGCATCGTCACGGGCATCTTGTCCTCGATCTCCGAGACGTTCCCGCCCCCTGGTAAACTGAATGCCCTCTTCTCTGGAACTCCACTGAGCGTCTTCTTTTGATTATTTGTTTTTGTTGGCAAACACAAAAGGTTCGTGTGTGCGTCGATGGGTGTCGGGATCTCCCTGTGTCTGATTTCGCTTACCGGATATGTCGCTGCTGAGGCAGTCAACGGCTGTTGCCTCTGTTTCGTATCCTGCAATTGGTGGGTTTTCATGTTTAGTTCTCCTCAATTTCCTTCTGCAGTGGCATTTTCAATCGGACATAGCTTGAATTCAGTAAGCCACAGTTTTTGGTTTGGTTACTTGATCGCCGAACATTTTTATATATGGAGCTCCTTGTTTAGGTAAATCGCAAATTAATGATTTGTGAAGCCCTTTTTTATATGCCATGAAAGTTGTTTCTTAGTGGACCTTTTTTTATTCTATTCTCATTTCTCGGAAAATAAATGAACTATCAGCTGGTGATACGCTAAATAATTGTAACCGTTGCAGAATTTTATTGGATTCCCAAGGAGACCAACATTATTAGTGACCCACTGAGAAAGGTGACATTGTAGACTTGTAATTTTCACCTTTGCTTCCTGATCTCATTTAAAGTATTGGAAAAATTATAAGCTTGTCAGTTTAGTTATGTGTCTGAGTCGTATTGTATCTGTGTCCATGCTTCATAAGTTTCATCATGACTGCTTTTAATTCCTGGTTTAATATTTCCTCAACTTCATGCAGTTTATTTTCTCCTTCAATATTTACACTGAACTTTGCTCATTCTATATTGATGTATTTTTGGGGAAAATACAGCATGGATTTGAATACAATCTACCTTCAAATTCAACAAAATAAAATCCTGCCTGTGCAAATGCCTTTGAAACAATTTAGTACAGCAGACTTAGTTGCATTGAGCAGCTCATGCATTTTGCCATACTCCATCCTTGTGTAGTTAGTTACTTGACTTCCTTCACTTGCTGCTGTTAGTTATCTTTTGTTCTGAAATCTACCAAAAACCTGATTATATAATTCCATTGCTGTTAGTTGCATTGAGATACTGTTTGAAGTAAATCTTGCTTGTTCATTTCATAACTTTGATTGTGTGAACTAATAAGAAGTAACTAGAAAAACTATATACAAAGGATTGGCTTTCATTTCACGATGCACCTCGGTCGTAGCCATTCTTGGAGACAAGTGTAATTGAAGTCACAGTTCTGGCACTGGCTGTCACCTTTTCTCTTTGCATTATAAGTTTCATGATTGAGCACAATAGTATATGTACATTTATGTGAATGATTTTGCATGACTTCCTTAACATAGATGAATAACAGTATGCGGTTTTATCTACCATACTCATTGTACTAGAAGCAGCTTTGATGGGTGATATTTTGCTAAACAAGCACTGGGAAGAGGTAACTTTCTAGTTTTTGTAGCTAGTCATAGTCATATTTTTAATATAGTAAGAATATTCCATTATAAGACTGTCCAATATGTCATGGTTTACAGGATCTTCCATACGACTCCACTGGAGAACTAAAAAATCTTCTTGAATTTGTAGAAGATAACATGGATATTTTCAAATGGGTTGCTGTGAGTGTGATTGCTATCCAGGCAAGTTTCTCATTAGTATATGTTTTGAATTGTTAGATCCCATTTTGAATGATGGGCAGTTCGTACGTGATTTTTAAGTCACGAATTATCATACTTAATAACTGGGCCAATTTATTATTTTGCGTGATTGATTGTTGATGTTACATTGACACTTATTATGTTTTAGGTTAAGTTAGTTGTCTAGAATTCATTTCAAACTTGAACAAGGACTGATATCTGTTGAAAAATATATTATTTCTTGTCTGCTTTTTTATTTTTAGGTTTACATAAAAATAATACTTGCAACTTCAAGATGCTTCTATTATCCACTATATTTGTGGCTTTTGAGTTTAACCTTTACCTTGCATGAGGCAAGGTTTGTGTGTCGGTATATTTCTTATGAAACCTTAACATCATTTGATTAAGATATTGACTTCAATTTTTTTAGAAGCATATTTATGTTCCATCAGATCATTTTTTTCACAATTGATACATATTCTTCTTTGTTTTATGTATAGGCACTTTGTCTTTTGTTGACACTTATTTTGCGAGCCTTGGTTCAAACCAGAAACGATGCATATGACAGTGATGAAGATTTTGTTGTAATAAGGCGACCACTTCTTCACCCACAGGGTGGCGGCCCCTCTTATGGTACAACCTCCATTGACAACAAAGGAATTCACTCTGACACTTGGAGGTCTAGAATGAGACATAAGGTACTTTGTCAATTTTTGTTTTGATGTGTTAGTCCTCGCCAGATTGATGTCGACCATGTCAGGATTTAAGGTGGATGTTTAGTAATAACAATGTTTGGTTCTAGTGAACTGACTATGCAGTGGTAGCTTCAATAGAGTGTATGAGAGGTAAACAAATTATGTAGCCAGTCTAAGACAGACAAACTTTAATACATATCTTCTATATGAAGAAGATAGGCATGGGTTTCCTATATTATATTATATGTTAATAAGAAGATAGATGATCACACTAATATCATGTGGTATACTATAGGTAATGCATTTAAATGGATAACTATTAAAGAGTCCTGAGAATCTCTAAGGTGATTGATCATAGATAAATTTAGTTGTCGACTATTGCTTGGCTTTCTACAATTGTATAAACCATATCAAGTTCAACGCACTGTAAGGCCTTGAATCACCTGATATATGATGCATGGACACAGATACAAAGATGATTTGGAAAGCAATATTCTCCTTCTGATTCAGCAAGAAAAGTTGAGGGGACATGTAGGACAATAATAACTTGGTAATGGGTAAAGAAGCATGAAGCAGTAAAATCAAGATGTTCCACCTTGCGTATAAATTTTGTCAAGATGTTTGTTTGCCCTTGACAAAAGGAGAGAAAAATCCACTTCTATCTTATGGCCATAGGTTAAACTTAATGGTTCTTTCCAAGTCCACTGATCATTGAAGTATAGAAGTTCATTGCATACTAGCATCTGGCATGATGGTATATACCTATTCAGATCTGCAGCTTCAAATGGTCAGTAGCATGCCTAATGGCTAACTTCCTATTGTTCCTGAATATCTAATAGTTGTGCAGGAGGGCCAATGACCTTAAATATTTTCTTATCATACTGTCTCTTTTTTCTTTTCCTAATATAGGTTCTACTGGAGGCATACATAGAAATGATTCAATAAGGGGGTCAAAAGAAATTTATAAGCAGCAGCTATATTGATTAGACGACATAAAATGGACAAGTGAGCTATAGTCATGGAGAACCCTCTAGAACTTTTGGGTTCCAACATATATGAAATAGTGAAACCGATGGTGCAGCCAATAACTCTGTAAATCATTTAACACTAGAGAATTGAGAGATCTATGTTCTAGTAGATTTATGAATAATGTTTTTTTTTGTGATTGTACATGTTTTGTTTCAAGATTCGCTCGCTGCAGCGACCGCTCCTGCATTGCTTGCGCCTCATCGAATCCAAGTCGCTCCGCTCACTGCACGACCACTCCTGCATTGCTTGCGCCTCATCGAATCCAAGCCACTTGCACTGCAGCAGCATGTCAGCAAGTCTGCGGACGTGATTTAAGCAGCACAAGGCGCAAGTCGCCACGTGCAGCGACCGCTCCTGCATTGCTGAGTGCTGCAATGTGAGTGGCTTGGATTCGGCGAGGCGCAAGCGACTGCGCCTCGCTTGGACACCTCAGTCCAAGTTCATTGCGTCGTCTCAGATATTTCAACCACTCGCACTATCGCTTTTAACCTCGGTAGCATGGAGGGCAGTTGAATTTGGGGGATTTCAGGGGGGGGGTTGGGTGTGTGTGGATGAATCCGTGCGACGCAGGGCTGGATCTCAGTGGATCATGGCAGCAAGGCCACTCTACCACTTACAATGCCCCATTGCGTTCATTAATCAAGAACGAAAGTTGGGGGCTCGAAGACGATCAGATATCGTTTTAGTCTCAACCATAAACGGTGCTGACCAGGGATCGGCGGATGTTGGTTTTAGGACTCCGCCGGCACCTTATGAGAAATCAAAGTCTTTGGGTTCCAGAGAGAGTATGGTCGCAAGGTTGAAACTTAAAGGAATTGATAGAAGGGCACCATCAGGAGTGGAGCCTGCGGCTTAATTTGACTCAACACGTGAGAAATGGATGGAAGAAACAAGAGGATTAAATTTTTCTGAAAATTTTATGAAAGTTAAGCGAATATACCTTTTAAGATGATCATCCTCAGTGTAATGAGAGGTTGGAATGTAGTAATATAATATTACATTAGGAGTAATGGAAATCGTATAGTGGTGCATCAATTGTTGGAGATAAAATGTAGTGTATAGTCGGAGGCATATATGCGGGGCTGTAAACTTATGTGGATTGCAAAAAGCGAGTGCATTATGCAGCAGAAACTTGAAAACACATATTGTAATGAAAAAGAGAGTTCTTGAAGCAACAGATATTTGGAAATGCCTATTGCAAAACAACATCCTTGCTGTTATTGCTATTGATTGATCAACTAACAAATATATTTCAATCAAACAGTGTACAAGATCTTTGTTTCCTATCAAATATAACTGGTCGAAGTTGATATCCTCATCTGAATTATGTTATTAAGGAAGGAATTTTATGGGAACAAGCAACAATACTTTCTTTATCAAGTCCTTGTACTAGAGGATGAACCTTGGCACCATGATAAGGTTGCTTTTTTCGTTTTTTTTTTTTTGGCAACCTAGGTGACCATGGTCAGCATACCTCAAACCTGGTAACACTGCATTGGTGGGAGTTTTGCACGCTTAACCACAATTTTTTGTCAAGCCCTTGTACTAGTTTCCATTGACATATTGTCTGATACGTGCTTCTAAACATCAAACATGTCAGTGACATGAAATAGTAAAAGAAAATATTACAAAGGAAAGGTAGAAATCAATTAAATGTGACTCAGAGATGGTCATAAGACATGCATTGAATTAGTTGATTATGATGCTTCCAATTAGTCTAACATGTGATATGAGCAGGGCTGTGCATAGTTTGAAGTCAGTCTACATGGTTTGGGGTCTGGGTCAGCCTACAGGAAAGAATATCAAATCCAAGTTTCTTGTTTTCACCATCGGCTGCTGTTTTCCTGTATTAACTTGGACATGACAGTTATTAGGTTCTCATATACTATCTTCAGGTTATTATAATCTAGACTTTCAGCCAGCTTAGTTGATAAAGATCTTGATTTGATCGAATCTCACCTTCACCACCTATCCTTACTATTATGAAAACATCTGCTGGTTGTACAAGAAACATAATATGAACCGAAACATCTTTGACTACATGAGGACATACAAGTGTCATCTCAATTTATTCGTGAATTATTTGTAGTGGAGTGTAATACATAGGATATATCAGCTCATGTAGAAAAACCCCCATACATGCATCAGGTAAGTATCTACTTTCGAGTCAACTGCGAATATTTGTGTTTGAAGCAGTTTCTCAGTGATGGTTGTATTCTAATGCATATAGATTGTGTACATTATATGTTCTTGTACATGATACCATTCCAACAAAAAGAAAAATGTGTATTTTTTAGTTCTCTCTTTATGTGTCACCGAGTGGGTATTTGTGTGTATGTTTGGTATCTTTGTATATCTTGAAGATCTACTGTATCCGCATATGCAATAATTGAATCCTCCATGCTTCATACCTTTTTCTCTTACTACTTAATACTTGCTTTATTGTAGTATGGGTTGAACCAAAATGAACTGCCACCCAATGCTGTGGACCTGAAGCCCACAGTGCCATAAGAACATCAACATCGGAAGATAGTGGTTCATCCTGTAAGCAGTTTGATTTGAAACTCGGCATGTGTGTGCAACCAACCATCTGTTAGTAGGTAAAATTGTGGAGTCCCTTGTAACATATCCATTCTCTATGTTGCCCTGGGTATCATGCTGTTAATATCTTGTCGATGTCTCTCACAGTGCTTTGAGAGTGCTTTGATATCTTGTTGCATAACTTTTTTCTGAAGAACAATCAGGCTTCTGGAGACCTTTGCACTTTTATGGGTGTCTCTGCCTGTTGTTGCTTCTCTGGCAACCGTTGAAGGTTAGGTGTCAAGGATTTAACTTCTGCAGCAGCAGCATTATATTCTTGTCTGACTCTTGTTGTGCTCAATGGAACTGTAACCCATTGAGATTATATAGCTTAACAACTGCCACTTTTTGCCTGCTAGCAAATTTGCTTCTGGAGGGGGATGAAGAGATATATATCTCTTTCAGCGGAAAGGTTGGTATCTCTGTGCATTGTTCTACAATTAAGGGAGTTTATCTCCATTGTTTGATCCCATCTTTTAACGCGTGATTATGCAAATACTCCCAAATATGAAATTGGTTTATTTTTTCCCCCTCTTCTGCTTATATACATAGAGCAATATAGTTTTTCCCCCTTAGCCTGGAACTGTGCCACACAATGTTAATGGTTTCTCATTTCCCATAGCAATGCTGTGCAATGTAGCGTTCAAGTCCTAATAGAAAAAAGCTTGTAAATGTATGCTCTACTTTTGGTCAGAAAACTTTCTGTCATCTGAACCCAAATAAAGAAACAATAGGAAACACTATAGAGCATGCATTTTTCAGGAGACTGATTGATTGTTTTGCATGTCAGTTATTATTGGTAATCTTTCAGGTGACAAAGTTTGGGAAGGATCAGCAACATGTCTGGAGGAGTAAAACGTAAAGGAATTTTGATGTAAGTATCATGAACTGAATCTTATAACTAAACATCATAAATTCAGAAAGATTACAAAATTAGAAAGCCTTGAAAAGCACCATCCTGTAATAATGTAGATTTTAATATTCATAGGGCAACATTAGAGGTTTAATTTTACGTTACATGTTACTGTTACAGATTTTGGTGGAGTCTTACCACTCTTTCCAGGTTTTCTGATATAAATCTTACCATTCGTGTCATATCCTTAATTCACTGATCTCTGCCGGCTGCCAATGAGCAAAAGCCTCTCGGCAGGTTCATTCTACTGACACCTTTTTGCCTGTAGCTGAGTATTCTCAGGCTCTGCCTCAGAATATCGATTTCTCTATCCTTTTTGGACGCCTCTTTTGCCATTACTGCTATGTGTGATCTCAGTGTTTCCATTGCTTCCTCCCTGTCTCTTAAATCCTTCTGTAGCTGTTCCATCATGCTTTCTTCAGTTCCCCATCCAAATCTCTCGCCTGCAAAGGAACCAGAACTTAATGAATGTTATGCTCTATACCCAATATTTTTTGAACTGACATCTTTACATAATATAGGTATGAGAAAGAACGCCGCTGCCCTTTCACTTAATGAATGTTATCCTTCAACTTGTATGTTCGAAGCAGAGAGAAAGGTATGGACAAGGCAAAAAGGGCAGCATGGTGATAGTGTCACATGGCATCTTAAACTACAGTTGTGTGGTCCAAAGAAGTGCAGATAAGACAACAGCAATAACTAATTAGTTGACACGTTCATTCATGTTGAACGCAGAGGAGCATATCGAGTTCGTGAGACGAACAATGGAACTACAACATATTATCTGCTTTATTTGTCATAGGTATAAGGTGGAAAGAAGTAGGAGTTCCTGGAATTAGTTGTCGGATATGGTAACAAGATAAATGTTTTTTGATTCTCTCAATTCACTATAGCTGCTGTTGCGGTTCCCAGATAGTCAGTGATACAATCCAGTCAATGGTAACAAAGAAGTTAATGAGTAGTTATTGTGAAGAACAGGGGGAGGTTGGTCGTACGTTCATGTAAATGGACGTTGGACTCTCATAATTGGGTCATACATGGCTTAGCAGAGGAAGACTCAGCAAACATATCACTGATTGCAAAAGAAAATAGGCAAAAAGTTTTGGAAATGATTATTGTTTTGCAAGTTTTGATCCACAAGGCTGCATGGGGACTATTGATGTTTGTTTTGTCTTCTTTCAGCTCTGACGAAGGCCCTAAATAAATGGATACATCAGAAGTACTGACATCAACTTGGTGGTGCTCCTCCAACCACTCTAAAGCACATTGATCCACTGTCGAAACGCATGAACGAAGGTATTGTGTGTGTGTGTGTGTGTGTGTGTGTAGTGTGTTCTATGACAAGGTTACCATGAAAACTATACATAGTTATCACAGAGGACTTAATCTTGCAGACAAATGGCGTAGGGGAATGAATTGGCGGAGACACTCACCTTCACGAGTCCTTTGGATGAGGTCATCGAGCTCGGTCTTTATGGTGAGATAGAGCTGCTTCCACTTGGCGACCGCTTCCTCCCGTCGCGCTTGCTCCTCCTCCATGCACTCCACGAGGAAATGCCGCTCCTTGTCATCCTCGCAGATCTCCAAGCATGGTCTTCTCCTGTCCTCTTTCGACATCTTGCTCAGCATCTTCTTCTTCTCCTCCTCCTCCTCCTGCTTCTTCCTGATCTCTCGCTTCCACTCCTCCTCCTTGGAGGCGAAGTCTGCCAAGCGCTGCTCGTAAGCCCAAGCGTCACGCTCCCTTGCGCGCTTCATCTCTCTGATCTCTTCTTCTAGCACAACAACTCGACCTCTCAGTTCCTCGTTCGACTCATGGCTGTTATTACAGCACCGGCTGATGACGCCACCCATTGCTTGCAGAGGCTTGTGTTTTGCCTGTATCACACGCACTCTCTCTCTCTCTCTCTCTCTCTCTCTTTCTTCGGCTTAGGGGGCTTTCTCTCATTGGATTCCTATATGCGCTGTTCTTAATTTGTGCTGGAGGGGTGGTTACATGGAGATGGTGGGCATGGAGGCGATAGTGATGGGCTGAGAGACATAAATACGATGGAGAGAGAATCTCGTGGAGGAGAGAGAGAGAGAGAGAGAGAGCCTGCACGCTGTACTGGTCTTTGTGCATGCCTTAACAATACCATGATGGTGATAAATGTAGGTGACCAGCGCGTGAAGCTTCGAGCGCTTCATGAGATACAGAATACTTCACTCACTGAATGAATCATCGATAGATAGATAGAGAGAGAGAGAGAGAGAGAGAGAGAGAGAGAGAGAGAGAGCGCAGAATCTATCTGTTTATCTATATTCCTTTTATTTTATTTTTTCTTTTCATCATTCTTCCTTTCTTTTTTCAAAAGAAAAGAACTATATTAACAACCCAAGCTCTGTTCATCAGAAATCAAAAGAGACAATACATTAGGAGGAAAACTAGATCTCCAGATCTGATCAGAATTACAAAACTTAACCTGATTAGCTAACCAATAAGCACAACGATTAACCTTACGAAATCTTATAGTCCTAAAACATCGGTATATCAGTCAAGATAATTCTTTGGAAATGATAGAGAATAATTTAATTTGATTTGAAATTAACTTCAGTTATTGATACTTTTCCGGCTACATTAGGATTTAATTTAATAAGAGATTATATATATATATATATATTCTATATTTATATTTTAACAAGTAAGATGAGCGTTAAAAATGGAAAGAGCTATAAGAGTGAGTGGAACACAAATCAGCTGGTCCACAAATTTACAGCTCTATGTTGATCATCCATGTCGTGGTTTAGCAGTCATTGTTCGATTCAAGTGGATGTACGCAGTAGGCTCCATGTTGTTTTCATTGCCATAATGCCTTGTTGATCTTATTCGCCTTAATGTAGCTGTTGTACAGCGTAGGTTCGGGGCGTCCAAACACCAAATAATGACCAAAAATGTTGCAGCCGGCAACAGATTGGTACATCTGACAACCACACGCCGCAGGATCATCCAAGAGTGTTTAAGTTGTAGAAGAGGGTTACTGGTCGCATGGAACGCCGAATCATACGCACTCCACGTTGGTCCATCGGATGAGCTGTTAAGTTGTCATATGGTAATGGCTGCTGCATTCATGGCCCCCATGGTGGTGCCGTCATCCGTGACGTCAATCAATTTATCTGGTTTCTGCTTCTGACCTCCGTTTTAGGACGTTAACCTCTAAATTGACAAATGCATCTCGCCACCAATAGAATTAACTACCAACATTGCTCGTTGTCTCGTATAATATTTTGAGTTTAGTTAGTAAACTCTTCGTGTAAGATTATAAGTTTAAATCTCATATTCATTCAACAAAAATCACCGTCAATGCTTGAGCCAACATGTCATTATTCTAATATAAAGGCATACAAGTGTCGAAGGTGACTCCAAAGTAGTTCCGAGACGATTTTGAGGTGACTCCGATGTGGCTCCAAGGTGAAAGCGTTGAGCTCTCGATGCATCACTTACATTAAGATCGATATCATGGGAGATTTCTCGGCCCGGTCCCTCCCATACTTAAGTTAATTTGATGTCCTTTTTTGGTATGGATTTTTGTTTGAAAAGAGAGCCCTCGACATAGCACTGGGAATTACCTTTTATACATGACCTTGGAAAAGATAGCCTGTAATCGTTTCAATGTCCCTCTCCTGGTATTTTGTCCACATGGGCGGCAAGAGGGAGATAGCCTCAAACAATCTGTCTTGAACTTTTGTCTACACAGAAAGATGGATAAGGGTGACTTGGACTCTTTTCCTTCCATGATAGTTTCCACATGGTGCTTATGTATCGGATGATGATTCGTAACTAATATATTCCTTATTATTTGTGCCCTCTATCCCCTTGGCGTGCTTTAGGGCTCTTACTAGAGGGGCCCAAAAAGCAATGCTAGTTTATGCAATATAAGAGCATTTGAGATATCCTCTTATAGGTCGGGTTTTCCTGAATAATGCCTTAAGTTGAGGCAGGGGTCGGGTGTCCCGACCTCCACACCTCAAGCAAAGGCAGAGGCGGAGGTTGGGCATCTCGATATCCATGTGGTCGAGTGTCTTAACCTCCACACCTCAGACAATGCTGGGGGTTATGCGTTTTGACCTCCATAGCTCATGTGATGGCAAAGGTTGAACTTTCTGACCATCGCACCTTTGGCGAAGGTGGGGGTTACGCATCCCAACCTTAATGCCTCAAGTGAATGTAAGGGTTGGGTATCTCGACCTCTATGCTTCGTGTGATGGTGGAGGTCAGATTTCCTAACCTCTACACCTTTAACAGAGGTGGGGGTCAAGCATTTCGATCTTGACGTCTCGTTCAATGGTAGAGGTCAGGATTCTCAACCTCTATACCTTTAGCAGAGATGGCATCTCGACCTTCACATCTTGTGTGACGGTGGAGGTCGAGTGTTCACAGTTTGAGTAGAGGTGGGGGTCGGGCATCTCGACCTTCGTGTCTCATGCAAAAGTGGAGGATAGACATCTCGACCTTTGCACCTCTTACAGAAGTAGGGATTGTGCTTCTCGATACCCATGCCTTAGGCGAGGACAGAGGTAGAGGTCGAGAGGCCCAACCTCCTTGCCTCTGCTCGAGTCACAAAGGTCGAGATATCCACCTCCGCTTAAAGCGTGGAGATCGAGATGCCCGACCTCTACCTCCATTAGAGGCATAGAGGTTTAGAAGCCTAACCTATATCGTCGCATGAGCTATGGAGGTTGGGATGCATGACCCTCGCCTTTGCTCGAGGCGTGGAGGTCAAGATGTCCGACCGTCACCTTCGCTAGAGCCGTAGAGGTCAAGAAGCCCAACCTCCACTATCACACGAGACATTAGTCGAGAAAACTTGACCCATGAGAAGAGATTCCAAACGCTCTCATGTCGGATGAACTAAACATCGTATTTCGAGCCTCCCTAACAAGAACATCTAAGCATGCATTGAGAGGGGGGAGGGAACAAATGATAGGGAATATATTAGTAGTCAATCATCATATAATACATAAGCATCACATGGAATATCATGGAAGAAAAAATACTAAGGTCACCCTTGCCCGTTTGCCCTCCTGGATAAAAGTCCAAGATAGATCGTTCGGAGTTATCTCCCTCTTGTTGCTCACGTGAACAAAACATCAAGAGGGACACATTGGAACGGTTATAAGCCATCCCCTCCAATGTCAAGTATAAAAGGTACGTCGGACGACTCTCTTTTCGAGAAAAATTCATACTAAAAAAGATTTCATACTAATTTGAGCGTCAAAAAAATCGAGTCGAAAGATCTCCCTTGACATCGGTATTAGTGTAGATGACGTCTCGATAGTTCAGTACTTTCACCTCGAAGCCACCTTAAATACTCTTATGCCCTTCAATTCGGATTATATCAAATTAAATCAGACATCTACATTGATTTTCCCTAACAATGACAACTAGAAATTTTAAACATCACCGAGAAGAAATTGTGATGAAACAATGTTACATTAGGCTATTAAAACATATGTCTACGCATAGGCCTCATCTGAATAAGATCTCACTATTATCCCTCACATGAATTTCTTGCCGAAAAGGGATAAGAAAAGATTTAAAAAAAAGAGAGAGAAAGGTGGAATATTGGGGGCAGATTTCTTGATAAATATAATATAGCTTAAAACAAACATTCGCTAGAAAGCCACCCATCAAAGCAGCAAATTTCACGAATATGGTAAACACAAAAAGAAGGAAAAAAAAAAGAAGGTACGATTCAAGTTCTCAGTAATGCATGGGAACCCTACAGAAAAACGAAGTGGAATTAAGAGCAACGAAAAGGATCTCCTTGCCAGTTAACAAGGTAAAGGAAAAAAACACAAAACTGAATATTCACGTGAAAAGTATTATATACACACAAACTGAATTCAGATTTGAATAGTGGAGTGTACAAGTGGGTGAACATCAGAGAAGAAATAAATGCTGGAAATAAATATATGGGTTTCGCATGGTGAAGTCTGCACCAGTAATTGCAAGACAATGGGAAAAAGAAAACAGAAGAAAACATAAATTGATTATCACGAATATCACATTATCTTCACAACAGCAGCAAGCAAATCTTCCTGAATATGATGAATGGAAAAAAAAAAAAAAAAAGGAAAAAAAAGGGCAAAAAGCAGCTCGGTTCCGTCATCTCGAAAATAGCTGGGAACTACTAAGATTGCAAGGAGAGGAAGGATCCTTGAGGCAGCTGCAAAATTCTTCTTCATCTGTGGGAAAAGGTGTTGGAAGGGGGTGGTCTGGCTTGATGCCAACCTGAACAAGCTTTTTATTATTAGCATATAAAGGCAACAAGTCATAACAACCATAATTTTTAGTAATGATAAAAACCGTTTTTCTTTTTCTTTTTTTCTTACTAATAAGTACTTATCATCATACATCTTCAAACATATGAAATAGCAATTTTTGAAATGAAGTTAAAAAAAAAGAATCTTAGTAAAAATTATGTAAATATGAAAACCACTTGTGCAAATATATAATTGGAAAGCCAAGTTATCTATGGGTGTGTCCCGTACAACATTAACTGACGCCCATGAAAGAAATAAATTTAGTGGATGGGTAAAGAAAAACAACTCTATAAAGCCAGTGAAAACATAACATCATTAACTAATATCAACTTTGCTCTCCTACCATCAGATTACACTAATATTCAATAAACAGTACGTCACAATATTTTCATTCTATTGCTTTCTCTTCAGAATACAGTTTACTTGGTACTAGGTTTACTAGGTTTACAGTACATTACAATATTGCCAAGTCTGTATGAGTTAGATCAGGTCAATTTATATCAAACTTACACATGCAACACATCAAGAAATTGTTTTTCCGAAGAAAATTAATTGCTTAAGAACTATGCTAGAGATGAGGCCTTTCCAGGATGGGTTCAGGCTATGTTTGCTCCTTATAAGAAGCCCAAAACCTGCACTGGCTGCCATCCAGTTCTAATTCTTCGAACATTAGTGCGGATTAGTGTACACTAAAGCAATATCTTGATCATGAGTGTGCTAAGCAAAAGCAATCATGAGTGGATTGGTTAGAAAATCAAGGTAGGGGGATCAGCATGGGGTGTAGTCCAAGTTTTATAATGCAGATTAGTGTCCACTAAAGACAAATATCAGGATACATGCAAGTTACATGGCAGTATGGATGCTAATCTTCCAGACAAACACTCCTACAAGTGAATTGAAGAAATTTTTTTATCATGGGATACAAAAACAAAACCACATAATTCTTATTTCTCTCAGCTGATCCCTTCTTTTTAACAAATTTGGATCCTTTTAGAAAATTTTGTCAACAGACAAAGGCTGCTTGATAGAGACTTTCCTACTCTATTTGGTTTTCAAATTCCACTGTAACTCAACGCTTAGAAATTATGACAAATATCCATACAAATGCCAAAAAGGTATAATTAAACTCAAATTAGACTCAATTTAGACAATACTAGGTTATATCACTAGGTGAACACCCATTTGATATTTAAGGCTAACAAGCAATCAAGTATTTCATCCCTCCCACTTGAAAAGAAAACAAAAACAAAAAAAAGAAGAGGTCGATGGGCAGTGGATGGGGATACAGCAGATGACCAACCTTGTCAATATTAGTGTGAGCAGGGGTTTCATACCGAGCCACTGTAACAGCTAATCCAGAGCCATCAGAAAGCTCAAAAACTGACTGTATTTTTCTGCACAAGCACATAAAGTAAGTTGGAAAGAATCACTTTTAATTCTTGCACTCATTCAAGTAATTACCCTTTTCCAAAAGTAGGTTCCCCATATAACACTGCCCTTCTATTGTCCTTTAGTGCTCCAGCTAATATTTCACTTGCGCTTGCAGTTCCTTTGTTCACCTAATATATTCAGTAAAGAAGACAGCACACTCATCAACAGAAAAGAAAATTTTAACAAATCCTTGATTTCCAATAAAGCTGAAAAAAGATGACCAACGCTTTAACATATAATCAAAGAACACTCTACTGGTAAAAACATATACATGTAGGTAGAAAATAGGGAAACATAGGAGCATATAACATCCTGCGAAACCAAACTGCAGTGCTGCAGAATACTATAATTTAATGTTATGGGGTTTCACTAACAAAAATGAAAACATCTGTGGAGACAAAGTGTATAAGTGGTTTCCTAGTTCTACATTGAAGTGATCACAAAGATACAGGTGACAGCATATTTGATTTGAACATGATCCTGAAGCATCCAGACAGTTATCTCTAGGAAATATGATGTGTGTAATCATAGTGCAATAATGACAACTCTAAGACTGGGACAAATATATCCATTGCATTTCAGTATTTGACAAGGGTGATATATCAAAATAATTATATTAACTACACAAATTCTCAGTTTATATGGTCCACTATCAATTTTGCAACACTTGCTCTCATTGTGCAGTATAATACAATCCAACTATTAACAAAGATCTCAGGAGAGAATCACATGAAACCATTTAAAATTTAGATGTGTAGAGAGATCAGATCATACCAGCACAGTTAACGGTTCAGATGCTGCAACAGTATTGCTTCCATCAGCCTCATAAATATCTCGAACACCACGGTTATCACATATATACACAATAACACCTTTGTCCAACCTAAAGAGCAACAAGTACCAAAAAAAAAAGCTAGCAACATTTGATGGTTAAATGCACTTGGTATCCACACAAAAAAAGGTGTATATCTTAACAATCTTTCATCTACTTTATCAATAATAATAGTGATTAAATAGAGAACAATAAGAGGAAGAGATAGAGTCCAGACTCCAGTATGCAGCATAACATGACAGATAATTAAAACTTTCCATCTCTGCCTTAGGAAGTCCGCATGCAACCAGCATGCACAAAATGTGATAAAATATTCTAGATAAATCTAATTCATGAGATGAAAAAATGGAAAAAAAGAATTGTAATATCCATTCCTAATCAGAATCATTCATTTATTATCTTCATTGCTTGGAATCATATAAGACAAATAGAGTCCTACTTGGTGGTATAAGGTTGATTAACATCATAGTTTTGAAAATCAGTCATTGCTAATCAGACTGGATCTAAGATCAGACATAGCCGACCCTAAACAGCACCAAAGATTTTGGTGTCTATTATTCTCAATCAGCTAGCACAATATTATAAAATAGCATATACAATAACTAAATGGTAGCATATTATAAAACCATAAAACAGTGCATATATGAAATTAAAATTTTACAAGAATACCACATCATCAAAATTTTGAAAGTGGTGATAAAAAAATAAGAATGTTAGCTTCAAACTTAAAATTTTCAATTTCAGTGTATTAATTTAAAAAGTTGAACCAATGAAACCCAGTCCTCGAATCTGTATCATCCAATCCAACTGATCTGATCCCATGGATGACTTCCTGTTACCAATTGCAGCTTCTAAAGCCTTGTTTGGCATAAAAATAGAGTTCATGACAAGGCTTTTTTTTTCCTTTAATAGGCTGCTAAAGGAAAACTATAAACAAGACAATGGAGAAGAATAATGAGACCAATTATATTTATGTCAAGTTCACAACCAATTTGAAAACCACTTCTTCTTCACCTATTTGTTACCAGTAAAATCAGGGAAGAGATTTTTCAAGTCCTGCAGTTTCACTAGAGCTAATCTACCAATAAACCGGGAATATAGATGGTTATCCACTGATTATGTGAGTAAAAACTTGATTGCTGGCATTAAAAAACATATGCTAATATGCTAATTGCATGAAGAGAAATAAAAGGTTGTTCAAGCAATTTATTTTTCCTCTGATTACATCATCTCTAAGATTCTTGATTCAGTAAAGGGTTAATTTTCTTTTGTTGCATTCTGAGGCAACTATCATGAGACGTTGAAATCTACTTGGAGCTTTCTGTCAATGCTGTGTCTGGAAGACTACAGTGTATTGGATTATGAGTGTCTCTTTCTTTAGAAGTATGGAGTTTTGCTTCTACTTTTCTGCTGTAATTTACAAGAGATTCTGGAACATAGTAGTTTGTGAATATGTTTTGGTCCTTTGCAGCATTTTTCTGGATGGGGCTGGTGGATGTTGGTTCGCTTTATTTCTTTAAATTTATTGGTTTTAATTGTTTCTGGTTGGTAGCTGGGCCTTGAATGGCAGTTTTTTTGTTTGTTAGTTGCAATGTACATCTGTAATGTGTGTATTTTGCATTGTTCTAGGAGGATATGAACCCAATCTGGGACTCTTTGTTTGTATTGTATTTTAAAATTTGTAAGACAATAAAAGGTTAGAAAAAGAGGCCTTACATATATTCAATTAAGTAGTATTTTCTGTAGCTGAAATGAACTATTATAACAAAAAATCTACATCTGCTGCAGATACAAGACTATGTGCGTTCATAAATGGTTTGGCGATTTTTTTAAAATAAAGCCTAATATTTTAAGGAATAAGCTATATGAAGAAGATTACCAAATTTTTGCAATCTCAATTCCTTCTGGGAAAAGGCCACCACTGTACAAAAGAAGGCGTATCAAAATCCAGAAGTTTTCCAAAGATTATCAATATTTCCTACAAAGGATTACCTATTGTTTCGGAGATCCAACACAAAGGCGTTCACACCATTGCTTCTTAAAGTTTCTATGGCATCCTTGACTGCTCCTGTACACAAAATATTCGAAGACACATATATATATCACATAATAATTCAAGTTTAGAAGATTGCACAAGAATAATACACATGTGATCTGTCAAATAGTAAATAATTAATTAATATAAGATTTTAAAAGAATGAAGACAATTGTTTATCATGTGGACAAATACAGATGCATCATTTGGGCTTAGCCTCTTAAAGGATATTTCATCCGTTAATATCATTGGCAGTATCCAGAGAAGAAGACATGTTGGAAACCACCATAAACATAAGGGAAACATAAAAATGCATATCTTCAAGTTGAGTAGCTTTTCATTGTTTTAAATAACTTAACAAAATTATGATAAACTGAGGGACACAATGATGATAATTTAAGCCTATTAATCTCCACAACATGGAAACGGCAGATAATTGCTCCTGTTTATCATGGTTTTGTTAATGTTTTCTCTAAATCCCAGTGTTCCTTGGGGCGATTCTGCTCATTAAGTGCTGCCTTTTTCTTTCACAAGAAATTTCAGTCTTCATGATATGATGGAGGTCAAACTCCCAATCCATGAGCCTGATTTATATCACTGATAAGGAAGGGTTCCTTGTACATAAACTAAGGTGAATAAGGGAGTGGCTCTTTCTCTTGCTAAATGTTGCTTCGACCACAATCACCGTTCGGCAGATTGTAGTGTAGAATTAAGAAGGGGATTATAAAAACAAATCATATCTCAAATTGGATAAATTTTATCAATGAAGCTCACTGTCTCATTTTAAAATTTTATTTCAGAAGATGATTAGATGAGAATAAATACAATGTAAACAGCAAAATATATATATAGAGACCTAAGATACAGATTGTTGTGTACAGCGAAAAGAAAAAATAACATCATGTCTGAATATTTAAAAGGCATAAGAGACTTTAGGATGTCTAAAGTTTGGTTGCGAGATACACAGTGAAACTTTTGACATGCCAAACTTCTCCACTTGTTGGAAAATTTGTTATGGCACATAAGGTATTAATAGGTGCTGATAAAAGTTGACTATGGTAATTTGGTAAAATCATCACATGCTGGAACCACAACTACATATTGTTTGGTACTATCTGATATATTACGTTATCAGCATTAAACAGTCTACAATCTCTCGATAATCAACATCTGTGTGAAGGCAAAAGAATGGACTTATCTAGCAACTTGAGTAAATAATCATTAGGTAATTTGGATTTAAATTTTTTGAGCCATGTTGCAGGCACACCATATGAACTGTTTGGGTCATGACAAATGATATCAAAACATTACCACTCAGGCATGTGGTTCAAGCCAGGATTTAATGTGCATCATGGTGAAACCCTCATCTAGTTGTGAGACAGCATCAAGTACATTGGTAGCAATATGGTAAATTATTATTGCCCCAAATATAGGAGGGCTTTTCTTAGGGCCCTAATTAATTGACTATGTTGTCAATGTATATTTAATAGACTCTTTCGGTAAGCAACACCTTGCAGCAACAACAACAACATCAGAGCCAGCTCAGATAAAACATCAACATATAGACAATGCAATAGATAAATGACAGACACAAACTCAAGATGATGTTCAAGTAAAAATGAAATTTCCTGAATGGCTATAAAGCAAAAGGTGGTGTTCAAACCATTAGATTTCCTTTTTTTCCAAATTGATGCCACATTTGGTATATTGACAGTTGACATGGTACTTATCCTCAGAGAGTGTACTAATTTTTTCAAGCATGCAATTTATGTTGAACTTATTGCGGATAAGGAATGACTGGACCAGTTCATTCAGATATGTAATTATGAGAATATAAATACTAACCCGAGGCATTTTGATTAAAGGATGTCAGTTTTATGTACCCAATCCTGGATTTCTCTGCTCCTGATCTTGTAATCTCACACAGCCTTGTCTTGACCGGGTTGAATGTAACTTTTTCACGCCTAGCCATAATTCTTAAATATAAGCAAAAACTAGACAAACATAGGATTTCTGGAAGGCCCAAATAAAACAAATATGTATGCATTAACTAAGGACCACAAATCTAAGAATAGTACAGCTCATAAGATTCATCAGACCTAAATATGAAATAATCAATTATGATATGCGCATATATTACCTCAGGACCACGTCCTTAATCTCAGGTCCACTGTGAATGACTAATTTTACTGAGCTTCCTTCAGTTCCCCTGCATAATATTTGTACATTAGAAAATCAACCAAATAAGACAATTGGAGTACTATGTACTAACAACTAATCAATGAACTGGAGAACATATCAAGGTTTAGAAGCCAGAGAAATAGAAATCGACTTAATAACAGATTTACAGGTTACTTGACAAAATCCAAGGAGGTGGTATAAACAAGGATTTAATGAGATAAAACATTAAAAGACCTATGCAAACTCTTCACAATGTAACTCGACAATTCAATTTTCTTATGGCCATGAAATTGACAATAAGCAAAATGCACTCATCCATGTCAATTAAAGTTTAAAAAGTGTTTCTACGAAAAATTTGAATAACTCAGCACAGTTTACTTGAAGCTCAACAGAATAAAAAATTGCAAACTGTTATTGCAAAAATGTGACAACATATTCCACAAGATCTTGTCAAGCTTAACATAACTGTAACTAAGATACTTACTGTAGTCGCTCAGCAGCATCATATATATCCATGTCTTCTGTACTTTCATCATCAATTGCCAAGATGATATCCCCAGATACAATGCCAGCTTTGTCAGCAGGACCTCCTGGAGCTGATGAGACAACGACAAGCCCTGTAGGCGATCCATTGAGAACTAAAGGATAGCCGATTGACAGTCCTACACCAGTAAGAGCACCTTGTGTGCCAGACTGCCTTCATATTTACATCTCAGAATTAGACCAAGAACATGTTTGAACTTCAATATCAATAACAATTTTGATAGTTTGTATACTTCTGCACAAAAAGTCATACCCGCAAACTCTTGAACTTCTCAGGTTCCAGAAAGCGGGTAAAAGGATCATCCAGTGTTGAAAGCATTTTCTTTATTGCCCTATCTGAAAAAGAGTATGAAATGGCTTTCACAAAAAACCAAACCAAATTAACTCACACCAATGAAGCAACAAATCTGTTGTTATACATTCGAACTTGTACGAATTTCATAATCAACCAATAGCTTGCTTTAAATAAGAGCATAGTCACCAAATAGAAGCATGCATTAAATTTGAAGGAGTGATCTCCATGCTAGATATTTTTTCCTATCAGTGTCTTATTGAAAGCTTAAGCTTCAGCTGGCATTTTCTAAAGCTCATCAACTATCTTTGTATTTCCTTGTAAAAGTGATACTCTGTTTTCCTTTTTGAGCAAATTGACTTGATGCTGCAGTTAAAATAGCATTTCATGCATATCTAGATACATAATATGACTAGCAATGTCGATTAACACAATGAACAGTTAGTATTTTGTTAACTTTCAAGAAAACATGTTCCACGCATCATTAATTTGTGCAGTTTATGACAGCTATTGTGTTTCTAGAGTAAATATGATAAAGTCTAAAAATGTGAGGACAACTTAGAATGATTCAAAAAAAGAACCAACATAACACTACATGTTTCCTCCCGTGTATTCATTGGTTCATTGCGAAGTGCATTTTCTCGATAACGAAACCAACTTTGCCCGTTGAAGCTTTTATCTACGTATGCACGATCCACTGTCCTCCATGCCTCAAGAAAAAGGAGATTTTCTTCAGTAAGTGCCCCTGCAATAAAGCCATGTACAAGGATTATCAACAAATTCACACTTGTGATGCATCACTAAGTGGGGATAAATTGACCAAATACTCACATGCAGGTGACTTATTGATAGTTACTGACAATGTTATCACAAGCATCGCAATGATGACCACGCGAGTGAAAAAAATGCAGATATTGTGCTTCAATTCCTTTTTCCGACTTATTAGCGTTTGAATCTTGGCATGGACTCCCACGAGATTGCCAAAGCTGAATGGTGATGGTACATACCAAACATGTATTTTCTTGAGTCCCCATGATGTCTGTAGAATGGAGCTAGATAACAAAGTTTCACCAGCACCTCTTATGGTTTTATAGAATTTTGTTCTTCTCTTAGAGCCAAAGGTTGCACATTGAAGTGGGACAGCAAAATTGCCAACATTGACACTCTGGGCTTTAAGTTTCCACAGAACCTGAAAAAGAGGCATATAAAAAATGCAACACCATAGAGAAATGTAGGATAGAAGAGACATTAAGTTGCATATGTAGAAAAGAATAGTCCTATTTAAAGTTGATTTACACATAGTGTCGCAAATCGAAAACTTAGCAACTCGTTTTTCATATATGGAAAGTTAAGAAACAAGATTGAAAAGAAAACTTTACGGTCTATGATAATCTTGATTGCTTTTTTCCACTGAGAAATCTATTGTTCTTTTCTTTCTTTTGTCTTCTGTTGTGTGTGTGTGTGTGCGCGTGTAAGCTTATTCGTATGCATGACAATAATATTAATTGGACAGTTTAAGAAATATTTTATAAAATATTCAAGAAATTGCAAAGGAAATGGAAGGTTTGCGATAGTCTTGACTCTTGAAAACTTAATCTAGTATGCTATTGGCCTCCAGCAAATCTATTTACCTCTGACCCTAAAGCACGACCATAGTACATCCGTTGATCTTGGTAGGATTTGATGGATTTCCTCATCCAATCTCTTGATAAATCCTAGTTTAAGTAGCCGAATCTGGTTAGAAAGGATCGCCGTGTGCTTGTAAAGGCGGAAATTCTAAGTTTTTAATCAAAACTTTCTCCGGTCCATTATAGACCGCAACGAGATCTTTCTTCTCCTTAATATTGAAACTAGAACGCCCATGAGAGACTCGGAAACCAAAGACCTAACGAAAGGAAGCAGCGGAAGAAGTAACAAAAGAAAACATGTAGTTGCCTTGCTTACAAGGGGACAACCGGGAGGATTTCGGACGGGGAAAGAATGACGGTGGTGATGGGGGTTAGCGTTCTTCTTCTTGCTGATATTGATCCGAGCGCCGCAGACTGCGAGAAGAAGCGAACGAGAAGCGAAGGTAGAAGAAGAGGAGGACGCGACGTTGGCCCCCATAGCTGAAAATAGAATTGCAAAGGATAAAAGAGACTTGGTTTATGGATATCTTGTTTCGGATGATGGATGGGGATATCGGTTCATTCCGGGCCCCAACTGAGCCCTTGCCGCTCGCCCGCTCGCTCGACGCGTAGAAAGAAGCCACCAATTATGATAAAGCTATCGGTGTTTTTTCTCTTCCTCTTCTTCATCCATGTATTGTGGGACTGGCATTTAGGCAATAGCACATGGCTCATTCGACAAGTATTGTGGAACCGAGGCTTCCTGATTTGAGTATTTCATTTATTGTTTAAGAATTTTATGATCAAGTATATCACATTTAGTTAGTGCCTGCGGACTCATACATAATAGATGAATCGAGTATTAATGCAAACAAGAAGTCTGATGGAACGACGCTCTAGTGCCATGCCACCGGAGAAGTGCAACAAATTCCTCGAGCATGAATCGATCGGTAGTCCTCTTTACAACTCTTAACGATATCCAAGAGGAGTTCGCTAGAGGCATCGAAAGCTTCTACATAAGAAATTGCTTAAATGCTTCAGCAAAACCTCAACGGACTATTTCCTGTTTTGCCTTTTATTTGCGTCTCTTAGAAAACAAAGCTTCTCAGAGAAAACTTTATATAAGCACAATGCAAGCTATTCCTTCAGCCTTTGTTCGAAAGCCAATTCAAGAATGGACTATCTCTATCATCAACACTAATTAATTAATAGAAGAACAACAAAGCATTAAATTTTTAACTAAGCTAAAGAATCCAATTCATAAGATATCATCACATATGCTTCTAAACAGGAAAAAGTACCCTAGACAAGCAAAATCTCAGATTTGCTGCAGATCGAAGAGTATCATGAACTAGTAAAAAGTGATCCATCGATGCACGAACAAAGTATTAACTGAATGGGAAATATGCCAATAGCAAAAATTTTAGGAAAATGTGTTCTCTTATTCTCCCCTACTTGAATAGGTTAGGACGGGAGGCTTTGTAAGTAGTCTTCAACTTTCTGGAAGGGGGCCTGACCTTCTTGAAGACAAGAGGGAATTTGATCTTAGAATCATGGAATTGCTTGGTGCTCTCACGCTTACAGAGCTTGGAAGGAATGGTTGCCGTCTTAATAATCTGGATGCAGTGGCACCTGACTCGGTGGCGTGATGCCATCTCATTGTACATCTGCTCCACAGAGCCATTCAGTGTAGTGTCCCTGTACTCCTTGTACATGTTGTGGTAACCTGTTCTGCTCTGATACCGCAGCCAGATACCATAGTTCTTGATCTTTGTTGGCTTCCTCTCAAATATCTGATAAAACACAGCATAAGATCAGCTCCTTGGTTTGTACATCATAGGCAGACAAATAGAATTAGCATCCTAAAAAGCACTGTTTTGGTTGTATGAAACTGCATTTCAGACCAAATTGCCGCTCAAGGGCTTGGATGAGTGCAGGCAGTTGCCCGATTACAAGAGGTATCTTTATATTCTTTAGACAACGCTTAATATATACAGACACGACAGGTTATTCTATGGTGGAGACGAAATAATTTTGGATCCTTAACAAAGTGTTATATACACAATGTAACTTGCTGCTGATTATAATTTATCACACAGTGAAATGCATTTGTGGAAAATGAGTTACTTCTGCATAATCATTAAAATATAACCATCTTGGTCCCAAAACAATTGTTTTGTTACACATCTAACTCATGTTGTTTGTTTGTACTACCCCCTGACATACATTTCTGTAGATAGAATCAAACCTGCATCAATCTCAATGAGTTTCAAAATCATTTGACAAAAATCCTTGTCCACATGAATGTCACGTCTTAATACTTAACCAGAAAGTCCTCTTCACTGATTAAAATTTGGATGTACCTTGATAAAATTATCTCATGGAGTCAAATATCTCTGTAAACCTAACAATTTATGGAATTCAAAATTGTTTAATCATATGTTATTAAGTGAATAACTATCCTAGATATTTCTAAATGTCATGACTTCAGCAATTAGAAATGTCTATATTTGCTTAACATTAGTTGGTAAATTTATGTTGTCATGTAGAAGTTCACGGTTGTAATCTCAGGGAGCCAATATGTACTTCATAAACATTTCAATCTATTAGTCCATTTAAATTGGCATGTCATTCCTCAGTGCATCATTTGACAGCCCAACTTAGGCTGTTTTTGAGCTGTCACCACCCACAAGGACTGCCCAGATTATTTGACAGCCGACCGAAATGAGGAAGATTCAATCTTTTAGAAACCCATGATAAAATCACATGACAAGGAGCACGACATAGAAGATGCCAGCCTCGCCATCTGCAAACCTTACCATGGACATGTGTGTTGAACCAAAATTTCTTAGGCAGTATAAAACTAATACAACTCGCACTTTAAACACACATCAGAGTCTGCCACAAATACTCCGTTTAAAAGTTCAGAATTTAATAATACCATAATTTAATGCCTACCATAACCAAATACATGAAACATTCACTGACCAAACTTACAATATTTTAAATCCATGTCCAAGAATCATTCATATGTGTGACCTATTGTGTTTACTAGTCAAATGAGAAAAGGCAGTAGCCTCTGTGATAATAAAGAAACCCATTGAGATTATATCATCATGTACAGATTATTCCTGATATCAGCATAATAGTCTAACAGAAAGCATCCCTCTTGATTAGTTAGAGTAGACTAAAGAGGTGCCTAAACTCTGGAGACAAACAAAAGTATCTTTCCGTGTATTGATATACAAAAGGAGAGTTTGAATGAAAGATCATAATATAGCTTCCAAGGAACATATTGAACCAGAAAAATGAGGGGACCCATTGACCACATTAAGAAGCATAAATCCTCCCACTCTCCCAACAAGAACACAAAAATAAAATAAAATTTCTAATACTAGAAAAAACAGTATTAGAAGGATCTAAAAGTAACAATATCAAAATAAAAAAATAAAATTATAACTTAAAACAAACATCCAATTTATGAAACAAATCAACACAAAACCTAAAGAATGACTTCAAAAACAAAGCAATCGGGACGTTGATTGCTGGCATCAATGGGTATCTCATTGATGACGTAGATGGTCACTCTTCCCAAGATATTCTTGCCTATCATCTACAACCAAACAGATCACTGATCTGTAAACGAAGCAGTCCTTTGATCGATTCAGTTCATAGCCTTACTCACCTTAGAAGGGAAGAAAATTGAATCCTAATTCAAGTGAGAAGAGGTGGTTGTCCAGAGATGCAGCATATCAACCCAGATATAATGCCAAAGAAGATCGTAGTTCATGTGAGAAGAAGTGGTTGTCCAGAGATGTAGTATATTCACCCAGATATCATGTCAGAGAAGAGGGTCAGATGTGGAAACTAATGGTGCTGAAGAGATTGTCGAATATTGAAAAATAAGAGGAATGAGGAGGTTGGGGGGTTCTCCTCCCTATTCCACTAAGTTACAGAAGTTGTCAACAATATTCTAGAGTCCCAACCAAGTTTTCCAATTGAAAATTTGGAACTAAAAGCAAACACCTAAAACTTTTTATAAAATTAGGCATGGATAAGGACTGTGTAATTGGGTTTTAATGTAAGAAGTCACTGTTCCATCTTACATGCTTGCTTTTGAAGCATCATAAACTGCGATGCTATCGAAGAAATTTAGCCCCTCATATCTCAACTATTTATTCAGCAGAATAATTTATCTATATAATATCTGACAAATACATGTATCCATTTATCTTTACCATTCACTACAAGTAACTATAACCCTTCACCATTGTGTTTATTCAACAAATGTACTGAGGTTTTTCTATAAGTACCCACACCAAGAAGGTCCATCAATCATGTCATCAATGTGATTGTGAGTCCAATGAATAAGTTTCGGTATCAAAATTTAACAAGGAAAAAGGATAGCTTCATATGTTAGTGACACACATCGTGTACAGAGGAGAAACAGAACATGTCTGAGCAAAGGGAACAAAGAAGACAAAACAAACCTCGTTAATTGCAAGAACTTGGCCATTACTTTTCTTTACTTTCTTCAGCTTCCTCAAGAAGTACCTGAATTTCTCATGATAGAAGATCAAACGTATTAATAACAATGGGCAAACATGCTAAAAGTGGAGATTTGATATATTCAACAATCAAAACATAGAACCAAAAGGTAGGATCCAACATAAATTACCAGAACTTGGATTTAGCTCTGACTTCATTAGTAGCCCACAACTTCATACGGTAAATCTTCGGGTGCTCATCCGTAGCAGTCGGGAGAGCTCGACCCACCACCTGATACTGATGAAACTGCCACCACCCGGCATAATAAACAAATCAAATACACCATTAACCACAAAAAAGAAGCCAGAAAGAGAAAGCTACACACAAGGAACATCAACATAGGGCAATAGTAGGAGTCCGTAGCAAAGCATAGATCGATTTAACCAGTTTCTTTTCTTTTGTGGAAATCGAACAATATAATGATGAGATGCAACAAATAAAATGAAACAATCTAAATTGAACTATAACAAAACACCTAAGAAGCCTTTGATTCAGCCTCATCTGATCGATAAAAGCACACTTAAATTTAGTTATTGTGGGTAGAAAGGAATTCAACCAACGAGAGAAGAGCTCCGATTTTTCGGATTTGGACCGAACAGATGGGATTACCCTGAAGTTGCCCATGGATCCTGAGACTTCCAACGCCGCGCCGCCGAATGACGCCAGGAACTCCCTCAGAGATGAGAGACGCGATTGACGTAGTCCGAATCCCTAGCGGCAGGCTACACCACTCGCACTGCCTCTTTATGCTTACACTTCGACCCGAGAATGGGACATAATGCGATTGGGTGCAACCAGTTGGATATGGTTCGTCATACGCTTGACTCTGTTCGTTTTGTCGCCGGGTCGGATCTAACTACCGCACCCGAATTCGAATCAATAATACGCTTCTCGCCACGGGAATTAACACACGACTTCCAAGATATGTAATGCCAGGTCGGCAAAACCTGCTGAAAATAAAGAATAATATAATAATATAAAAAAGAGTTCCCGGTAACAAATCGAGTGAATTATTATAGAGATAATAATTTACTGAATCATAAAGAGTTCTAACATATATGACTCATAACTAGCTTAATATTGGGTCTAGAGGGTCACACATATAGGTGTGTGTTGCAATAAGTAGAGGTTCGGATATGAGATATCCACCGGAACCCCTATCTTATTGGATATCCAATAAGTTCATGAATTATTAGATTTTATGGATGAGATCCAATAAGAGACAATGAATGATTATTGGGTAGATATCCACTAATCTAATAGGCTTGGATAGTTGGATGGCGATCTCGTACCCAATAGGACAGGATTCATTAGGGTTAAATTAATAAGAGGACCTCTATAAATATGAGAGAACCAAGGGACCATAGGCTATACCTTATTGGTTAACATCTTCTATTCTCCTTTCTCCTTCTCCCCTCAACTAGCAACTCCCTATTTGGGGCATGTGGATAGTAAGAAAGATTAGCTTATTTTTTATTATGTGGTGCGCACAACGAGAAGATCGTGCAACAATTTGAGGAGTGAATTCGTAGCCCTTATCATGTAGATCACTGCTATAAGGGAGGATATGTGACCTCCTTCATTATCTTTTACAAATATATAGGATCTCATGGATATATGATTTCCTTATGTAACACATCTCTTATACGGGCAGTTTTCGATTTTACGACTTTTGTGCACCAATATTTATATGACGATGAAACTTTTTTTTGTGGAAATATGATATTTTCTTTTTTATTCTTTTGCTATATATGTGATGTCGTCCTAAGATTTTCCAACATAGGCAATAGCTTATATCGTGCATGTTAGCATCTTCACCTATTGGGTGAGGTATAGGAACACCTCGACTGAGATAAGTAGGTGGCTTGAGGTTATCCCTAAGGGCGAGAGGCTTAGGTCATTGAATAGACGCTAGTAATATGTCAGTGTTTACATTATAGTGGATGCATCCACATGTTGAAAGGATGACACCTATCCCCTTTGAGTAAAAGTGCTATTCGTCGAAGGCAATGCCTCCTTACTAAAGCATTCGTTAGGAGGATTGATAGGTGGACGTTCTTATGATACCAAGCTCTCCTTCTAGCACAAAAAATATTAGGAAAAATTGTTATCAACATTTGAATCGGCTTAACGTGATCTAAATATGAGGGCATAAAAGTGTCTAAGGTCGTGATTAAGGTAGCTCTAAGGTGGAAGTGTCAAGCTCTTAAGGTGCCACCTACACTAAGATTAATATCGGGGGTAGTTTTTTGATATGGTTCCTTTGACGCTCAAGTTAGTCACCAATGTCTTTTAGTGGGTATGAATTTTTCTTCAAAAGAGAACCCCTCTAGCATAAGGGATTCACTTTTATACCTAGCATGTAATTACTCTAATATTTTTTTTTTGACGTTTTGTCCATGTGGGTGACAAGAGGGAGAAAGCCCCAAATGACATGTCTTGAACTTTTGCCCACACAGGCAAAACAAACGAAGGGTGATATAGATATTTTCCTTCTATGATAATTTATTCTTGGTGCTTATATGTTGAGTGATGGTTGACCGTTAATATATCCCATACCAAGACATAAACTTAATACCTTTTTTATGTGACCAATTCATTTTAAAAGCTCTTGTTAGTTATTGCCCTAGATATTTTTTTTTTCAACTTTTTAATTTTACCTTTCCTATTTTTTAGCTATGGATTTAATTCAAAAAAAATTCAAAATGGTTCAAATAAATTTAAACCGAACCAATTTTTTAACTAATATCTTTATTTTTAAAAATAAAATTATGAAATAAAATTCAAAACTTAATAAAAAAATAAGAAATTTAAATAATTAACAATAATATGAACATTAAATTTCATATGTTTTATTTTTAAATAATATTTGATAATATTTTTATATTTTAAATATAGTATAATTTAAATTTTGTCAGCCATGCTTGGGCCTTCGCGGGCGATGAACTAGCGATACTAACCTTAGGCACCTATCTTGTTGGCTAACTTTACCATTGTTATTACTTACAAGCCTCCCTCGTTGTCGATCATAGAGGAGGAAGAAAGGTGGGCGGGATCATGTATGAAGCATCCTAATGCACCACGGGTAATGAGGTAATTGTGTGAGGGCAAAAGTGTAACCAAGGGCTCGTAGCCCCCATTTGGTCGTTGTCCTTGGCAGAAGAGAGGGGAGGTATGATAATAGTGTAAGGCGAAAGCGATGACAAGTCCGACGAAGGTATGGGAAAAATAATATTGTCATATAATCTGTGTGGATTTTTTAAAATTGAGATACTCCATAAAAATTTTTAAAAACTAGAGGGCCTTTGGAGGATTCATCCTAAATTTTACGTATTCTAAAAATATTTTTCTAATTTTAATTTTAATATATATTAATATTACTTAACTTTTAATATAAATTTATTTTGGTTTAATTCGTTGGATGGATTCTTAATCTGTTAAATTGAACCAAAAGAAGAATCATCGTAGAAAGAGAGAATAGAGAGAGGTAAAAACAAGAGATGATAATGTTGGATTTTTAAGAAGTAGAGACATTTTTCGAGAAGAAAACAAAAATAAGAATTCACCCTCCAGTTTTTTTTCTCAAAAATCTTCTTTAAATATATTAGAATTTACAAGATATTGTGGCGCCAACATGAAGGCTGACCTCACTATTATTAGCTAAGTACGGCCATGTCATTTTTTCTGGAAGCAGAAAAGTCAACGCCTTTTGTTTTCTACTGCACGCATTCCACGCAGTCGAGTGGTGTCCGACCCATTTCTTTTATTACAAGCTCCGAACCATACCCCGAACCCAAGGCGAACCAAAATAAACGCCTCGTGTTTCACGCAATGTGGAGCCTACCATGTGATTGCCTGAACCCTCTTTGAACGGAAAGAATAATAATAATAATAATAATAATAAATGTCATTATGGATTGCTTCTAATGTTCGACGACCGGTGGCTTGATGTTATAAGAATGCTCCTCGATCAGCCGTCGTCATTGACTCTCTCTGAGGCCGAGGGTGCACTGTTCTTCTTCTTCCTGGTGTTTACAGACATGTCAGAGATCGTCACTGTAGCGTGGCAGCGCTACCTTCAGCAACTCCAAGCCCATCCCCTGAGAACAAAGGTTGGATCTTTTCCCTCTTTTCTCTCTCCCTGTTCTTTTGCCCTCTCTGTCTTTCGCTCTTTGGGTTCTATCTTCTGCTGCTTCTCGGTAGGCTATTACTTCAGGGGTGTTGGCTGGATGCAGTGATGCGATCGCACAGAAGATCTCCGGGGTCAAGAGGCTCCAGTTGAGAAGGATGTTTCTGCTCATGGTACGATACCTTCAATTCTTTTGGTCGATTAAACCCTTTGTCTCTGTTTCTGGTGCGTGCGTTTGTGGCCTCTTTACCCGATCGATACCGCGGTTAATCAACAAAATTCATGTCACGGTCCTCAATTGTGCATTTCTTTAACACATAATTTGTCTTGTGAACATTCTGCAGCTTTATGGCTTTGTGTATGCCGGACCATTTGGTCATTTTCTGCACAAGTTTATGGAAAGGCTTTTCAAGGGAAAGAAAGGAAAGGACACTGTTGCCAAAAAGGTAATTATGTCGCTATTTTTTGTCAATATCTGACATTATGATATGCACTAGTCCATACTTCTCTGCTTCCTGGAAATATTGATGTTGATGATCTTTAATCATAGAACGGCTAATCTTTTCAGGTGCTGTTGGAACAACTAACTGCCTCACCTTGGAACAATATGTTCTTTATGATGTACTATGGTTTGGTTCTCGAAGGTCTGAATTATTATGCATTTTCCTATGATATAATGTTCTTATTGCTGAATTTTGTTTCACTCCTGTGTTATATACAGGTGCTTGTTATATGCTGAGGCATAACCTTTTAGGTGTCTTTTTTATTGTGCATCACACACATCTACCATCTCGCCTAAGATGTCTGAATTATGCAATTTGTATTCTGTACTTCACCGACTTTTTACTATATTTTCTGCCTTTTTAATTTTCTCTCTTGTCATTTGTTATTTCCAATGCAAAAAGCTCCCACAAAAATGGGGTGATCAATGCATCTGCTGCTGCATAAAGAACTTTTGACTTTTAATGAATAAGCTCTATTTAATTCTGTTCGGATATGATGTCTTATGAAGTTGTAGGATTGATTGTTTATTTTCTAGTAACAACTATGCATCTCTATAATATTGTTTCGATGAGCATCTGAGATTCTCAAATTATTTGATCACCGACTCCCAACATTTTAGTTTACATCTGATAGCTTGTATCTTAGTGATCTTGCAAGTCAAATTTTTTCCAGAAGCTTGGATGTTTCCAATTTTGTTGTCATCTCCAGGATTTGAAGTGGTAGATCTCCAGCGTCTCTGGAGATTTCCAACTTCAATGGAAAATCAACCAGACGAGAACTAGGGTAAAAACGCGTTAGAAAGCACCTACTATATTCTGGGTTATTGGTATAACTGTTCTCTTGCATGTCTCACTGCTTCGCTAGATCAGGATTTTACTCTGAGTCACTCAGTATGAGTTATGAAAGATAAGTAGTGGAAATGTGGCAATGGATTGATACATTTGAGTTGGTTAACAACTTCCAAATCTCAGGCCCATAATTAAAGCAGATGTGACAAGGGACTGATATCTCTCCATGACAGACCTATAAAACTATGTACAAACTATTGGTTTATCTTGAAGATAATCATTGCTTACTTTAATGCTTTCTCGCTTCAAAGTTTTATACAGTTTGATCCTTTATTGTGGAAGCTTATAAGAACATTGACTACTCTGAGTATTGAAAGGATGCATTTGCTTATCTTACTGCTTTTGTGTATGTGCAGGTAGATCATTTGGTTTGGTGAGAAGGAAAATAAGGAAAGATTACCCATCTGTTCAAATGACTTCATGGAAGGTACTGTCATTTGTTTTCTGATACATTTGGAACTTTCTTGTCTGTCTGCAAGCTCTCATTGGTGTTTGATGTGCAGTTTTGGCCTATAGTTGGTTGCATAAACTACCAATATATGCCTCTGCAACTGCGTGTTCTCTTCCACAGCTTTATTGCCTCATGCTGGTATGTGCTTCCCACTCATTTGATTTCTGGTTATTATAGGATGATAACATTTTTGTTATTTGATAATGTACTTTCTCTTTCATGAGATCATTTAGTCCTTTTATTTGCCCAGTTGGCTATAAATTAGCATTTCACTTAAAATTTGTGCATGATTATTTCATTTGATTCACTCTCTCATGCACATGTAGGAATGTAAAGGGAGGATGTATTGATAAATGAACTTGTATGCAATAGTTTTGTTGGATCGACTAAAGACTTTGTTACACATGAAAATGTTGTTTTAGTGCTTATTGTCCAAACCTGTATTTCTGCTGATATACTGTTTGGTGTAGTTATAATTGCTCAGTTTATATATTCATAAACCTGAAAATAAAGACAGCCAATAATTTAAATGATCTAAATGATACCTACTTTTTCATGAAGCCTCAATGAGTAATCTAAATGACCTAAATCATACTTACTTTGAGATTACTTGATTAGTAATTTAGATTACCTAAATTATCGCTATGATATTCTAACCAGGAAAGAATTAAAAAATAACTAAGTAATAAATATCTTAATTGTCATTGAAATGGGAGGTAGGGAAAAGAAGTGTTAAGTAGGAGAGAAATCTCCTAGCTGTTTATGAGTATCATCCACCTCCTCAATCCCCTCGTCCGGCAACGGGGGGCTAAAGGGATATAAGACTGAACAGTGTGTTCCAACTCATTATGGAGCATAAACAACCTGTCATTAGATTATATTGGTGACAGATGACAATCTGTCACCAATTAGGGTTTTGATAAGATGAATCAGATTGAACCATCGTCAACACAAAATCACAACTACCCAATTGATGAAGTTGAATTGCAACTTAAAATCTTAGAAACCTTTTTAAATAAATTGATAGGTTCTTATGGCCACAGATATAGGAACAATAGATGATCTCCAGTTTCGATGCCTTTAATGTGGTTAGAGGGTGAAGGTCAATCTTATCATGCCAAAAGAGAAGTCAAATTTTTGATATTTTTGTTTTAGATACTTTAAGCCAGTTGATAAGATCATGATGAAGAAATATCTAGAGAAACTCACAACCCACAGGTCAAACATGTTGCAAAATGGTTTGCAAGCTGGCATCTATGACAGGCATTTTCTAGGTCACAACAATGAATCATCCTGTAAAGCAGAATATCAAAGATCTTTCTAAAAGGATCCAATTTCATACATATACATGTATTGACTTCACTATTCACCCATGTGCTTATCTCGTGCATGTACTCAGTGTTAGTTTAATTCTAGTCATTTATGATTAGGTATCGTATGCTAATGGCTACTTTGTATCTAAATATGCAGGGCTGTGTTTCTGAATCTAAAAGCACAATCCAGTGCTGCTAAGGAGGCTTAACACGAAGTTTAGTATTTTGCTTTATACTGCAAAGGAGCTGTTAGGGTTCCTTGTTGCACCGTGTTGTAGTGTTATGTCAGCTATGACAAATAATGTGTTAGTTTGATATCCCAGTCTTGCATTTGCAACCAGTGTCGCTTCTTGCTATGTGAAGCTTAAATAGATTACACTGAGGTCCTTTCTTTAAACAAATGAAAAACAATAAAGAGGATGATCCAAGTTTACAGCAAGATATTCTACTTCAGTGTGTACATGAGGTGTTTTAGAGTTTGAGATATGTATACGCTACTCCTTGTAATCTAAGCATTGAGAAGTTAAAAAACAAAAGAAGAACAAGGGGTTCTTTTGGATGAATTTCTGTTCTTTTAATCATTTAGTTATTTTTCCAGGAGGCATAAGAAGCTGCACTGATGTGTGGAGACGGACATTATGTATGCACCATGCATCTTTCTGTAATATGGATGGGACTCTCAGCTGCTGCTGATTTTGAGTGTTGTTAGAGAGTTTATTGATAGTTGATACTGAGTGACTATTGGTGAATGGATTTTTCTTTTTTTGTTGAAGAAAATGCACGAGTGAGGTGAGAAATAGTTTTTGATATTTATTATCGTTATTTAACATTTTTAGGATTATATATATTCTATAATAGTTGGTTGCATTAATCTTATATATTTTTGATATTTATTATCGTTAGTTTAGAAGACACCATAATCATAATTGGTTGCATTAATCTAAAATATATAATGTTTAAAGACAATAGTAAAAATAAAATTAGAAAGATTATAAATAGTAAAATATTATGTTAATAATTTTTAAATGGTTATGAATAATAAGGGGATTATAAATAGTAAAAATGAGGTTCTAAATAATAAGCTCCTTTTTATGTTTTTTAAGAACTTTTAATATTCCTAAGATATCTCTATGTGATACTAACATAAATGCTCTCCTAATCGGGAGTGGGGAATGGTTGGATGATGAATTTGAGAACTATATCCCTCTATAGTATGTGGTAAATCTCTTTCTATTTCAATAAAAGAAGAAGCTTGACAACTCTCATTTTGCTATTGGTAATCTCCTTAAAAAATAATAAAAATATAATTTTATTATTTATAACTCATCAATTTCTCAATCATATTTTTATTTCAGCAGCCTCTTATTTTTCTCAAACATTTTTAATTAAATTTAAAATGAAAAAAAAACAGTTTAGAAAATGAATCCAAAGATAATCAAACATTACGTGCGACAATGACAATCAAAAAAGGTGAAAGGCTCTATAAGAAAAAAATTAATGTTTTCTTTAAAAGGCTCTGTCAAATAACTATAGTTACATTAATAAATTCTGATCATATCTTTACAAACATGCATCACAAACGAAAAAATCTGCCAAAGAAATAAAGCTAATTCATGTATCGACTCTTTTGGTTCATCTATCTTATGGATGTTATAGGGCAATTTATATTAAAAAATCCTTTTAAATGTGATTTTATGAGATGATGTCATAATCTTTCATTTTTACAAAAGTAAGTCTCTTATATTTAAAATATCAAAAATACCCTTAAAATTGGGTTGACCTGATTCAAACCAGAGCGATCCAAGAGTTGGTTCGGTTTGGTTAAGATTGCACCAATATGGGTTTAGGTCAGATCTTATAAAGCAGATCTAGTTGGGTTTGAATCAAAAGATAAAAGGATATTATACAAGTGTTGCACCAAAATGAGTATAGCTCTAAAATAATCCATACCTAGCACTCATCTCATCTCCTTTGCCCTTCTTTGGCGGTGAATAGTAGTAGCATCCCCCCCTCTTTAATGTTGATAAACTCCTCTACTTCTCTCTGGTATTTATAATCGATAGTGGCATCCTCCCTTCTTTGGTGATGATGAACTCCTCTCTCTCTAACGATGAACCCCTATGCTCCTCTATAATATTTGTGAATAGTGTTAGTATCATTTACTCTCCAACAATGATAAACTCTTCTGCTCGTCTCTAGTATTTGTGAATGACTATGACATCCTTCTCTATAGCAACTGCATTGGCGACATCATTAAGCAATGGTGATCTCATCTCCTCTTGGTTGTGAACGATGGTGTTTTTGTTGATGATGGCATCCACCCCTCTTCAGCAATGATGAACTCCTCTCTCTCTATAGCAATGAACCCCTCTGCTCCTCTCTAATATTTGTGAATTGAGCTGGAATCCTTTACTCTCTAACAACAACGAATTCCTCTACTCTTTGACGATGACAAACTCCTATGCCCTTCTTTGGTATTTGTAAATGACTACAACATCATTCCCTCTTGGGCATCGACTTCTTTATAACATTTGCATTAGCAGCATTACTAAGCAATGGTTATCTCATCTCCTCTCTAGTTGTAAATGATAGTGTCTTCATCAACGATGGCATCCTCCTCTCTTCGGTGGTAAACATTTTCTTTTTTAAAAAAAAAATATTTTTGATGATTTTTCTCGTTAATCCATTAAGTATGTGCACTAATCCTATTGACACTAATTAATGATATTTAAAATTTTGACACCACATAAGGGTGTTATCATTTCTTTTTTTGGTGAAACAAGGCGAGATTGATCTAAAACTAAAAGTGTGTCTTTATTGATGATTTTTTATTATTGAAATATCAAGATTTGGGTCTATATCAATAAGCTTAGTAGAGATATTCAAGAGAAGCATGTCTATATTTGGAACACCATTAGGATTATTATTGATAATTTTCTATGTTCATGGTGAGGTTTGAGTTGATTAATTTTTATTTTTAGTTCTAATCTAATATAAATTTATGATCGAGTGTAAATCAAGTATAATTCAAATGTAAATAAGAAAATCATCCTTAAACCTATCCAAACCTCTATAAAATGATCATAACATTATCTTAATATATATATATTTTTAGGTCATTAATTGTTGAAATAGAGGATTTATATGTTGAATATATAATCGAATATAACTTCGAACATAACCAAAGTGTAGCTCAAGTTTAAATAGCAAAATTATCTCAAAAACCATCCAAACTTTTATGTTGACATGATAACATCATTTTAACATGTGTAGTATCACTTTTTCTATTTTTTTTATTTTAGGTTGTTGAATTGTTTAAATAAAGGATGTGCGTGATTAAATTTATGATCGAGTATAATGCGAGTATAATTTTAGTAATTTTTTAAAACCTATTGAAACTTCTTTATAATAATCATAACATAATTTTAATATGTTTAGTATTATTTTTCTTTTTTATTTTAATATATAACTCGAGTTATAGTGAATATAACTGATCAAAACTTATTAAAACTACTATGACATGATTCTAAGTTGATTAATACCAATTTTTTATTTATTTTTGATGATTTTAGTGTAATTAATAAAATTTGACATGTGGTGACCCAAGCAAAACATATCTCAACAAGTAATTATCCTAAAATTCACTTTACAAATATTATCAAAAATAAAAATACAATAAAGATTATAACATCAATTGCAAAATGATAACTTTAGATTCAACTGCAATGTATTATGTAAACTATCACAAGTTTGCAATGTATTATGTAAACTATCACAAGTTTGCAATGTATTATGTAAACTATCACAAGTTTGCAATGTATTATGTAAACTATCACAAGTTTGCAATGTATTATGTAAACTATCACAAGTTTGCAATGTATTATGTAAACTATCACAAGTTTGCAATGTATTATGTAAACTATCACAAGTTTGCAATGTATTATGTAAACTATCACAAGTTTGCAATGTATTATGTAAACTATCACAAGTTTGCAATGTATTATGTAAACTATCACAAGTTTGCAATGTATTATGTAAACTATCACAAGTTTGCAATGTATTATGTAAACTATCACAAGTTTGCAATGTATTATGTAAACTATCACAAGTTTGCAATGTATTATGTAAACTATCACAAGTTTGCAATGTATTATGTAAACTATCACAAGTTTGCAATGTATTATGTAAACTATCACAAGTTTGCAATGTATTATGTAAACTATCACAAGTTTGCAATGTATTATGTAAACTATCACAAGTTTGCAATGTATTATGTAAACTATCACAAGTTTGCAATGTATTATGTAAACTATCACAAGTTTGCAATGTATTATGTAAACTATCACAAGTTTGCAATGTATTATGTAAACTATCACAAGTTTGCAATGTATTATGTAAACTATCACAAGTTTGCAATGTATTATGTAAACTATCACAAGTTTGCAATGTATTATGTAAACTATCACAAGTTTGCAATGTATTATGTAAACTATCACAAGTTTGCAATGTATTATGTAAACTATCACAAGTTTGCAATGTATTATGTAAACTATCACAAGTTTGCAATGTATTATGTAAACTATCACAAGTTTGCAATGTATTATGTAAACTATCACAAGTTTGCAATGTATTATGTAAACTATCACAAGTTTGCAATGTATTATGTAAACTATCACAAGTTTGCAATGTATTATGTAAACTATCACAAGTTTGCAATGTATTTCAATGTATTATGTAAACTATCACAAGTTTACATAATATTATAGCACATTTGCCAAAAATACCATCCTAGTCATAAATAGCATATACTTAAGCGAAATTAAAAATTAACAATACCAAACTATAAACATGTATTTATTTAATGCTATATATTTTTTGTTGTTGCAATGAATAATTCAAAATGTACTGAATGATAGGCTAATGCAATCGACACTTTAGCGATATTGCAAAGAACGATGTCAAAACTTTAATAATACTATACATGTTTTACTAATATTATGTTAAGTTATATAGTGATTCAATGAGACTACATAAAATTAGATGAGTATATAATAATAAACCATTGATCATCGAGACTCTATAAGGCTTCGTTGAAGGCGATAGTAACCCATGGGTAAAAGGATGTTAATAATGGCCACATCGAGATATTATTGATAACTACACTATGCCTTGGTTGCCCAACTGATCACCAAGGCTCAACAAATGGTTTTATTGATGACAATAATCACCTATGCAAATTGGAAAAAGAATGGTGATGCTACCAACTGTTTATCATCGAGGCTCATGTCCACGATCACTAGGACTAGTGGGAAGGTTGGATGATAACAATTAGGCTGCAACTCGACTGCCTCATTGATCGTCAAGGCTCGATGCTCAACCAATAGTCACGATGACGACAAACAATAGGAAGGTCGACGTATTATTGGCATAAATTCAATGTTCACTTTTTGCCCCGTTGGCAATGATGACTACAACTCTCTTTCCTCTCATCTTTGACGATGGTTTACTGGTAAGAAGCCATCGACGACGATGCCACCACCAATACCATCGACAACTCCCCTTCCTCTCATATTCGACGACGCTTACATACTATCACTTTAGACAACAAGGGCACACGCTATCCCTACTTATTGTTGGCAACAACAAAGGAGACGATGACAATGATGAAGATCACAATGTTACTGGCCACCGTCGACAAGCAGGTTGATAACAATAACCTGCTTTGACATTGTTGTTGCACTAGTATAACGGGGTAGTAGGGTGAGTTAGAAAAAAAAAAAGAGGACAATCTAGACCATAATAATAATAAATTAAATACTTAAAGTTTTATTGAATTGATCTAGTTTAGTAAAATTAGTCAGATTCAAATTAAATAATAAATCTAGTCTGATCCATCAAACCAGTTTAATCCCAAAAACTAAAGTCTATGATCAATGGACATCTGATATCTTTTTTTTTAATTTATGGAGGATATTTTAGTCTAGAATGAAAAATAAATTTCTTTTGATAAAAACTAAATATGAGAACAGATAAAATTTTATTATTAAATTTTTTTAGTGAATTACCAGTTTTATATGCTGGCAATAATAAATTAGAAAAGGATTCGCTCCCTTTACCCTACTCTTATCGACCGGTCTATAAAAGACGAGCTAAGATGGGATGAGTTTGAAGCCACCAGCAAAGGCGATCTCCGTAATGGCTGTGACTAAATCCGCCAAGCCGATTCCTTCAGCTCTCCTCCTCGTTGTTCTCGTTCTTATTATCTCCGCAGGTGAATAAGCTTTATGTCTTCTCTCTCTCTCTCTCTCTCTCTATATATATATATATATATATATATATAATATGATCTGTTTAACTCTTTTTCTGCTGTGTCCGTAGATATGGAGGTGACTGCGAAACCGATCGTGTCTTGCGGCCCCATGCCGTATTGCACCGATGACAAGTGCACAGTCTACTGTGGGCGACGAGGGTATTGTCAAGTGGGGCCCCAGCCAACGTACCTTTACTGTTGCTGTCAGGGTTGACCATTTACTAGTAGTCTTCGACATCCATGAACAAGACAGCAAAGAACATCCTTTGTATCTGTTTCTTGTCTCCGGAATAAGCTTCTCGTAGAATTCGAATAAGAATAAGTTACTCAAGGTTGATGTTCTGTATGACTTTTCTCGTATTATTTTTAAAATATAAAATATTATTTTCATATTAAGAAAGTCATATAATTATTATTTTTGTAAAACAATTGTGATAGTTGATGTTATTTCTAATAAAATTTATTATGGTCCCTAAATTACTATCCGTAAGTTTCAAAAATATAAAATTTATTATGTTACTAAATATAATCTCTCTATTATCAATCATATTCTTATTTTGAATAATTCCCTCAACTAGCATATAATATGATATCTTTCAGACGGTTATAAAAATGTTTAAAATATTATTAAAAACTATTTTTATATTTTATCTTTCTTTATCTTCAAATCGTTTTATTTGATTATATACTTATTTTTAATCATTTTACCTCATCAATAATAAATGATGCTTCCAACCAAACCCTTAAGTGGTTGTACGTGGATCAACTCACCAAAGCCCGTGGATTCCTGATTCATCAGATTCTTTAGATCGGACGGTTATTACTCATCAAAGCCCGTGGATTCCTGATTCATCAGATCCTTTAGATCGGACGGTTATTAACTCACCAAAGCCCGTGGCTTCCTGATTCATCAGATCCTTTAGATCGGACGGTAATTAACTCACCAAAGCCCGTGGCTTCCTAATTCATCAGATCCTTTAGATCGGACGGGCTATGCTGATTGCGTATGATCCAACCGCCTGCAAGAAATATAACAGCGGTGGTGGATCCGTATCTCGACGTCCACGCCGGAATAGGGGAAGGGGAAAGGGAACACACAGGGTTTGATGCTTCGCCGAGAATCGTCTTCAATCTCTTCTATCCGAGGGTGATGGCAGATCCAACGATGACGGGGGCACTCCAATACCTGGAAGCGCAGAGGCATGCGCAGCCGGAGCTGGCCGATTGGTACAGCGCCTTCGCGGATCTGTACCAGCGGAAGCTATGGCACCAGCTGACGCTCAAGCTCGAGCAGTTCGTTCGCTTGGCCGTCGTCCAGGTCCGCCACTTCCCCGACTCCTATTCGCGCGTCTTTGTTTGTTCTAGGGCCTAGTGGATTCGGTTCCAGTGCGTTTGATCTTCTTTCCGATATTTTCGCTCCGTGGGATTTGAAGCAAACTTGGGGCTTTCAGTATGCATCATTTAAATTTGTCGGATGATGTTATCGGATGATGTTACTTATGTGGGTATAAGTGAGACTGAAAGCAAAAGATCGAGCATTATAAAGAAAAATAATTTGATTTTTGCACCTCTAATTAATGAATTATTTTCTAAAACAAAGTTCGATTGCAAGTCACTTTACCTATATAAAAAAAAAAGAATCGAAATTCCTTCGAAATCTGAAGTATCAAGTAATACGAGCGAGCGGTGAGAGAGAGGGATTCGAACCCTACGAATAACTCGTACAACGGATCAGCAATCCGCCGCTTTAGTCCACTCAGCCATCTCTCCCAACTTAAATAAAATAGAAATTTCAGCAAATATGTAACCCTGTATCCGTGTGATTCCCGTTGATCAGTGTTGGGAACGTGTGTTATCAGCTACAGTTGTTAATAAATAACCAATTTTATTGAATTCTTCCTTCTGATACGGCCACCCCAAATTTGACTTTGTTTCTCACTTTTGGTTAAATATTGAGGAGATGTGCACTAAAGCATTCTGATTGTAGTTCTATTTAATAGAACCTGAAAGAGGACCAGACTGCCATTTAGCATCAGATAACGTGAAGTTCTTGATTTTTGGTATGGTTTTGACCAATGCCAGGGGTACTATGTTATTTATAATAATATGTTTCTGATGGTTCACCAATCTGTGGACTCAAGGAGAACTTAAATTCCAGCCACTAGTCTTATTACAATTGAAGTAAGAACTTCCCCAACTTTCCTTGATGTCTTCCCCCATCAGATTTATGTATAGTTGGTCATGTTTCTCAGTGCTATTGTTTTCTTTTCTACATTGTTAACACTCATTCTTGAATTGTGCTGTGCACTCTCTTATAAGATTTTTTTTATTTTATTATTGTAGCAATTTTTGATATGGCTAGAAGCAAGGTTTGCTTAATTCGGTATGCTTCTATAGTTATTTATCCATTTGACCATCTATTGTGATGTAGTCCACTTAAAAATAGGCAGTTGAAGCCCTGTATGGGTGTTACGGCCCAGTAGCCTTCTTGTACTGGGCTTGTTGCCCGATATAAAGTTATTGCCCCTGTACGGTCGTATCCCAATCAAAGAGAATCATTGGGGCCTCTTTGGACTGATTAAATGCACTCTACTTTCTCTTTTCTTCTTATCTCTTGCATTCCTTCTCTTTGTCACTCTCATTCTCTTCCAAATCTCACCCAAAAATTACCTAAATGCTCAATATCTGTTAGTTTTAGATGCCTTGGAAACTGATTTCTCATGTTCATTGATGGTAACCTTATTATTTTATTTTATTTTATCTTGTTAATCATTTTTATGTATGATGTCTGAAGGCATACTCATACCTTTTTCACCTTTACGTTTCTTTGCATGATTTCAGGCGGGTGATTCCCTTATACAACTGTATCATAACTTCATTGCAGAATTCGAGACAAAAATCAATCTCCTGAAGTTTGCACACTTTGCTGTTGTAGTATCACATCAGTATTCAGAAAAAGGAGCTGCAATCAGCTATCTAGATGGAATAATTGAGAAGTTGCATGCCACAAGGGACTTGCGGAATGAGGAAACTATCGTTTATGTAAATATGCAAATAGCTGAAATTAATCTGGAAATAGGAAATCAAAAGGAGTGCAAAAGGCTTCTGGAACAGGGGAAGAGGACACTAGATAGCATGACTGACATTGATCCGTCGGTTCATGCTAAGTATTATTGGATGTCCTCTCAGTATCATAAATCTCGTCAAGAGTTTGCTGAGTTCTATAAGAGCACTCTCCTTCATTTGGCCTACACTACAGTAGAGACACTTTCGGAATCATTCAAGTTGGTATATCACTTCTTCTCTTTGTGGAGATGTCAAAACCAAAATTTTGTTTTGCCAAACTTAATTGAAGATTTTTGTTCTTGTGTAGTTAGCTTTTTCTACCTACCCATTAAAATTTTATCAGGTAATCATGCTTAAGTGTCTACCCATTCTCTAACGTCGCTTGCAATTTACTTGCATTTTTTATTATAACCTTATTTTTATGTGCTTTTATTTGGTCATTGGCATGTTGGCTGGAAGATGAAAATGGATATGCCAGCCTTGCGTGAATGAGAATTTTCCTGGCATCAGACTTCCCTTTTTATCAAGGAAGCTAGTGGTTGTCAGGTGAAGCCACAATTTCATTATAAGAGGTTTTGATAATAGGTGGAGTAGGTATTTTTCTTGCTGTCATGCTTGAACTAGGATATAAAATGTTAGGTGTGATGTAGATATGGCTTATGCTCAATAAGGAGGGAAAAAATGATATGGGAGAACTGTCTAAGCTGTTATGGGCAAGTTCGAAGAGACCTATTTGATGCTGCAGTTAGATGACGAGACAATCAATATCAATGATGCAAGAAAGGGTAGCGAGATTAAAAAGACTTTGCTAGAAATTATAGATAATTGATTTAAAAGTTCTTAACTCAATAAAAGATATTGATTTGGGTAAAAACTCAATGGTGGAAGAAGATCCATGCCGCTGACCCTACATAATTGGGACATTACGATTTGTTGTTGTTGAATGTCACATGGCCTAGAGAACTCAAATGTTTTCATAAACAAAAATTTCTTATATTTCATGTTACAAGGTTCAGGATTTAACCCATATTTATAATATAAAATACTAAAGTCTCAAGTGAAAGTAAAAGGTAGGGAATCTTTATCTAATCCTATCCTATTAAATCATATTAACTCATTCCTGAAGCTAACTAAAATATATCCAAACCTGAAAGTAGATCGTTTCTCAATGTAAGAATCCTTTCTAAATCTAAACAAAAAATACTCAAATCTGATAAAGTATCATTTCCCAATATGATAGTAAAATAACTTTGAAAATACCTAGAACATATACAAATCCCTGTGACAATTTAAATCTAGAAAATATCCATAAAATCAACTCCAACAATACAAAAAAGGAGAACTAAAACCTAACACTTACAGACTCACCTAAACCGAAGTAGACTCAACTTTGAGTTTTGGGCTTTAATTGATCTTTATCAAAGAGTAACTTAAGAAAATCATGGAAAGTCTAAAGGTAGTGATGTGTCACCAAAGGAAAGATGTTGTGGTAAGATGAAGTCAAAACAGCAATCATTGGTAAATGAAAATATTAGGAAGTTTGATATAAATGTGAGAATAATGGGAATTTCAAAAGAAAAAATTAATTAGAAGAGGATAAAATTAGTTTGAAGTAAGGCTAAATATTTTAAAATATTTGATACCAAAATCAGAACCTGGTAGGGAGTGTGCCGTTTGGCTTGCACAAAATGATTAAAATATAGTTGAACAGTGTATTTGTTTACCTGGTTGGATTGGTCCTTATTTGGCAAGATGCTTGGCATATCATGGTATTTAATATGATGAAATTTGTCGCATATGCTTTAATAATAAGTTTGACTCAGATAGGAAGAAGACCAAATATTGCTAAATTAAGGAAAAGACTTGTATGCCTGTGGTTGTTATGCATATTAAATCTGAGTCTCCTCAATCTAAAGTTTGGGCATGAGATTCTCTTATGGACCTAAGTAATTTTGGCTATATCAATACACAGCTCCAGCAACTCATTTGAAGTTTGAAAATTGAAAGGAGATATATTTGGATGGATTTTTCTCACTTAGTAAACTTGTTTACATAATGTGCACATGATTTGTATTGTTACTTGCAATTGCATTCTTTGGCAGTTGGATATTATTGAAGTAGAATTGGAGATATGTACTAGCTCCTGACACTATGTGGGTCCCTATGGTTTGCCTAGTTATTGGTATCTCAGACAACAACTTGGTGTACCTTTGGATTCATTATTTGTAAATTTGTCATATAATAACTTTTAATTGGCTCATCACATGTCTCAGTCTTCTTGATGGAGTTTAGTGGAATTGGATCCACCTTCTTGTTTGAATTTCTTAATATAGTTTGTTTAGTGTCATCGGTCATATGGACTTTTTTCCTGCATTAAAATGCAGTCTGATTGCTTCTGTCATCAGGTTAAAATGTGATGGATAGAAGAGAGACCCACATAATTAACTGAAGCTTTTCATGGGAGTGGGAAGGAAAAACATGATATAATTTGTTGTTTTTCACAAAACATAGACTGGTGATAATCAAGTTCTCTCTTTATTAGTTTATTAACTTTGTAAGAAGTAATCAAACATTAGTGGAAGAAGCATGGGCATTCTGTTTTTTTGTTGTTACTTGTCAGAAAATTGAAAGAGAATGAGAAACACAAAATAACATCTTAAAGATGGGAAGAAGGTGGGTTTCATGTGATTCACCAGCAAATTTGATAGCCATGTCAAACGACAAGAAAGAAGTGCCATGCTACTACTAGTAGAACAAGATGCTTTGTGACTTTTTTTCCCACCATATTATAAGAGAATTATTCTAGTCATATAATCACATTATTTATGGCAAATGACCAGAAAGCATTTATGGAAAGATGCAATTTTCTTGACTGAGATAACACGAACATCAAGCTTTCAGCTACAAGAAGTTTTAGCAAGCTTGTTTTTCTTACTCAGAGTTCCTAGACTAAATAAAACCAGGTGTGTTGTATAAAGTTGGAAAGCAACTTATGTCTCCAGTATTCTCTGATTCTTTGACACAAATTTGCCTGATGTCACAAATTGGCCTGACTAAATTGATTTTTGTTAAATCTTTAATCAGTTATGAAAGCTCGATGGTGTGTAGTCAGTCCTGGGTAATTTGTTCTCTAGTGGAATAAAGGATTATATTTATTTATTTTTGATAGAAATGGAACAAAAAAATGATTTTCCATTTTTATGTTGCCATAATTTGTTAATATTGTTTGATCTAATGATTAAAAGTGTTCGATTTCTTGCACATCTTAGTTCTGGAACTCCTTCAGTTGAAGCTTGATCTCATCTTAGTTATTACCTGTTTCCTTTTTTCAGGATTTGGCATTTGATCTGTCCCTTTCTGCCTTGCTTGGTGATAACATATTCAATTTTGGGGAATTGCTTGCTCATCCAATTGTAAGAGAGTTTTACTAATAATTAAGAGTTTTTTTTCCTTTTGGCTGATGTTGGTAGATGCCCTTTTAAAAAAAAAATGTGTCGGGATATAGAGGACACTTATAATTGTTAATTTACATTATAGCACTTTCTCATTGTTTTATCTCCTTTATTTTTGCTTATTCAAATTGAAATCTTCTGCACATTGTGTATTAATTACTTGTCATCATGTTGATATTTTCATGCATAATACATAGTTTTGCATGGTCAACTTGTGTAAACTGTCAGATTTTATTTTGTTTTTATGTGCTGTGTATATTAAGTAACTAATAGACCATTTTCATAATCTAATATTTTATTTTTTAAATCAGTACATAAATGAGTATTTATAGTCAAATATTTCATTGGAAGTTGGAAATTTTTAAATGTAATATAGGTATTAGTGTATTACTATGTGTGACATTTTATAAGACATGGCAAGTCAATAGCCTTGTCCCAACTGTTTTTACTGTTCTGTAGTACCTGCCAGAATTTCCTAATTAAGGATTTTACTAATATATGTTAGAGCTGAGTACCTGTTTATTCCAAAGGCTCCTTAGGTTTTTATCATACATGTATCGATGCTTCAGCAATTTGCTCTCACGATGTGGAAAACAAAAGAAGGGAGCCTCGCTTTTATTATATTGTAAGCCTGATGTTCAGCATTAAATAATAAAATATCTCTTGAGTTACCTTCTGCGAAGTGAAAGTTTGCTAGGACATTTTTGACAGGGCTCAAGAAGGGGTTTCTAGAGAACTTTTAATTGTAGTTATAGATTTTGTCAAACAAGTTGGTGTTTGTATATTTGCAAATGATTTTTTCTTTTCTAGGGTAACTCTGAAATCTTATGTAGCAGTTCTTAGTTAGTGGTACCGCTTATAGTGTACTACCAAAATAATTATTATTCTTAAGAAGGTTGGGAATAGTTGAAGACTACTTTAAACTAGCAAATGATATATGCACAGAAGAGGAAATGCTATTTGGTTTTGAGTTAAGAAATAAATGTCTCATACTCTCATTTTCGTATCTAATGTTGTACTATGCTATGTTAGTCTGATCATGATTTTGAGGTTGGAGAGTTTTTGTAGGTGTCTATGTATGCTTAACTTTATCATTAATTTTTTTCCTGAGATATTTTCAAATAAGTTATTCAGGCTTATTGCAGAATAAAGTAACAAATGCTATTTGGCTGTTGAGTTCTCTAGCCAATCCTGATCTTATCAGCCCTATCTGGTTCCGGTCCAGATTTTGTGAGCCTTGGAACTCCTGGTTTGCAATCTATTTCTAATAATGTTTTTCAAGACTGACATGATCTTGTCTGGTAGTAATATACTAATAATTTTCCAACACTGAGGCAGAAAACAGAAGATTAAGAAAGACATTTAGAGGGCTGACAAGGTAGAAGGCTATGGTATGAAACATTGGTGTGAGCAGCAGGAGAAAGCATATAAGAGTTAAGAGGAAATGGATAGAAAATGGCATAGAAAGATTTTTCATTGTAGACAATTAATTATAGAATTAGATTTTTCATTTTAGACAATTGATTATATGATCACTCTGTATTATTTACTAGTGATAATTATACATGAAGCATGATCAAGTTTTACCTATAGTTAGAGTTACAGAAAGGGAAAAGAAAAATGAGCAACTTAAACCAATGCAGTATTGGTTTATTGATTTTTTTCCTGGAGTTGTAAAAATAATGACACAATTTCTATCCTAAAAGGGAACACCTGTTGTCTTTAGTTTCATGGCTACATCATTTCATGTTCAAGTTAGACCCAGAGTCAATATTGTAGTTGGTTAATTGGTTCTAAGTGGGATTCTACTTTTATAGTTTTTAGATTGATGGATACAAGCATTGGTGGTGACTAACTAGTGTTAACAAGTTTGCAGATGACTTGCCAGATGATACAGTTGAATAGAGCTTAAATTGGCATTTTACACCAGATCTTGAACATGAAGGATCTTAGCAACACAATGCAATCACGAGGGTATAATGTTGCACAATAGAAGCGATTGGTGCAGTTTTATTTAAATCAATTCTTGGTAGGTTAGGTTAATTTTTAATTCAGGTTAAGTCAATTCATATTCACATTAAATTAGTGAGTCAATTATGTGAATAACTTAGCTTCGGATTTGATTCTAATTAGGAGTCTTTGGTTGTTTTAGAGTTCAATTACTGTTCATGTTTGTGTGGCATCAACAGGACCTTCGGTACTTTCTCCTAATGCATTTTGAGAGTTCTATGTGGACTCAAACATTGGTTAGCAGAAAAGAAATGCTGCATGTCTCCAAAACAATCTAAATGGCATTGGGAATGAAGCTTATGGCTTGGTTTCTTTTCGGATGAAAATCTTTTAATGAGTACTAGAAGAGGCAGTTGTTGTCTTATTTAATCAGTGGCTGCTAGGAGAATATACATTCATTTGATTTATCTCCTTTCTTAGTCTTTTTGGAAGAGAAACTCTTCTCAAGTCTTTTAGTTATCCATAATAATGATCATTTCTGGATTTTTAGAGTGAATCTATGATGGAATTTTTCTAAATCAAAACAGTGTTATCCTTATACCTTATGTAGTTTTTCTTTGGTGTCTTTCTCCTTTATGTTTTTTCTTCCTGCCTCACTTGCCTCTGATATCTTTATTCCTGCAATGACCTTGTATCTACCACTTGTTCTCTCTCTACTTGCTGCCTCATGGAAGATTGTTACTTCCACAAACAAATAAAGCAAACAGTGCAATAATATGATGCAAGGGACACCTGCATTTTTGAGGGTTACTTTTCAGCTTTTCTTGCATCACTTAGTTTCTGAATTTTATAATATCCTTGTAATTGGAGTCATATACATTATCCATCTTGTAAAGTCGACTTATACATCTCAACACTTGGATTTGCTTGGACTTTTAAACTTCAGAGACAAATATGAAAAGAATCTCATGAGTGAGCTGCCTGTAGATTGGAACAAAGTGTAGTTTCATATACCTTATACATCTCAACACTTGGATTTGCTTGGACTTTTAAACTTCAGAGACAATATGAAAAGAATCTCATGAGTGAGCTGCCTGTAGATTGGAACAAAGTGGTAGTTTCATATACCTTTTTTTTGTGTAAACCCTTAAAAAATCAATACGCCTGTCCACCCTCTCGATTAATTTGCATTAGTACTCCATAAGAACTTCAAGATTTCAGGAGTACATGAAATAACAAATATATAAATTCAAAAGTGATGGAGATTATCTTATGGAGAAAATGCAAAACAAAGGAAACTTCTATAAAGAGCTTAATTTCTTTTGCATGGTGCAATTCTTAATTCTTTTTTTGCTTTTACTCTAATTTTTTCTTGGTTATGTGAATGCATAAAGCTAACATGCATGATGTTGCTTTCCTATCTCATTTTTTTTAAAGTGAGTGCTGATTCTAGTTAATTGATAATTTTTTGATGTTTTGCAGATCAATAGTCTGACTGGGACCAATGTGGAGTGGCTTTACCATATCCTTCATGCTTTTAACAGTGGAAACCTACTTCGCTATCAAGAACTTTGTCGTGTACATAATATCGCTTTATGTGCACAGCCGGCATTAGTGGAGAATGAGAAGAAACTACTTGAAAAAATTAATATTTTATGTTTGATGGAAATCATCTCAAGGTAATTTCTGCTAGAAAAGATTAATCCTGTTCTAAAGGTGGCTCATGTTTGTTGCTAATTGTGCTTATTTTTCATTTAATTATGAAGCTTTATTACTTTTCAAAGTGACTCCACAGATATACAGTTGTTTGCTTTTGCACTTTGTTTCCTTGTAGTCGGCCATCTGAAGATCGAACCATTCCATTGAGTGTCATTGCTGAACGAACTAAACTTTCGATTGAGGATGTGGAATATCTTCTTATGAAAAGCCTCTCCGTAAGTTTTTACCTAATTTTGCATTCTCTTATAAACTATTACACAAATTAGGAGGTAGATTTTGCTATCTGGAAGAAAGTGAGAAGCACAAAATGTCAACCTTAGTGTTTGACCTGTTCACTTCAGTTTTTTATAATTTGGTTTTTCATGCTAGGGAATACACCATTATGAATGTCTATTTATGTGTTCTATCTTTATCTCATTTCTGGTGTTTTAGCCCATAACATTTGGTAAGATCATATTTTGTAGGCATGCGGTACTTGTTTGGTTGATTAGCATGATTGTTGGAACTTTTTTGTTTCATGAATCTTTCTTTTTATTTTCCGTTAGAGCTCAGGCCATAGAAGGTCCAACCATTCCACCGTCAATTACGAGGACCAAGAGGCTGGAACCTAGAAGATGGTGGGCATTTTGCTGGTTATACCTGTTACATAATTGGCATTCGGGGCAATATCACCACCCTGAGTGAACATCATATTGGGAATCAAGCCACGATACCGACTAAATCTGTCAGGCAACTGAGTCTAGCACTGCCAACCATTGTGTTAGAAATTTTTGTTATTACAATGGATTGAGCCCATGACTAGCCTCATATGAAGTAGTAACAATTGCTTGCCCAACCAACTCAGCATGGACTGTTGGTTGAATGCTTGTAATCTTACAAGCATAATTTTTTTTTTCTTCAGCTTTTAAAATAAAGTACTCCTATGCCTAGCCTTCTTTTTGCCTTCTTCATACTTACCAATTAATCATAGTGCTGGCAGGACAGTAGGCCCCATAGATGATGATCTCTTGATTGTTTCTGATGGTTATTACCAAGATACCTAGTACAAATTACTTGATTTTTCCATCATCAGACCAATCAAACTGTAAGCGCAGGAATTAGATCATTTTGCTCTTCACTTCTGCATCTGTCTCTCCTAGGGAGGGTATTTCCTGTTTCTCCTCTTTCCATATGCTTTTTTATGGGGGTTAACTAGTTCAGTTCTTGTTTGTATTTTTCTTGTTCCTGCTGACTCCTGTTGTGCATGATGATTGTGAATGAGGTGGCTGCTTTGTTTTAGTTACATCAGCAGGATGATTTCATTCAGGCTGTGAATTAATTATAGCTATTTCTCTGGAAATTATGTAGCTGATGGCATTTCTTTTTTTTTTACAAAATTTCTGTTTGGTATTTCGTTTGTAGTGTGACTATTATTTAGTTGGGGAAATTTGATCTTCATGGTAGGAAAATATTGATGTTGCCGACTTAATTGGTGGGCTTTATGGGTTGTTCTTGTTGTATTTTGTTTGTAGTGCCACATTCAGATAATGTTTTTGCATATTTCTGATGGAAAAGAAGGCTGGAGGAGTCAGGGCTGAAGCTCTAGTCGCAGGGTTTGACCTCATTGACCCTTACCAGTGCAATTAAAATGGATTTGCTAATGGTGCCTTGATGTTGATTTGGGCATGATAAGTCGAAAGATCTCCCAACTAAGATTATCATTAGGAATTATTGTGGTTTCAGGGTTTTTGGTCATCTTGGATGCATATCTAAGAACATATTTCCATTTTTGCAATGTCTAGTTGGTCGCCAAGATGCGTGTCAAATCTTCTTATTGTTTCTGCCTTATATTGATCATGGGCACAATGGTCTATAGGTTCACCTCATCGAAGGCATAATTGATCAAGTGGAGGGCACAGTCCATGTTTCCTGGGTGCAGCCGAGGGTTTTGGGAATTCCTCAAATAAGATCTCTGCGTGATCGGCTGGATACCTGGGTGGGAAAGGTGCGGCAAGCCTTGTTGTCGGTCGAAGCCGAGACACCTGATCTGGTCGCATGTGCCTGATGCGCAAGAGAGAAAAGGTGTTTCTGTAGCCTTGTGCCATGGTTTTGTTGATGACTTTTGTACGCAGCTGAATCTGTATTCTGCTAAATTTTCAGGATTTATTTGAACTTGAAAGAGGCACACAAACAAGATATGACTTGAGTTCCAAGTTCTTAGGCGGGTGACATCTCGTAGCCAGATGATAAATTTTACTTGTGATTCAGGAACAGTGTTCCCTGTTGAACATTAATGCAGAAAATGCCATTCGTTTTTACATCTCTATATTGCCATGTTGAACATTTATGCACGAACAGTCATTGATCTATTAAGGACTGCTAGCGCTGTTTGTAAGGAATGAGTCATAGTAATACATTTTTTTCTTGATCATCTTCTCGATTCTTGATTAGACCGACCGAAGGCCTTCGTCACATTGCTTTTGGGAACATCGGTAACCAAAATCACGATTTTGACCGTAGGATCGAACATTCCCGCGGTCCAGATAAAGCGTGGGGTTCGGCCCGCTCGCCGAACCGGACTTCTATTGGCTCGGTTCGATTCGCGATTGGCCTCGAGAAAGTCGGTACCACCTCTTCTCGAGTTTACTGAGTCGATTCCACAAGTCTTGTATAAAAGGTAAAACGAAAAATAAAAGAACAAAATGAAAAAATAAAAGTACATACGTACCTCACCCGCGACGAGGCGACCAGCCCTAGCCTTTTCGGTTCCTCTGCCTTCGCCGTCGGCCAATAGCGGAGCTTCTGCTTCATCGCCCCTCTGGTACTCTTCTTCCTCATCCTGTTCTCTTCTCTCCTCCCCTGTCCTGTTTTCTCCTCTTGTCTCCCGTTCTCTCCCTCCCGATCATTCGACACCTCGTGCCTTGTGTTGTGAGTCTATTTTGTTCACTCTCAAAATATGTTTCTTTATTTCTTTCTGTTTTTTCTTCAGATTTTGTCTTCTAATTCAATGTCCACAGATTATACATGTTGGTGGCACCTAAAGAACTAAAGGGAGAGATCTAGTGATATTTTGTTTATTCTTGTTCTTACTTCCAATTTGACGTGATCGAATCTTATTCCGAGGGGAAAGTGGTGTGAGATCATGATAAAACAATAAACACCGAGCGAACGAGAGCGGAAGATGGTGCTAGCAACGGAAAACTCTGGAGTTGAAAGAGCCTGGCTCATTTGATTGATCCTGTTTCATCAACTTTGTCCGACCTTCCTTTCCCATACGACTAGTTCGTCTTGCATTGCATGATATTGTTTGATTGTGGTTTTGACAATGGTGGTGATATTGATGAGTTCACAAGCAAAGTGGAGTAGTGCATGAGGAAGTTCTACATAAAACAACAACGTTTTCTTTCTTTCTTCATTGTGTCAATTCCGCTCCTTATATTTGACTAGTCTCATTCCTTTAATATTCTGAGTTCATGATCTAGATTTATTTAAATTTTATTTTTTGGTGAAACTTGATTTTGCAAGTTCATAGGGTAGCGATATTGTTCTATTGGTCCGAATTTAGAGAATGGTCTCGTGCGCAAGTTGGATGAAGAGTATTCTTCAAGAATGAATTTTACTTTGATTTGATTTAAAAATCCTCATAGAGTGTAGACATTGTACCCCAATAATCATAGTTGTTATTACTTGAATAAACACCCTTTTAATTGTTAAATAATGATGATTGGACAATGTCTATGGGGATATTATATATTGAAGCAAAAAGAATTCACCACTCGCTTATTCTCAATCATTGGGGTTTGTTGTTTAATATTTGATGTTGAAAAAAAAATACAAATGTTACAGTTCATACAAGGTCAAATCAACAAAAATATGACATTAGGAACTCAGAATTCCTATTTCAATCACTTTTATGGTCGGTAAGCATCAGTCTTGAGTTGAGATTCCTGAGTTATAGAGAGACCAATTGAGCCATTGTAAGTCTGAAAAAAGAATAAAACACAAAACAATAAAATTATTGTTCATTCAAATAAGAGATGACTACTTTTTGGCCTTGACCATGAGATATAACTGCTACTTCCTTCAAAATACTCTTTTGAATTCAAATAGTTTGTGATGCTTTATGTACATTTGCAACATTTAATATCTAAACAAATCTTCTGGAAATAATATGGATATACTGCTGGAAATTGAGTTAATTAAAGTGTATATGCAAAGTGAATGCAGACTTTTTTGCTAGCTGTAAACCTTTTTTTCAGCTTTAGGGTTCACACTTCGCCTCTGTTTCTCATCATAATAGAATTTGTATAATCTAGAAGTGGAGGGTGTTTCTTTTTTATGTTTTTATATATTGTCAGTTTATTCAAGTCTGATTGTTGTTAACTTATGATGATGGTTGAGTGAACTTTCTTTCTACAGGAAGCACAAGGCAAAGACAGAGCTTCATCACTTTTACTCTTTGCTTATCCTGGTTAGAATACAAGAAATGGTGGTTGGATTGCTCAATGCTAATCCCATAGTTTATAAAAAGAAAGAACGTCGGGCTCGCAATGTGCCAACCGTCATAGATGAGTATGCAGTGGAGCCTATTGATGAACAAGAAATTTTTGGTATCCTTTTCCTGAAACATGTTTGACTATGTACCATCTTTTGATCCATTCTGGTGTTCTTTCTAGGTTAAACGAATAGTCATCCAGGTTCTTCAGCTTTTCTTCTTCCTAATAATTTTAACTGGCTTGGTTTTGTGACAACAGTGACATAAAAAACATATATGCGGATTATAATGTAATAACAGAATGAAGCTTGTTAAGATGTACATATGAAAATGAAGTTGATCTAAGTGTCATGAGGCAAGCATAATAAGAGAATTGATTTTTAATTTTGGTCCATTTTTTTCCTAAAATCTTAGTTAATTTAATTCTTTAATTTGATTAGCAGCATAGGGTTTCTCTGTCTCTCATGACATAATTTTGAAATATAAATATTGGTTGTGATGTTATTTTTTTGTTGTCCTCAACATTATAGGATATGACACTTCTAGGCTGCTCTGTTGGCAGACCACTCATGAAATTGGCTCATGATATGACTTGTAATATATGCATCTGATGACAATGTGGTCATCTAGATTATTTGTATGGTTGAATTCTAAAATATACATCTTGAGGTATATAAGCAGATGCTGAAGTTATTAACTGAAACTTAAAACTTCGTGAAATGGGTAATGCAAACCAATGGTAATTATATACAGTTTCAAATTGAAAACACTGGGTTTCAATTGAGGTTGTGTAGGTTTAGGTGGTTTGAATTTCAACCTAGCTTTTACCTACTAATATAAGTGAACAAAAGTCTTTTTTGGATGCTATTTTTTATTCTCTAGTCAAACATTTAGAAAGAACATTTCAATTGCCATCATTTTTCTAACCTTTTTTCATCATTATGGTTTCAGCTGTGGATCAGCTCAAAACTAAGAAGGCTTCATGGGTGATTCGACTGAGTTTTTGCACTAGCTATCTATTCAATGCCATCTTGCAAAAGTGATGCCAAATATATAGAAAAGGTTTGCTAGGGCAAACCAGGGATTAGCATAGAGAATATGAGTTTTGCATATCTTTCTATGGTGGAATAGCATTTTACCCTTACAAATTTCAATTGAGCACTCCAGATGTTAAGATCCTCCACATACCTGCCCTTTAACATGCATCTAGAGAACTCAAGTTAACCACTTCTGTTTGTGGTTAACATAGTTCTTTTTGAGCTAAAAAGTGTATACAAGTCTGAAGTACCTAATATGCCCCTAGTATTCTTTACATCATAAGTTCATAACTAGTTTTACGAGGGTTACATCAATTAGAGTTTCAACTAATACTCAAATGATAGTCGCCTGATGGACTTAAGTGCAAGGGTTATATATGTAAATTTTTAGGTTTCTAAGGATACATGCTAAAACTAAATTAGAGGGATAATTCTGAAGCTACCGACTTTGTAGGAACATACATGTAATTTTGCCAAAAAGTAAAGGCTTGATGAGGGCAGGAGATCTTCCTTTCGGTTGCGGTTTAAGCTCACTATAGGACATTATATCCATTAGACATAATGGACATTACGTGTAATGTTCATCTAAAACATCAGATTACTAAAAGACTCACCGATACTATTATTATGATGTCCAGTAGAATAGGAACATTTTAGTTGAGAACTGTCACATTTAAGAAATTTCACCAATTAACACTGTCATGGTGTTTGTTTTTTTAAAACATTGTTATGTGTTGGGAAGATCTTGTTATGCCTTTTTGTAAAAAATAGGTGCTCACATTTACACTTAATGGTCCTAACCATGAGGTGCAAGACTAAATCAGTTTCCAATTCTTGCATTTGTACTAATGTTCTTTGTTCCTTAGCAACATTGATTGTCATTATTGACTTATATGATGGGAATGAGGTCTGCCGCTTGTGGTTATATTGTGCTAGGCACATAATTGTATTCTTAATCGTCTGTCAGAACTTGTTGGCTTTTTATGATATTGTCATAACCTATTAATGTTGATGTTTTACCTGCTTTCTAATTTTGCTTTTGTTTCATTGAAGAGTTTGTTTAATAAAATTTTAAGATTTAGACAGATACCTGATGAATAAAACAAGAGCGTTGCAGTACCAATTTATAAGAACATGGAGATTTTAAAATTGTTTAAATTATAGAGGAATTAAGATAATGGGTCACATTATAAAAGATGTGTTTTGAAAAATTAATTTGGGTATATGCGTCAGTAGTAGAAGCTATTTGTTAGCACAACTAATGAAAAAGTTTAGAGAGATAAAACTTATGACAGTGTCCATAAAACTCTATTGTGGTGGGTTTATAAAAAGAAGTGGTACTCACTAATTATATTGATGATATAAAAGATATGTATGAGAATATAATGATTAGTATTAGAATTTTAAGCAGTGTATCTAACGAGTTTCCTGATAGTATAAGATTGCATTAAGGATCAATTTTAAGTCTTTATCCTTTTAGATCGGTAATCGATGAACTTATTAGTCATATATAGAATAGACCTCCATAGTATAATTCATTTGCTGATAACATTATTTTAATTAATAAGAGTTCAAATAGAATTAATTCTAAATGTGAGGAACAGAGACAAATCTTGGAAGCTAAGGTTTCTATATTAAATAGAACTAAGGCTGAATGTATGAGATGTGATTTTGATTTTAGTAATATTAAAAAGAAAAACTAAAGATTTTAAGTTTAGATGGACAAAAAGCTTTAGTAGATATCTTGAATTAATTTTTTAATAAGATGAAGATTTTCTTTTTGTTAAAGGTAAGTGGTGAAGATGAGATTTGATCAAGAGATCTTGTTATTAACGGTTAAAGTCTTTACTAGCTAAATTGACCAGTATCTTCAAATCTATAGCATGACGTTTTGAATCGTTTGTCTAAGGTTGGCAAGTGAGTGAGTATAGTACACTACCAAGTGACTCAGGTATATCATCATTAGACTAATATCTTATACTGAAAATTTGTGTAATGAGATTTTAAATGCTTCATCTTAGGTGAACGAGTCAGGTATTTGTTAGGTAAACCCTTAATATTTTGGGTATAAATCGATGAAATTTCAAACCCCTCAACATAAGATGAGTGAGTAGGTGCACCATCAGTAATATTGTGTAAAAAATTTGTCAGATAAGGTTTTCAATCTAGGTAAGTGAGCAAGGTAGACCATCATACTAATATTTTAGGTGTCAAAAAATAGAGAGATTGATGATGGATAATTAATGTAGAGAGGTGTATCAAGAGTTTTTTTGTAATCATCGAATTCCTTTTAGATTAAAAGAAAATTTTCATATGAAGTTGTTGGGTCAATTGTGCTTTATGATCTGAGTGTTGGATGATTAATAAGTGTCTGTGTTGTTGAAAATGTTGAGATGGATATGTGGAGTTATTAGGATTGATAACAAAGAAATATCGTGAACAATTAGGTATAGTTCCGACATCCGATAGAGGATAAAATTGGAGAAAATACATGTGCTTAGGAGATCTATGAATCTTGTTACCAAAAGACGTGAGATGATTTGTACCGGTGGTGTAAGGAAAGGTAGAGGGATATCTAAGAGGACTTTATTAGAATATTGTTTTGTTCAGTGTTCAATGCTGTAAAAGATCGATGTAGCCGAGTTCAAATAGTTGGAACATTATGGATTGTTGTTGTATCTTTGCTTTTGTTTCAGTGCATGTATTCTAATGTATAAAATACTTTGTTTTCTTGACACTTTGAGACTATATAAGAGATATAAAGGACCCAGAACATCCATATTCGTTGGAAGAGTTGAAAGTGGTAACAGAGGACTCAATTGAAGCCAATGATACAGAGAGTTATGTTAGGCAAGTCAACATTTTATTGCACTTTGATATGGTCATTTGGTCAATGAAATGGTTATGAGAGTTGTTTTCTGAGAATTATTTGCTTTTTATGCAGGGTCACTTTTACTCCAACAATTGAGCATTGTAGTATGGCTACGCTTATTGGACTTTGCCTCCGTGTAAAGCTTATGCGCAGTCTTCCTTCTCGTTACAAGGTTTGTTTCTCAGACCAGATCTTTTAGTAAGAAGGATGATGTGTCTTTTAGATGTAGGACTTTAGAAGAGTCATCATTGCTGCTTAAAAGCTACGACATAAGCTTGTGTTGGATTCAAACCACTCTCTCTTGACCTGATAGATTAATTGAGCAACTTGTTGGGCTTCCTTTGGAACTTTGTAATTTCAACCTGCTACCAGTATGGATTGGGCTACAGTTGGGCCTAAATCTAAACCGAACATGACCTGATGATCATCAAAAGATACAGTGGCTCAACCGAAGTGAACCCAATCAAATTTGTCATCTTAAGGTGTATACTCCACCAAAACTTAGAAGTTTATAGTGCCCATTTTTGTCCTCATACTTCTAATTAAGCATTAGAAAACTTAGTTTGGTACTGATACTAGTCAGTTGCCAGATCCTTTAGGTATTAGTATCTATCCACGGTATAAGCTAAACATTTGGTACAGTTAAGAACTGGCAAGCTTACTACCGTGTTATAAGCTAATTATTCAGGACAGTTCAGAGCTAGCAAGCTTACTACCCAGTGACTTAGTACGGTAAGTTTTCCAGGTAGTAAACTTGGTTTCAGAAAGGATCCAGCCTAATTACTCGATCTGCATATCAATCTGCCATCAGGCTGGTACATATGGGTCTGCATTGACACGTCCAAAATTAAAATTCATGGTTAGTTGCTAAATATCTTTCTGTACTGACTGGCATGATTGAATTCAAAACCCATGCTTTTGACCAAGGTATGTATGCTGTACCGAGTACCGGACCCATACCAGTGTACCAAAACATGCTATGCTGATACGTGTTTGGTACCCTTTTTTGAAGGTTTTGGCATCCAAAACACTAAAAGAACTTATCCATGAACGATTCCTAACTAATAAAGTCAAGATTTATATAATATAAGTGGGTGAATATGTTGGGTTGAAATATATACATGAAAAGGATCAGCTATGGAATCTAGGTACACAAACAAGTTAAGATTCATCTAAAATAATTGTGGGTTGTAATTGGTTATAAAGAATATCATATACATGTTCCTACCACCAAAATGATTGTCGTGATTCCATGACAGGTGGTTTGGGTTCCTTGATGATGATACTATAGATTAATATGGTACGTCTATAAGACCCAAGTTGGTCTGACATATTACAAATACTAAATTTATTGATGTCCACTAACAGTTGAATTCGCAGTTTTTCTGATGAAAAATATGATTTTGTTTATATTGTATGAGCAAATATCTAGCTAATTTTACCAAATAGCTATAAAGTATCTTTTTGCCAATTAATCCTTGTTTCAGTTTTAGGGTACCTTAAAATCATTTGTTTATACCTTTGGGAATACATCCTACAAAGGCAGTGTTTGGAAAGGGAATATGAACATCATGAATCTAGGAAGATGTTGTTATTTGATTAAGTTGGAAGAGGAATTAAAAGGAAAAAAAGATGGAAGAGGAATAAGTGACACAACGAAAAGGATGCATATATTGGTTCAAAAGGAAAAACATATTATTATTGACAAGCTTGATTAAAACTGCTTCCCTTGGTTCCAAGTCTTTTTGAGTGTTTGCCAGAGTGCCAGTTGGCTTACCAAGCTGGTGATTGTGGAATTCTGTTGATCGATTGTTTGAGAATACAGTTATCCCTGTGAAGCTAGTAAACTTCTCTGAAAAGGGAATGCACTTTGGCACAGGGTTCTCCAGGTGCTGGTTTTTTTGAGTGGCTTGGCTTCATAAAGATGAATGCTATGACAGACCAGTATATGATGATGGAGGCTAGGTTAATGAGTTATGTTTTGCTGTAGTTGGATGCTTCTGTGGCAGATTGAATGGAACGGGTCTCAACAAGGGAACTAATACCAGAAATGCTGTCCATTATTATTTATTATAGCTCTGCTTCTATTCCTAAGCTGAACTAATTGCCTACCCTTATTGTTATCCTGATCTCAAGACAGTTGCTAAATAGGAGCACAAGTACCAGACCAATGATATATACGGACCATATTGTACTGGTGGTATATCACATACAAATTAGATCCCAATTGGTTCAAATTTCTCTGGATATTTGTCAACCAATCTCTGTAGGTTGGCAAAGGTCTATACTTTATTCAGGATTTGCTGATAGCAAATATTGTCCATTGTTCAACTACTTTATTCATGTATGGATCTACTAACAGCACATGATATGAGACCAATATAAGACAAGATGTTTTCCTTACCCCCCTTCATGCCACTAGACGTAGTTTTAGGCATATAATGTGGGAGTTGTATTGCCTTGGTTACTTGCTACATTGCATTTGAAGAGTTGAATCTATGGGCAATTTCTTATAGGTGCTTTAAGAACATAAACTCCTGTCTACAGTTCAAGTAGTTCAGTACGGATCATTACTGCAAGCCCCAATTAAACAAAGAAGAATCGGGGATTAGATATCACAGCCTAGTCTACTGGAACTTTAGGAATAAGCCTTGGTACTATTTACAATTAGAATATTATAGGTGAACTCGTAGACAAACTGTTTGGTACTATTTACTAGATTTGCAACAGTAGAATGTTCTAACCCACTACTCAGGAATGTGGGAGACAATGGTTAATGTTGATCATGCATTTAAATCTTGATCTGCTTTTTGAATATCTACTTTTCCTTGTAGGTGGATATCAGGGTGGCTCCAGGAAGTCATGCAACTGAAGCTGAAGGTAAATGCATTCTTCCTACTTAAACTGCTGACCTCACCTTTATTTTCGTTGCTGGTACCAGCTTTTGTAATAATTTCATTTTTCATTCTTAGTGAATAAGCAGTTAAACGACAAAGAACGAGTTGCGGCAGCTCTGGAGAATCCCAACTTATTGGAATTGGTTGACTCATGCTTAGAGTTGACGTATGCGTGATCCATCAGAAACATGGGATACACGTTTTCTTTGTTGTTATTGGTGTTTGCCTGTGTCAAAGGAGTTCAAATTTGATGAACTTTAGAAGTGGCATTTTCACGCCCATTGAAAGAATGCATGAACCCCTTGTGTGTACGCCACTGTTTTATCTGTGACATACCTGCGGTATAGATTAATGAATAATGTCTTTAAGAATCCCCTCAGGTACAATAGAAGGGACTAAGAGTTGCTTCATGTGGGCTTGTCCTAACAGGAATCAGATTGTTGCTTGCTCATCCATCACCTTGAGGTGAAACAAATATTACTCTAAACAACTTTTGCCAAGAAAGGATGGATTCAAACAAAAGGATAAAATAGAAATTCAAACAAAATAAAAAATCTGCATAATTCCTCAATATTTTTTGCACAATGACACATCACCCGGCAGCTCAACTTGTGTTTCGTGTTATACCACTAAAATAAGCGAGATTATATTTTCACAACCATTCTGAGAATATACATTTGTTCTGAACAATCTAAAAAGAGAGAAAAAGTAAAAAAGACAATCTAACTGTGTAACTGTAACAAGGCATAAGTTAATTATTTTCCAGGGATCCAAGAGAATTTAAATATAACAGAATCCGATTAAAAGATGAATTTGTTCAAACAGAGCAGAAAGAATCAAACTCCAAACAGTTACTGTCATAATCCACAGGACGATGTTCCGAGCAAAACACAATTGCTTATTTGTTAATATTTCTAAGGATTATTTTGTCATGCAGTTGAGGGACACACTTGTGACTTTGCAGTTTTAGCCTTTAACCTCTCCATGAAGTACGGATTAGCTTTGAGTTTGTCCTTGACATAGGCGTTTCGAGTCTCTTCTACCAGCTTATCAGCTTTTTCTGCATCTTCTATCAACGCATAGAGTGTCCTAAGACAATCCTTTCTGTTCTCCTCCCGATGTTCAAACCTGAAAGTGACAGGGAAAGTTTTCATGTAGTATTCTGGTTTGTTTACTTGGGAGTTAGGACAAGCATGTTAAATAGAAGCAACCACAAAGATCAAGAGATTTGTAACCTTGTAGAACTGAGAATTGCAGACTAATTAATGTGAAAAAAAAGGCTATTGTGAATGCTTAATCATCTAAAACCATGCCCGAATGGTGTTATCATTATGTAAAAACTCATCAAACTCATGCAGTTAAATGCTTTAGGCCATTCCTGCTCAGGGAGATGATAACATCTTGAAATCATGCTTCCACATATAGTTTAAGCATGCAAATATGCAGCACTGCAGCTTATGTATACTTGCAGGGCCACCTACAAGTTTGTCGCATAAGGATGAACTATCGAAATGGAAGGTACAGAGAAGAGGCAGACTTCCAACAATGATAAGTGGCATGAGGTATAAGTACCAGCATAGAAAAGAAGGCTAACCGTCAAAATATTCATGAGAAACTACAGAGCAAGATGACAAGCACATATAAGTACACAGTATGATTTACTAAGCATGAAATCAGCATACCTTTCACTGATTATAGTGAGCTCATCTTTACCCGAATTATACCTTTTGCCAACTACTTCCCTTAATCTCTTAAAAGCGTGCCTTGAAAGATCCAGCTCTTTCACAGTCACTGAAAGTTTAACTTTTCTATTCTGTGGGTGCCATGCATCACCACCAGGAGCAAATACGACCCGGGACTCCCATCTTAAAATAGGTCCTTCACCAGGCGGGTCATCTAAGTTTGTATTCTTGTCTGCTTCAGCAATTGCATCTTCTTCAGGAGGTTGTTCTGCTTCCATTATTTTGGCATATTCCAGAACCATCTCATCCTCGAACTCTTTAAACAACTGATAGGCCTGTTCAGGTTCAAGCTCTCCTCTCTCACACATGGCTCCCAATTCATCGAACTTTGTCTCCACCTTCTGTTTTATCTCATCTAAGAAAATGACATAATAAAAAAATAATTTTCAACGGACAGTAATGAAGTCGGATCTTGAAACTGGTATAGAAATTCAACACAAATCAAATCTTTATACGGTAGTGGCCATGGCCCATAGAAGGAAACCTCTCCCTTCTCCCATTATGTAGGTAAACTTTGGGAAGCAGGCAGAGAGCAGGAAGCACACAGTTTATATCCACTTCCCATAAAGAAGCTCTCATGCAAAAAACATATGCTTGACACTATTTATGTATATCATAAACTATGCTCACCATCAAATTGACTCTTGAACAGTTCTAAAATTAAAGCAGCAGCTGAAGAGATCTTCTGATAATGTTTAATCTATCAAAAGAAAAAAAATTTGAAACACAATAAAAGAAACTGATGCAGGCAGGAAACAGAATTAGAACATCTTTGGCAAGTAATGACAATTAACATGCCATTACTCGTATGCAACAAGGGCAAAATGCCTGTGCTTCTAATGTAAGACATTTAAAAAAAAAAAAACCCTAATTTTGGTGTTTAAACCTAACACGTAACATGAACATAATCTTGTTTCTTTTCATGCTTTGTCTAGGATCAACCAGCGATGTAAACAAAACTAACTTAAGAAAATAAGATAAACGGAGAACAAAATTAGTGGGTCTGAGAAAGCAAACAAAAACGAAGCAGGTCTCACAGGAAAAACAAAAAGGAGGTGGGTCTGAGAGAGAAATCCGAGACTAGGTGGAAGCTTAAAAAGCCAACTATTGTTTTAGGTGTTTTCTTCAGATAATGGCAAAATATGCATGTATATTACACAAGTAAAACCTATTTTTAATTAAGCATGCCAAAATTCTACACAAGTAATGAATCTAATATAATTCAAAGTAACCAAGTAAAGTATCTCCAAACTATCAAATTGTTGCAGGAGTGGTCCACAAATGTGCAAAGACTTTCCACACTGATTTGGTTACTGATGTGGTGCCCTGGTTCTTCAAACTGATCATACTGGGCTCAAATAGGGTTGATGAAGTATCATAGCTAAACTAAGGATTGGTTAGTATCTTGATTTGGTGGGCACTACCAACAAGAAGGTGATGCTTGGGTCACGCCTAGGCCTTAATTGATTGGATGATCAAATTTGAACCTAGGTCAAATATAAGAATCTAGTCATCACTATGAGTAAAGTAGCATTGATGAACCGTGTGCCAGTTAACTGCCATGCATATAGCATATAATTTTAGAGGAACTGTGCATACAACTCTGAGCTCAGTCTCAAGCCCAATAACCAACTTTAAATAGTTTACAGACACTATTTTGTGACGGCAATGAGAATAGAAGATGAGCAGCTTGTTGGCATGCGAGTCTTTAAAATATTATCCCCACAAACATTCAACACACACTATAATTGTCTAATACAAGTAAATATTTATAATTATTACTCCGTAAAGCCATTGTATTTATTCCAGGTAGTTCACTGGAACACACACAATTTTCCTTACAGTTTCAACACCTGAAATAGTTATCCAAGACTGGGAGCTCTAATATCCTGGTTCGACTAATCATGACATATAAAAATCCATTGTTGGGACTACTATACAAGTTGCATTAAGTATACATAGATGTTGGCAAGTGGTTATCACATTTAAATTTCGCTAATAGTTTCATCTTCTTGTATCAAGTTATCAACACTTAATTTCTTCTTTGCTTGACCACTGATCACGATATATACATCAAGACTGGGAACTGACTATTTAAGTTGCATTAGGTTGAGAAAAAAATGGTAGCGAGTAGTTATCAACTAAAGCTGCAGTTTTACTTACAGTTCTTTTATGCTTCTTTACCTGGTAGGAGTTTGTCATAGTTGAGCATATCCTCCAGGATCTCCTCGCACTCCTTGGTGTCCTTCAAGAACCCCTTCTCGGTGGCCTCCCTGATCATATCATCCCACTTGCGGTCATCCATATTGAAGAACTCATCGCTCATCAGCTTCTTCTCTACATATTGCCTCGTATCGTAAAGATTGTCTATCTCCTCATCCGTATCGTGCAACTCCTCAAAGTCCGACTCGAACTCCCGGTCCTTCACATTCGACAGCGGTGCCATCCGCAGCTCTTCCATCAGCTCGTCATCGGTCTCCTCGTGCTTCTTGGACAAACGCCGCGCCAAAATTGCTTCGAAGACCGGCCCAAGAGCCTCCTCGTCATCCGCCTCGTAGTACTTCTCCAGCCGGCGCTTCAGCTCTTAATCAAACATTAAAAAAAAAGGAACAAAAATCCAACTTTTCGTGAGCAAAGAAATAAAAATTTGACAGGAAGTGCAATAACGTTTCCACCTTTGTTGCTGACGTCCTCGATGGGGGGATCGGCCTCGCGGTCTTCGGAAATAGAGGCCGGTGACGCCGCAGCGCTGGATTCAGAGGGAGGAGGTGGGGTTTGGGAGTCCGAGGGCGAGGAGAAGAGGCGGAGGGCGGTACCGAGGAAGGGGACGGCGGCGGAGGGAGAGAATTTTGTGACAGGCGGAGGAGGGCGGAGGTGGCGGGCCAGGAGATGGGCGCGACGGAGGAGCTGAACGCTCATGTTCAGCATTAGGTTTCGAGCAGAACGACAGAACGAGAAAACTCGGACGGGTCAGATGGTATTCATTTTTCGTCGTGCGAAAACCCGCACCGGTTCATGTCGAAGCGGGTTAAAGATGGGCCGGTTCAGATCGACCCAAATGCCGAAGCGGATCCTACCCAGTATTCTTTTCGGGATAATTACGTATTACTTCATATTACTTTATTACTTTATGTACTTAAAATATTTATATTAAGATTTTTATAATTTTAAAAATAAATAAATAAATAATACGTCATATTATTACATCGATACATAAGTGATAGTAAAAAGATAATTTTAAAAACGAAAGAAATATTAAAATTATCATTTTGGTTATCATTTTCATTCAAATCTAACATATGATATTATGTGTAATATTTTTTATTAATGAAATTGACAACATTAGGATAAATAAAATTATTATTTTTACTTTTAAAATTATAAAGATCCAAATACAAAAGGTAATATATAATTAACCTTCTTTTTCATAATAGCTTAAATCCAAATTTAGTCGTATTCTTCGTTTAATTATGAATCTAATCGCAAGCCAATCTGTTTGATCAATTTCTACATGTTTTTCGTTGATGAATAAGTAAGTCCAAACGTTGACATGAATCGGTTTGGGTTAATTTGGATTAGATGAGGGGTGTTATTTTCTCTTACATAAAAGATGCGTTGGATTCACATATTGGTGGCTTTTAGGTATAAATATATTTAATTTGCTTATACTTAATTATTCAAATCAAACTCTAACACAACTTACATATTTAACTCCTAATTAAGAGTTTGAATTCCTTTTAAAGCATCATCTCGAGTGGAATAAAGTTAAAGGAAAAGAAAATCGAAAATAATATCAACATTTGAATATTTGCTGGATGCTAATGAGTAATGCTTGAAAATGTTCAAAGCATTTTATTTGATAACATCAACTATCCTGAGGTTATTTTTTATGTTAAGGTGGCTATATATATATAGCATTTGTGTTTTATGTTAATTTTTTTGATGATTTTTAGTGAATTGTCTGTATTTTCATGGGAATTGAAAGTAAGCAATAATCTTGATTTTATACCGTTCATGGGTTATTTTTTATTTATTATCATATATTAATAAGTTTACATAGTTGTCAAGGAAGTCTTAAAAGTCATCTAAAGTCAAATCATACATAATGGTGACAGTATTTTAAAGTGAAAGTTATATAATCTTAATTTGTAATTCAAAATAATGTAATATATAAAAAAGTGTAAGCATGTACCAAAATTCATTCTTTCTCTTGAATTAATTCGGTCTAACTATTTCAGAAAAATAAATTCAAGATTACTTTCAAGGACATCTTAGGTCACCCATAAATTAGGGGGGTGTGATCTCCAAACACATCAAAATGTAGATTTTTTAAATGGAAATAATCAATTTTTTCTTTTAATTTTATTCCATCCATGGATGACGCTTCAAAAGAAGTCAAACTCTTAATTAGGAATAAAAATTATATTTTAAATATGTATTGACATAAGTATTATTTGATAAAAAATATATTTAATTATCAAATATTTTACGATAAATTTATCGTTTTAATATTTATTTAACAATATATATATTATTTAAATTAATAAGTTAATAAATAAATGTATACAATCTTATAAAAATTGTGTATGTCCCAAATATATAATCTATAAAAATATATTCATATAGATAAAGAAAAAATATTTTTTAAAAATAAAAAATAAAAAATACATGTTGGTTTGTCACTAAATTATTTTGATAATTTTAAAACTTTAGATATAATTATAAGGTACTTTTAAATTTTAAAAAATTGTATCATTAGCATCCCACAAATGCTGAAATATCATTTTCAAACATTATTTTCGAATGTTTGATATTTAAATATCTTTAAAAAATAGTTAAATATTGATGTTATCAAATAATACTTATGTCAATATATATTTCAAATATACTTTTTATTTATTATTTATCAGACATTGAAAGTATTTAATAACTACATATTCACTCAAAATTTTAATTATATATTAAAAATATAAATATGGTTTCAAATTTGTCTTGTTAGCTATCGCGATAGCGTTGGAGCGAATCCCCTTAACGAGTCTTCACGCTGACGCTAAAGAAACAGTGCGAGCCACCGGAGAACCGCCGGGGAAGCTGCTTTCTTTCCACGACCCCAAGATTCTCGATCACGGGCTCCGCGAACAAACATGATTCACTCGGGTCCGTTAAAGCGCCAACCGACGGTCGTCAGGCCGCCACGCGTATCAGCCAATGATCACGCCGAGATAGCGGGGGCGGTGGGGCCCTTACGCCATCGCCGAAGCGTAGGCCATCATCCTCCGGTTCTGCTCACCTTCCTAGTGAGATATATCGACCGCCAGGGGGTCACAATCGTTGGAGCATGAACTCACCGCAAGTGATCTCACCTTGTAGACCTCGAGCTATAAAACTCCCCAGCCTTCCCCCTCTTCTCTTCGTCTCCTGCTTCTCTGTCTCTTGCCCTCCGCGCCCACCCGGCGGGTGTTCGGAGAACGAGAAAAGGGCAGAACCCTAATTTTTCTGCGCTTCTCTTCATGTATTGCCCTCGGTAATCGATAATTTAGGTTGAGGAACTCTAGATTCGGATCGATCTGTGCTCTAAAATGTGGTTTGTTTCGTAGGCGATCGGAGATCGAGGAGGAATTCGAGGTGTTTCTTAAGATACGGAGCTTGTTATGGCGGAAATTATAACTCCTCGGAGATTCGTGGTAGGGTACGCACTCGCCCCAAAGAAGCAGCAGAGCTTCATCCAGCCCTCGCTTGTCGATCTCGCACGCGAGCGTGGTATCGATCTTGTCGCTATCGATGCATCACGGCGCCTCGCGGATCAGGGTCTCTTCGATTGCGTGATCCACAAGCTTTATGGTGAGGATTGGAAGGCCCAGCTTGAGGATTTTGCAGCCAGGAACCCTAGCGTTCCTATCGTTGATCCACCCCTTGCCATCGAGCGCCTCCACAACCGTATCTCCATGCTCCAGGTCGTGTCTGAGCTTGAGATTCCCCAGGTGAGGGAGACCATTGGGATCCCGAGCCAGGTGGTGATCTATGATTCCGGCGCCCTATCCAATTCTGGGGTCGTTGGAGCCCTCCACTTCCCGGTCATTGCCAAGCCCCTGGTGGCCGATGGAAGTGCCAAGTCGCATAAGATGTCGCTTGTTTTCCACCGCGATGCCCTCCTTAAGCTCAAACCGCCCCTCGTACTGCAGGAGTTTGTGAACCATGGGGGGGTCATCTTCAAGGTGTATGTGGTGGGAGATTATGTGCAGTGCGTGAAGAGGAAGTCCCTTCCGGATGTCTCTGAAGAGAAATTGGAGTGCTCTGAGGGATCTGTCACCTTCTCGCAGGTGTCCAATATGACGACGCAGGACCCAACAGAGGTCGAGTATTACATGCATCTGAATGAGCCAGAGATGCCCCCGTTGAGCTTTCTCACGGAGATAGCAAGGGGTTTGAGGCAGGCCCTGGGATTGCGCCTTTTCAATTTTGATGTTATAAGGGATGTGAAGATTGGAAACCGTTATCTTGTGATTGACATTAACTACTTTCCTGGCTATGCAAAAATGCCATCTTATGAGAAAATTTTAACTGACTTCTTCTGGAACATCGTTTACGAGAACAAAGAGCAAGATCCTGGAGGCTTAGCTGTTGGCGATAGTGACAAAGAGAGCATGGTTTTGGTTGGAAATCATCGCAAGATGGCAGAAGATATGGAGAATGTTGGATGAGGTTTGAAGTGCTTTCATTCTTCTAGAAACCAGTTTTCATCTGGTACTTGAAAGTTACAATTTCCACTTCTCTGCCAACTAAGATGATCAGAGCATATATGAAAGTCACTGCCTGATTATCGTATCTGGCTGAATAAGTAGTTCAGTAGTTCACTCTTTTAGGCATTTCTAACTTTGGGATGGGTTCATTTGGTTCTTACATTGACAATGTACATCCTTACTTTTGTGGCAATAATTAGGTATTCTCCTTTTAAGATTGCATTCTCTAGTTAGAAGTGGAATAAGATTGGTATTTCATTCAAAATGACTATGTTCTGATTCCAATCAATTAGGCATCTATACTACCTGAAATTTGTGATTTGCTGTTCCTTTTTTTTTTCGGCTTAGTGCATATGAGTCTAAAGAGTGTTCACTTGCATGAGAATTTTGGTTATGATTGTTTTGGCAGTTATTTAGACCAAAATGTCATGCTTTGTGTATGTTTGCTGATTCACTTCTAAAAGCATTATATATTAGCCCAAAGCATGACTCTTATCCCATATCTATAGCTTTTTATTTATCATACTCTTATTTGTGATTTAACCTGGGATGTTGCCTTGCTTTATTATGCTCGTTATTGAGAAAAGATTCATATAGTTGGCCCTAAATGATTAAGACATTGTGACTTGTTCTTGTTGTTGTTATACTCATTCTTTTTACTTATTGGTCCTATCCATTAATAATAGTATCTTTTCTTTGTTTTTTCTTGATTAATATTTCCTTGTGCATTACATAGTCTATTTTAATCATTTAACTTCCGCTTGGAGGCAAGGATTGAAATTTTGTATCGTACCAAAATTTTGAGATTTATTCGGTACAGTACAGTATTATATACCGAGCGGTATATTTCGGTATACCGCTCGATATATATATATATATATATATATATATATATATATATATATATATATATATATATATATATATATATATATATATATATATATATATATATATATATATATATATATAGGTAAATCGCTTGGTTTACCTCTATGCGGGGTGACACCGCCTCGAATTAAAAAAAAGTTTGCAGGCGATGTCGCCCAAGAATAGAAGAAAAAAAAAAATCTTCGCCTCTCTCTGCCTCGCGACGCTGATGCCTCTTCTCCCCCGTGCGAATGAGAAGTCGTCGACAGATGAGGAGGAGAGCAGTGATCTTCAGGTTCTCCCTTTTTTTTCTTATTTCTTTCTTCTCCTTCTCCCTCTTCTTTCTTCTCCCTCGGTCACTGTCGATGATAACGCCTCAATCGATGATGATAACGCCTCAATTGATGCTACCGTTCAGTAGCGGGTGGTCTATGTACCGGTCTGCTGACGGATCGATACGTACCGCCCGGTATGGGCGGTATCATTCGGTATTGTAGACCTTGATTGGAGGTCCCAAGCATACCGGGCGGTATCATTCGGTATTGTAGACCTTGATTGGAGGTCCCAAGCACCAACTTGTCTGATAAGCGAAACAATTATTTGTAATACTTAATTGAAGGTTCTTAAAGCCAGACTTTGGAAATTTGCAGGAATAAAAATGTGTTGATGATAGGTCATATGTAAATTTTTATCCAATGTACTAGGCTGCTGGCAACACCCACAATTTCCTACGTGTCTAATCAATCGGTGTGTGCCATTCTAAAAATAAACTGATTATCATAAGCTAAAGATCACACAAGAAAAAAAAGGATCATATACTTTTAGTTCGGCAGGCTTTTCTTCAATCTCTGATCTTTTTCAATGTTGAGAAGTTGACTTGGGGCAATGAGAGGTTAAGATGGATATTTATGGTCTTTCTCATTCGAAACCTATATGGAAGAAGTGAAACATGGCCTAGTTAAATCATTTTCGATGAACTAGAACCTGAGTTAATGGGTTTGGGGTTTTAATAAATGAGTCTTGGAATGTGATTTTCTTGGTAAGTTTTGGGTCATGTGCTCATATCAATGTTGTCAAAGGCACCAAGCACTATAGATGTTAGGCGCTAAAAGGTGTCAATGTTTTAAATTGCTCATGGCGCCAAGCACTTGCCTAGCCACTCATTCGATTAAAGCAAGGTGCCCACGTTATAAAAGATAAAAATTATAATTAAGGATAAAAATAATCATTAAAAAACTTAAATCAAACATGAGTTTTATATAATTGAATATGCAAATGGTTACCTAAATCATTAATTACATATATCTAACCATCTATAGAGTACTTAATTAACAAAATAATATTTAAGTTAGATCTAAAATGAAGAGAATAATTCTTGGTCAAACCTATTAAATTCTTAGAATATCTGATTGAGAAGAATTTCTTATGGTAAAATAGAAATAGGAAAAAATAATATGTTAATCTTTATCTTAAAATACCTTACATTTCCAGATATGATGGTGTTTTGCAATAATGTAGGCATCCTAAGACGATCAATAATAGAGAAGAAAAGAGAAATAACTGGATGGAGCTTTCTATTGCTTGCCATTTGGTAGAGGAGTTAGGGCTTGTGTGTATTATCAAACCAAATTGGTTCTCACGAAATCTGAGTTTGGCCAAACTAGAGATATGATGGATTGGGCACCTTGAGTTTGGCTGTTGAGTCGATATACAAATCAAAACTTTTTGTTAAACTTATAAATCACTTTTCAGTAAGCATTTGCTTTCAAAATTCATAAGAACATAGATCTTTCTTAGTGCTTATATGTAAATCATGACACAGGTCAGATGTTTTGCAAATCATAAGCTTCACATATTTTGTAAATTATAAACATATAAGACTTTGAATAAATTTCTTCAAAGCAACATATATTTGAATGCATTTTCATAAGAAATATATAAATATAGCCAAAGTGATATATCAAAACAAAATTCATTGTAGTACAAATGACTACCATTAAGTGTTCACCAACAAATATGAATATAGTTAAGGATACACATCTGAATATTATAGCTAAGGGTACATGATAGAATGTAAGTCATAGTGTTTAATTGTTATTACATCACATAATCTTGTTCCTTGTTGGTCTAACAACAGAAACTTGCCATTCAGAATGGACTAAAGACCTCTTAGCATTTTTGTCATCTTTGATTGTCTATCATGGTATTATGAAAGGTCATTGCCGTGTTTTTTTCTATTTTCTTCAGTACTTTTTCCTTCCTACTTGAATTGGCACCATTACATCAGACTACTGTTGTTTCTTTGTTACTAAATCAAATATTCTCTACTTTTCTGGTACAAAAGCAGAAACTTCCTCAGTCTATAGTCCTGTCATCGTTTCCTTTTATGTGGTTATCTTGTTTATCTGAGTCATCTTCCTCCCTTTTTTCTTTAGTATCTTGTTTATTTTCTTCCATTCTACTTTACTCTCTTTTCGTTACAGCATTATCAGAGCAAGTTTCTGGCGTTTCTTTGTTATAACAGCTTGCTTTTCATTTTATAACAGCAGAAACCTGCCACCAAGATTTAGACCTGTTACTCTCTTATCTGATTGGAATTTATCTTAACTATTACTATCTTAACCAAGGTTCGTCGTACCATGAAGGAACGCTTGATACAAGCGGTATAAACCGATCCAATAGGGGACCAGTATGAGTGGTATATACCAGTTTGTCACTATGTCTTATCGTATCATGTGTCGGTATATCGGTACAGTTTGATACATATCATACTGATGGTCGATCCGTAAACCGGTTTACTGATGGTCGATCAGTAAACCAGTACGGACTGGTAAGGCAGACCATAATCTTAACCATCTCTAGGTTCTAGTCAAGGGTGGATCAATATGTGATTAGACAAACTAGCTTATGTTCATGACTACCCAGATATTGGGGCTGATTTCTATAACCTTCTGGCACAAGTTAAACTTTTCATTTCTTGTTAAAACTTCTTTTGACAATAGTTGTATTTTATTGTGTTCTTTGCATGAAATTACTTGAAACCAGTTAAAATGTAAAAGGGATTTCCCTGAGTTTCGAATCTGATGCAGAATTTGGTGCCCGTTGTTTTTTCACTTGGTAACAGTATGGCTTTGAGATACTTTGTCAACAATGTCTGCACTCTGCACAACATGAACTAGGGTAAAAGATTGAAGTTCATGTGTTATTTATTTATTTCTCGTTTATACTATGATTTATATTACGGTGTGGTCTTCATGAATGTTAGTCATTTTTCTCGTCTATTTATCTTTCCATGAAGTAAAATGTAGATACTGCATTTTTTTTTGTTCATAATCGGAATTTCATAACAAAAGCTTTTTGTAGCAACATACTGAGAATGGGGTAGGAGTGATGGGAAGAGAGGCTTTATTACAACAGCTTGCTCAAATAATGTGCCTAGGGTATGTTGTGGAGCAAATAGTTACTAAAAATTGCAAACATATTAGAATTTGATTATTATTCCCAGCACTTTCTGACCAGTATTATTAGTCTTTTACTTGATCGGTGGCATGATGTTATTCCTGTCATGAGATAGTACTGTCGTTGCTTGGAATTTCAAATCCCACTTGAATCTTTGTATCTTTTTTTTTCCTTTCTGACTTTGACTTTTAATGTGTTTCTATATAGGATGAGAAATCTGACATATAATAAGAGTTTTAGTTATCTTATCAGTGACATGGTTTTCTATCAAAAAAACATATGTAGGTCATGAACAGTAGTTATTTCTTCACTCATTGATGATGGTTTGATATATTCTATCCATCTTTTTCTGTGAGCAGCCTATTAAGATGTCATTCTTATATGCTTCATCCGCTGGATGAAATTGCAGCGAGAGGCTTCTATCTTTCTTCTTAAGAAAAATTTGTCGAATGAGACAAAGTAATTTGAAGTTTGTGGTAGTTAAAATCATGCCCTGTTAAGGAGTTGGGTGCGAGAATACCAGACTTAAAAACACGCTCCAATCAGTCGCTCACAGATTGGAGTACCTCAGCCGACTTTCCATCCAGTAAACGGTATGAATTTTGTTTGTCCATTCCAATTAGCCGAATAACAAATTACCATTTTTTAAAATAATTTTCTCATATCCTCTCATAATGATAAAAATATTTCCTCTATGCCAAATATTTTGAGTAAGGAAATCCTTTGTATTGCATATGCATCGAAGCTTCTTGTAGATTACACTACTGGCATTCAATTTATTGACATCTATATTGGTAGCAAGGTAATTGAGGAAAAAAAATGTTGTTCAATTCATTCAGTAGCAGCAATCCATGACTTTGGTTTCTTAAGCTTATACCAAAGTCAAGAAGAAACATGTATATTAGGTTATAATGTAAAACAAAATTTTGGATCCTCACCTTAAAGGAAATATGATTACATCATTATATAGGGGAGGATAACAAGAGGCATATTAATTTTGAATGTGGAATAATTGTAATTATAATGATGTAAGGAATTGAAATAAAAGGTTTTCTTAGTCTACAGATCAAGAATCAATTCTGATGGATTTTTTAAGTCAAAAAATAATGATCAACTCATTGTCCATATATGAATAGAGATGGAAGAGAGTACATCTTTCAGATTGCGTTTGCTTCTGTAGAACTTGAGTCCAAAAAAATATAAGGTTCTAACAGGCATTGCAGGAAGGAGGATATGAGGTACACACACGTGCATGGATCTTCGTGTGGGATAGACAACACATTTCTACTTGACTACCATCTAACAGAATTATTTGTCAGCATCTATTCTACCTCTCGGAGCAGATTTGAGATGCTGTATTATCTGTCAATTAAAGATGTGTGACCCAATCAATTCATTATCTGTCAAGAATGATTGTCTTTAAACAGAAATTCCTTTTATTTTTTACGACTCGGTTCAAGAGAAGGAAATCAGACCTGATTTGCGAAACCAGTCAATCCTCAACTAGATCAGGCTTTTCTACTTGTATGGCCAGATCGACTTATAAACCGAGTGAAAAAATAGTAGTAAAAAGGTAATCTGTTCATCCACAGTAGAATTTTTTTTTAAATCAGAAAAAAACAAAGATCAACAAATTGAATAAATAGCCAATAAAACTCAACCCATGACATCTAATCAAACTATAGGCAACCAATTAAACCTCAACATGAGCTGACCATGAGGGCTCTGCTAGTATGTTGGGAACCTATAAAAGAACTTCTCTATGTATATACTCATCATTTAATCGTCCAAACCAGACTAATTTTACTGGGCTCTTTAGTGACTTGAGTATCGAAAGAATTTGTGCATGATCACTGGACTCAAAATTTTTATCTGATGCTGCGTTACTGTCATACAGAAAAAAAACATGGTTTGAAGGGAAAAGATTATGCCGTTTCTGTGTGTTCATAACTAAATTATTGGCCTAAGTGCAGTTATAACACACGTGATATTCGTAGCCATAGAAACCCTCAAACTTACAAATGTGAAGCAGCAACTCTCAAAGAAAGAATGAACCCGCAGATCTGCTGTCCCATTGGAGAAGTATAGCATTTATACTGGTACAGACAGGAAAAAAATGATCAGTACGTCTTGATGAGAGTTTGCCTGAAAATGATCATCGAAATGTTAAAAGTTCAATGATGCCACATAATGTGTTGGTCGGCCCACTATAGAACTTACCTTCAGAGATAGATAATGTGATGATTACTCCCTTTTGTAAACCAAGGTTGGATAATGGGGTTCCCACATGTTCTTCTTGACATATGCCACAGTTTCGTCCTAGAATTTGAGGAGCAACAACCAAGGTAAATCAATTAGAGCTTTCTGAATTACTATCACAGAACAAGATAAAATGACTGTTCACCTGTGTGAGTTTTTTAAGCTCTTGGGGATCCATGTCACGGTATCCTTCAGCAAGATCCTCAGCTACAGCTTCTCTTACGACAGCAGCAGCTACTTCCTTGGTTATGTCCCTTATGCTGCAACCATCATATATAAGAACAAACATATTGTCTTCAATGTTCTCAGTTATGGAAGATTCACCACAGACCTGGATATCGAAGGATATATTATCCCATTAAGAACCTCTTCTTCTTTCATGTATGATGCCAAACTGATAAGTTTTGCAGGTCATTTGTAAACACAAAAGTCATTAGAATGACCTCTCTAACACAATAAATGAAACCTCAGTTTACTGACACTACCATTGAGCTGCAGCCTGAAGCATACCATCTGAGATAACACGTGCACCGGACAAAAGTGTACCGAGGCCTATCCTGAAAGGTAAGGACCTTGCTCAGACATAAAAAAAACCAACAGCTAAGTTGCGATGCCAAGTTATAAGACGCAAAGATACAGCTCAACTAACCCGGGAAACAGATACATATTATTTCCTTGGTTGCAGTGGCCAATCTTACCATTTCCTGCAAAAGGCAACATCACACCTTGTGATCAAAAAATAGTAGCAACTTCTTTTATCCAATTATTTTTATATCATATGCTAGGTTAATAAGAACATATTAATTTGTTGCACGTCGGGTCATGAATCTAGCCCATTAACGCTTCAAGCAACTTGTAGATGGACGGAATTAATGGGCTTGGGGAAATAGTATATAAGATACCAAATAATAGGGTTTGGGTATATGGATATTTTCCTACCATTGTGTAGGGCAATATTCCCAGTGAAAGATGACCCTCCATGTAAGCAAATATTGGATGTTTAATATTTCAAAACATTTATTGCTTTTAATTATAATATCTAGCATGAAGCCAGCTCAAATCTTAAGTTGAACACTACCAATGATTATGAACACCCATCACTCTCCAAATCAACTGGCATTACATGCCTTTTGGATTGCTATACATAAGTAGGAGATTACAATTTCCTTGCTGATTGGTTATGTTGTAGTTCAAGTTTGTAGATGATTGTCAATGAATCGTCGAAGCTTTCAAAAAGTTTGACCAAAGTATCCTAAGTATATGACAGTTTCAAATAAAATATTAATGCCTACTTGTCCTTTATTACTGGTACAATCTATGGTAGATTAGCAGCTTTATTTTTTTCTTTATTTGCAGAGGGGAGGTGGTCAAGATAAGACTCAATTCCAGGACCTTGTTATCAATAGTTAAAATTTGTACCAAGCTAGGTAACATTTGCAATTTTCTCAATTTTGTCAAATGAGGATTGAAACCTCAATATTTGGTAACCAGATCCTGTTACCACTATCAAAATAATATTAAAGGTGTAAATTTATCGGATGAGATTTTGATCACGCAACCAACCATTGATAATTGGGTCTAACATACCATCATTAGATCAATGTTTTAGATATAAAAATTATATAATAATATTTTAAACCCTCAACCTAAGATATATGAGTTAGGTACACCATCATCATCAAACTAATATTTTATGTAAATTTATCAGATTTTAAATCTTAAACCTTTGGTAAGTGGGTTAGTATAGGACCACTAGACGATACTTTAGGTATCTATTTATTGGCTGATATGTCGAACCTCAACCTTTGATAAGTAAATCTAGTACATCACCACTAGGGCAATATTTTAGTTAAGAATTTGTTGGATGGAGCCTTGAATTCTCAACTTTTAATTAATTACAAAATTGAACACCACAATTAGATTTAGGTGTACAATTTATCAAGGATATTTCAAATGCCCCTAAACTTTGTTCAGTAGATCCGGTACATCACCACAAGACAAATATTTTAGGTGTCAATTTATTTTGAACTATCAATCTTTGGTAAGTGAGTTAGTGCACTATTATCAGACTAGTATTTTATTTATAAAATTCATTGGATAAAGTTATAAACTAGACATGGTACACCACAACTAGAATAATATTTTAGGTATAAAATTATTAGATGTAGTTTCATGCCCTCAATCTTTGGTAAATAGATTTGGTATACCACCACATCAATGCATTAGGTTTACATCTTTGGGAAGTAGATTCTGTATACCACCATGATATCAATGTTTATAGTCTAAAATTATTGGATAAGTTTAGAACCTTACATGTTTGGTAAATGGATCTAGTAAACCATTAGCAGACCAATATTTTGGATGTGAAAATTTGAAAGAAGTAGTTTTCCAGTCTCAACCTTTGGTAGGTGGTCATATATGTTCTAAATGCAAATTTGTTGAATGAGATTTTGAACCATCAACCCTTTATAAGTAGGTTGGTATAACACTATCATACCAATGTTTTAGATATTACTTAAGGATTTTCATAGGATTCTTGAACCAAAAAACTCTCACTTGAAAGACCTTTAATTGAGTCAATTGGTCAATATACCTTTTGATAACAATCCTACCTGAGATGAGAACTAAAGTTGCAGTGCCACTTGAACTATCGACTCTTGCAACTTTTTGAAACTTGCCTTTTGGATGAATAAATTTATTGAATGAGTTTTAAATGTTTAACCTTTAGTAAATAGATTTGACACACCACCACCACCAGACCAATATTTTTAAGTGTAAAATTAATGTTTTATGTGTAAAACTCATAGTATGAGGTTTTAAAACTTTAAGCTTTTAGTAAGTGGTCTGGTAGATCACTAGACCAATATTGTGTAAGCTGCCTTTTCTTGGTGCAAAATTGTTAAGATGGAATCTCATCTAATCATCAGATTCACTAGTCCAATTACTCAATTGCAAAGTCTAAGAGGGGTAACTAAAGTCATGATTCTAACAACTCAATTGAAAAGTCCAAGAGGGGTAATGATGCACAATATGCAAGACTATTGTTGATGATCTATAGAAAAAAATATACCAGAAAGAAGCCAAAATATAGATGCTCAAGTAAGGTTCTTCTAAGTTTCTCATTCTGGGTCTCAAGTCTCAACGATAATCCAGATGAGTATTTAAAATGCCAAACCAATTTAAAGCTAGCAGTAGAAATTGAAGTACAAGTATGAGTTGCACTGTAGTACTTACTCTAGTGTGATGCTCCATGTGATTCATTAGAGCAGTTCTCATATAGAAAGAAAAAACAACTTTATTATTATTTCTTATGGCTGACGATTGATTTGTAATGTTCAATTCTATATTAAAATTTCTGAACTTTTCTGAGGCAAGAAATTTCCGAACTAATTGCATGTTCATGCATTTCTTTCCATCAGAAACAAGCGCGTAACTCCCAACCAAACAAAAAGCACATAAGAAGATAAGTTACAACACATACCAAGATTGACATCATGAAACGGACTTCCACTAGCAAATACAATGTGGTCACCCACTGTGGAGAAGGCTTCTTCAGGAGTGCATTCAGCTACCAAATTAGACATAAAAAAATCAGAGATAAAACATAATAAGATTAATAGCTTAAGTACTTCAATTTTACAAACCGTTTTGTGTTGGATTGGACATAGCAAAAATTGCTGGTCTAGTGGAGGATGAATCCTTTAAGGCTTCTAAAACCTAAGTACAACATACCATTTTATGTTATAGCAACTTGATAACCTTCTACAGCTTAGGAACTAGTTAGAACTTGATAACACATTTGAGCAGCAAACATGAATACAGGCCAAAGATACACTTAAAAGAAATTGAAGTAAAACATAAGAAAATAAATTTCAGAATACAAACAGCAAGGCCTACTCAGATGTAAATATCATCCAACCAACATAAAATCATAATCATGGGAGTCCATAGAAATCAAAATATAAAAGATATCTAACCAATGTAACCAAATGTAGTTCTTTGGAATTTTTCTTTTCACCTCAATATGAGTGAAGTGATAGAATGCAATTCAAACATGAGTGACCAATTGATTTTTTCTTTTGTAAATCTACCCAAATCATGTACTATAATGCTAAAATAAAGTGTAGCCATGTTTAGGAATCATGAGCTCATGAGTAACCACAAGATCTATAAGGTTGGTTTAATTTAATACAAGAAGGGGCCACATAAATTCCTTACAAAAGCTAAAAACTATATCCCATGTCATATTTAGAAAAATAGTAAAATGTCCAGTTCCTCTTATATTTAATACGATTAGAAAATGATATGTCCAATAACAAAATACAAAACCAGTACATCTAAAAGACCAGGAAGGATATAACAAAGTGAATATATGGAAAAGAGAAGTAATTAAAATGCAAAAGAAAACATTATTAATCATAATACCTTAGGCACTAGACACACAAAAATGAGTGTGATCCAAGAACCATTGTTGACAGAACTAGCAAAACTTCAACACCTCCACTTGAACCTGTTAATTATATCTAGCTTCATTCTTGGAGCCATCACTTCGTCTGCGACTAGTTCCTTGGTAACAAGAGCACTAAACCAATCTTAGTGAGACACTTGGGGGTTAGGGCTGGTAACTCCGTAAAGGCCTTGTACTGATTTAGCCCAGCGCATGAAGTTAGAACACTGTTACAGCTTGTAATAAAAAAAAAATCAGGGTTTGCTGTACTGCAGTATACTGCCCGATACGGGCGGTACATATCAATTCGACAAGAGACCAGTACGTGGACCATCCTGTGCCGGGTGGTATATACTAAAAGGCTCTATATCATTCGATATGGGCCTATACTGCTCGGTAATGATCCAAATCCGACCCTTACCAACCTGTACTAGTCGGTAACGGTTGGATTTCAACCATTACCGATGGATGGCTCATATCTAACACTTTCTAATGGTCAGATCCATTTGAAAGAGTTTTTAAACCCTTTTCTCCCCCTCTTTCACCCATTTTCATTCTCTCATACTCTTATACTCTCTCAATCTCTTTCTCACTCACTTCTTTTTCTCATTCTCATATTTTCACTCTATTAAAACTTCACAAAACTATGATTTATGGATCGGATCAAGTTTAGGAGGCTAATTAGGGAGGATTAACACCTAAGTTAGAGGAAGAACTCTCTAATCAAAGGTATGTAGACAACTTCTCAATCGCATTCAACAAACCGTTCGGTTCGGAGACCTGGCAACGACGTAGACAGCAGTACCTCAACCAACGATGGCAGCAACATCGGGGAGTCGATGGTCCCATCTACACAATTTGAGGGTGGTGCATGGATCGAGGAGCAATATTTTATGGATGCCACCCAAGATTCAGATCATGGAGCTTGATATGATAGTTGGTCATTCTTCTCTGAGCAGTAGAATGATGATAGTCGATTATTTTTCTTCGAGCAGTAGTATGGTGATCGATCTTAAATATGGAGCTACATATCAGTGATAACATTCTCCATGCTCCGCACCAATACATGCCACAGTCGTACTTGCCTCAAGAGCCGCCTCGAACAAGTGTGGTTCACGATGATTATACTATGACCATCACCACATTGATGCACTAATGACATACAATGTATTAGTATACTATGTCATTGGATAAATTTCAAGATTAGGTCTGAAAAATATATTAAATTGATATACAGATACATAAGATCGAGGACCCCGATTTACCGCTCATTGAGTCTCATCATTCTTTTTGGTGGTAGAACCAAGTATATCCATCAATCGATTACTTGATTCATTTGAATCTTAAAGTTTAAGGTATTTAACAAATAATCTAACAATTTAAATTATTTTTTTGTAGATAATTTAATATCAACGAAATGAAGGCCCATAACGTCCCACAAAGCTACTCCTAAAGCCCGAAAAAGATGTGTCGCCATTCTTTCGTAATTTAGATGACCTTTGCTAAAATTATACTAAAATCATATTTACTTCTAACTTAAAAACCCTAATATAACTTTTTTCTCTTTGTTTAGGAATTTTGCATCTATTTTCGGCCATTTTCCGGTGCCATCAATATGCCTCGCCGTATTGACACATGGTAGGTCCATACGGAGTTGTACATATCATACACTATCGATCGGCCGGTACACCGGTTCGGACCAGTAAAGCGAACCTTAAAAAAAATTATTTTCTCTTCTTATTCTATAATAAACCCTTTGACCTTGATGATTCTCATGTCTGGTTCTTAAGACTCGTACATTAACACAAGATCTATCCTCTAGATGCAATGACAAGAAGAACAGAGATTCTGCAGGGGACATCATGGAGCCACTTGTTGAGAGCATCACCAAAGCAATAGCTTAAGCTAAGGGAAACAATGAAGATGAGAAGCAAGACCTTGATCTATGAGTTTTGTATGGAACTCGAGCAGGCATAGCTTGTGGCCCTTGATTAAAAAGCCAGAACATCAAATTTGGGTAAAGCCCAAATAAAGTTTGAAGGTCATGTTGTTTAGCCCAATTCTGGACTAAACATGGCATGGCCCAAGGAGCCAAAGTTTGTGTGACTGGTGATGACCTAGTTACTACTGGTTTCCATGTACCAAGTGGCACACATTTCCTCTCCCATAGAGAAATATTCATTTTTTCCAAAAATATGTGTTCACATAAATGTATGCACCTATTTGTTAGTTTAATATCGTGTTTTGTTTATCTCATATACATAATAATTCACTAAAAGGTTTTGGCTAAACTCTTAACGGAAGTCTCCAACATTCAGCAAGCTGGGGCAAAGAAAACTTGTCAATGTCATATCATCTTATCATCTTATGCTTAACTTTAGTGATTAACATTTTATTCTAGACAAATAATATGCTTAGAAGTTAGCATCACATGACATGACTCTAGTGCACCTAGGTGAAAACAACATATCAACAATACAAAGTCTATTTTTCTCAGTCATTCGATGACCTTAGGACATTTTCACAATAGCAGAATATATGGTATGGACTATGAACAAACAAAAGCCTTCATAATGAGTTCAAAAAACTTGCTATACTATATGAGGATATAATTTACGTTTGGGGTCTTGAGTCTCTAATTTTTCTTAGATACAACATATGACAATTGATCATGGTATGCAATTTCGAATGGTACCGCCCGGTACGTACTGATCCAACGGTATACCGGTACGCAGACCGCTCGCTACTGGACGGAATGCGCTACAGTGCTACAATGCTACAGTAAGAGGAAGAAATATTTAAAACCGCTCGATAACAGTGATACAGTGCTCCAACGGTCAAATTGACCATTGGAGCCCTTTCTCATAGTATTTAAACCATTTTTCTCTCCTATTTCACTCAATTACATTCTCATACTCTCTTAAATTATCTCAAACTCTTTTTTTCTCATATTTGTGCTCTTCTAAACTCTATAAAACAACGATTTATGAATTGAATCAAGGCTAATTTGGGAAGATTAAGAAGAACTTTCTAATCAAGAGATATGTTTACATAAGGACAATCCATAATGAACTGAAATACGAACCTTGCACAAAATATTCTTCAAAGCCCGAAAAATATATGTGATACTATTCTTACCTAATTTACATTGATTTTGCTAAACTTATGCTATTACTATATTTATTTCTAACTTAAAAACCTATCCTAACTTTTTTTTTTATTTTTAGATATTTTCGGAGGGTTTTACACCTAAATTAGGTGTACCGCTCGGTACACGGTACTGTACCATACCGAGCCAACCTTGAAACACCGGTACGGTACGGTATTGCATACCTTGCAATTGATTGTTATAAAATGTCTAGGACTTTGAGTATAAATGTAAATCCTCAAGTGATTTACAGAATTTGTTTGAATGATTCCATCAAGCCATAAAGATAGATGAATGTATAAATGACTTGGACTTCCTCCTGAAATATAACAACACAGAATTTACACTGATTCCATGTAAATTATTCTGGAAAAGTATGACTAATGTATAAATTATGTACTCATAAAAGTACTGTCAAAAATCTAAACTCTTTGATCCTTTAAAAGGAAGAGTGCTTTTTTCCAATAAATTGAAACACAGCAAGACAGCAGGCAGCCTACGGATCTTCCACCATAGCTTAAGAATTAATATAGTTGGCAAGGAATGATGTCATGGGAAAAAAATTCCTTGATGGCATATTAGTTATGATTACTTAAGCAAGAAGGTGAACATAATTATCATTTGACTTCAAAGATGGAATTAAAAAACAATAATCCAAGGAAAAGTTCAATTGCACCTTTTATTAGAAGTTTTGATGGACAAATAGTGTTCATAAATCTCATCTCTGATGAAAAGTGGCATCGATGTAATGTTATTACCTTGTGGCAGGAAAGATAAATTAGTTGACTCCAACTTGATACTCATAGCCGCAAAATAATACTGACATGTTAAGAATGATACCGAGTTATGACTAAACTGCACTATCCTTATTTTAAGATCCAAACACTAACTCTGACCAAAGATGGTGTGCATCTATCTACATAAACAGAACACCAAACATGTGCTAGCAAGCAAGCTTTTTCCATACTTCTGAAATAAGCACGCATCATCACTAGAATTAGATGCATAAATATGCCGATAGAAGTTACTCCAATAAATTATTTGTTTTTCGAAATATTGGATGTCACTCATGTAAATAACTAAATTAATTGATAAACTGAGTCCATATTAAGGTCCTATAGCTAAAATGTTCTGTCGGTTGGATATATAAGACTGACACAAATAGAACCAAAATGTCAATAACTTCAATAAATATTCATCATATCATTTCCTATAAAGTTGTACCTCCTTGGAGAAAAGGCCACCAACTGCAGATAGTCCAAGTAGAACATCAGGCTTTACTTTTGTAACCTAGTTCATAAACAAAAGTGATAAATGGAATTATTAAAATAACATGCAATAGAGAATTTTCTATAGAGAACATGAACAATGCGATTCATTTTCAATAAGTTTATAATGAAATTTCAGTTTTTCTAAGCTTGACATGATAAAAAGCTTCATTTGCAATTCATTATTTGCTTAAAGATTTATATATCTTAAAAACAAAACCGTCAGTCTACATAATCAGACTCAATATATTTTCAATGTCATTGTGCATAAAGATTTAAACATCTGGAAAATGAAACAATCATTCTTCATAATCAGGTTCCATATACCTAAAATAAATGGTCATTTGAACAAGGTTTGAACAGCTGTATACTGCTCTCAAATATAAACACCTTTTGGAGTAAGGTTCACTAACAAAAGTTCACTTGCCATGGCATGGGGAGATTGTTAGTGCTGGGCAACCACTGTGCCAGTTAGTGCCAGCCAACCACTATCGATTTATAGACAGAACCTAGAAGATAGGAAGTATTTCTTCACTTTCTTTTCATCCATGGAACTAGAATATCGAGATTTGACCCATTCTGTTGATGTGAACAATACATTGGGCTGAAGTTTCTTTTGTTGAATGGACTTCAATGCTGTGGCAAAGCAAGTGATGCCAGGTTAAAGGATCTCTTCATGTTTGACCTTCTGTATTAAGGACTGCACCCATTGATGATTGTAGATGAATTTTGTGATTAATTGTACCCTTGACACTATCGTTGTGACTGATGTCAGCTGACTAATGTAATGTCCTTCATCATCGAGTCCATACAATGTGCTAAACATGGTGTCCAAAACAGGTTTTCTATGTCTTCCATCAATTGCTGTCCAGTCTTCTTGAAATTCACCCGAGACTGCAAACCAATCTTCTCCACCATGTTCATCAAACCCTCAATTCAGTTGGCATCCTGAATCTTTTCCCATGTATTATCTGATTTGTAGAAAATCACCTCCTACATTACCTCTATTTTGTCCTTATTATATGTTAATGGAATAGCATATGAAATTTTATATGTTAATGGAATAATCATATGAATTTCTATTCTTGATCAATATAATTTACATTTTCTATTTATTATAGCTAATTTTCTTATTTAATTTGATTCTATAAACCAAGAAAATAGGACAAAAAAAATCCTAAAATAATTTTTTTTTGAAATCCCAATACATATTGGTGTACCTTGTATCAGTACATCGATATCGAATGGTAGGTACTAGCCCAACCATGGACTTGTACAAACCTTGGATATGAAAGTGCAATCCTTGGTTGAACGACTTCATAATATCTTTCCAATGTCCTTCCTTTCCGTTAGTGTTTGTTTTGTTGACTACGAGGGTAAGCAACACGATCGAGATCAACATATCAAGTCAAATGCTATCCTCTTGCCAAGTCCTCCGATGAAATTAATCTAGCCTGCCTCATGCTGCCTATCATGCTCAATTAAGGGCAATTGGCTGCCCCAAGCTAGCACTCTTGTTTCACCCCCTTGGCTCAATAGAGGTTCTTGTCATGGATGATTTGCTTAATTGACTTGGCCCACTTCCACTATTGCTTCTATACTCATATCACCGAGTCATCTAGTCGATGTCTCATCTCTTTATACATGCACTAATGCTTTAAGGAAGAATAGATGTTGACTACAAGGTTTGGGTCGACATCATCGCTGCGACCTTCATACTCATAAGGGCAAAGGACTGTAAGGTTTAGGCTGACATCATCGCATGACTTTCGTACTCATGAGGGCAGAGGAAAAGGTAAAGGTGCAACACAGGCGGGTGAAGAAGAGAGAGGGGAGAAGCTACTGCTAAATGCCGGTTGCTATTTATAGACCTTCATGGGGCCATATTTAAAGAATATTAAAAAATAAAGAAAATATCTTGGTACCAGTATTGGGCAATGGGTTTACAAACAGACAAAATTTGGTATGAGTTATCTTATGGCGATGCATTTGAAGTGATCTTACTGGACAGTCCATACCAACCGAGGCAACCGGTACTTCAAATCTTCTTGCATGTAAGTGCCACATGCCATGCCACTTTCTAAACTGAAGGAAGATGATTGTTATAGGCACTACAAAGCAGTGATTGCTCTACCGCCTGAAATGGTAAGGTACGGGCAGTATGTATCAGTCCGAGCGTGGACCGATTATGGACCACCCCGTTTCGGGTGGTCCGATTAAAATTTAAAAAAAATCAAAAAGTGATGAGGCCGCCGTAGTCCATTTCAGCCTTAAAAAAGAAAAAAAAAAAGGAAATTAGGGCTCGCGAACGTGAGCCCTCTTCTCGTGTATGATGCCGCAACCCTCGTCATTGCCTCTTTGCCTCTGCGATGCTGCAGTAGCACTGCCTCTTCGCCGCTGTGATGCTGTTGCTGCTGCGTCCCAGGTACGCTGCCACTGCATCTTTCCCCTTCTTTCTTCTTTCTTCTTCTTCCTTCTTCCTTTCTCCTTCCTCCTTTGTTCCTCCACCGCCCCTTCCTCTTCACCCTCTTTTTCTTCCTTGTTGAAACACCGGTTTGCACAGGCATATCGTGTTTCAATACACTGGTACAAACTGTTATGTACCATTCCAATAGTTTGTCGAAATGGGTCTGGTACACAAAAAGGCAAACCCTGCTATAAAGCATCAAGTAGTATGTGCATACTATGTTCATGGTAGGACTCGATTGTGGCATTTTAATCCTAGTAACTAACCTTAAAATATATCACATCAAGCAAAATGCTTACCACTTCAGCTAAGCTTGCCCCTTCATGAAGACCATGACGTTCTGACTCTTTGAGTTTTCTAGCAAATGGTAAAGCCTCTGGATCAATATTCATGCGGCCTTCTGTTAATAGACCCTGAGAAATCATACAAATAAGAACATCATTTTCTTGATACTTCCGAGTTAGAAAATATATAAGATCTCTAAGGAAAAGATTTAACTATATAGCACATAATTGGTCAGAGGACAAAAGTCTATTTGAGGCTCAAAACAACAGAAAAAGTTTCAATATCACAAGGTTCTGTTTAGAACTAATCTCAAGCTTTAAAACAACAGCATCCTAAAAGAGGTTCTGGTATTCCTTAAGAACAACCATGGAAAATAGTAGCCAATGAGTCAGCATTGCAGCAAGTCAAATTTTGCTAATCCCGTTACAATTTAATCTCCATTGTTTTCATTACAATTTAATTCCATAACTGGAGCATTTTGAATGACAAAGTAAAAGATTACATCATTTACCATCTATGACAATGCAACAATAATCAGGCCGTAGTAAGAGAGAGAGAGAGATGGCACTTTGTCTGGAGATGCAACAACACCAATTGTCCCTGAACTTAAACTTGATGAGCAGCTTAAACCTATACTTTCCTTTTGCCCATTTAGTGGCACAAATGTTCCTTCATTAAGATAATTATTGTTGGTGCAACACTGATGCTATCTTGGCATAGAAAACCATCAACATCTACTTTTTATTTATGATTTGACCAAGCAATTAGCCTCATAGAATCATTTAAGTCCATATCACTGCATTGTTGACATAGTAAGATACAAAGACTAACTAAATACCAGCTGCTGATGGCCATCTGTGCTATATCAGCATCATTAACATTGCTATATCAGCATCATTAACAGGCTGGGGCCTGATGTTGCCTAATCCAGTATCCTTCGGAGGCTAAAATGAGCAAAAATTCATGTATAGTTTTGTGTTGCTCATTGTAGTAAACATCAGGGACCACTGGAAACACCACCTTGTTTTAATTATTATAGTGACATCAAGCAACAACCCTGGCTCAGTATTTGTTAACAGGAGAGTACCCTCCCTCTTAACAGATGCAGTTTCTTGGAGCAATAAAGTGACTGTATGTGTTTCGATTAACATACATCATCAAAAAAGTGAATGTCTTCTACACTACAATCAAAAGTGACAAGGAATCCTGCACGCACCATGGCATCAACCACCCAAAACTGGCTCCTAGCGCCTTCAAAGGCAAATTCATTATTTCCCAGCATCCTTGCCATAGTTTTCCTTGCAGCATTGAGAACTCCTATTCCAGCACTGTTGAAGAATGACAGTTTCATATCATATGCTAATCTGATTATCAAGATCACATGTTTACTAAAATAAAAAAAAAAATACAGAGAGATGATATAACATAACAAATGACCCACTGGAAGTGAAGTAGCAATAGAAAAGAAACTGATAGTTATTATGATCTTGCCAAAGAGAATTATGCCTAATGATTATTCATTAATTAATTAGATTATGCAATTGATTTAGTGAAAATTCATTGGCGATCCTCCTACCATGTAGGGAATGACAACATATGCTGGAGTTAACAAATAAGCCACTGGAAGTGAAGTAGCAAATAGAGAAGAAACTGATAGTTACGATGATCATGCTAAAGAAAATTATGCCTAATGATTATTAGTTGATTAATTAGATTCTCGAATTGATTTAGTGAAAATTCATTAGCGATCCTACTACCATGTAGGGAATGACAACATATGCTGAAGTTATCAAGGAGTGGAGTTACCATCAGTCATATGTTCAGACTCTTTAATCAGAAGAAAATAATGTGGCAAAGATAATCAATGAAGAAGTTAAACTACTTGGCTCCAGTGAGAAGCAATTTAGCTCTAAAATCTTGCCCTATCCTCTGGTCTTCTTCAAAGAAAAGTGGCAGGCAGAGCATGTTGGAGACTCAGGGTGATGCAAGACAACTTAGAGGCAGTGAGTAGTCTAAACTCTAGAGTCTCGAAACCCTAATTCTAAAGGATACATCAAAATGGCTTTGACCCTTACACCAGCACTGATTCAGTTCTCATTTATGTGGCCAACTTGTCTCAAGATGTAAATTCATTGCGGTCCATATGTACAAAGACCCTCAAACCAGATCTCATTACATTTTGGCACAATATTTTCGGCAATACGCCCAAAATTTCATGAAAATTTGAACTTCACCAGGTTCCCAATAAAGAAAGGGAGATAGGAGAGAAGCAAAGGGCCAACAATTGACCCAGTGAACCCGCTTGCCCCCTTAAATGTTCTATCTCTTTCATGAGTTTGTAAAGAGAGGGGTGTCACAAATTGTATAACGTGTAAGGGTCTTACTCTTCACTTATTTAGGGAAGAATACTGGTGGCCTCAAGAGATGTGGAATCGGGACTGGGAAGTAGGTCATTTACAAAACCACTATAAAAGGCTTATCTATTTCTCTTCTCTTGCTATGTTCTTTAATTGTTATATACTTGCTTCTTTACTTGAAAACAATACAGAATTCAATCATATACTTGCACTAATTCAGCCCCCTCTTGGTGTCATCATCCCAACAATATGCGTATTTACATAGCACTAAATCTAGATATATATGGTGGATCTCCTACTTTATCGATTGATGAATCATCCTAATTCTCAATAATGCTAACCTATCTAGCACATATTTGTCTCATCTTGTACAAATTGAGAATTAAATAAGTCTACATAGCATCCCCCCACTCTTGATCCTCAATAATGAACAGAAGATATATGCATGTTTTAAAAGCATGTACTAGCTTCTTCAAGCGTTTATCAGAAAGATGATTCTGAGTTCTGACTGTATATTATAGATCAACAAACAGGTGGGTAACCAGTTGGTATAGATCGTTCTATGCGAAATTGAGTTCCATGGTATCTACCATATATTATGTGGTCAATTTAGTATTTGGCAAATACAGATCGATAAGCTTGGACCATAGCACTTTACTGCAAAGTGTGTCCTAGTCCATGTATCAGACAAGATTCAAATCAATTACGACTGATCAGGCCGTACCAGTTAAACAGGCATTTTAGTCCTTTGCTTCAATGATTGTGTTCATCATTTGCCACCATTAGTGCAATTTCATCACCAATAGCCAAAAGTTATATGGATCCATGGACACTCATTGGATATTTTTTTTCTTTGTTTGTCTTTACATGACCTCTTCACCCATATGGTGATAAGTGAAATAGTAGAGCTACAATGGGATCCATGGCCATCCTCCAAGCTACAAGTTATGTTTTGAGCCATTTACATGACTTGTATTGTTATTTGTCATATTAGTAATTTTGCATGAATAGATTTTATTTTCCAATTAAATTTAAAATGGTTGCATTATACAATTTTTTATAATTTTGTTTGTGTTTTGCAATTTGATTTCATGTCTTCTTAGGAAGCTAGACGTTCTATGAAATATGAAGGTATTTATTTTCTCAAACTTTATATTATTTTCATTTTTTGCTACTTTTATGAGTGTATTTTTATTTTCAGGTTTTCTTTAGCTAATTACGACTTGCAGTCTAACCTAATCAATCTTGTTGATCCGGGTCATAATATCCCAAAAGGAAATACCGATGCTAATCTTGCAAATTGCTACTCGTCTATTTTTATAAATGCACTAAATGGTTTTCTTTAAACATTTTTTAACTACCTTAAAAAAAATACCTTAATGATTTGTCCATGGTGATGGCTAACTCAGCATGAATCAAATCAGCTCTATTTTCAGACAAAAACAATTTTTTCCAGTCCTTGTATCTCAATTTCTCTCTACTTTAGTCTTAAATTCTAACCCTATCTAGCATTGCATGTTCCAGTTAAAACTCTAAATTCTTTGTATAAGTTACTAATACATTTACCAAGTATATTAATCCAGTACTCAAGATCAGTTGGTAGCCACATTTACCATAGAGGATATATTGCCAATGTTTTCTCAGAGAGCAAATCTCTTGCAAAACATGGGGACACTGTTTCAGCTTGTTAAGTATATTAGGGCATACCTTGCACATCAAACATAAACTCATTTCCTAATTACAAATAAACAATTGTCTTCACTTTATCTTATCATTTGAACAGGATTGTCATGCCATACTATATATTTACATATTATAATTGATTTCTTTTAATAGCTAGGAAACTATGCATAAGCAGTCATTTTCTCTATGCAATGGAAGAAAGAAAATCTATTCATAACAGCAAAAGCTATTACAGCAATAACAGATTATTATAGCTTTTCATACCCAAGAATCAAGATAATCATTTATGTGTCAAAAACTATTGAAAATACGAAAACAAAAAAATAAACATCATTTCAAACCTTCCAGCACCAGCAACAACAATCTTTAGCTTTGGAAAGTCTATCATTGGTCTTCCTTGGGCTCTTACAGCTCCCAAGAGACCAGCAATTGCAACCCCAGCAGTTCCCTATAACAACAAGTAGGTTGAAATACAATAGTTCGAGCTAAATACATATAGTTTCAAATGAAATTAAAATTACTTGCATTGTACATAAAGTTAATTGATCAAAGTGTAATCCATGGTTAATATAGATGTTGGGATATTAATGAATTAAATTGGTCTTCAATATCAAAGTCATAAGTAAATGATAGCCAGTCCATAATATGCTCATAAGGAAAAATAATCTGGTAGTTAAAGCACACTGTCTAAACTCTAAAGTACAAAGCACTCATGTCACTAACTGTAGCTCCCTAAAGAACTATGAATTAGATACAAAAGAAAAAAAGAGAAAAATCAAAATAAGAGAAACAGGGACCTGAAAAGCCACTAAACTGTCAATCCGAACAAATACAAATGTTCATTTTTATTTGGATCTATGGAATATGGGTAACAACTATGTTAATGGTAATAAAAAGTTAACTGACAGTGACTTGATACTAAATGCGAAAATTTCTCAAAACATCCAGATCCTGATAATGTGACTGATCAAATCTCTAAATCAGTAGATGATCCGACAATTATGAAGCATGATGTTGAGAATAAGGGCTGGAGCTGCTGATAAAATAAAATATAAGGTTAATATCCACATAATAACTTCTACTCAACATGGATGGAATGTTATAGACAGAATAAAGAGTCAAATGAATGAGAGAAGACAGAATAAAGTCAAACAAAGGAGAGACATTGAACATGAAACAAGGATGCTGAAGGGCATAGAATCTAAAATAAAAGTCGACTAAGAAAATGGAAAGCTGTTCCCTCGTCCTGCAGTGAATTGGTGTATTTGATAATGGGATTGCTGAAGACTGGAGCCTCTCTGTCAACCTTACCTGTAAATAGAATGGATCTCTAGAAGTATATTGTGTATGGAGTTATTTATTTCATCACAATTGTAGATTAGGGTATTTTCAGTTCTAAGGGATCCTGCAGAGGAAACTGTAGTTGTACATTATAGTTATACCACAATGGGCATTAAGGGCATTGTCCTGTTCCTTCTTTTCTCTTCACATGTCTTCACCATGGCAGAACAGAAATGGTGCTTTAACATACAACATGTTCAGTGAGAATCTACTGGTCTCAGACAGGAACATCATAGGTCAGGTTATGTCATATAACTTCAGAATCCTAAGAAAGACCTCCATCTACATATAATCATAAAAGAGGTATACATCGAACATGTCATTCGTCCCTTTAAATGTTCTATGCCTCTTACCAAACTATGGCACACGACCTGTCAATCCTCTCCAGATTAACATAAATGGAGTGGGATTTATGAAACTTTGAAGAGCACCTCATTCACACATTTTTCGTAGAAAGAGGGAGTCTTGAATATGCTATTTGCCCTTTCAAATGCTCAATGACTCTTATCAGACCATGGTGCAAAGAAAAATTGTCCAATTTCACTCTGGTTTGATTGATTTGGAAAGGGATCAACCATAAAAAAAAATATGAGAATGCCTCAAAAATAGAGAGGATCTGCTGGTCCTCATCAATTCAAGGTGAAAAGTAAATAAGCAGAAAGCAAAAGAGGAAGTGAAAAAAAATGACGAAAAATAAAGGGCCCAAGAGTTACCAAATTGTTTCCACAAAATGACTGCCAATGAGTGACGTGGTCCCATGCATACTCAACATTTTCTCAAGTCCACAGAAGAATTTTTTTTTAATGTTCTTTAATATGTTCTCATTTATTTTTTCCAAAAAAAACTGATCCTCTAATCTATAAAACCCAATCCCACTGAGTTGACCTGATCGATTTCTTCTAAATGGTTGATCCTAGCTTTTAAATGTAATAAAATAACACTTTTTGTCATATTCTATGCTCAAACTTTAACCTGGGAAGGAGATATATTTAAAGCACTGTTTTGTTTTTTGACAAAACAAAACAGTGTGCAGGAAAGGGGTAAAGCTTATAATATTCTCCAATATGAATTCAGACAATTTACATGATAGCACAAAAGCGGGAAAGCTTCGCATCCATTGCCTGTGCAGATTATTGTAGCTTAATATCTGTGCTTGATATAGAAGGTCAACATAAGGACTACAAATTTTACAGCACACTTGATATCTTAAAGTCCTTCCATTAGATGCATCCAGAAGCACTAGGACTTGCAATACATGCACAAAACACACCTAGGTCCTTGTACATGGTGAATAAACCTTTTCTACCTCCTAAATATTATGGCAAGTAATTATAAGGAAATTGGAAAAGATAAAATGATAATAAGTAGTTTATGCCTTTGTCTTTACCTGGACATCATCATTGAACATTCTATAAGTACTCCGGTAACGCTGCAATAGTTTGAAGGCCCACTTGCTTTGAAAATCTTCAAACTGTAAAAAGAGACATGTTATAAAAGTCTAATCAAGATAGATATCCAAACTGTGGTTACAACTTTCGAATAACAAATAATAGTGTGCCATTAAATATTACCTGTACAATGACGTTTGGCCATCGAGTAAAGACAGCCTCCATAAATTCATCGATGACAGACAGGTACTTTTCACCATCAAGACGATGCTCTTGAAGTCCTAGATCTACTTGATGATATATTAGGAATGAGTTGTAAAAGTTAAAATTAGGATAGTCTATCAATATTTAAGAAGTGTGATCAAAAATAAAAATTAGACATATAATAAAGTCTAATAATAAACCTTGGCCTGCAAAGTACATGAACCAATGATAAGCAGACACATCAAGGTGCTCAGTGTATCATGTTGGATACTAATACCCATTACATACTTTGCGGGTTTGTAGTGCCAGTGATTTAAAAAGGTGCTCGGGCGCTCGCCTAGGCGCTCGGGCGAGGCGAGGCAAGGCCCGAGTGCCTTGCTTCATTTCCAGGCAGTGCGCTTCAAAGAGGCGTCGCTTGGGCGCTCGCCCGAGCCCAGGCGCCGGGCGCTTCGGGCGAGTACCTGGGTTAAATCTGGCGACCGAACCAGCGTTTTAGGTTTGGTTCGGTCTCCGGTGCTTTAGTTGGTTCAATCGAACCAACTAAAGCACCGATATCAGCTCGACTTCCCCAACCCTAACCCTGCTCGCCGTTCACGCTGCCGCTATCGTCGCTCCCGCTGCTCGCTGCTGCTGCTGCCACTGTTGCCACTCGCTTCTTCTACAATTGGTCTTCCCTTTACACTCGTCGCTACTGTCGCTACTTGCCGCTGCCACAATTGCTGCTCGCCGCTGCTGTCGTCGGTCGCCGCTGCCGCTCCAACTACGGTCGTCGCCTGCTACCGCTACCGTTGCCTCAGCAGCCTCAGTCTTTTCACTATACTGTTAACAGTATATTAACAGTATATTGCTAACTGTATACTAATAATAGTATTTTTTTTATTTATTAGATTAATAATATATTTTTTTTGATTTTAATACTATTAATTTTTTTATTTATTTAATAGTATATTTGTTATTTAAAAAATAAAAAATATACTATTATGATTTATTTATTTATTATGATTTTATACCCGATTTTCTTAATTTAATCGCATATTTTTTTATTTAAATAATTATATTTATTAATTATATTATATATTTTTATATTTTAGTGCCTCACTTTGCTCGGGCGAGCACCTAGTGCCTTAGGCGTTTTTGGACCTTGGCGCCTAGCGCTTTTTAAATCACTGTGTATTGCATAATTCTAAAAGAATTTACTTTTAAATTATTGTTAAAAATGAATCCTTTTTCGAAAGTTGGTGATACTTCATACCAAGGATTTGAATACCAATTTGATACCTGTTTTAGTAACTCATAGGATATTTACCTATCCATACACTGGGCAGTATCACAACCTATATTGTTAGACATCATTGCATAAAATAATAAAAAAATTTCAAAATGCATGGCACTAGTACCAAGGGGTTTAATCCCATGTACCAATTCCATATCGGTCCTGACCTGGACCAGTACAGTATTGAGTCATACAGGTTTGCATATGTACTGGATTTCAGAAATAGCCTAAAGGAAGACTGGAAATTAAGAGAGAACATATTTTAGGTTATATACAATCAAATTAGATGGTTATAAAATGAATTAAATTATAAATTAACAAATGAGATATCAAACGAAGACATATGATATACTTGCCCAAGCCTATACAGGTACAGGCTAGGACTATAGAATAAGCATATAAGAACAAACATAAATTCTTACCTAATTAGCTAGATCCATGAGAATCAAGTATGATCCTCATAGATCTAGCTTAGATCCTCCAAAACTAGAGATTAAATTAAGACTAAATTAGGTTCAAGCTTTGAAATTTAGTCTCATCATATAAGAATAAACATAACGTCTAACTTGACTATTGGTTAAAACTTAGCAATTAGGTTTGGAATTACCTTAATTTGAAGAGAATGGACTGGATCTTGATTTTTACTCCTCTTGTGGAAATCAACCTCCCATAATGATTCTTTAATTATTTTGAAAGGAAGTTAAAGATAATTGAGTTTTGAGAGAGAGTAGCCAGAAAAAGAGAGTAAGAAAGAGAGAGAATAAGAGTGTGAGTGTAAGGGGGAAGAATGGGGTGCGGGGGCACTTTTTATAGCCCCCACAAAGGTCCTAATAGTGACCCAATGGTTAGTTGGTTAGCGTCACCCCTTAAGTAAGCTCACCGTATTGTCACGAACTTAGTTGGAATTGCCTAAGTCGTGAGGCACAATTGCGGCAATGTCACGAACTTAGCTGGAGTTACTTAAGTCGTGAAGCACCCTTACACCAATGTCTCGAACTTAGCTAAGATTACCTAAGTCATAAGGCTCCCTTGCGTTATTCGTTCGCGAAGGATCAGCCTAGTTGCAACTTCGCTTTAAGTCACGTAAGACTTATAAAAGAGCAAATTGATTAGTTCAAAAGCAAGCGACGGACAAGTCCCGATGTCTCGCGAAGAGGGTAGTTTTACAAGCAATTCAGTAAACGCTCAATGTGCAAGAGAGAAAAGAGAGGAAAGTGAAAACAAATTCTTTAGAAGGCAAACAAATAGTAGCAAGTCCGTAAACAACTGCTCACCTAGTGTTGGGCATTTATTAGATTTCATAAGTTCGCACGTTAAGTCTACGGAAACTTGTCATCAACGCCCAACACCTGGTGAGCAGCCGTTTGCGGACTTACAACTGTTCATTTGCCTTCTAAAGTCCTTGTTTTATCCTTCCTTTCTTTTCTCTTGCACACCGAGTGTTTGCTAAATTACTTGTAAAGCTGTCCTCTTTGTGAAACATCGGGACTTGTCTACCGCTTGCTTTCAAACTAATCAATTTGTTCTTTTATATGTCTTATGGGACCTGAGCGAGGTTGCAACTAGGTTGACCCTTTGCAAACGGATAATGCAAGGGAGCCTTATGACTTAGGCAATCCCAACTAAGTCCAAGACATTGGCACAAGGGTGCTTCACAACTTAGGTAGCTCTAGCTAAGTTCATGATATTGGCGTAAGGGTGCCTCATGACTGGCAATTCCAGCTAAGTCCGTGACACTATGGTACAGGACCTGTAACAAAGTGGTGGTACCAAGCCCATATCAGTATAGTACCTGTCATAGTTGTACTGGTCAAATTAGGTTGTCCATATATCAATCCCTCATAAGAGCAATAAATATCGTTCATACTGTATCAAACAATATTGCAAACCCTCATATGTACCAGTACCTAACTATACATTCCAATACTAGTACTTGGTCAAACAAGCAAATGTTGATAAGCATTCAAGTACTCCATTCATCCTTCTTAGGATGATAACAACATTGATATATGAATTTAGATATATTGAATTTGAATTAAGTACTGAAATATTAAACAACAAACAAAGTCGTAAAGTCCCAACTATTTAGGGTCCGTTACGTTAGGTTTTTGCCCTCATTGAGCTTGGCAAAAAATCATATTATTAGATAAATTAAGAATATTTAAATCCAGTTATAATTTCCAATAAAGTCTTATTAGGTCTCCCTCTATCTCTCGTACCACTAATATTAGCAATTTCACATCTTTTAACTAATCAAAAGCACATGCTTGTACCATTTTAAATCATTCTCCATCATCTTATCCTCTATCGTTTACAAATAAAAACATTTCATCAAGTATTGAAATATGGTTAATGAAATTAAAATAATTAATCCTAATTCTTTTGTCATAGAAAAGAATTTCAATTTTTGGGTATTAGTTCTGTAGTGACTGCCAATTGGACCAGTATCACAGGCCAGTAACAGTAATATACTGGACTGAAACAATTAGTTTAAAAATATATAAAAAAGATAAATGTAAAGGAAAACTATAACCTGTCCTGCTGGTTGCAAATTCAGACATCATTATTCATATACTGGCCACCCTCTCCAAGTTGTTGGAGAGACATCATTATTTATATTGCAGCAGAACGAGGGAGTGGCAGATAAGAGGGATAGACGGATTCAAGGGTATGGAAAATAGAGAATCAGCAAGATGATTCTGAGGCAACGCGATGATTTTGAGGCAGCAGCTATTTCAAGAAATTCACGACTTCTATTGCGTTATTTGAGTATCTTGACTGATTCTTATTCAAGCCTGACCGTAACCTGTTATTATCCAATATTGTTGTATCAAACCTCAAAACCTGTCCAGTTGAGACTTTCTTTTACTGCTACACTTAAAATCATTTTGAGTCCTCACCAAAGCAGGAGAGTTCCTCATTAAAGCTATCTTTGACCAAAAACTGCTAAGGTATGGATTAAGAGTTTGGTCTCAAATCTTGACCATGCTAGTCTGACCAAGTACTAGTATCGAAACATATAGCTCGATACCGGTATAGTCCCATTCACTTTTACAATTATTTAATTCAATGATACCAAGAAACACAGATCAGTATACTGGTTCATACAGGACCAATAAGTTACTGAAAGCATTAGCAGACCAAGATTTAAATGCAACTTAAGACTATTTAGGCCCTTTTTCTCTGAGCACAACTTGTGCTTTTGACTTCAAAGTGAAGAAACAGAGTTTTTCTTATTTGATCTATACCATGCAATCATTTGATTCCCTAGACCCTGGTTTTGCCATTGTCATGCTCATTCTGCCTTGCATATGTCATTCATTCCACAGTCAATAACCGGAGGTACTGATCATTCGACATTTACTCTTTTTTTATATCAAGAAGGAAACATTCATAAATGTAAAACTACATCTTGTTTGATATGTAATTTGCCTTAGATTGCAGTTTTTATTTATGCCATGTGATAATTGTCCATACCATAATTTTCAATTCTTCATGGAACACTTTACATGTTTGGGGAAATCAGGGTGTCTGCTTCTACATTGCATGATTTATGATTATGCCTTCAGCAGAACTGTCATGCAAGTGGGAGGAATCAACAACAAAAAAGGTAGCTAAGCTATTCTACATCTCAAATTAGCATATTTTCTTGGACATAATCTGAGCTCTTACAAAGGCACCCTGACAAGTAACATTTGTATGATGATCATATTTACTTTATGCCTGCAAACGTTGATACAGTTTCTTCCAGAAAATATTTGTCGAGCCAGCTATCTAAGCGATTGCCTTTACCCTTGTAATTTCTTCTTCATTGTTTCCTTCCACAAGAACTTCTATTATGACTTTTATGGGCAAGTGTTTTGAGGTATTAGGAACAACTAAATCAGCAGTAGTAAAATATAGGAGCTTAAATTAACTCTGTTTTGTTCTTTGCTAAAAAGATACCATCAGATGAAATAGGAATGCATTGCCAAAAGGTCCAATTCCAACAATTGAACTCAAGGGTTACATTTTTTCTGCTGAACAAAAAGAAACAGAAAAATGAGATTGTGTTGCAGACACATGAAATATTTGGTTTCACAACTACTACAATATGAAAAATACAGACCTTAAAATGCTATCTCAATATTGCAGGAAATATTAAATACTTAATACAACATGAATAATCTGAAAAAGCATGTAACTAACAAATTAAAGACTTCAAATCAAAGATCCCAGAAATTCTAATGTTACTGCCAGATATGAGGTAGAATTCAATTGTAAAATAAGTTTAAAGTTTAAAGTAGAGAAGAACCAAATTAAATACCCAGGTTGATAAACTCATTTTTCACTAATATTTTGGCTTCAAAGAAATTATAAAGGTATCAAAGTTACGGCTCCCAGCAGGCAATGTGTTCATAGGTTGCTCCATTTACAATTCTAGAACTTACAGGTAAAATTTGTCAATCTGATGGCATGACAAAAGAATCTTACAAAGTGGGTCTTGAAGCAGATTCTCATTGTTAGTTCCGACATCAATCATCACAGGAAGAACCTATAGCAAAAAAGACAAGATTAAAATATAAACAAGAAAGGATGTTGCTGAAGAAGCTGTTATGATCATTCTTTCTTACAAGCAGCAAACACAAACTAACATAATGAACCATCAAAAGACCACAGAAAAGTGGCAGAAATCTTGACAAAGAAAGCTTTCAGTAGGCTTCAAATATAATCAATATCTCAATCAAGGTTTTTAATTTCATGTTGTACCGGCTTTTCGAGCTTTGCTCGATACGGTACGGTACATGCATACCGAGCAGTATGCCAAGGTGTATCGCTCGATACGATATACATATATATATATATATATATATATATATATATATATATATATAAAAGAGGAGCCGTACACTGCCTCGGCGATGTCGCCTCCTTTTCTTTTCCTCATCGCGTCAAACGAGGAGAAGAACACAGCTTTCTCCTCGTCTGCAGTGTTCGGTGAAGACGTCGAAGGCCTTCAGCACGACGCGATGAGAAGAATATGATCTTCTCCTCATCTGCGACGTTCGGCGAAGATGTTGAAGGCCGCAAACATCTCCGGCCTTCGGCGCGACGCAATGAGGAGAAGAACGCGGTCTTCTCCTCATTTGCGGCATTTGGCGAAGAAGTCGAAGGCCGCAAGCGTCTCTAGCCTTCGGCAAAGGACACGACAGAGAAGTCGAGCCATTACCTCTCCGTTACCTCTTGGATCGGGATCATCGAGGGAGGGCAGCGCCGGATCGGAAAGCGTCGAGGTTCTCCCGATTCTCCCTCTTCTTTGAGCGCCTTCTCCCTCATCTCTCTCGATACTTCTTCTTCCCTCAACGCAGCCAGGCTGATACCGCCCGGTAGCGGGCAATCCGTGTACCGATCTGCTGGTGAATCGGTATACTGCCCAGTATGGGCGGTATCATTCGAAATTAAAATCCTTGATCTCAATACATAATGTAGTAAAATTTGTGATGACTCAAATGAATGGATTCACTAAGTGGGCTATAGGAAGCAAAATTTGATGTATCGAAGTGTACCGCTTGCTATGGGCGGTACATCGGTACACCCCAGTGTATCATGTGTCGGTATGCTCGGTACAGCTCGATACAACTTGGCATGTACCGTACCGATAATTGGTCAATACACCGGTATGGATCGGTAATGCGAACCATGATAGTAAGTATCAAATGTTTTCTTCAAACTATTTCAGTGAATATTTTAGAAAGAAGCCTTTTACTGTACAAGATTTGAGTGCAATTACTGGAAATAGAAATGAAGAATATCAAGCATTACAAGTGATAGGCCAAGTTGGATCAAACTACTCGAAACAGGAAGAGGCCAGCGACCAGAAGAATGCGAGCCCTAAACAGGGGTCATCCACATACTGGTCCATGAATGGATTGGTATGTACCGCCAGTTTTGTACCGTTTTGAGCAATAAAACAATCCTTGTATGGCATTGGCTGATAAGCCAACCGTGGCAGGTGATGAGAGAACTAGCAGTTGCGTGCTATGCAAGGGGTGAGCATGAGCGAGACGAGAGTGAGGGAGATGTGTAAACATCAACAAAGAAGGGAGGAAGGAGTGACTCAAGGGATTACCGATATAGGGTTCTAATAGGTAAAAGAATATCATCAACAAATCCTAAAGATAGCACAGACAATATATACCATTTAAATAAAATCAGGTGAGGAATAAAAAACTAAACTTGAACTTATGGTCAACAAAATAATAGAAGAATAAATAATACCCGTTGAGGATTTATTCCAGCAGCAGCAACATATAAATCCAGCTTCCCAATTGCGATGCCAATACCCTGAACCCCAAGATCACCAAGGCCCAAAATTCGACTTCCATCAGTTACCACAATCATATCAACCTAAAATCAAAAGTTGCCTCATCAACAAAAAATCATGGGCTAATCTATTGGTGAGCTGCACATTTCAGAAACTAGAAAGAGCCTGGAAATGATCAGGTTATGAAATGATAAAAAAAACATCAAATTGTATGAGCTTATATAAATATTCCTGTTAATGTGCTAAAGACTAAGCAAACAACAAATCTTTTTGTCCAAAGCCTATGGACTTAGCAGATGACAAGAATCCATTTTTCTTAAGAATTTTGCTTTGTGCTATATTAACTATCAGAGGAAGATAAAAAAGCAGAGGTTATGCCTCTTTGCACTATTCTGGTACCTGTTCAAAATACAAATTTAATCCAAAATGATATAGATATATGTGCAATTTCTGATGTGTATTGTATAAATTAGTGTCAAACTATTACACATTTTAATAATGTATTAAAACAAACATGATGTATGACAAAACATGCATGTCTTTTCAAAGTATTATTTTGTCCTTTGTTTATATTGGGTTATAAAAATGAGAAATTCAACCATTAGAAGATGAGCAGAGAGAAGGCATTAATGTAAAGTACAAGTTGCACTAGAAGTGTGCTATTTGTACAGCATGTGACAAAGCTAAGTTGAAGGATAAACACTAAATGAGGAGTCACAAAGAACTGCAGCACTAATGGCACATTTGAAGAGAAAAAATTTGAAAACTTAGTTACTGATTCAATCTATGATGGCAGCACAATCAGTAATTCAAATGAAGCACTCTCTAATAATTGCTCAAACCATGGTCCAAAACGTAGGCCACAAGAAGAGCAGAAGAGCTCAGACTCACCTCCACTTCCTTATAGCACATTTATTCAAGTTTAACTTGAGCACTAGACAAGCTATATCCTATGCGTTGAGGCTCTTCTCATTACTCATCAGCCATTTAATGAGCCATGATTTAAAAACGATAAGCCCAAGTCCCAAAGGACAAAGCAACCAAACCATGAGTTTGTCTTGCCTATTATCCAACATCTGAACTCCACTTTAGGTTGTCTTGCCAAATAGAAGTTTAACTTTCTTTGGGGACTACCAATCATTTCTATTAATACTAAGTCAATAGCATCAATATGTCACAAATCCACAGCACTCAATTGATGAGATGTAATGACAATCCGTTAGCTAAGGAAATTTTGTAAGACAACTGTAACAAAGAAGTTTTTAGCCGACCGACAAGCAAGGAATGCAATTTCGGCTGAAATGGTATGACACAGCTGATGTACTTCAGTGACAATTGCTGTAGCTCCTAGTTTACTTCAACCTCCTCTACATGCCATGGTCACACTTGCCTCAAGAAGCTCCTAGGATGTGTTATTAATGATCATGTGGCAACAACTTTTACCACATACATGCATCAATGCCACACAGTTTGAGTATAATCTGTCATGAGAGCAGTTCCAAGATTGGGTCCGACAAATATACCATAAAGATATAAAACTTTCAAAAGATCAAAAGTTTCTAACCGTGGAATCCCATCATTTGTTTTAATGTTAAATCTAGGTATATATTAATGTTATGTAGATGTATTATATACCTCAAATCCCAGATTTTCATCACCTAATCCAACATCTCAACTCTTTATGAATTCTTTGTTGGTGAAGGGACACTTGAATTAATGGAAACAACTTTCTTTGATGGAGGACTATACGATGGAGTGTTTCCCCAATGGATATGAAAAGATAATAATTTCTATTTTCGATCCTTAGAGACCATAATTTATATTAATTTATGACTTAGATATGCTTTTTGTTCTTATTAAGTTCAATTTATATATCAAAAGATTAGGAGAAAGAAACCTTGAAAAAGGGTTTTCATTTTTAGCTATTTGGGAACTTTTTTGTAAATAATCAATACGATTCGAGCCCAAAACCTTGTGATAATCTATCAAAGTATTGCATCTCTTAAATATATCGGATGAGGTTTTGAACCCTCTACCTTTGGTAAATAGACCTGGTACACCACCACCAAGCTAACATTTTAGGTATAAAAATATATTGGATGAGGTTTCAAACCCTCGACCTTTAGTAAGTGAATCCGGTACATCATCACCAGACCAATGTTTTAGGTGTAAAATATGTTAGACAAGGTTTTGAACCCTCAACCTTTAGGAAGTAGATCCAGTATATCACCACCAACCCAATATTTATGTGTAAAAATATGTTGGAAGAGGTTTCGAACCCTCAACCTTTAGTAAGTGGATCCGGTACACCACCACCAGACCAATATTTTAGATGTAAATATATCAAATGACGTTTCAAACCCTCAACCTTTGATAAGTGTATCTCATACACCACCACCATATCGGTATGCGTAGTCAGTACAAAACCTCGTTCCTTACATGTAACAATGTTCCAGCATGAGCAAGGAAGGGAATGCAATGTCCAAAAATCAATTTTTGAGATGAAGAATTGGACATGCATCTAGTAATCGAAAGCTAGGTTTAGAGAAAACCCATGACTTCGTCACTCTGACAATTGTTCAGATTGAGAAATTGCCTGCCACATCAAAACAAACTGTATAGAAGAATCTTGTAGGTTATTGAGTGGATATGTGCTTTAGTTAAGTTCATCTAATCATGGAACAAGAATCATGTTTACAAGTATAACTTCTATCCACAACTGGAAGTCAATATATTTTTTTTCTAAGATGTATGGGCACGAATCAACTAGAGCGCTAGCCTCCGAACACCACAATAGTTATGGGCATGAATCAAGATCTAACAATAATCAGAGTTAGCACATATTTTTCATAACATGTAAAAGCTATTATGTGAACCTGCAAAAGCTTGACCTTATGTGACACTGACAGGTACCAACTATAGGATGCACTACAAATAGGATGCGCTACAAACATGAAACTGTTGATACAATTGAAAAGCATACAGCTTACTGAGCTAATTTCACTGTATATACAGCAAACTCTGAAACAAAATTACTTAGGATAATGGATTGCCAGATATGAAAAAGGGTAAAGCCTCATTAACTTGAAAAAGCAGACTGTAACTGTATCACCAAAACAGGAAAAGCAAGTTTGCTTGATAAGTATTTAGTATAGTTGTGAAAAAAGAAAAAGTAACTAAAATACCAGCAGAGAATAATTATTGTCAAGAAAAATCCATATATTGTTCCCAATTTCAATTCAAAGAATTAAGAAATAGACTACCTGCTCAGCTGGCCAATTATATACCATAGACATCATCTCCCCATGATCAGCTGCACTGAAGTACATTCCCCGCGGTCGTCTAAAGAGACCACTATAGTTCTGGCAGACACGACCAACAGTGGGTGTGTACACTATTGGCGCATATTCCTTGATGTTTTCAATTAACACCTGCACATGTTTAAGCGAATCCATTTAACCACACTTACCAAAGCAAAGAGTTGAAATCATAAATGAAAATTTGAATAAAGTAGTGTGCCCGTCATCAAAGAACTGTACATTGATCAGAAAGATGCCATTAGATATTATTACTTGTGCCCATGAATGGTCAAAATCCAGTCATCACATAACAAAAGGCTAACAGGTTCATTAATTAGCAGAAGGATTAAATGATGTATCTCAGTCACAGGAATCCTCCACAAACAACAATCAGCGAACTCAAGATAGACTGATAGAGTACTTCTAATCAAACTACCAAAACTCACTTTGTAGTACATTGTTTCATTTCGGTCATGCAACCTGTTAAGAATGCGCCATTTGGCCAATGCATTGGTGTCTGATGGCCCATCACTCGCATTCAATTCCAGTCTTTTCAAGTCAACCACTGTTAATATAGGAAATTACTTAGAAACATATAAGCAACCAACATACGACAATGCAAGATATTAGGTAGAAAAATGTTCAAAATATTATTGAATAATTCTGATTACTTAGAAACATATCAATCATAGTACTCCATTTGTAAAAATTTACAACATAAAAAATTCAATTAAAATAAAGCCAGCTTATAAAAGCTTTCCAAAATTCATGTTACAGAAATGCAAACAACGGACTGCTGAGTAACAGAACAATGAAAGCAATTTAATACATAAGTCAAACAAATATATAGCAATCATGTGATAAGCCTAAATAATACATGACTAGCACATGAACAAAACAAACTGTTGAAACGAAGAAAAATAGCTTTTTCAGTCTAATTGATGAATTGTAAAGAGCATAATTTGGGTTGAGATGTTTTAGGTCATTAACTTATAAGGACTTGAGACCCACTAAGAAGGTGGAGAAGTTCAATGTTTGGCAAAGAAAACATCCTTCTGCATGTAAGATTCCTTTATTTCCTATGCTACATTTAGCTTAGACTATATCCCTGGACCATGTTAAGTGGGCCAGTATCTCAGCATTGGTGACTGGAGGTTGACCATCAAACCTTGAGTGTTGGCCATTGCCAGAAGTTATATTGGAAGTTATGCTACCAATGCAGGTTATCTGATCATCAGAAGTTGTGCATCGACTGACAAAAGATGAGTGTTTCATGGTTTAATTACCAAAAGTGATGGAGAGTATATAGAGTGTATGCTTAACAATCTAAAGGGAGTTGGAAGGTCAGAGTGTCTATGGTTATCATTCAAGAACACCCTCCAAACTAATCATTGAAGAACTTTTGCCCTTTTACAGTTTTGCCTACACATTGAATAAGTAAAAAGATGTTTGATGTTGGACAAGTGCATGGTGAGTAGAGAAAATATGATTTTTTATTTTCAGAATAGAGGAAGGGAAAGAGAGGAAAAAGAAAGACAATGATCGTGAAAGATAACAAGGATAGAAGAGATAATAAAAAAATAAATCAAACTCACTCTAGTTCAAGTATTGACTCTTGTGAAAAGAAGTCTTGCACCGATGCACATTTTATGCGTGGATGATAGAATTGTATCATCAGAAAAAAGGTTTGAATATCAAATTGTAAAAACATATTGTTCATCCAAGATATCCTCTATTTCTTCTCCTTTGAATTGATGATATAGTTGGATTTGGGTTTAGTTCAACATGTGTTCATTTCAGCATTGTTATTTTTTTCTTTGAAATAATTTCAGTACTTAATAAGAACTTTTTTTAAAATCATAAATTGACACACGGCATTATCTCCCATCATTCCATTTTAGTTTCAAAGATTACTCAATGGAAGCCACTGAGAAAAAAATTTAGAAGAAAACATAATTTGGTATTACAAGATTTGATTGAAAATTCAGATTCCGTAAGAAAGTTTCATGATGATTAAAGGATCTACAAGAAAAGTCTATCAATCATATAGATTACAAACAAGAAATATTATTTACCAAAATAAATTTAAAATATAATGCCCCCAAGGATAGAAAGAATAAATGGTTGATTTACACATAGATTGCAATTTTGGCTGGTATTTATCTCTGACCACTGCCTGGCTCATGGACCAAGTGCAAACCAGGCAGTTCGAGCCTGCTACAAGGCTATCACCTGTTACAGCCTTGATACCAAGCGAAACTGATCAATTTCAACTTGTACAGCCTGTACCAACCTGTACATGTTGGTAGTGGTCCAAATTTGACTGTTACATTGTTCCAATGGTCAAATATGACCTAAACGGATTATTGCGTCTCCTTTTGGGCTTATTTAAACCCAGTTCAGCAGACTCATCTCCTCTCTCACTCTCTTTTTTTTTCCTCTAAATGTGCTTAAGCTCACTAATTACCTTCCAAACTGACTAGGGAAGGAAATTATCTGGTGCAGGTTATTGCAGATGGAATAGATTTTATGATTATATGGGAGGTTATGCTAGAGAACAGATAATAGAAAGGAAAGAACCTGCAAAAACATAGTTCCAAGTGAAACAGTAATTAAAGGATCAAATTGTCTGTCTCAAATATGACAAATATTTATGTGATAGAAATCCTACATGATAGACTATTAGATCATAAAATACAAAGACAGCAAGAGTGTGTTTGTAGCTGCTACTGAAGCTACACAGACAAGAAAGCCAGCAACCATTGTTTGTGATAAGAGTACTTAAGAACAAATCAAGATAGAAATTTTGGAACTGCAGGAAGCATACAAATTTTCTGAACTTGGTGAAGCATTTTCATTGTAAATGATGACTATTTTCATATACAAGTTGACCTATGGCCTACAAGCATCATCATTCAGAAGGTGACATGTTTCAACTTGTCAATTTTGTTGGAACCACAGATTTTAATGTCTTCCAATTCTATCACATATAGTGAATTTGGATATTAAGTAAAATAAGTTTAAATTATAACATTTATGAATAATTGCTACTAGTAATGATTGAAACAATTTACTAAAAATATTGTTCTTATGAAGCAAAAGAATAGAAGTTTGACCCATGAACTTGAGGATGGAAGTCTATGCAAATGAAGGGGTCAGATGAGGCACGTCTTATCTCACCGAATCAAGAGATTTAACTTTGATATTTACTTACATAATTTCTTAACTTTTTGATTGAATAGAATATAGATTTTATTTACTTGTTTTAATAAACTCTATTAGGAAAGTTTTTAAGTTACAAATATTTTAGGATAACCTTCTACTCTCAAAGCAAGATACATATAGCCTATAGAAGGCATATCACCTCAACGTAAGGATGGTCATCTTTAATAGAATTTCTCTTTCTTTTTTTACATTTACCCTCAAGGATTTGTCATGTCCAATCCTAATTTAACACTTCAGTCTTCCCATCGATAACCTAAAGAACATAAGCTGAAAGTGCTTGTCCAGGAAAACGCATCAGCATCTCGTCATTTGCAGTTATCCTGTTATATAGCTCAATCCACCACCACTCCACTGTTAATTCAAGTCAATAGGCATCATCATAATTAGCAAAACCAATACAAATTTCAAAAAATGATACTGACAAATTAATCCTTACGATCTTGAAGAATTGATCTTTCAATTAAATCACAGAAAAGTCTGGATATTTCTTGTAAGGAACACGGTTCCAGAAACGTACTGAATCGGTCAATCTGTTGCTGCGGAGTCATAACATTCGGAGGAAGAAGCCCGCGAAGATCCAGACGGTCCCGCTCGGTCATGGAGAAGGCTGTGCCCTGATCCGTGCGCAATTAACCAAGAACAAGTTAATCAAACATCAAACAACTCGATACTCCCAAAAACCCCAAACACGCAGTGGAAGGGTCAGAGAGAAGGATCTCATGGGTGATTAAATACTTTGTTGAACCAGGGGTCGTGGAGGATGTCGAGACTCCGCTTGTGGACAATGGAAGGGCGAGATCCCTCGCAGGTGGTGAAAGGCCTAGATCGCTCCCCGGCGAGAAACATCCTCAGCCGCCATCGGAGCGGCAACGAGGAAGGGGTTCGCCGGAGGAGACGCGGCAGAGAGGACGAGATCGCCATATCCGGCGATGCTTCTCGCGAGCGGAGAAAAGAGGGGGGGTTGGGCTTGGGCTACGAGTAAGAGCTGGTGGCGACGATAAACTACTTCTTTCCTTTTTGTCTATGACGCGAGACAGGGGGAGACGCGCGGCTCATCGACGGCCGAGAAACGGGACCAGAAAACGGCCACTACGATGATTATAACGGTTCTTATTGGTAAAGTTCACCCAATAGAATGCTATTGTAACCATACCCGAGAGAAAACACAGAGTCTGAGATGATACGGTGAAGACGTTGAGACATTAGAGCGTTGACATTTCAACACACGAGAACAACCAGTGTGAATCCGCTTCATTTTTTGGTCTCTTTTTGCATACCACCCATGTTTAGTTTTTACATTATTTTGTAGAAAGAGATTTTTATTTTACGAAATAAAATAAAATACTTGTAAAAAAAAATTTTCTTGTCAAAATCAAGTTTGGGCTAAAATTACAGTATTCTTAAATAAAATTAGAGTAATAATTTTTTAAAAAATCAAAATTGAGACCACCAATTCTAGTTCTCGAGAACCAAGAATCGTAAACAAATCAACCAAATCCAATTTCGGTTTCAATTCGATTCGATTCTAGTTAAATTTTAATTCGAATTGAATAGTTAGACGTTCATCTAACAATAGGTAAATAAATTATGATCTTTTTTAAAAAATATATATATATATTTAGCTTTTCCAACAAAACATCTCTATGTTGTTTTTTTCACGCCACTGCTTTTCAATATGACAAGAGTGTTCTTAACTACTTTTTATTTTGTGTTTTTTTTTTCACATTTTAAACTTATTTAATTTAATCTATTTAAGCAGTCCGAAACTTAGATCGGTCTAAAATAAGTAAAAATATAAATTATAAAATGAATCTTAAAATAATAATATAAATATTATTAAAAAAAAGAAAATAAAAATTATGAAAAAAAATGCTTAATCATAAATATCTTAGGTAGAGTTTTAATATTATAATATCGATTAATAAAATACACCGACCATTATTTTTATGATTTTCATAAAACATTGTAATTCGAGTGTAAATACATATTTTAAATACTTATAAACAGAATTAGGTCTTCATAAGTCATTTTCCAACCTTTCCTAAACAAATTGATAATTTATGAAAAAAATTAAGACCTGAGCTACACTATTTTTTGAATGAAATTATACTATTTTTAATTATGATATGAAAAATAATATAATCCCATTCAGAAATAATATAACTCAGATCCCATAATTCTTTTCCAAAATAAAAAAAAACTTTGATAATATTTAATTGGTTTTTGTACCAGTAGATTCAACTTTAATTAAACAATTTTTAAAAATAACATAAATCCTATATTTCATATGATTAAATTAATAAAAATGTCTGTTTTAAAGGCTTAAAAATATTTTTAAAAAGAAAGATATTTTAAGTTATTTCCAAATATTATTAAGAATTTAAAATATTTTTCAACAAAACCACATAAACAACATAATTCAAGTCTTCAGTCTTTTTCTTAAAACTTTTAAAAAATTTCTCCGATAATATTTAGGTGGCTTTTGATAATTTAATAATTTTTTTATGTTTTATTTAAAATATATAAATAAAAATTATTATATTATATTATATTATATTATATTTAATAATATGAGTTATTATTTTTATTTTTATATTAATTTATTTATCTTTTATTTTTTAAATTTTATTTGTAATTTCAATATCAAAATTATATAACTATTTTTATATTTATATTTAATATATAAATATATAATATTATATAATCATTGTTTTAATTTAATTTTATATTATTTATTTTGCACTGATCTAAGTTTTAGGTTAATTGAATCAATTTAATTAAATGGATTTGAAAAAACAATAAAAAGTAATTGATTAAGGATAATTTTGTCCAACTAAAAAAATTAGTAGTAGTTTACTGTAAAAAAACAACATATGGAGATTGGAAAAAACAAAATGTATATATGTGTATTAGCTTGGAATAATTTTTGAGAAAAAAATTATAGTTTTGATAAATTCTTATACATAGCTCAACTTTCAAAAAAATTTATCAAAAAATATATATATATTTATTATTATCTTTGTTCGATCTATCGTCATCTTCATCTTATCACCCCTTTTCTCTATCGAGTATAATGATGGGATGAAGGGTTGTGAGTGAACATGAGCTCTTAGATGCTAGTACCTTCATATATATAATATTGACTTGTGCGTTTAGTTATACTTATATCATATTGATCATCTCCCTTCAGATTGAATAGTCATCTTATGCTCACAATGCCTATTCACCTTTCGCTCATTATTCTCTTTATTATTCATGGCCCCCTCATTTCTCAATCTGGTTTCTCGCAAGTATGATCGGATTGACATGGGTAATGCATGAAGAATGAAGACTAGGGATACAGGCATGGTGAATCTGAGGCGATCAATAATAAAGGTGATCGAGTATAAAATAATTATTTATGAAAAGAGTTTATAAAATTTGAGATGTTCTACGGCTATTTTTCAAAAAATTGACTGCGGCGTCGCCACGAATGATTCATTTATTATCCAACCAATCAAAATCTCACGATCGCCAAAGCACTGGTACAACGCTTCGAATCCTCGTAGGGGCATTTTGGTCACTCAAGTTGTCTGATTCGCAGACTCCAGCCACTACAGAACGTGTGAGAGTCCCGGCGGTACGCTCACCACGACACCTCCTTGCCTTTTCTATCTTCCCGGGCTTTTGGACTTCGCTTTCACGCCAGTTCTGTGACAAAAGTGGAGGCCCTTCGTCTTTCTGGAGCTCCTTGTCGCTGCAATCGCCGGAAAATGTTTTGGTAAGATGGCGTCCGTCGCGCGGAGGACGCGGACCACCCGAGCCCTGAACGGGGATAAGAACTCCGATGCCAAGTCCTCCCTCTGTTCAACCGCCGGCTGCGGCGGTCGTGGAGGAGATGCCCTAGCTTCCAGAACCAGGGTCAAGACCCAGTGCGACAGCCCGGATGTCATTCTCCTTGATGATGAGGAGGAGGAGGTGGTGGTGGGAGAGGGAGGAGGAGGAGGGCGGACAGGAGGAGGGATAAGAGGACGGCGAGTAGAAGGCCGTCAGAATCGCGAGGAGACGGTTCGTTGGGTTAGAGACTCCGTGCATTTTTCGGAGTCTCTTGTGTCCTCGTCGCAGAACGCCGTCGTCTTTGATATGGAAAGCGATGAAAATGAGAGCGAGAGCTCTGTCCAGGGTTCCCTGAGGTCGGGATCAGCTTCTAACGAGGGGAAAGCGGGCTCCTGGGGTAACTCAGAATCCAGATTGCATGCTGGACAAGCTGAGATAGGGAAAATTCATGAAATCGACGGTTCCAGAGAGGAGTTGGAAGCTGAATCCAATGGACATTGCATTCCAGTTGAAAGGGAGGAAGAAAAGGAAGACGACACTTATGAAGATAGAGAACCTTCCAAAGCTGATGTAGAAGTTGAAGCTGATGATTCTGCCAGTCAAAAGGTTATCCAACACGATTGTGAAGATGGCAATGAAACGGAAGAAGATATGGCGCTCGATGATGTTGAAAAGGATTGGGGATCTTCGGTCAAAAATGACGAGCTTTCTGGACAGAGAGACGTTAAGGAATCAGATGAAGATGGTGCGAAAGTTAAAGAAGAATTGACGACTGATTCTTGTGTCGCAAAGAGGACTCGATCATCTGTGGGAAAGCAGCAGAGAGTTTCATATGGTAAATATTTTGAAGAGGATGAGTCAGATGATGATGACGCAGACGGGGAAGCATCGCAGGAAGATGTGTCATATGATCATACCAATGAACTCGCTGCCGAAAGCACGAGGAGTACATTTGAAGACAGAACCGATGGGTGCAAGGAGCAAGGGAGGCGTTCTGCGTCTTTGCTGAAGAAGAGAAGGTTCTCAGTTACCAACATCCCTCTGTCAGTTAGCAACACTGAAACTAGCACTGGTGGCCCTGCGAGCCGTGGTGGCTTTGGCATTTCAGTTCGCACCCAGTCACATTTTGATTCAAAGCTTGATGAGAAGGAAAACAAGCCTGGGATCACTACTGAGACATTTTGTCTAGATGTGGATGAATTTGATGAGCTTTTTGGCTTAAATAAAGAGGATAAGAAGGGTGGTGAAGATGGTACCAATGGTGGTGAGAGAGAAGGGATCAAACTGGAGGGATTCCGTGTTGGAAAATTCCAAAAGAGAGAGCGGGATAGGCCATTAAAACATTCTGGTATCAAAATCTGTTTTGATGCAATTTTCAGCCACACAGAAAAGCTTCCGGTTGATTCCTTTCCTCCCAAGAATGAGCCATACTGTGAGGAACCTGACTTTTTCTCTTTTGGAGTACCAAAAGGAGTTGAGAAATCTGACTCTGAAAAAGCAATGGATGAACTGTGGGCTGATTTTGAATTCGCTATGGGCTTAGAGAACATTGGCACTTACAATGCTGATAAGGTATGTCTTTAAGCGTGACGCTCATGATGAAGTTGGATATTGACAAATGTTCACCAAATTGTAGGGTGGTTTATATCATCACATGTAGTTGTTTCATGGATAGCTAAAAGTTGCTAACTTGTTGCCATGAATGGGTAGTGTTTTAAATAAGTCAAAAGCTACCTTCTTATCATTTTGCACAATTTTCATGTCACTATCCAAAAAATCCAATTATAAAATATTATTCCCTGCACATCAATCAAGTTTGTTTTGTACATGCTCATGAATAATGCTAACATATTTAAATATAAAAGGAACTTTATTTTTTGCCAATTGAGTTCTATGTGGAAATTCCTTCTTCACATGTTGGTTCTCATAGAATAATTACTAAATAGATTGTCTTGATAATTTAGAGAACAATTTATTTGGATAATTTCACTTCATAAAACTGAATTATGCATGATAATTTCTTCTTTTTATTTTATAAAATAATGTTTTAATGAAACTTGAACTGCTTCTACTAAGGAAGGAGAGTAGTATATGTAAAGGTGCTATCATTCACTTCTATGTAATGAGAATAGAAGAATGTAAACTACTATTTAGATTTAGGTTCTAGACTATAAACTGTAGGATTTTACTCTATATGTTTATCTGACTAATATATTTGAGTTTCATGTTTTGGCCTACTTCAACTCGAAAAATGAGTCAAAGTTTTTGGTGTTCTCGCATTCTCTTATTTGTTAACTTCTGAAAACTTCTATATATTACATAAAGTAATCAGAGAAATCACTAGAATACTAATGAAGACATGAATTTTCCTTTTTATAACTCTGTTATTTTGTCAATCATCCCTCACGTTCATGCAGTAGATGTGATAAATACCTTTAATATTTATGCCCTAAACTGAGATATCTGTTGCATAGAGACCAATTTGCCCATTGAGACTAGATCACTTTCATGTGAATTTTCATCCAGTAATTTCCACCATATTTGGTGATTTCTTTCTTGTTAATTTTAAAAGAAGAGATCCCCTGATATTTTGCAGTGTCAAGGAGAAGAATTCAACACACAGGAGCCAGAATATGATCCATTAACTTCATGCTGTGAAGGGAAACATTGTTTTATCCTTGATGAACAAACAGGAATCAAATGCAAGTTCTGCTCTTTTGTTCAGCTGGAGATCAGATACATTTTTCCGTCTTTGGTGAGTGGTCAGTTTTTATTTTGTAGCATAGTGCAGGAGTACCTTATGCTGCTGAAACTTAATGACCTTTAATTTTGTATTTTTACTTTCATGTTTAAGGAAACAAACACTTGGGAGAAGTCTGAGTGGAAATGTTTCAGCAGTGAGAGTGGCCAACTGCATTTTAACGACCTTTGTGAGACATTTACGAAGTTAAATGGACAAGCTTCTCATAGTCATTTATGTGGAACTGTGTGGGATCTCATTCCAGGTGTCTATACAACTATGTATGAGCATCAGCAGGAAGCATTTGAATTTATGTGGAGAAATCTAGCTGGGGGGATTCACCTTGATGAGTTAAAGTCGGGTTCTGGATCTGATGTGCTTGGTGGTTGTGTGATTTCTCATGCCCCTGGAACAGGAAAGACCCGTTTATCCATTGTTTTTATTCAAACTTACATGAAGGTTTTCCCAGAATGTAGGCCTGTGATTATTGCTCCCAGTGGAATGCTCCTTACATGGGAAGAAGAAGCCAGAAAATGGGATGTCAGTATACCTATCCATAATTTGAATTCTTTGGAATACAATGGGAAGGAAGATAAAGAGGCACTTTCCCTGGCAGAGAAAGAACCTCAAAGAAGCAATCTGATACGTCTTGTGAAACTCTGTTCATGGGGCAGAGGCAATAGTATCCTTGGAATAAGCTATAATTTGTTCAAGCAACTAACCTCCAAGGCTTCAACTGGTTTAAGTAAGATCCTTCTTGAGAAGCCAGGTTTGCTTGTTCTTGATGAGGGCCATATTCCTAGAAATGAACGGAGTCTTATATGGAAGGTATTAGGAAAAGTCAAAACTGAGAAGCGTATCATCCTTTCTGGAACTCCTTTTCAAAATAATTTTGTTGAGCTTTACAATATTTTGTGTCTGGTAAGACCTAAGTTTGCTGAAAAGGTCTCGAATAAAACATTGAAATCCTGTCGGAGGCAAGAGATTTTCTTAGACAAGGAACAAGCTATCCTAGCAGGAGAAAATGGGGGAAAAGGAATATGGGCTTCTCTAACTAGTGATGTTACCAATGACAATGTTGTGGAAGTCCGATCAATATTAAAACCTTTTGTGCATGTTCATAATGGTAGTATCCTTAAAAATCTTCCAGGTTTGAGGGAGTGTTTAATTGTTTTGGATCCGCTGCCTCAGCAGAAAAGCATTATTGAGAAAATAAAGTGCATTGGGTCACATGGCAACTTCGAGAGTGAATATAAGGTATGCTTAGCTTCCATTCATCCTTCTCTTGTGACTCATCTGAACATGTCTGAGGAAGAAGAATCTCTGGTAGATACGAATTTGCTAGAAAAACTGAAATTGAGCCCAGTTGAGGGTGCAAAAACACGATTCGTCATAGAAGTTGTTCGGCTGTGTGATCCCCTCAATGAGAAGGTGTTGATCTTCAGTCAGTATATACAGCCATTGGTTATGATCAAAGAACAACTAATTAATGAATTTGGTTGGAATGAGGGAAAGGAGGTGTTACAGATGGATGGAAAGATTCTGACAAAAAATCGTCAACCTTCAATAGATATTTTTAATGATACAAAAAGCAAAGCAAAAGTGCTACTTGCCTCAACCAAGGCATGCTGTGAAGGGATAAGCTTGACAGGGGCATCGAGGGTTATACTGCTGGATGTTGTTTGGAACCCAGCAGTAGGTAGGCAAGCAATCAGCAGAGCTTATAGAATTGGACAAAAGAAATTTGTATACGCATACAATTTGATCACATTTGGAACAGGTGAAAGAGAAAAGTACGATAAGCAATCCAAAAAAGATCTCTTGTCTAAATTGCTCTTCTCCCCGGAAATTGATTTCAATAATCTCAGAAACAGTATCTCACAGTCAGAGGAGGGACACTTTCCGAAAATTATCTCTGAAGATAAGATTTTGGAACAGATAGTTGAAAGACTGAAAATTATGTTTGTTGACATCTACTACCCACCAAAGGAGTACTGTATATGCGCATAGCCATTTCCTTGTCTAAAGGAGTGGATTGTGGTTATCTGTGACTGGAACCTGATTCATGGTTTGCCATCTTATAGCATGCCGTATTTGGATGTCAACCAGTAAGTTGTTCAGAAGAGCAATAAAAATTTACAACTTGCTATAACGGTAAAAGTATAGCATTTTTTTGATTGTGCAATATCAACTGATACTATGCAAGCATCCGGAAGTTTGATCTGCTAATGTACATTGGTGCTCTGATATTACATACAACTTACATTATTTGAGTCTCATTTACACACTGTTTTCCTGTTGTCTGTCAAAGTTGTTTTGGTAATTTGAGAAACAATGCATTTATCTATGAGACTTCCAGGTAACAATTCATGTGCATAATATTTATTTTTATTTGGTTCCATAATTACAATAGTTTACCCTATTCTGAATTTTCATTTTCAATTGACATGAGGCTTATTTGGTTCCATAATTACAGTGGCTTCTGGATTTGGCTTATTAAAAGAAACTTGCCTTAGATTATGAAGTAGCAAGTTTTTTCCTGTTGTAGATGGGATGACACAGACAATATGCATATGCACCATATTGATTGATTTATTATTGTTGAATACTGAGATTAATGAGAGTTAGGTCTGCTATTAACCTTTCAGCAAGTGAAAGCTTTTCAGAGTTCATACATGAATTAGCACAGATGATTTATCAGCTTTGTAAGGACTTCGCGTATTTGAAGTCAGAGTATGTATCCCTAGTCTATATTGGATACTTCTCTTAGTTGACAAATACTAAGCTCTGAATGTACCCATTATAAAGCCACATTTTTTATTTGAAGGTTCATTGTGAATGATCAAAATTTCTTATCGTACCAATTTGCATAGGAAATTATTGGTTAGATTACTTCCTTATTTAATGCTGCAAGGTTTTGCTGAATACTGAGAGTTAGATCTTTTAAGTTATTGGTTGTATTACTTCCTTAGTGAAAGCTTTAAGTTATACATGTGAGTTATTATTATTGAATACTGAGATAGATGAGAGTTAGATCTTCCAACTTCAGACATGAATTAGCACAGATCATGTGTCAGCTTCTTAAAATGCAAGAGTTAGCATACTGTATTGGATAATTTTCCAAGTAAACAAATACCAAGGCTCTTATGTATCCACTATAATCACATTTTTAAATTAAACGAATTAGGACAATCTTTTTTTTACAATATGAAGAAGATAAGTAAAATCTAGATATTGGCTGTTGTAAAAATATCTTCATCACTATTCATCATAAGAGAGCGAATAACATTCTTTCTTCCACATAAAAACACTTTATATATATATATATATATATATATATATATATATATATATATATATAGTTTGTGACATCGACTGAAGGACTTATTTTTAACTTAATATGCCATGTTGGCTCAATATGCTTGTTAGGAAAAAAAATATAGTTGATGCCTTGATCAACTCAATGTGGTCTCAAACATATATGTGCAGGATGATCTAAAGTGTATCTGAGATAGAAATACCGTACTTATGAGATGTCATCTGAATGAAGATTGAGGTCGAGAGAGATTTCTCGACCTGTCCCTCCGATGCTTAAATTAGTAATCCGAACTCTCTAAATGTGAGTTCGAGTAGTTCAAAAGAAGTTCCTTATATTGAGTTTAAGATATCTTTTTATACTTTCTTCATCATAATGGGTGAGAAAAAAAACTTATGATTATCTTCTTAAGGAAGCTTGTGATTGTCTTCCTTGTTATTATGGATGAGAACGAAGCTTATGTGTGCTTTCCCTATCATAATAGATGAGAAGAAAATTTATGTTTGTAAATCTTTGTTCATATAGGCAGATGAGTGGAGGGTAACTTGGATTCCATATGACGATCACATGTCAACTGATATTGTATTTCCTATCATTTGTCCCCCTTCTCGACCCGAAGGCATGCTTCAGGGTTCTTGTGAGAGGGTTTTGAAATACGTCATTTAGTTTATTCGTTATAAGAGCATTTGAGATTTCCTCTTATGGATCGGACTTTTTCAACTCACACGTATTGGGCACATTTCGTCTTGCGCTTTCATTATAGCAAATTTCTGCTGGCATAGGTTAGGTTTTCCCAACTCATACGTCTCAGCCCCATTTAGCCTTACGTCTCTACCGTGACAGATTTCTTCTCACGCGAGTCAGGTTTTTCTGATTCGTGTGTCTCGAGCACATTAGCCTTGTACCTCCATCGTGGCAGATTCCTTCTTATACGGGTTGGGTTTTCTCGACTAATACGTCTTGAGCACGTTGGCCTTATGCCTTCCTCATGACAGATTTCTTCTCATGCTGGTTAACTTTTTTCGATTTATACATCTCGGGCACGTTAGCCTTGTGCCTCCACTATGATAATTTTTCATGCAGATTAAGTATTCTCGACTCAAGCATATCGAGCATGTTGGCCTTATGCCTCTACCGTAGTAGATGTCTTCACATGGGTCGAATTTTTTTGACTTATGCATTTTGGGTATATTGGCCTTATGTTTTCATGGTGACAAATTTCTTTTTACATATGTCAAGTTTTCTTTCTACAATTTTCTTTTCTACATATTATAACACTTAGATATATGATACTCTTATTAGATGACAATCCAGTAAAGCCATACTAAATTACCACAAACATTGAAAATAATAAACGTGGTTCGATATTTCTTCCCTACTGAAAGAAATAGCAAAACAATTCTTGATTATGGAAGATTTCAGCTATTTTAACTTATAAATTTTGATTTTTGCTAATATCGAATCTTGTCTTTATCCCTTATCTTGTTAACAAAATTTATATGTATTTGTTTCTTGAGAACACCCACAACAATAGACAAAGTCTAGCGAAAACTACTTGCAACACTTCCCTCGAACTCAGCTTAACAACACACTTGTAAAGAAAAAGAATAGAAGACCTTCTGATCCCAAGAAATCACCCTCAACAACTTCAACGTGAATTGATTGCATAGCTGCAGCACATTAAAAGTAGCCCCTAAGAAAGAAAACATTAAAGAAAGATCAGATCTCGTCCCAACCAATTAGTCGGTGAGGAAATCTTTAATCTTTTCTTTTCCTCGAGATTGGTGACACCAAGTTTTGCGTTTCAAGTTGGGATTATGTGGGCTTAATCATGAGAATCATATCTCTATACTTATCTCCTTACAAAGTTGACTATCAAAGCCGTATATGCATATCTCATATTATTTAAGATCCTCCTTTAGTCCTTTGAGTCAATATATACAAATATAGTGTCTCCTATGCATTCTAAGTATTTTTAGTATTACGATGAGTTTTCGATATGTACGTATAAAGTCAGCGCTATAGCTAATACAAATTAGCTGTAATAACTACGGTCGACAACAAAGCCAAAGCTTGGGATTTGATCATCTCACTGTTAAAGAGTAACTCTGACAAGAATATGAAGTTGAAGGAATGTAAAAGAAAATGAAAATTTATTATTTAGCACTTTATATTGTGAATCATGAAAAGGTATATAAATTGAAAGATTGTATTGAATAGGATCACAGTGAAAAAGGGAATGAAACTTTAAATACACATAATGGTTTATGATCTTTAGTGTGGAAGAACTACAATGGGGAAGAGAAAGATGTAATTGTGTGAGGAATCACTACCGCCATTCCTCTCCATCTCTATCTTATTTGTTGTCACTTGCTACGACAGCCATCGTCTCCTCACCTCTCCGAACCACCAGGAGGTCTACGATTTCGAAGATGAGCCTCGGCCATGAAGTCGTCGTCTTGCCTCGCACGGCTCGCCTTGTTGTGGCATTTCTTCTTGCTTCGGTGCTGACATACGCGTGCTTATGGCTCCCGGAGGTGTCGATACTGTCCATGTTTCGGGTGGTACGTACGTACGTATGCCCACGCGCCGAACGAGCTTCGTCTCCATCTTCATTTAGAGAACTTGTTCTTCATCTTGCAATCCTATCCTATCTATCTATCCAATAATGATCAGAAGCAATGTCTCTAACAGCTGAGTCAATTCAGCAGAACCTGATTTCGTTGTTCAATTTCTTGCGTGAACTTTCGGCTCTGTCATCCAATACAGACAGTTTTAGGTAATGTTTTACTTCGATGTTTGGGATCTCCATAGATGTTCGCATGTTCAGCTGGCCGAATTCATCCCGTTGCCCGACTTACCGAGATAACATTTAATTGAGCAAAACAAATGTGTCAGATTTTGAGTTTTCCTTTTCATAATTACTTCAAACATTCTCTACTTTCTTTGGCCATGCAGACGACCCTGAAAGACGAGCTTCAAAGACAGTTGGAGGGAGCTTCCATGGCGAACAGGACATTGATAATAGGAGTGATTAGTAATGCCTCTGCGGAAGACGACAGTATCCTCCAACTTGTCCTCCAAAGCATGCCAGAAGGGGAGGAGACTCGGTTCTTGATCAAACACATTCTTTTCGCTGCAGCCGATCCGACAGCATACAACAACTGCAAGGTTCTTCAGCTTCATTGCCACCAGCTATATACTGAACATGTTTTCACTTCGCCAGATGCAAGCGCTCAAAATGCAAGCTACACCAGCCTCACTTGGACACAAGCTCTCTTCCTCGGAGAAGTTCTCGGCCGTGGGTTCAGCTTCATCTTCACAGTAAGTCAGCGGAATTTGGACAAACATTCATGCACTTCTGTGGTTACAGGAAATGGATGTAATGTGGCCAAGGAACCCATTCGCAAGGTTGAGCCACAGTGGAGAAGACATGCTGTTAAGTCACGGTGTATACGCTGGGCATCGATTCGAAGAATTCAACTCCACCAACAGTGGCTTATACTTTTGTTTCTTCAAATGAAAAGACTACTGCATTGTTCAAGCAATCATATGCTGTGATGCATCACTCAAAGAGCATAAGAGAAGACGATGCGCTATATGTTTTGAAGTCCGGAGAAGTCCTTCAGCAGTTGGACGTGAAAGTGGGATACTTGGATCCGACATCCTTCAGCAGTTTCTGCCAGGATAACCTGGATATCACAAAGGTCATTACGGTGCATGCAAACAAACTGCTGTCCCAGCATTAAAGCAAAGATTGAGGATCTCGCAGCCATGCTTGATGCCCGGAAAGCATACAATGACACATTTAATGTCACAATTCCTGCTCACGGTTCTTGTTTCCAATCATGGAAGGTAGATTCTGAACTTATTCTATTTCAAAAGAGCAGAAAGTAATCTTCAAAATGTTTCTATATATAGAGGATTTGTCTCATGTTGAGTTCACAAACAGAGTTCATGTTTTGAATCTTCATTCAAACCATCAAACCATGTTGGTACACAGAATTCTAGAGATCCTTAAACATTCACCATAGCATCGATGAGAAATTCGATTCACTTTTGTTAGCTGAAGTCCTGCAAAGATCTTCTTAGGAAGAAGATCTTTGCAGGATTTCATATTATTGTGGTTAATCGTATATGAAAGATTCATACTTCTTCCTTGTTCATGCATCTTATTGTTGCTTTTGGCCAGACATATCAGCTTGAAACAGCTTTGCAAGGTGCTTCCATGGGAAACAAGACCGTGATCATCAGTTACCTAAACAAGGCATATGTCGATGAGAACGACATGCTAGATCTCTGCCTGAGAAGCCTGAAAGAAGGGGAGAGTACCGCATTCTTGATCAAACACCTCTTCCTCATCACAGTGGATCAAATTTCTTTCGAACGTTGGAGAACGCTGAATCTTCATTGTTATAGGCCTGTTGCTGAGGGCCTTAATTTCTCCAAGGAGCAGCTCTTCATGTCTGCTGGCTACATTGATTTGGTGTGGCAGAAAATTCTCATTCTTGGACAAATCCTTGAGCACGGATACAACTTCATCTTCACAGTAAGTCAGCGGAATTTGGACAAACATTCATGCACTTCTGTCTGTTAAGTCACGGTGTATACGCTGGGCATCGATTCGAAGAATTCAACTCCACCAACAGTGGCTTATACTTTTGTTTCTTCAAATGAAAAGACTACTGCATTGTTCAAGCAATCATATGCTGTGATGCATCACTCAAAGAGCATAAGAGAAGACGATGCGCTATATGTTTTGAAGTCCGGAGAAGTCCTTCAGCAGTTGGACGTGAAAGTGGGATACTTGGATCCGACATCCTTCAGCAGTTTCTGCCAGGATAACCTGGATATCACAAAGGTCATTACGGTGCATGCAAACAAACTGCTGTCCCAGCATTAAAGCAAAGATTGAGGATCTCGCAGCCATGCTTGATGCCCGGAAAGCATACAATGACACATTTAATGTCACAATTCCTGCTCACGGTTCTTGTTTCCAATCATGGAAGGTAGATTCTGAACTTATTCTATTTCAAAAGAGCAGAAAGTAATCTTCAAAATGTTTCTATATATAGAGGATTTGTCTCATGTTGAGTTCACAAACAGAGTTCATGTTTTGAATCTTCATTCAAACCATCAAACCATGTTGGTACACAGAATTCTAGAGATCCTTAAACATTCACCATAGCATCGATGAGAAATTCGATTCACTTTTGTTAGCTGAAGTCCTGCAAAGATCTTCTTAGGAAGAAGATCTTTGCAGGATTTCATATTATTGTGGTTAATCGTATATGAAAGATTCATACTTCTTCCTTGTTCATGCATCTTATTGTTGCTTTTGGCCAGACATATCAGCTTGAAACAGCTTTGCAAGGTGCTTCCATGGGAAACAAGACCGTGATCATCAGTTACCTAAACAAGGCATATGTCGATGAGAACGACATGCTAGATCTCTGCCTGAGAAGCCTGAAAGAAGGGGAGAGTACCGCATTCTTGATCAAACACCTCTTCCTCATCACAGTGGATCAAATTTCTTTCGAACGTTGGAGAACGCTGAATCTTCATTGTTATAGGCCTGTTGCTGAGGGCCTTAATTTCTCCAAGGAGCAGCTCTTCATGTCTGCTGGCTACATTGATTTGGTGTGGCAGAAAATTCTCATTCTTGGACAAATCCTTGAGCACGGATACAACTTCATCTTCACGGTCGGTTAATGTAGGCCTTAGAATTCAATTCCAAGAGTCGAATCATTTCCGATCTCACCTTTTTGCTTTTGCTGTAATCAGGACATGGATGTCATATGGCTAAGGAATCCCTTTGCCAAGTTGAATCTAAATGGCGAGGACTTCCAGATAAGTTGCGACAGATACAATGGCAGTCCATTCGACGATTCTAATTCCATCAACACGGGATTTTTCTTTGTGAGGTCCAACAACAAAACCATCAAGCTGTTCGACATGTGGCCTGCGTCAAGAGAATCCTTTGGGCAAAAGCATGATCAAGATGTTCTTGCTGCTTTGAAATCTGCGGGTGTCTTCAAGCAATTAGGCATCAGTGTTCGATATTTAGACACTCTTTACTTCAGTACATTCTGTCAAGACAGCGAGAGCTTCAAAGAAGTGACTACGGTGCACGGCAACTGTTGTCGAAGTATACAAGCGAAGATAGATGACCTGACTGCAGCTCTACAAACCTGGAAGAAATTTGATGGCACTACAGCACTCACATGGCCGAAGCACATAGCATGTATACAGTCCTGGAGAGATTAACCGTCAAATGTAGCTTCCGAAATCTATATCATGTTTCTTCATCTCTTTCATTCCATGAGTTCTTTAGTATGTTGTAGTTGCAGATTCACAAGAAGGATGTTAACATAAATTGGATCCTCCATCGATAACATATCTGAGGTCTCTATTATTCAGTCCTTGTTCTGCCACGGGCTGAGATCGTCGGTACACCAAGCCATTAACACCACTTGGTACGAAGCTGTGCGTTTTCTCTATCACCACTCCAACCTTTCCCCATCAAAGCCTTCTCTGGAACCATCAGAGAGTGTCAAAGCACGTCTTCACTGGCTTTTGCTTCGTAGGATCGTTTGTACTTATGAAGACTGCTGCTTGAGATCTGTTGAATCGTTTGCAAGTGTACAGCTCTTTTTCTTTAAATAGATCGAATTTTCTTTTGGGAAAAAATATGATCTTTTTTCCCACAATTAAGCAAAATGATGCTGGGAATATGATTTAGCCAAGAAATTGTGAAGGAAAAGGAATACGATCACATCAACCCAATCATCCTCTTGCGAGAAGACAAAAAACATGAAAACAGTTTAGGCATATGATAAGATTGTGTTTCGAAGTGAACATCATAATTAAATATGTTGATAGAGAAGCAGCTCTTTAGTAGCTTATCATAATGTGAATAGATCTAGCAATCTTACAAGCCATTCATTCCACAAGACTCGATCCTCTCAGAGATACAAAGCCTGAGCAACATCCATTATTCATGATGGTCCTTCAGATACTCTCACGTAGTAACACATTCTATGTGGGTCGACTTCCTAAAACGAACTGAAACATTCATGTTCGGAAGAGTTCTCATCGTCGCAGGGAGAATGGGTGTGTCTGCCCTCGTACGTGGTGATGACCATTCGACAGTCCTCCGACAGTCGCTCAACTCTTTTCTTCACTCTGCAGTTGTTGTGGGTGCAGCGGTAGTAGCTTCTGCTGACAAATTTGAGATGACAAAGACATGTAGAAAGCTCGATATTTCGTGTGGAATGCAACCCCTATGATTCCTAGCTTGATAACACATTTGATGCACTTCCAAAAAGAAAAAGAAAATTTTCACCTGTCATCCATCTTTCTTTATCTTTATAATCCTAAATTTTACCTACAAATTTCTACTTAAATCAACATCAAATTCCGTATCATTGATTTCATGTTTGTCAAAAGGTTTCACTTATCAATGGCTAACTGAATCTAGTCAAGTCTTGCAATATATACATATTATTCATTTACTTAGTCCAATGAGTTTTATGTGCTATTGATGTTTTACATAGTTGTCTAAATGACTTTATATTTTTTATAAACATAAATTAATTATATTTATTTTCCAACAATGTGCTACTCTCTCTCTCTCTCTCTCTCTCTCTCTCTCTCTCTATATATATATATATACATATATATATATATATATTCAAAACATAAATAGAGAAAGATCTTACATGCCAGTATTGCAAGCTTATCATCAATTCATTCCAACATTTATGAGAGATCTATTTTCAACTCTGGAAATTCTTGAACAGTTATTGACTTCATACATCCTCACACTTAATGCCTGGATATACTGTCAGTGGCACTACTATTCATCATCTGTAAGCTTGACTGGTAAAGAAAAGGAAACTGCATATATTTGAAATGGTGAGATTAAAGCTCATGTCAAATAAAGAAACATATGTCCTTTTATGCATTCATATGGATTTATTAGAATCTTTCTTGTTGTTTTGATGTCTTTCAAGTAAGATGATATCTGTGATGATTTACCTACATCCATGTTCATTCTTATCGATTGGTGTCATGATTCAAAGACTGATGATGAAGTTACCTGGGATGGAGGCTGTTCTTCACCACTTTTTGCCCATATTTCCTCCACTTGTACCCATCGTCTAGGACATCCACATCGCTTCTTGTTTGGAAGCAGAACCTTGGTTCCCTCATCTTCCTTTTCACCTTCACCTTCCCCTTCTCCAAAGAAGAGCCCCTCCACCTACTTGGCACATAAATAATCATTTCCATGGTGTAGTCTCCTCCTCCTCAGGATATGAGACACACACAGAGAGAGAGAGAGAGAGAGAGGGGGGGGGGGGGGGGGGGGGGGGGGAGTGGTTTCAGATTCATACCATGAGTTATCACCGTCCTTGCTAGAGCTTGTTTGATCATTGGGATCTTTGGAATCTGAGGTTCCCACCTGGTTATATGACATAGAGACCCAAACAAAAAAGGTGATCAAAGCCATGCATGCCTAAGGAAGTGCATCGACTTTGCCAAACCCATACGGATCTATCCATATACTTGCCTACCTCTTCATTGCTCCAAGGATTGGAAACAGACTTTTCACAGCATGTGGCAGTAGGGTTAGTGAAGGGAATAGCATCTGTCGAAAGCAGAAATGGACCTCCATGTGGTGGAACGACGAATCCCAGACCTTGGAGGCTCTCTTTGGGATACTCGAACTCCATTTGGTGCGCCGCCACGGAGGGCCTTGAGACTGGAGGGACATCGAGAAGATAGCAGCGGGAACTGCCAGCTCCTTGGTTGCCTTCCATCAACAATGACAGACCTACCTTGCTCTTCTTTTGGTTTCGCTTTGCTCTGTCTGTTCTTATTGCTCTACCAGAAGCAAAGACAGGTGCTATTTCATCAGTCTCTGTTGGTTGTCATCTTCCTCGTAGGTGTTTATTGTCGCCTTTTACTTAAGAAGTGCTTCTTTCTTAAGCCTCTCCAAGAAGAAGAGTACGTGTACGATAGGCCCATTTCATACACGTCAAAGAAGAAGATTCCTGTCATCGTATACGTATGTAGGATTTATATGTATCTTCTTCATTATTCCATCATCATTTGGCTTCATGCCTAAGAAACCATTTGAAGGACGTCAAAGGTGTTGCTTAACGAAGAGAACCGACACAAGAATTACAGGAAATAGATTACTTACTCTACGACGAGAAGGACGCTGTCAGAGTACGTACGACAGGGGAACTGCAGCCATTGGCCTGGTTGTCTTTCACTTTCACTGCCATTGTTGCTTTCATAGTCATCGCCATTGTCGCAGCCATGATTACTCATGGAAGTATCGATCGATATCCATTTGCACTTTAGAATTCCTGCTAAGAATGAGTGCGGCCAGAAGCGGGTCCATTTCTGCGCCTCAACGCAGCAACACCGGCTCTATGAAATCATCATGAGCGGCTCACATCGTTCCAATTAATCTGTCTATCAGTGCTTCTCCACACTCGACCACCGAGCAGAATCAAGGTATGGCAAGATCCATTTTTGGTTTTGTCTATACTTTTCCCACTCGTTCTCTCGCATCTTGCTCCTTCTACAGAGTACAGGAACCCCAGATTGAAGTAGCCCTCCAATACGAGATTAGGATTTATTACAAGAAACAAACAGCATCTTGGCTTTTGTAGGAGATTTTCCGGATTGCTTCTATTGACTGTCCTTCAATGGGATGGCATTAGATATTATGTGATATACGATTACTTTTGACAACCAATCGAAACACGACATATAACATTTAGTCAAACCGTAAGTAATTGGTTGAGATCCAACGTGTGGTGCCTTGTTGGCCACGAGGGTGCACTTAGTCAGATGATGATGATGATGATGATGTAGTGTCATCTAGGCTCACCTAATCAACATGATGATGACATGGCACTATGGAATCACACCTAGTCAACATAATATCTAAACTAAATTTCTCTATTAGGATGGGTACAAGGAAGAACTCTTTAGGTATGATTTGAATTCTCGATTAACTTAAGCATCTTATGAGTTGACACCACCCATGCAAGTGGTTCAAGTTAGTACTCTTGATGCACTTGTATATCTCATACATCTAATACCCTCTACATATTCGATTCAAAGTCAAAATATTTTGAAGCCCTTATATGACTATTATATTCAACACCTTTATGCTTGTGGTTTAAGTCGATATATCTTGACATTTTCATGTATGCATCTAATATCCTCTATGTGAGCGATTCAAGTTGGCAACACTTTGATGCCCATGTATGTCTCATGCATTTGGCACCTTCTACATAAATGATTCAAGTTAGCATACCCTAATACCGTCATACTTGTTATGTATCTAATACTCCTCTACATGGGTGGTTTAAGTTGACACATACTGACATCCTTGTGATATCCAATATTTCTATGTAGTTATTTAAGTTGGCATGCCCTTGAATTTCTTTTGAATCCAAAATCATGTATGTGGGTGGTTAAGTAATATCAACATGCCTCAATGCCCTTATGCATCTCATATGTTTGACACCTACTACATAGGGTGTTTATGTGCAAGCTCTAATGCCCTCTTACATCTCATATGTCCAACAAACTACGTGGGTGATTTAATTCAGTAAGTCCTGATGCTATTTTGTATCTCATGCATCTGACACTCTCTATGTGGAGGTTCAAGTCGACTTACCTTAATGCCCCTAGTAATCTTATGCATATGAGAACTCCTACATTGACTATTCATGTTGGGACACCCCAATGCTCATGCTCATCTATGGTGTTCGACACCCCATATATGGGTTATTCATGTTGGCACTCCTTGATGCCCTCATGTATCCAACACCCCCTTACAATGTTTGTTAAAGTTGGCATGCTCCAATACTATCATGCATCTCATCCGTTTAACACTTCCTACATGGACAGTTCAAGTTAGCACAGGCCTCAACTCTCTATATGTCTCATGCATCCGACACACCATACACCAGTAATTCATGAAGACAAACATCGATGACATTGTGCTTCTCATGCATATGACAATTGCTACGTGTGAAGTTCAAGTAGGGACACCACAATACCCTTGTGTAACTTTTGCATCCAAAATCCCTACGTGATTGGTTCATGTCGACATACCTTAATTGCCTTATACATCTCATGTATCTGACACCCTCCACATGGGTGGTTCAAGTCAACATACCTTAATACCCTTACTCTTCTTTAGTGTTTGAAACATCCTAAGCAAAATGTTCAAGTTGGCATACCCTAATGTGCTTGTGTATCTCATATGTCTAATAGCTCTTATGTGGGTGGCTTAAGTTGACACATGCCAATGATTTTTATATCTAATACATCTAACACTCCCTATATGGGCAGTTTAGCACACCGCAAATGCTCTCTCTATCTCATGCATCTGACACAAAATAGTTTAAATTAATATACATTGATGACCTCATGCATCTCAAGTATCTAGCACCTGCTATGCAGGAGGTTCAAATTGGCATGCTATGAGAACCTCACATATATTTTGCATCCAAAATCTCCTACTCCAACAATTAATATTAACATGCCTCATTGTCTTTGTGCATCTTGAAACCCACTGTATGGGGTATTTATGTCAACAAGTTGTGATGACCTAACATGTCTCATGCATCTAATATCCCTTACATTGATAGTTCATATCAGTATGGTTCGATGCCCTCATGCTTTTCATGCATTCGATACTCTATACACAGGTGGATCAAGTCAGCATTAGTCCAAACTCCCTTGCACCTCACATGCATATGACAACCCCCCACGCTGGAGATTTAAGTCAACATGCTCCTAACATAAGCCATCTGTTGTATTTGACATCCTTTACATGAGCAATTTATATCATAGCATTTTATGTGTTTGATACCCTTTACACAAGCACTTCAATTGGAACATTTGACAGTATCATGCCTGTCTTACATTAGATACCTCATATGCTAAAGATTCAAGTCTAGTAGTTTAAGTTGGCTTATGCCATTATGCATTCGATACTTATATGTAGGAGATTTGTGATAGTATGTCTCAATGCCCTTTGATGTTCTCATGTATCTCATATGTCCATATTCGGGTGATTCAAGTTAGCACACCCTAATGCCCCTACACTAATAGCATACCTAAGCTATTGTACATCTCATATGCTCGACACTTACTATGTAAGCAATTTAAGCCAATATGCTTAAGTATACTCGCCTATCTCATATATTCAACACTACTAATATGAATGGTTCTAGTTAGCACACCCGAATGTCCTTACACATCTCATGCATACAATACTCTTTACATGAGCAATTTAAATAAGTATGCACTAACGCCCTAGTGTATCTCATGCATCTAACATCTCCTACATAAGCGGATTAAATCAACACATATCAATATGCTTGTGAATGCATCTCTTCCATTAGAAGTCCCTTACACGAGTGACTCATGTTAGCATGCTCTTGTGTGTCTCATGGTTTGATAGACTCTATGCAAGTGGTTCAAGATGGCATATTGTGATGCTCTTATGTGTCATCTGCATCAAACACAGCTGTGGATAGTTCAAATTTGCATGTCTTGACACACGCTCACATATCTTATTTGTCTACTCCCTATGTAGGTAGTTTAAATTGGCATGGTTTGAAACCCATGCTTATCTCATGTATCTGACACCCCATACAAAGGATTCAGGTCACATGTCAATGAATTCATGCATCTTTTATGTCCGATACCCCCTATGCAGGTGGTTCAAATCATTAAATCTCAATGCCCATGTGTGTCTCATGCTTACATAGGTGATCCAATTTGGCATATCCTAATGCCCTAATGCATCAACATCCCCCTACAAGAACACTTCAAGTTGGCATGCTTGACAAACTTGCATATCTTATGCACTCAATATCTCCTATGGGGGTCATTCAAGTCACCACGCCTCAATGCCCTTGCCCATTTCCTGCATCTACACCCCTCTACATGGATGGTTCTGTTTGACATGTCCTAACACTCTTGAGTATCTCACAAGTGAGACACCAGGTATGTAGGTGGTTCATGTTGGCATGACATCTCATGCTTTCGTATATACTAAACAAGGGGTTCAATACTTTACACCTTAATGCCTTTGTGTGTCTCTTACATCTAACACCCTTACACAAGTAATTTAATCCGAAACATCCCAATGCCCTCATGTGTCTTATGCATCCAACGTCACCTATATGTGATGTTCAAGTCAACACAATCGAATACCATCATGTGTCTCATGCATCTAACACCCCTTGTTAGCATACACTAATGTCCTCTAGTATGTTTCTTACATCTGACACCTTCTAAGCCTTATGCATACTATAGCACTATTGTACATCTCATGCATTCAACACCCCTATATCAGAGGTTTAAGTTGGTATGTCCTACCACCCACATACTTATTGTGCAACCTATGCTAGTAATTCAAGTTGGTACACCCTAATGCTCTAATATATCTCATACATCTGACACTTAAGACAAGACAATTTAAGTTGACATGTCTCGTGCATCTAACACTACTTATGTGAGGGGTACAAGTTAGCATAACTCAATACCCTTATGTATTTAATTTATCGACACCCCATACATAAGGGAGACAATTAAGTTGACATGTCTCGTGCATCTAACACACTTATGTGAGGGTACAAGTTAGCATACATCAATACCCTTATGTATTTAATTTATTCAGACACACCCATACATAAGGGATTTAAGTACGACATGTCTTGATATCGTCATGTGTCACATGAGTATCACATATTCTATATTGATGTTCTAGATCATCTTCTATATTTGACACCCCCTATGCAAATGTCATACCAAAATTCTCTCACATGTTTGATGTGTTTTGACACCCCTATGCAGATAGTTGAAGTTAGTATATCCTGGACACCCTCAACTCTCATGTCTCAAAATTAAAGTCAACATGCCTCAATACTCTCGCACATCTCACGTGCTCCACTCCTTTACATGAATGGTTAAATTTGGCATGCCTCGACGTTCTCAAGTGTCTCATGACTTTGACGCTTGGTATTCATATGGTTCAACTTGGTGCACCATGGCACACTAGCACATCTCCTATGGACATCACCTATGTCAATGTCATACCCTCGCACATCTCTTGCATCTAACAATACTTATGTCAATGGCACATCCTAATTTCTTTGCATATCTTATGCATTCGACACCCCTATATAGGTTATTTAGATAGATATGTCTCGATGTCATTATATGTCTCTTATGTCCAATGTCACTTACATAGGCGATTCAAGTCATCATGACCCAATTGTTAGTTACATGTGCTCTACAAGCTAATCACGTGAGTGATGTCACATGTGATATGCTGTATAATCTCTTTTATTTAATATTAATAATGATATTTTCTCACTTTATATTATGTGATGAATATATATTATGATGTTCTTTGAGCTGTGCAATGAGAATTGGATCATGATGAAATCATGATAATGAGACCATTTCACTTTTAAACATAGATTATAAATATTCTTGGTCATAGGTTACTTGAGAGGGACATCAAGATAATTGGACAAACCGATGTGCTATATACTCGTCTATATGATAGAGGTAGTTGGTCTTATAGTTGCTTGTGTGGGGACACTAGGGATATAGTGTAGGTACTTATTGAAAAATGAGTTCACTGAATGATCCGCTTATGAAATGTTAGCCGGTTAATGATACCTCATCGTTAGATAGCGATTTTATAGTCCTAGTTGTGTATCTAGTCCTTAGACTTGAGATACTAAGGATATTTTATTTGAGTAATACATTGTGTATCTAGTCTTTAGACTTGAGATACTAAGGATATTTTATTTGAGTAATACATTATTTGATTGCAGACATATATGCATGGAGATTCCAAATCTAGTACAAACGGTCATTATGAATAACAATCAACCTTATGAAGGATCATCCACTCTTGATATTATGAGAAAAATATCTCATATGTCCTTATTTAGGAAAATCCCTAGCTAGGGTTAATCGGATTGAGAGAATCCGATAAAATCGATACTCATATTGAGAGATAATAAGTTCTTTTGGAGAATCCGATAAGAATAAGACTCAGATGGATTTCATATGGGCCTGACAACACCATGCCTAATATACAATCTTTGGGATATTAGATAAATGAAGGATTATAGATACACGATAATTGAGAGCAGACAAGTCCAATGAAGTAGATCCCCCTATACCATCTATAAGGACTATGACATAGTGGCCCAATACGTAGATGAGTTGAGTGAATTATTATAAAGATAGGTGCAACTTATGGCCAATTTGATATTAGACCTAGAGGGTGATACACATATGGTGGACAATGCGACGAATAGAGGATATCCAATCCTATATCCTATATAGGATATTGAATAGAGGATTGGACAAAACAACGACTAGCCCTTGTTTTGATGGATTGATTGGGTGAGACATAATAGAACTTAGAATAATTATTAGATGTGGATCTAATATCCATTAAACCAGTGGTTATTGGATGGGGATCCAATACCCATTAAGATAGATCCATTAGAGTTAGCAGCAAGAGCTCTCTATAAATTGGAGTTGGGGCTTCATGAGTCATAGGTTAGACCCTATAACCACCGGCCACCTATCTCCTCCTCCCCATCTCTCCTTTAGCCATGAGCCTCTCTTTGGTGTGAGAGGACAATAAGAGGGCCACCTCCTCTCTTGTTTACTACTATGTGGTGGTATGTGATCATGAGGAGAGAACCTACTACTTGAGGAGGTGCGTCATCATTGTGTCCATTGTGTGGATAATCATTAGAGATTTACGATTTAGGGGATATACGATCTCCCATATGTGAGAACGTCTCTATCACTTAACATATTTTTTATCGTTTCGAGTTTTTCGCTTCCGGTTATCACATGACGATTCGATGTTTTTCTTTTGAGAATCGAATTTTGTTTTTATTTTTCGTTGCATATGTGATGCTCTCCTAAAGTTTCCCAACACTAATGCCCACTAGTATCTCATGTATCTAGCACCCCTACATAGGTAGTTCAAGTTGGCCCACCCCAACATATGTATGTTTCTTATGAGTTGATATTGTATATGCAACAAGTTTAAGTTGGTGTATCACAAGACTTTGCATCTGTTGCATTCGGCACCCTCATATTCATGACATTTTCTTACATGCCTTATACGTCTAACACACTATACATGGATGATTTAGGTCAACACAACAATATACTCTTATGCATCTTCTACATTCAATAATATAACCTACATATGCGACAAAAGTCATACAATACAATGCTCTTGCACATATCATACATCTAACACCCCTAACATAAACAATTCTAATTGACATTGTATAAATGCCCTTATGCATCCGATACATTAAACACCCCTATATAAAGGTTCAAATTGGCATGCCCAAACGTCATTATGCTTTTCATGCATTTGACATCCCCTTAGCAGACACCAACACACATTATAACGAGTAGCAATAAATTTTTCTTAATACTAGAATAACAAAAATACAGAAGTAAAAAAAGATAGTAATTTAAAAAATAAAAAAATAAAAAGATAACTATTAAACTCGCTTTGGCTCAAGAAAAATACTCTCAAGATAAAGGCATCACACTCACATCTCGCATGAACATTGGAATCATTCAATCGGAAAGATAATTTGTGATCTCGTACCACTCACACATAATATTGAAAAAGAAAAACTCAATTCATTGATTCATCATCAAATTATCTAATTACAATATTCTAACCTTTTTTATAGACCCAAGTAAAAGAATAAAAAGAAAATATAAAAAAAAGATTACAATCGTATCAAATGAAATATATAATATGTACCATTTGAAAAAGATAATAATTTTGACTTCGATTTGAAGACGAATGCATCCCTTGTATGTGTGATGCATGCATCTAACATATCTAACTCAACCAAAGCATCCCTATTCGGGTCGATGCATTTCCCTCGGATAAAAAAGTAACTAAAGTACCACTTAATTATCTTTAAATGTGGGCAACAATCGTCGAGCTCTAAGAACCGAAGCACAACATTTAGCTCTCAAAACAAACATTTCACTCAATAAATTCAAGATGAACCCGTTTGCTCTAATTAATATCTACCCAATTTGGTGATCTTCGAGAGAAGTGTTGACCTTGTAGAGCATGTTGCTATCTTGAAGGCACTAATTGCATTATATGCTACTTTGCATGTTCTCATATATAAGATTTTTCTAAATAAATATCAAGAAAAATCTTCTTTATGCATCCTCCAAAATAATAAAACATACAAATTGTCCAATCTGATCAACTCATCTTTTCTCTATATATAATATGTTCATCTAAGACAAAAAAAACATTCAAATCCTTAAAATCTTTTTTCTTCTATAATCAACTTTATTACATAAAATTTTACCAAACAAACACTAAAACATACTTTTTTTTACAAGAAAATAAGAAATATAACATACAAGCACTCATAGATAAAGAATATATAGGATAATTGGAGTTCCAATTTTTTTTTAAAAGTAAAAAAATACTAAAAAAATGGATAAGATGAAATCAATTTAACTATATGGAATTGATGATAAAAATTATCCAAATCATATTGTACCAAATTTGTGATATTTATGTATTTTTTTGATTTTTGGGTTTTGAATCTTTATTATAAGGAATTAGCAGAACAAAGTAAAATAACTTTGGCAGGGAGAAGCAATGGCTGGCCGGAGAAAGCAAGCACCGGTCATATTAAGGAATCAGGACCTCCTCCGTGTCATGTTGGCCCTCCCATGGCCGCCACGTCGATTCTTCCCCAGCCATCGACTAGAGCACGACAATGGCGCCGCCTTTCCCTCCCCCGTTCCAACACCGGGGACCCGTCGAGCGCTCCTCCTCTACCTCCCAACGAACCGCCTACGCTATCTTCCTTCCCCCGCTTGCGCACCACCTTCACTTCCATCGCCCCACTTCTCCACTCCACCAACCCTTCCCTTTTTCTTCTTCTCCTCCCGTCCTCCGCCATCTCCGTCCGAGAAAAAGATAAGAACATTTTATTGCTGAAGAATGAAATAGACTCGGTTTCTGGAGATCTATTGCCGTGGGCTGCATTGGATCCTACAGAGAAAACGTGGTTCGTGCCTCTCACGTCTGCCCTCTTTCCTTGACACGACCTCGTTCGAATCCCAAACAAGATCAATTTTTTTCGTTCCCGAGGATAGAAAATGATCGGATTTTTATAGGTCGCTGCGTTTGGTTGGAGAGAAGAATATGAGTACGTTACGGCCTCAAATCCTCCAGCCTCGCCATCAACGGTTACTCTTGGAATCTTAAAAAGGATCAAACTTGACGAGAAAGATCGGATTTTTAGAGGTCTAGTGTTGGAAACTGTGCTCTGAAGAGAAGAAAATGAGGTCGGCCCCGCCTGGGATCAATCTGTTGCGAAGCATTGGAGGCAAGGAGTGGAGCCGCAATGCCCACCGCGGCCTCGTCCTCGCCCTCACCTTCGTCGCCTACGCCTGTTACCACGCCTCGCGTAAGCCTACCAGCATCGTCAAGAGCGTCCTCGACCCCGAGCCCCCCACGTCGATGCCGCCCCGCTGGCCCCTCGGCCCTGTCTTCATCGAGTCCGATGGCGGACGCACGGTACTGGCATCGCCCCGTAGCCAGGGGTGGCCGCCGTTCAACGGGACCGATGGCACGGCCAAGCTTGGCGAGATTGACGTTGCGTTCCTAGCTTGCTATTCCCTTGGGATGTACGTCGCAGGCCATCTCGGTGACCGCCTTAACCTCCGGCAGTTCCTCGCTGCTGGAATGATGGGCAGCGGTGCCTTCGTTGCCCTCTTCGGCGTGGGCTACTTCTTGAACATTCACGCCTTTGGATTCTACCTCACCATGCAGATGCTCGCCGGATTGCTCCAGGCTACCGGGTGGCCGTCAGTGGTGGCTGTGGTTGGGAATTGGTTCGGGGAACGGAAGAGAGGACTCATCATGGGGATATGGAATGCCCACACCTCAGTTGGGAACATCTGTGGATCATTGCTCGCGGCCAGCGTGCTGCAGCGGGGGTGGGGTTGGTCGTTCATTCTGCCAGGGGCTTTGATAGGTTCCGGTGGGATTCTGGTGTACTTCTTCTTGGCTGCATATCCGGAAGACGTTGGGCTTGGTAGCGGCCGGTATGGCAAGGTGAATGATGTTCAAGATGAGGAGGCATGGCAGGAGATGGAATCGACGGACGACACAAGAAATGCCATTGGGATTGCTAAGGCGATCTTGATACCAGGGGTGATACCATTTGCGCTCTGTCTCTTCTTCTCAAAGCTTGTCGCCTACACGTTCTTATACTGGTTGCCATTTTACCTCAGCCACACTGGTAACTTTTCCTCATCCTGACTCTGTCTGGCTGTTGGTAGTGAATAAAAAAAATTGGATTTTGATTAATGTAGGATACATTAGAACTATAAGTTTCTTTTACCTTTCTGTATCTGTGGGGAAGTTGGAGTCGGGTTACTTGATTGCATGAATGACACTAGTCTTTTAGCTTGCACATTGCGACTGAGGTAAAGAAAAGGGCATTAAAATGATGTAGGGGAGGTTTCGCCTTGAGGTCAAAACTTGCATAGATCAAAGCTATTAGACGAGCATAGGTTGCAATTGCTGGCTTAAATTAAGGCTCTCTACATGTTCATTGAATATTGATTGGGATTGTCGTGTTGAATCAGAAAGAAATTGATACGGTTATTAGTTATATCGCAAATGAAGTGCTTAGTATAGTGAGAATGTGATTTGTGGGCGGTGTTTGTTCTTTAATAATCAGAATCGTCTTCACATGATTGACTTTGGATCCAATGAGAGTATTTTATAGCAGAGACATGAGAATGATAATGCTATTATGGTGTCCTCTTGAACGGGAAAGGTGCAAAGTTGTGTAATTCTGTATTACTAATGCTTGCAAATTGTGCATGCCTTTACATGACATATTTGGCACATGCATCATGCTACAAATCTTTTGCTAGACCTTTTTGGTTGTCAATATCAGAAAGCTCACTGCAGAGGCCTCAGCCAGAATTAAAAGCCCATCCTACTTCAACAACATTTTACCTCATAAGTTTCATATGAAAAAGAATACTTTTGAAGTAATTTGTTTTGTTCATTCATGAATAGGAAATGGTGACCCTGATGGTGTTGTGCCTTGCAACAAGAATAAAAAGTATTTTAGTGAAGCTTATATGTTTTGTGTCATCAAAAACCATGGACATAACTGACTTCATAGCTGTTCCAATGAAGTTAAACCTTGATTTTGGTGTGACATTTTAAAGAGTGATGGTTCATTTGTTCTTGTGCATATTCACTTTTTATCCCTTCATTTGAATGTGTTGCAAATTGGTGTTTCTCCCTTGCAATAGATAGTTGGGTGGCTGCTTTGGTCTGAATCAGATCAAGCAGGTCTAAGTAGTGTTATTGAGTACTTGGTTTCTCATGAAGTAAACATTGCTTCAGTTTGATTGGTCTACTAAAATTGAGGGTGCATGAAAAGTATTTGTACCAGGTTTATGGGGAGAGTGTCTTATAATCATTGCTTATCTAGGTAGGAAACATCAGACAAGTGTCTTATAGAACCCAAGAGAATTTGGATTCTTAATGATTTCACTGCCTTGAAAGCAAGGTTTGCAATACCGTCAAGTACGGTATAGTATGGGGTGGCATTTACAGTTCGACAGACGAGGATAAATGGGCAGGATGCTCGGTATGTTACCTATATCGCCCGGTATGCCCAAGTGCCACCTTGTACGGAATGGTACAAGTCCTACATTGAGATTTTTTTTCTTCTGGTTTTTCTAGGCTGAGTACCGACATTCGGTACACTGATACATACTGCTACAGTATCATCATGAGCCTTGACTGGTCCTTGAAATTGCCAACCTTGCTTGAAAGTACAACATACTTTGGTCTTTTAAGTTGAGTTTCTTGCTTTGTTTGTACCCTCCATTGCATGATCAGAAGCATCTGCTAGGAGACTCTTGATTCTGTAGGTTGGTCAAAACTGCATATAGTTGATTTAATTATGGGAGAGAGTTTTTTAATTTGTTTTTTCCTTTTTCTCTTTAATGTTGTTTGTTTATTTACTTTCTGAAACTTGATATTTAATTTCATTGTATGTTAAGTTACCCTTACTCAGTTCAACTATTCAATCTCAATTTGATCGCCGTTGAAACAAGCATATTGGTCTGATTGCCAGACTAGTGATTGAATAGCTTTCACTTTAGCTGTCATTATTGATAGAATTTAGATTATTTTTATCATAATTTTACATCTTCATTTATGATGCTACAAATGCTGTCTTGAGTATTATACTCTACTTTCTAATTTATTGTGGTCTTCCCAACAAGTTCCTATTATTATGATGGTTTGCAAAAGAAAAAAAAAACTGTTTGGAGCTTGAGAATTGGTTGCAAAAGGATGTTTTTTCTCGTATTCAGCATAAGATTTATTATTCTATTATTTTGATTGAGGAGAATCTTTTTGTACTTTCCATGTTGAGAACTATAAGCAACTGTTATTGGATAGCCTCTTGCACTGAAGACACAGTGTGCTTCTGATTGAGATTTACATGATTCTTTCAAATATGATCTATGCTTGTAACCGAAATATTCTTCAATCATCGTCTAATGAATCATTCCATTCATTGAAGAAAACTAATTTAGGGCTTTGAGGAGAAGTATAATTGACTTGATCAGAGGATTCTGATGCATTCCCATATAATGAAGAGCAGAAGAAATACTTGAGAAGGAGAAGATATAACTGGTTAGAACCTGCAAGAAGTATAAGTTGAAAGGATTAAAGGAGTAAATTTAAGGTAGTTAACAGTGTAAGTTGAAACGTGCACTGTTACACAACTCTCCTGCAATGTTGGATCTGGAAAAGCTCAACATATGTAGACTTACCTTACAACTGAGGTTTTCATGAATCGGGCCATATCATCTATATCACAAAGGAGCAACCTCTCCATGACACCGAGGTCCACCCTCTATATAAAATTTAATCCTGTTATACTTGAAAGTTGAAACTTCACAAAGATAGCTCTTTTTGGAGATTCGTTTTTTGGTTTGCTCAACAAATAATTCTAAATGTAAGAATATCAAGTCCTGACAAATTGACAGTGTCCTAGTCAGTTTTTTTTGTGCTGGTAGGATGTTTCTGACATAACTTTCTGTACTTGCAGACTTAAACATGTATATTATTTTTTGTATTTAGACCTAAAATATAACATTTTGTTTAGCAGGAGGCTAATAGAAGATTGTAAGGGCAAGTACTCAGTTCATATATGAGTGTGATGTACTGATAACTCTATATCATAAGTTATTTTCTGGCATGTCATATACTACTTTCGTGAAATTGTTCAATACATCCAGTCATTTTAACTGGACCAAATTTGAAGACAATTGCAGCTTTGGCTGTATGCTGCAGTATCGTTTATTAACACTCTGAAAGCAAAGATTGCGGCAATGCATGTGTTTCTCATATTCTATGGGAAAGAGGCACTTTTCTTAATTACAGTTGTCAAGTTGAACTCTTATTATATTACTATTGTCTGCATATGTTATTGTTACTTGCATTCTTTCAGTTCAATTTATACATCTTAGATGCAGCTGTAACGGAACAAGTTCTCACATTCAGATATGCCTAATTCACTATGAAGAAAAAATCTTGCAAGTGATATTCTTGTTTCATTTTCTTATGTTGCAGCAATTGGAGGAGAATACCTGTCAGTTAAGTCTGCTGGGAACCTTTCTACTCTTTTTGATGTGGGGGGAATCATTGGTGGGATCCTTGCTGGTTTCATATCTGATCAACTCAATGCAAGGGCCACCACAGCGGCCACATTCATGTACTTAGCGATCCCTTCGCTTTATGCCTACCACACATATGGGTGCATTTCTCGGTCTGTGAACATCATGCTGATGATGATCACAGGCTTATTTGTCAATGGGCCTTATGCTCTGATAACAACTGCTGTTTCGGCTGATCTCGGTACTCACAGCTCACTCAAAGGTGATTCGCGAGCATTGGCAACTGTAACTGCCATTATAGATGGTACTGGTTCAGTTGGTGCTGCACTGGGGCCTCTTGTCACTGGATTTCTTTCAAGACACGGATGGAGTTTGGTGTTCAAGATGCTAATGTTTGGAGCATTTATCGCTGGTGCCTTTTTATTTGTTCTGGTTCGAGTTGAAATAGCACAGATAATTCAGCATCATAAGGACCCATCAACTGATCATCCAAGCCAGCAAGAAGCGGAAGGTACCGTATGTCCAAGCTCTCCATTTGGTAACTTTTTTTTCTTCTAGGAGTATACTCGTAAACATCATTCGAGTCTGCAAAGCATGCCGACTGTGGAGAGTAATGATATTCTTTCTCCTTGCAGGTTCTGTTTCCTCACCACTTCTAATGGAGGATAGTTGACGAGAAAAGTTACATATCAATACTTAGTAGCAGGTAGATTCACAGAAGTCCTAATACGTGTTCGATAAACAGAAAGAAACACCCCACAGAAAGCTAAATGATTAGAAGAAATGCAGTGAGCACACTAAGCACCTTCAAAGGCGGCGGCAGAGTTATATTCAGATCATTATACTCTCTGCAAGTATCCAACCAATTATTTATCTTTCGAGATCTTGTGTTACATACATTTAATGATGAACTCTCTTCCAAATTGTGCATTCTGGACTTATATAGATTCATGTACCAAATGCTGTGGTATTCGATGCTTTGATGGTAAGATGATAAATTTTCTACACTAAAAATGCGTCTTCTATTACGATACCTGAGCTGTTCTTTATCAGTAATATCAAATTTAGAACAATGACCTTATGTTCAATTTATATGCACAGACTCTTCAACTAACCTCTGTGGAAGCAAGTGATGTTTGAAATCATTTTGTTATGGTATCCAGTTCTTCCCAGTATGATCCAGTTACAATCCTCCAGAATTATTGACATGACTTCTCCAGGTAGAGCCTTATTTTCTTGGAGACTCTGCTTCCAAACCTTGTGCAATAATTAGAACCTCGAAGTACTCTTCTGGCTTGCATCATTATCATTGTTTTCTTAACGACGAGGAATCCTGAAAACCCAAACTTCCCTCCCTTTACTACAAAAATCAATGCCTGTCCGAAGTTTAATTGACACTTCCCTTCCTACTTCAGCACGTTTTTATTGAGTCTTTAGTGGGTTTTCTTTTAGCTAAGGCTACAAGGCTTCAATGAAACTTGCATCAATGAGCGAATGTGAAAGAAAGACAACGATTGATGCTACAGAAACTACAGTTTCACTATATCTTTAAGGAAAACGTGATTCCATCACCTTGTTTCATTGATTTCATGAATGAACTGAAAGTCTGATTTGACATAAAATTATGTAATCAACCCAAAAGATCAAATATATATTTTGTCCATTTTTCGGTAAATTGCCCTACAAATTGTGTTTAGTCTGTAGATCGAAATGCTATAGGTACTCCAATTTTCCTTGATTACAGTCTCTGCAACTTTCTCAGAAACTACCTCCGAGTCCTTTTCCCTTCATACCTGTCTTAACTTGACTTGTGAGATCGAGGAACCTCGGACCTCCACCCATCCATGGACGAGTGCATTGTTGACCATTAGACTGGCACCGACCAAGCTCTGTGCAGTTTCCAGGGTGCATCTCCACAACCGTGATGTCGAAAGGTTCATCTTCACTGGAGACCATTCAAATCAATGTTCAACATGCATGTCTGGATCTACAAAGACCAAATTCCAGTGAGCCACACAACTTTCTGCGGTGAATAGTATCGCAACCTCCAAACGACCCAATGCTCAGAATTACACAAGCATCTATCCTTAATGTCACTGAGATGGGAACAACAAAAGTAGAGGAAGATACAGAGAGGGACATAAAGGCATTCCTCGAGGCCTCTTTGCTTCAGGAAGACACCATCTACCTTCTGAGCGTTTCATTTATTATTATACAGAATATGTCACTTTCAAAGATGAACAGATGTTACAGACGTGATCAGATCACTCTTATTGCACCTGCTGCTCCCTGAGTAGCTAATTTAGTCAGACTGTGTGGCGCAGGAAGTGCAATCCTCAGCTCCAAATCACTGGGTTCATCTGACAGAGGAGCATCAGAAGAGAGAGGTTGGCAGCTTGAGTATGACGAAGATACTCCAAGGAGATCTGGATCATCTCCCACAGTGCTGCTGCCCGAGATCCCCACCTGATAAGAACCCATGGAACAATCAGAACTAAGTTGAAATTGCAAGAGGATTACCAAACGGGTGCCTCCATGGACACGAACAACTCCTGCAGGGGGCCATACTGCATCTATGGCAGTACCTGCGGCTGAAATCTAGATTACATCAAAGGAAGGTAGAAGAGCTACAAAAGATCAATGCTCTGAGAGAAGGAAATTTACTTGATCAGAGGTGACCACATCGAAGAGGCTCGACCTGCGCTTCCTTTTGCCGGGATTGTTCTTCCTAAGGAAATACTTCTGAGCGTGGCTGGCTACTTGGGTTGGAGTTCTACTGGTCACAAACTCCCTGGAGATTCCTCTCCAGTCCCCCTTCCCAAGCTTTTCCAACCCAGCTAGAAACGTTCTGTGCTCTTCCTCTGTCCAGGGAATTCCTGTGAAGAACAAACTCAGAGATCGGCAGGAAAGTGAGACCCCAAGAGAAAGAAAGGACTCAAGAGGATTAAAACTAAAACTAGAGAAGCAAAAAAGGCAAACGAGACCAACCTCGCTTCCTTTCCTGGCCTCTCCTGCTCCCTCTCTTTAAAGACTGGTCCAGGCCGCTGTCGGAGACGTAGGCCTGGTTGCTGCCGCCGGTGCCGGGGGCGGCACAGGGAGATGCGACCGTGCAGGAGGCCAAGCAACCCATGCTCCAGCATTTCCTCATCACCTCCTCCTCCTCCCCTTCGGCCGCCCCCAGAATCCTGACGCCAAATAGCTTCACTACCTTCTCCCTCTTGTGCTCCTCCACCACCGCCTCCATGGTCGAAGCCTTGAAGCACGACGCTTGACTCATCTCTTTCCCCACCCCTCGTAACATGCTCGCTTGCGAGGTATATAGAATCGGAGCTCCCTCGTGGACTTCCATGAGGACTTTGGGTGTGAATTGCGTCGAATGAACCCTTCGAGAGCGGACCAATGCAGCATCAGGTTGACCAGCTTACCGCTACGTGAGGAAAAATGGGGCCATCGATGAACGGAAGAGAACAAACGAGAATTCGAACAACAATATTCTATCATGTTCACAGATAATTTAATCCTAAATCAGAGTGGGAAATGAGGTGCAAAAGTATTAACACTCGATCTCTACAGAAACAAATGCGTCCACCAGATTGTGTTATTTGCTTCAGAGAATTTGAATTGTATCTCCAAAACTATAAGCATGTCACTTGCATTTCAAATTATTCCAATATGAAATTTCTAGAAAAAAATTATAAAAATATTTTCATTCGCAAACAATTAAGTATAGCTCCGATAAATTTAAAAATATTAGTGGCACGAGAGATATCGGAGGGCCAAAAAAAAAAGAAATTATAAATTAAAATTTTAATATTTTTTCTTTAACTTAAAACAATTTATTTCGATCGTAAGTTTGTACCATAAACTACTCTACACTTGTAAAAATTCTTAGTGAAAGAATGAAATAAGAAATGTGAAGCTCAAGTAGGTTAGGTAGTTTGCAAGATCTGTTTTTCTTGGCACCTCTCATGTCACCCCTGCATATTAGTCAAGTGTTAGGGGTGCCATTGAAGCTACAGCAAGGATGTATGGCTGTTAGGATGACATGACAAAGACTTGTTTGGCTTACATTTTCTTTCTCATCTATTCTTAGATTCATAAGCTTATCTTTGTCTTTCTTTACATGTTACCCTCCAACATTGGATGGATTGGATTGCAGAAAGATAAGAAAGCAGATTCGATGTCCTTGTTTGAGAATGACTTGGAAGGTGGAAGAGAGCTAAATGGTTCAAGTCTCACTGTGAAATGGTGCATGATTCTTCTTTATATTCTTGATGGAAGGAAGGGTTCCAACTTAGGCCTCCCAACCTCAGACCAAGTCAAAGTTTGGATGGATTTAAATTGTGCATGGCATCTTAAGTTTTAACTCCTCGAGATATGACATAAAACAGGGGACATGACCATTACCAATCAATTCATATCAAGGTTTCTACTTGTCCCTTATTGATGGCCCTCAATCAACCAAGGAAATAACATGCATGCATTTCTTCTCAAAATGCTCAATCTGAGTCTGATTCAAGGTGACAAAGGTTTCCCTGAAATATGGCTTTTGAAGCATATTATAATTTACCATTTTTAAACAAATAATAATTTAAAATTTTCGACGCGCCTCTCTCGACAAGATTCTTCTTCCGATTCTCTAGTTAAAAAATTATGAGATGGATTACTATATAAAATAGAAAAGGTCTAACCCAACAACGATGTTGATAGGCTTGTTTTATAGTTAGAGCATACTGAGTAAGTAAAATATTCTTCAAACTGAAAACATTCCAAGAAAATTTTTTATTCTGATTCTTACTTACATGATGGAGTCACCCATTATATTTTATTTTTTAGCTCTAATTATAGGCAAATATTTCTCCCTATCACTTATACATATAGTGGGTTTAGATAACTAATGAGACTAATTGAACATGACAAAAAAATAACCCAAGAATTGACAAGCAATATAGCATGTTCTATCAAGTTTCTGGTGGAGTATTGTTTGGAGCAATGAACATGAGCATGTTTGTAAAGCTAAGTATAGAGATTAGACCAGGATTTTACCTTACAAACATTGGATGCTTATCTTGCCTTTATTCTGCACATAAGATTAGTCCATGATGGCCCATTGGATCAACTGTGTTGGCCTATGTCATCATGGCGCATGGTTCCAGCTTATACAACCAATCATCATGTTCTTGAAGATTCAAACACATAATCTTCCACCCTGACGCCAATATTAACACAAAATTCTTCGTTTTGGAAAAAAGGAACACATGAAAATCTTCTTCTGAATCGCAAGCAAACACCCTTTGGTTGCAAAAGGAATTGGATAGACTGCTCATCTATAACTACATATGCCTTTATATCTGATAGCGATAATTTTGGCACTTTCCAGTTGTTTTTTCACATAAACAATACTTAAAAAAAAGTCAGGAAACCACCTACTCTCTATGGTTGTCAGCAAAAGATCATGTCGTCTACCTCAACTTTTCAAGACCGTGGCAAAAGGTCATGTCGTCTACCTTAACTTTTCAAAATGGGCCTGTCTAACATATTCCTCGCTAATCTCGTAGTTGGAAAAGAGAATATGACTTTACATTAATAGTCAAAGGCATGGCTTGACTGTACTAGTTTTTCCTTCCGAACAAACGATGAAGAGATCACGCTTTGCCTAATCTAAATAAGCAAGGAAGATAAACCAGAGGTCTCACCTCGACAATCCCCAAGTGTTGTTCCTAGGGACACATGTCGACAAGCCAATTACACTAAATATCTTTGCCACATTGGATAAGGGGGGCTTTAACGGAGACTCATTTGCCCCACTTAACACTCAAGTATAAAAAACCTAACCTCAAGCTAAGTCAAGGTAAGAAAAAAAAAAGACTTTTTGCTCTCTCATTTAATATTATTATCTTTCTTCCTTTTTGTTTTTTTGACTTAAGCATTAGATAAGTCAAGTCAGGACACCCCCGATGTAGACGTATTGTATAGGGTCATTGGTGTAGTTTGGAAGCACGACTAAGAGACTACCCAACTCTCAAACTAAGCTTCACCGTTCAAAGACGAAGTCACTCTCGATGAACCACCTCTCCTTACCAACTCTTTCATATAAAATTTGTTCTTCATGTCAATCGGAAAGAGTCATTAAAAGGAACTTATACTTTCGATAGTGAATCAATCGAGTTGACTCACCAATCGATGATCTCTGTGTTAATAATATTTTTAATTTTTCAAGTCATGACATAACCTAAACTTCGTAATCATGTATTTTCTGTTTTGCTTCTCTGCCTAAAAACTAAAAAAAAAAAAAAAAAGAGTCGCATTCACAAGATAATTTATCTCACAGAGATATTGACTTCTGAATGTGGATATGCAGGAACCTTTTGCATCACAAACAATGTCTTGTATGGTGGTGGGAGTGAGAAAGCAGCTGATGCAACACCACTTGTGTCTTCCTCAGTGTTCCAATGTCCTCACACTTGACATTGTGGCTCATCCTTGACACTGTGGTCAGGCATTGTAATCACAGTGTTAAGAAAGAAAGGCATATGGTGGATGGGGAAGAAGCAAAATGAGGCCCACCACCATAACTTTGCACAGGCTTTAATAGCACAAATGCCAGGAGGAATCATCAAAGAGGCACAAAGCAGGGTGACATCTTTTCCTAATTCCAATACCAAGTGCCTCAAAAGCCCTTTTTTTATCCCTTTGAGAAAGGAAGGAATGTGGAAATCATCTTAAGCTAATCATTCGGTCATGATTTAATTGATATTAAAGATCTAATTAGAGACTATAGATTTCAAAAGTTATTTTTCTTGAAGGACCCAATATATACTTTAACAATTGATGTTGTCAATTAAATTTCATATTACCTAAGTTTGATTTTATACATGACAAAGATCCATAAAGCAGATGGTCAATAAGTGTACATAATAATTATTTTTAAGGTTATTTTAGTTTGACCAATGCTAGTAATCTTTCCACGGATGATCGAAATAGATTGTTGGACGAGAAGAGAAGGATAATATTTATTTAAAAATTAAAAAAATATTTTTTGATAAAAGATAAATGATAAAGATGAAGCTCAAACTTATTATCTTATAATAAAAATAATTATTAATTAATGTTTTATCGTGAAAATTTCGCGCGCGTGCGATAAGATCGATATGAATTAAAGATTAGTGATACGTTAGTAAACGATTTGTTCTTATGCGACATACGATCTAAATGTCACCTCTCATTGGTGGAGACGCGAAGGGGGCCCGCCTCCATGAGAGCTTGTCTTCTTCTGCGGACAACGACGACGACCAAACCCAATCGGAAGTCACCCGTGTCCGCAGCGCGCGGGACCCGCTAGAATTCCGCGTGGCACCCGTCGTTCAACGGACGGGTAAAGGATGAGTACAAGTACGGACGGACAGAAAAATATTGATCATTATGAATCACACCTAACCTTGTTGCGTGGTGGATCCATTCCAAGCGTCGCTCGCCCTGTCATCACGAGGATTGATCGGGCTCATCGTGATAGACGGTCATGATGGAGCGTCGGTTGCTGTCGCACGCATGTGTAATGGAGAGGATCCTAATCCGCTGCAAGTTGGTAGGCCCGCTTTCCTCCCGAGATGATCTGCCATCATGACCTCCTTATCACGGTCGTGATCGTAAAACCCAACCCAACGAGGCAGCCGTCTGATGAAGATTCGACGGTGAATGGGGTGGACAAGTTGTGGGGCCCAAGCAAAGTGCAATTGGGTTGGTGACAAACATAATTAACTAGAGCAGGTATTAAATAACGCAGTCCCTAATAAAGCTAAAGCAGGAGAATTAAATAAAAAGAGCATAAAATAAAGAAATGTAGAGTTAATTCCGCCGCTTGTTATTGTCACACTCACTTCCTGTTTTCCTATCTCCCTTGCTTTTGTGTGTCGTCTTCTCCTCCCTCTCACTGCGTAGACAAAGAAGGGAGAGAGAGAGAGAGAGAGAGAGAGAAGAGCGAGTTGGGTAGAAGCACTAGGAGCTCCAAGGAAGCGAGAACCCTAAGGTAAAGTTTGGAGATCGCATTGGATCTTTTTGTTTTTTGGTGAGCCGATTCATTTCTTTCCGTGCAGATTAGAGTGGTATATATATGGTTTTTTTGTTTATCGGGCTTCGAGAGAGAAGATTCTTCACTTCTAATTTCGATTTCTTTTTATCTACTTGTTAATTTAGGAGAAGGGATTAGAATGCCCTTCGGCGGGGGAAAGAATAACGATAATATCAGGATTTTGGATTTTTTTTCTCGAAGGTACAAAATGTAGAGATTTGGAGGTCATGATTCGAGATTGTGATGATTGAAGCAGATTTATTTATTTTTTATTTTCTTGTGGTTTCTTGAGGTAATTTGCTATAGTGAATGCTGTCTGGTCCCTTTGTTGACTGGGAGTTGAGGTTATGGATTTGTTTTGATAGTGCTGTTCTTGGGTTTTCAGGTCTCTGGAAAGGTGGAAAAGGTCAATTCTCCGCTCATTTTTCACACTCCATGTTGCATTCTCGCACTGCCTGTTTCTAGTAATTGCAATGCAATATAGTATATCTCTGATCTTGACATCAAGGAAACTGTTAGATGCCAGTAATCCATGCTTTTGGAAGTTGATATAGGCCTACCGTTGAATCTATAGTGGCTAGGGCCTTAAACATATAACGAGCCTGATTTTGTAGGCTTTGGCGTGCATATAGGAAGCACAATAGTGGAGTTGAGTTGCAGGTAATGTTAAGGATTCGCTCGGGATGGATAGATTCTCGGAACTGAAGACAGTGCCTGCTCATCTGCCTTCCGTGAATCACACACTGGATTTGCATGGGAATAGTGTGAAAAATGAAGAAGGTTCATCCAATGCTGTGAAGACTTCAGATTTAGATGCTACTATACCCAGAAAAGCATGGAAAGGCAAGAGCCCTTTCACAGAAGAGGAGTTAGCACTGGAAGTCAATAGCTTTAGGAGGACAGACTCTTACAAAGATTGGGGGCAGTCATCTTTCTTGGGGGCAAGTCATCCCATGGAACCTGTTGATACTGATCACATGAAAGCAGCATATGTAGCAATCAATCAGGACAAGTCTGAAGCTGGGTGCTTGATGAGAGGTCTGTCTGTAAAAGGCCCTTTTATAGAAGATATTTCAATTCAGGTTCCTGCAGTCAAATCAAATGAAGTGCTTCTTTCTCCAAAAGAAATATCAATCGAGGAGCAAAATGAAGTGGGCACAGAGAGTTCTTTGTTTTCTGTTCCCTGTGCATCACAATCAACTGAGACGACATGTGTAGGGCATGATTCTGAAGAAAAGGAGTGTGTCTGGGATGCTTCCCTCCCCCCAAGTGGCAATGTCAGTCCTCATAGCAGCATTGCGAGCACCAGTGTGATAACTGCAATGAGTATTGTAAACAGCTGCACAAGCACGTATCGAAGTGAAGGAATTACTAGTGATGGTATGCTCAGTGTGGAAAGGACCTGTGGAAGTGTCAAGGGAAGTGTGCGAGGGGATTCGCTTGAGAGTGCTAAAAGCAGTGTCAGCAGAGCAAGTGATAGCAGTGGTCTCAGTGATGATAGTAACTGGAGTAATATTACTGGGAGTGCTAATAAGCCTCACAAGGGGAATGATTCAAGATGGAAAGCTATTCTTGCAGTTAGGACTAGGGATGGTATTTTGGGGATGAGTCATTTTCGACTTCTCAAACGGCTTGGTTGTGGTGATATTGGTAGTGTTTATCTGTCTGAACTGAGTGGCACAAGATGCTACTTTGCAATTAAAGTTATGGACAAGGCATCATTGGTGAGCAGGAAGAAGCTTACAAGGGCTCAAACTGAGAGAGAGATTCTCCAGCTTCTGGATCACCCGTTCCTGCCGACTTTGTACACACACTTTGAGACTGACAGGTTCTCATGCTTGGTGATGGAGTTCTGCCCTGGTGGTGATTTGCACACACTGAGACAGCGCCAGCCTGGAAAGCACTTCTCTGAATATGCAGCAAGGTATTGTTTATAACATGAAATTTTAATATTTACTAATCTAGGTGATTTTATCCTTTACTAGTTCTGTTTTCAAATTTGAGAATGACAATATCTTCTGTCTGGAGTTTGCTATTGACTTACTGATTCATCATTTTTTTCTCTATTCTTCCAGTCATAAATTTATAACATAATGATGAGTATTTATTGCCCAATTCCAGTAGATCCTAATATTTTGCTTCAATATTTTTACCACTTGTTGAAAGCTTTAATTATTATGGTATTCTATGAATTCGTAGTCTTCTATGCATTTTGCATTGAATTTTCTTGCTAATGAATTTGGTATCTATAACTATCATTATGTATCTTTTTTTTTTTTCCAGAGAGTACAGTTTAGTGTACTCTGAATTTAAGTTATACCTCAACTTTCTGCCACTTGTTCTTTGATCTTAATCAATGGAGTCTAATCATCTTGTGCCATCCATTGGAAGCAGGTTTTTAAGTTGAGGCGAAAGTTATACCATCCATTAGGATACTTTTTAAGCAAAAACATAGATAGATTATTGTAGTTACAAATTTCTGTCCATTCTAAAGGAGCTATCTAATTTCTTGGCTATTAATTTGAGCTTCCCAATAGTTTTCATTTTGACAGGGAACAGTTACTTCACACTTTTTACATTTGCTGCTTTCAAATACATAAGCTTTCAAATACTCTTTTGGAGTAACGAGATGAGCAAAAACATAGATGGATTATCCTATTTCAAGTAAGGAGCTTGCTAGTAAATTCACTGATCATTATGGCTTCCCACTAATTTTCAGTTTGACGGAGATTAGTTACTTCACCTTTTTAACATTCGTGTCTTTCAAAGGCATCAGCTAGCAGGGATTGTCTAAGTTGCATAAATTTTACTGGCCTATTTTTCGAATTACTTCATGACAGGAGGCCTAGCAACAAATAATCTGATGGTTTTTAGACTTTAGGTGCATTTTGTGCTGCAGAGGGATAGTCTCCTGATGAAACAGTGATATAGAGAGATGTCACCATGGACATGAATTGATGACTAGTTGTTTGAATCATAAACCTTAGGGGTTCTGAGGATATTGTTACCCTTGATGGGAAGGAGGTTCAATTCTACAGAATGATTAGTTATCTATTCATTATCTGATCCCATATGGAGGTATTGATTTTGAAAATTAACATATACCTTCTCTGGTATTATGGTCAATTATGATAAAATAAGAGTGATGAAGAATTTTTCTTTCTTGTTGTAACAATGTGCTTTAATTTCTTAAACTATTGCTTTCTAAGATTCTCTATAAAAATATGGCCTGCTAACCAATTTTAGTGTTGAATCAATATTACCTGATATCAGTTGACTTGAACTGATTTTGTACAATGATATACCGAAAAGGCCCTCCTCTTGGGTTCTATAATTAATAATATCACAGCAAACTGAAGTGTTTCAAGTGCATATTTTAAGTGGGAATTTATCCCTTAGTTATTTGGCCCAAACCAGATCAGCTGTTTCAAGCAAAACAAGGGGGATTCAGACTGCTGGTTGGTGTTCTGTAATTGGATTGGTTGGGCTTTAAAACTGGATCGAACCAGTTGACCTAGCCAGTTACGCATGAGAACTAGGTAGTTTGAATCCAAACGGTCTAGTTTTGTTAGCTACTCTCAAATAACTAACATGTCTCCATTTTCTGGTGTTCTTTTCCTTTTTGTCATGGGCATTTCAGTCATTTGGATTAGGAGGATAATCCATATCGCTAAACATATGCCAAGAATGCCTCCTCTTAACCCAATACCATACATCCTCTCATCTTAACACCGCTCACCATCATCCTTCTTGTATCACTCTTTGTATTGTCCTCCTCTAGCCCGTGTCCTTTTCCTTTCTTGCCCTAATTGCTCCATCCCTTTTTCAGCCTCATCATTTTTCATTCTTACGGGATATCTGATCTCCAAGACATTGAGGTAGAGCATATCCTTCTTCCTTATCAACAAGATATCTCCATTTTACAAACTTATTGATGGTTGAATACTTAACTATTCACTATGACATAGGATGAATTCCACCTTTTTACAAAAATAATGAATAACATGTTTTCTTCGATTACCTACAATCCAAAGTTATATTATCAATTTTCTATTATTTCAATTTTACGTATTTTAACATTTTTTAATATTTAAGTAGTTAATATTATATCACTTAATATATTTACTTAACCACATCCTAATTGGTCCAGGCCACCACTGAGGCCAGATCTGATAATAGTGATTAATCCTATGAATTAAGTGTAACACTTCTAAGTATGGTACCATCAATCCGTTTGGGCAATTATTCCTTAGAGTTACACCATGTTTTGGATGTTACAAGCATTCACATCCTTTTGTTCTTGTGAAAACATCAATATTTTTGGATTAGAGGTAGAGGATTTTTCATTTCAGCTACCCAAGTTGCCTCCAGTTTTTATCTAACAGTGGGGCTTAATTTTTAATTGCACAACTTCATAGTCTTTGGTACTGCATGCTCTTTTGGGAGCTCAACAAGTTCTTCTTTCTTCCCTTTTTTCTCAAAGATGTCGGATCTATGTTGGTTAAGAAATTACTTCAAGAATGTGTCTTAGAGTAGTGACTTACACAGTAGGAAACCATAAGAAGAAAGAACTAGAGATTGCACAACAATTAGAATGAGCATCAAAGTGATAAATGAGTATTTCATATTTTTCATTTGAAACTTGGGTATAAAGAAGATAGCTATTAATAACTTAAAATAAATCAAGAAACTTAAGTATGTAAATTTAAGAAGATCACTGAGGTAGAAGAAATATTATACATAAAAGAATTAAAAAACACCATTGTGGTGTAGAATATAATAATTATTATGTGATCAAAAGAGTTAAAAATTGTTTACTATAAAGTATAAGTGGTTAAACAGAGTTAGTTTGTAACAATGAGCGCTGGAAGGTAATGGATGCAAAGAAAAATGTTCCAAAGCTTGACAACAATGTAGCCAACACGCTTAGCAAGCATTTTGAGTGCAGGAGAGAAAAGAGAGTAAGGACTTTAGAAGGCAAAACGAATAGTCACAAGTCCACCAACGATTGCTCACCGAGTGTCGGGCGTGATGACAAATTTCCATCAAGTTAACATGTGAACTTGTGTATACCGATCAATGCCCAACACTTCCGCGAAACCCCATCCCCCCTGGTGCCACTCGGGGGGTTCCAGGGTGCTGAGATGGCTAGCGTTTCGTGTGCGGTGGGACAGTTTTGCCCAGCGCGGTGGGCGGTCGCACTACAGTGCTGCGAACTATGGTTGCTTACATTTTTTGAGCAAAAACACATAAAACCAAGGCAAAACATATTATCAAACATAGGTAAAAGCATGCAAAAGCGATGAACGGTTTGTTAAGTAAAGATGTTATGAGTGCGCGATGACCGTTCGTGACAGATCGATTATCGATATGGTATGTATCGAATCGTACCAACATATTAACATATGGTATAATGGGGCGTACCAACAAATCGGTATGTACCGATCCCCTATTAAATTGGTATATACCGCCTATACTAAGCAGTTTGTCGCAGTACGATGAATCTTGGTTTTAACCAAATTATAATTTTCAAACATTCGAACAACTACTTACCGATAATCTTTTCACTTCTAAATTTAAGCCGAGTATACCCCTTTATTTCATACAAGCATACTGACCACCACTATTAGTAAGTCTCTGAAAAATCATGTCATCTTTATTGCTTTGAGCAACATCATAATTCTATGCCATTGTAATAAGATATATATAAGTTTTAATATAACAAAAGAATAAGCAATTTTAGAGTGCTTTTCTCCATCCATCTAACTAGCAAAAGATCAACTAACATGTGTAGCATTCGAATATATTTGTCAACATGATAAATTACAATAACAACGACAGCAAAACCGTAAGTCCCAACTATTTGGGGATGACTATATGGATCTTTTGCTGCCATTGAAATATATAAGATGTCATATGTTTAGTTAAGTTCAGAGTATTGAAATCTTTATTTATAATTTTTATTAAAGTATTTTTCGGTCTTTCTTTATCTCTCCTTGTACCACTAACATTAATTATTTAATCTCTTCTGACTATCATATCCGGAGGTCTTCTTAACACATACTTATATCATCTTAAATGATTTTATCTTATCTTATCCTCTATCAAGGCGATACCTAGTTGTTCACGAATAAAAATATTTCTTTTCCTATCTTTTCTAGTAACTTCACACTTCCATCTCAAAATTCTCATTTCGGCAATACAAATTTTCTATATATATTTTTTCTTAATGCCCAAAATTCAGATCCATAAAACATTATTGGTCTCACAATTATCTTATAAAATTTTTCTTTTAATCTCAAAGGTATCCGATAATTACACAAGACTCCTAATGCCTCTCATTATTTTAACTATCATATTTTTATTCTATGAATAATGTCTTCATCGATCTCTTCATCTTATTGAATAATTGATCCAAAATACCTAAAGCTATTACTTAAAGGGATTTTTTATGTATCCAATTTAATTATATTCTCTTATCTATTTCTCAAATAACTAAAATTGTATTTTATATATTTAGGTCTAGTCTTATTTAATCTAAAACCTTTAGTTTTTAAGGCTTGCCTCCATAACTTAAGTTTATAATTAATTCCACATAGGCTCTCATTAACTAAGACAATATCATTAGCAAATAACATATATCAAGGAAGTCTATTATGTAAGTGACTGGTAAGTTCATCCATTATCAATATGAAAAGGTAGGGACCTAATGCAGATCCTTGGTGTAATCCTATGCTAATAGGAATCTCACTAGACACACTCTTTATAGTTTTAATACTAGTAGCTACATTATAATACATATCTTTAATAACAATAATATAATTAGTAGATACACCTTTCTTTTCTAAAACCCACTATAATAAATCTATAAAACCTTTATCATAGGCTATATAGAAATCTTTCCTTTTCTCCCTATACTTTTTTATTAATTGTCTTAATAAATAAATAGCTTTTACAGTTGATCTTCCAAGCATAAAACCAAATTGATTTTTGGATATATTTATTTCAAGCCTTGTCCTACTTTCAATAACTCTTCTCAAAGTTTCATAGTATGACTCATGATTTTAATTTCTCTATAATTTGAATAATTTTGTATATCACCCTTATTTTTGTAAATTGGTGCTAAAAGACTCTTTCTCAATTCATCAAACTTTCTTCTGAATTTCATAATTTTATTAAATAAGCTAGTTAACAAAGCTCCCTTGTCTCATAGACTTTTTCAGACCTCAATAGGGATACCATTAGGCCCCACACTCTTAGCAGTTTTTATCTTTTTTAATGCATCTTTTGCTTGATTTGCTCTAATTTAATAAAAAATTCTATAATTATTAAATATATCACTATTATTTATTGTTAAATGTAAGTCTTATATGGAATATTCATTAAATAATTTATAAAAATAATTTTTTCATCTTTCCTTAATCTTGTTATCATTAACAAGTATTCTTTAATCTTCGTCTTTAATGCATATAATATTATATAAATATTTACACTTTCTTTCCCTAGCTTTTGCAATTCGATATATATCTTTTTCACTATTTTTAATACCTAATTTATTATAAAAGTTATCATAAGATTTATATTTTGCCATACTAACCATTTTTTAGTCTTTATTTTAGATTCTTTATATCTTTTAAACTTTTTCTCATTTTTACAATTTTACCAATCTTTAAAATATGATCTTTTAGTAAAAAATTATTTTTTGAACTTCCTCACATCACCACTAACTTTCTCTTAGTTACACCTCTACTTTTAGTTTCACCAAAAATCTCTTTCGCTAAACTCCTAATCTTATTAGTTATTGTAGTCCAAATAGTATTAATATTATCCTGATCTAAGTTCCAAGTCGTCTCTTTTTCCATCTTGTTCTTAAAAGTGTGTACAGCATCATCATTAAAATTTCGTTATGTGGTCCTAGTATTTTTTCTACTATCTTTTTCTTTTTTATTAAAAATAATAAATATCTAAAATCATCAAGCTATGTTGATTCGTCAAACTTTCACTAAGAATATCTTTACAATTCTTATATATAACTTTATCTATCTTTCTAACGAGAAAAAAGTCTATTTGGTTACAATTGTGACTACTCTTATAAGTAATTAAATGTTTATCTCTCTTCTTAAAGTACGTATTTACAATTATAAGATCATACGAAGTTGCAAAATCTAAAATCATATCACCATTTTCATTTGTCTCCCTATAACCAAGGCCCTCATGCACCCTTTTATATTCATAATCTGTTTTCCTATATGGCTATTCAAATCTTCTTTAATCATAAGTTTTTTTATTTTAAGCATTCTTTCAATGATATCATCTAAGCTTTCTCAAAATTCTCTTTTGTTTTGATCATCCAATCCAACTTGAGGGTATAAGTACTAATGACATTCAAAACATCTTGTCATTTCACAAAATTTAAAACTATAATTCTATCTTCAAATCTCCTTACATCTACAACATTATTCTTAAGATCTTTATCAACAATAATTCCTACATTCTGTGTTTAACTTTTTCAGTATACCAAATTTTAAATCCAATACTATCAACCTCTCTAGAATTTTTCTCTACCCACTTGGTCTCTTGTAAACAAGTAATATTTATTCTTCTTTTGATCATAGATTATACCAATTCTAATCCCTTCCCTGAAAGTATTCCTTTATTTCAAGTTGCTAACATAATGTAAAGTTGCTAACTTGTCAACATGATAAATTTTGTGATAAAATTCTCATCGAGTAATGTTCATAATTCAGTAATCTTTATATTGAAATGATTTAAGATTATCTTAGCATCTCCAATTTTCTACCAGTTAACAAAAAAAAAAACACTGAAGTAAATGCAAGTGAAAGAATGTATTGAGCAGACAGAAAGGGAAAATGTGACAAATGTATTAAGACATTTGTATTTGCCATTAAGTGAACTTCTAAATTGGAATTTCTACTTTTAAATAAATTATAAGGGTTTTTATTTAATTACAAAACAGGTTTTATGCTGCGGAAGTACTACTGGCCCTTGAATATCTCCACATGCTTGGAATTGTGTACAGAGATCTGAAGCCTGAAAATGTGCTTGTTCGTGATGATGGCCACATAATGCTTTCAGATTTTGATCTATCATTAAGGTGTGCTGTCTCACCAACACTAATAAAAATATCATCGTTTGATTCTGATTTTTCCAAACGGTCAGCTGGAGCATTTTGCGTCCAGCCAGCCTGTGTTGAGCCATCATCAGTCTGCATTCAGCCTTCGTGCTTCATACCAAAAATTTTCCCACAAAGAAACAAGGAAAAGGAAAGGAAGCCAAAGGCCAAATCAATGCACCACTCTTCCGCCCTGCCTCAACTTGTAGCGGAGCCAACATCTGCCCGGTCAATGTCCTTTGTTGGGACCCATGAGTATTTGGCCCCTGAAATCATTAAGGGAGAAGGCCATGGAAGCGCTGTGGACTGGTGGACGTTCGGCATATTACTGCATGAACTCTTGTATGGAAAGACACCTTTTAAAGGCTCTGGCAATAGGGCAACATTGTTCAACGTGGTCGGCCAGCAGCTTCGGTTCCCTGAAACCCCATCAACTAGTTATGCAAGCAGAGATTTGATAAGAGGGCTTTTGGTTAAAGAGCCCCAGCATCGTCTGGGCGTGAAAAGAGGAGCTACCGAGATAAAGCAGCACCCTTTCTTTGAAGGTGTGAACTGGGCACTCATACGATGCAGCACACCACCTGAGGTACCGAGGCCTGTCGAGATGGAACTTTCATTGAAGTTTGGGGTTGCAGAAGGTGTGGAGAGTAGCAGTAAGAGGATGCTAGGGGCAGACATGAAATCGGGAGGAAAGTACTTGGACTTCGAGTTCTTTTAGGGGGACTCTAATTGTAGCTTATGATTCTCTCTTCATGTGTTGGTAGCGTCTTCTTATCAATTCTATGACTGTCAATTTGCTGCATATAGATGGGTACAAGCATTTCCATTTTGCATGCAGTTAGAAGTTTACCTTCTCCGTTTCTTTAGATGGTATCCTTAGTATGATTATTTGGTGTAGAATTCTACTCCAATCTTGCTCATCAGTTAATATACAAACTCAGATGAAATTCCCTGGTCCTGGATGATCTCCATCATTATTTTGTCTTCCTGAGGCTTGCAATGGTCACATACATTGTATTTGGAGGATCTTTGCATTGTATCAATAAACTATGAGTTGGATCTGTTCAGATTCAGATTGTGTTGATTTTGACAGAGGTTGGTCATGGATCCCAGCGCTTTGAAACTATACATCCAGAGTGACCTTCCATGATCGAAGGTTTGGAAGATTAAAAGGTAAAACTATCTTTTGCTTTTTGACTAAAAGAGCTTTTCTTTGTAAAATTTTGAACTCACTGAAACTTACTGTTGTTGCTGCTCTAATTTTCAATCTAACATTGTGCAGTTGCAGTGCTTACTTTAGATTCGGAGTCCGTCGATGGAGAACATCCAAAGGCCAGAGATGTTGGATATGTATAAAAAGCTGAAATCATTCCTAACAAAAATTGCCATATGTATTATGTACTCCCGAGATGTTGGATATGTTTTTAGGGGTCTCACTCAATTTATGTCTTCATATTGGTAAAGGAACCTTTTTTTTTTATTATTATTAATGCCATGTGTGCTATGTGCACGAGAGGCTATAAATAAATGTCTCGTCCTAGTCACAGAGATGGCAGACTGTTCAATGCTCTGAACTGTTACTTCACCAGTCTATTTCTCCATTTAGTTTTTGGACATTTTATCTCGAGGTTTTATTTTCGATTTAGATGAAAATATTCTCATATTTTTATTTTAAAAATATTTAATTTTGATAATTAATTATGATAAATTTTTTTAAGAATATTTATATTTTTAAATTTTTTTATGGTAATCATTTTTTTTAATAGCATATGTGATTAAGTTATTTTAATAAAAGACAGGCCAATATCGTTCAAATAGCAAAAATGAATATGCAGTGCAGTTTTTTTTCATTCGGTAAAATATTTTTATTTATTTTTTTCATTTGGATTTTGTTGATTCCAGAAGATCTTTTCATCTTCCTGGAGTGACGATCTTTGATTCACAAGTTTGATTCAAGCTGAATTTAGTGTGTGATATACTAAAGCAGCCACTAGTCCGATCTCATGGCAAATAAAATAAAGTAAAAAAGATAATGTCCATAATCAATCGATCGATCACCAAAATTCTTGAGGATCTTAGAAATGGGTCATGGATTCTCTTCCAATTTTGATATGCGCCTATCGCGGTGCTTCCCTCAGTAGATCGATCACGTGGACCAATAAAATACAGTAATGGTGTCGCGGGGCTCGCTAGGTCGCCTGGTCCATGTCACCCCGTGCCTTCCCGGATCCATCCGTGCCACGCAACTTGGCTGCTCACCGCCGCTTCCACCTCCCTTCCCCCCTTCTTTTTCTCTTCTACCGGTCTTTTAGTGATGTCAGGCTTTCCCTCTCCTAGGGATAGAATATTAGTGTACTAATCACTTTCGCTTCTTTCCACGCCCGCACGCTGATCTCATTCGCGGAAGCATCCTTCGAGTTGGGATCCTCTACAATTCTACTGCATCCAATCCCACCACTCCTCACATCCACCGGTTCCGCCATCTCCTACTACCTCACATCAACGGTTCTGATGGCATCGGAAAATTGTACGTTCTGATGCTCCGTTTGGATTGTAGAGAGGATCCCAAAACCATACCGCAGAGCTTCTCTATATATGTACCACGGAGGCTCAGTGTTTTCCAAAGGTATTCCACACCACAGTCATCTCTTATCGTCTGCTCTGGTACATCAATCTATGGAGGCATCCATCGGCTTCGACGACTCCACCCTCGACCTCATCCGTCAATGCCTCCTCGGCGACCTTCCCCAGCCCGATTCCCCCGGCCTGGCCCCCGACTTCCCCTGCGACGGAGCCTGTCGTTTCCCCGAACCGGCGCTAGGCCGCCGGCCGTCGCTGACGATATCCGTGCCGCCGCGGCCGGTGGGAGCGGCGGCGGATTGCGACGAAGTGAAGCGGTACCGCGGGGTCCGGCAGCGGCCGTGGGGGAAGTTCGCGGCGGAGATCCGGGATCCCGCCCGGCGGGGCGCGAGGGTCTGGCTCGGCACCTACGACAGCGCCGTGGAGGCGGCGAGGGCGTACGACCGCGCCGCCTTCCAGATGCGCGGCCGCAAGGCCATCCTTAACTTCCCCCACGAGATCGGGAGCTCCGAGCAGTGGGACGCGGCGATGACGACGGCCGCGCAGGTCCTATCCGGGAAAAGAAAGCGGGAGGCGGAGGAGGAGGAAGCGGTGAGGGCAATCAAAAGGGAGAGGTCGCCGGCGATGGAGGAAGGCGGCGACGGAGGGTTCGTTCCGTCGATGTCGGTTTGCCCCTTGACGCCGTCGAGCTGGAAGGGCGTGTGGGATTGGGAGGGGGCGGACACGAAGGGAATCTTTAACGTGCCGCCGCTGTCGCCGTTATCTCCCCACCCCTCTCTGGGATGTGCTCAAGTCACCGTGAGCTGAAGAGATTAAGGAAACAAAAGCAACAGAAGACAAAAAAAACAAAAACAGAGACGGAATCCTATCCCTCTTTGTGTGCTCTCTCACCTATTATTCCTTGGTTCGTTTGCACTATTATTCTTTCGTTCGATTGCACTTGTAATAGACTGGGTGTTGAAATTCCCGGATACAAGTAAATTTTCATCGACTTCTTGACGAGAGTGAGAACAATAGCATCTCTGGTTGCAATACCCCTTCTTCAATCGTCTTTCATCTTCCTCGAATTCCGAATTTTTACGATAGCCTACCTCGCGACCTGCCCCAAGTGATCATCTCTCGACTCCAACTCAGCCCTCTTCCACAAGCTACTACTGTTGTTCGCTCATCTGACCCTGTTAATCTTTGGATCATCCAACTCTATTGGCCATGCATCTGCCAAATCATCTCTTCCACCTTCGCCTATTAGTCCGGCTAACCCCTCTCCAGCTAAAAGCCCCAACCCTACTTCTTGGGCAGGTCTTCTCCGTGGTGGAGGCTCTTGGAAATCGGGCGCAGCTCTTGAGGCTAAGCTACTCAAGATCCAACAACAGTCCTCCCTCTTGTTGTGTTGAATGCATCTGATATGGCTGTTGCTCACAGTTCCTAGAATTATAAAACATGTGAGTTTTACCCAAATCAAAATGATGAATAAAAAAATAATTTTAATATCATAATTATATTTTTAACGATGATAGATAATGATATCGTTGGGACAGTAGATGACAGTTATGGATGAGAAAGGAGAGTGATGACGAGAGACAATGGTAAAAGGAGAGGAGGAAGAGGATAATGTAGGTGCTAATACTTTGCATGTACTTTGACGCCGATGTAGATACAGATATAGAATGGTGAAAGGATCACTCAGCATCTACATCGACACTAACACAGATGCAAATGCAAAGTGACATCGCTTTGTATTTTCGTCAGCATTAACAACGATGTGGATAAGGGTGATACTGCTCTGTATCTATGTCGGCGTTGATGCAAATGTTGAGTGATCCTTTCATCACTCTACATTTGTGTCGGTATCGACATGATTGCTAAGCTGGTATATTTACAAATAATTCAACAAAAAACATAGTGTGTAAAAAAAATATATAGTATACAAGAGAAAGGAGAAAACAAAAACCTTAGAAGGCAAATGAACAATCGTAAATTCACAAATGATTGCTCACTAGGTGTTGGGCCTGTTGGCAAGTTCTTATAGGCTTAATGTGCGAACTTGCGAACCATTCAATACCCAACACTATCCTAAACCCTCATCTAGCTAGGTGCTACTCGGTATGTTCTAGGGTGCTAAGATAGTAAACATTATTCTTTGTACCGCAGCTTGCAGAACATAGGCTATGGCATATGAAAACTAGGTCATTTTGAAATAGTTTTACTCATTCTGATAAGTAATCACTCTATAGTCTTACAAGCTATTCCTGCTTATAGTTTTTAAGCAAAACCACATAAAAATAAGGCAAAACATACTGCTAACATATGTACAAGCAAACAAAAACGATGAACAATTCATTGATGAAGGTGTTGTGGGTGTGCAATGATCGTCCGTGATATACTTCCCCACTTATACTGTCGACACCCTCATCGACGTTTGCTGGAAGACTTTGATGACTTCTTCTTCATGTTGTAGGGCATTTTCAAGCTCCTAACTTGATTCGATTTGGGAAAGTTTTTGCCACTTCACTAAATAGTTGATTTACTCTGCTCCGTTAGGCAGCTTTATCTTATGATCCACTAAAATGATTTTAACTCACTTTCATAAGAGGCTCTAGTGGGGGTAGTTGAGTTAGAATACTTCGGGACGTATCTTGCATACCTGAGTGGTAGATTTTTAAGTTGCTTGTATAGAAGATATAGTGAATTTTGAGCCACACAAGCAATTGCAGTAGGAGACATTACTTATCCTACTAATAATTAGGAATGGTCCCTTGTACACTTTATGCCTAAAGAACTAGAGCGTTGTTACTTAGAGCTTCTCTATGTCATCGACTTTAAACTCCTATGGTCGCCTTTCTAAATCTGCCCACTTCATCTTTTTGATCGCTTTCTCCAAGTAAGCCTAGGCAATATCTATATTTCAGTGTCATTCCTTTGCAAAATGATATGTTGACAGACAATTCTTAGTTTAATCAATCGCTAAGGTTTGAAAAGTCGATGGTTGCTATCTTATAATGATCTCAAAGAAGCTCTTATTGGATGCAAAGCTCTATTGCAAGTTGTAGGAGAATTGAGCTATGCTTTCAGTTTGGCCATTTACTCAAGCT